>CM035095.1:67678664-68410724 GCA_020205505.1 Panax japonicus | reverse complement strand
GTCCGATGATGTCTTAGTAGTCCTCACTATTTTGTTAGATAGTGTGTTAATGTGACAACCCGAAAACCTACACTCCGTGTATGATTGACCGTAGGATAATGAAGACCAATGATTAAACCTATGAAAGGTAAAGAAGCTTAATTAAAGACAAGTATGTATAACGTAAAGAAGCCGAGTTGATGTGTATAACTTAGATGACATTCCGAGTCGAATGAACCGGACGTTGTAAGATAAAAATAAGGTAATGTAAAATTCTTAACGCTATAAATGCGTAAAGTGAATATCGAATGATTGTTATGAGCATACAAAAGACTGTATGACTTAGACAATGATGAATGAATCCTAAGGTTTGACATTAATGTTGATGAAGGAAGCCATAAGGAAAAAGAAACTTACACTTAATCGAACATTATAGTTTAATTAGTTCGAATAAGTTAGATGAATTTAGGTCTTAGGTATAATCATATACCTTTCACATGGTTGACATATGGGAGCTTATTCCTTTAGAGAGCGAAGGTATATACGAAATTGGCAACCGATCTAACTCACTGTGATGACAGTGTAGATGAGACGGGAACTTGTTGTTGGTTGTTTGTGGGAAACCACTCAGAGTACCATATGGACTACTCACAGACAGAGAAGCGATGTGTACTGAGTCCTAGAAGAAGTTATAAGAAGAAGATAAGATGTGAATCATCAAAGGATGTAAGGAACGTGTTTTTGAGTCAGACATATCCGTTATGTGGCATGAAGACGTTTGCTACATCCGGTTAATGAAAGTTAGTTCGCCGTTTATAAATTCTATTGCTAAGAACGCGAAACCCTAAAAATAAATTTAAGTAACCAATGTGTAAGTTTTAGTATATGAACTTCATTGGTGTATGTGTTTTTCCTTGATGTTGTTTAAGGGATTGGAGGATGAACAAGTCAGGTAAGCTGTAGCTGTGCGTTAAGGCAAGGTTTCGAACTTCATTCATATTTTAAATGAATGCGAGTTTCTTAAGACTTCGTCAGATGTTGATACTTGAGACGTTCTGTCTATATACACAATTGGTGTGATACTTTGTACAAGGTGGTAGAATGTATGAGGGCCTTGTGCCACAATGTGAACAACTTTGGTGTTTCTATGATAAGAACTGTTCTGTTATTGAACTATTCAAATAAGAGACTGTTCTGTTTCTACACATGAACCGTTTATTGGTAAGTTTGTGCTATTGATTCTAGCCAGACAGAATGCAGTATGAAAGAGAGTAGAGAATGAAAGTATTTCACAGTGATGTGACTAATGTTTTAAAAATGATAGGAATCGAGATTATTCCTATTGTTCAAGCTATTCATAACCTTTGTTCGGTTATCGAAGTTCCAAAGGAATGTTAGGACTCTGAAGTTGTTTGTTCAACTGCTATGACTTGATGAGCATTGAATGCTCACACTTGCTTTAAATGAAAAACAGTTTCAGTGAACGATGTTTAGACGAACTTAAGGATCCCGTAAAGATCAAGCTGATCGGTATCCAGAAGGAGTATCATTCATTAGGTGAATGAGTGAGAAGATCAAGTGAAGACTTGTAATGTAGAAAGATGAAAATTAAACTATAGACTAGCTTAATGAACTGTTATGTATCCTTGGTGGCGGATAAAAGTCACTCTTATAAGATGAAAGGAATAATATATTATCATTATTGTAATGAGAAGGGTTATAAGGTTTTAGAACCTGGGAATTTAGAATGTATGTATTATATTTCAGTATATAATGATGTATGTTTGGATGAATGATGTACTCGTGACGTACGAATCAGGTTGTGACATAGACCGGATTTTGGGGCGTTACAGTTAATAAATGTAATGAGGACTAAATTGAGTGTGGATATTGTCTAGATGACAATTTTGTCGTATTTTACACGATTGTTGTATAATTAAGTTGTATTTGAATTTTGTACCATGTATTTGGCGACTCAAGGTGGGTGATGTATACCTATTTTGGGGGCGTCACAGTTTGTATCAAAGCTTAGGGATATGATCCCTGGCTAAGATGTGAGACAAGAACTAGGATGGGAGAGACGGGGAATTCCTTCGCTAGTATGACCTACCTAAGTTTATTTGGTATTTAATTGATCAGTCAAAGTATAGGGATAAAATGTGATACGTTAATTAACCCTTGTTTTGTGGCAATATTTGAAAATGGCATCCGAGAATGATGAGAATATCAATGGAGCACAGGAGGCCGTTGAGTCTCCACAGATCAATAACCAGGACAATGTGCATCAGGAAGGCGACAATCCTCATACAAACAACAACACTGACCAAATGCAGAACAATGGAATATTCCGAAGCTTCATACAATTCATGCAACGTCAGGCGAGAGCGGCTCCTGTCCAAAATGCAGGTAGAAACACTGGAAACTCTCAGACGATCACCGCCAAACAGTTCAAGGAGCTGGGACCACCGGAATTTTTTGGAGAGCCAAAATCACTTAAGGCGGAGACGTGGATAAAATAGATCAAAAAGATATTTGATGTCTTGGGTTGCTCCGAGGAGCAAAAGGTTCCCTTTGCCACCTTCATGTTGCGGGCAAAGGCAGATTACTGGTGGGAATCTGTAAAGCGTACTCAACCTGCCGCACTGAAGATGTCTTGGAAAAAGTTTCAAGAACTGTTTAACGACAAGTACTTTTCCGAAAGTATTCGTCACATGAAAGAGGTAGAGTTCATTAAACTGGAGCAAAACAATATGACCGTGTCGCAGTACGAAGCCAAGTTTGCCGAGCTGTCCCGGTTTGCGTCCCATTTGGTTGATAATGAGGAGAGAATGACGCGAATGTTTCTGAGAGGTTTGAAACCCGAGATACGTCAATATCTTATCTCTCATAAACTGTGTTTGTATTCAGATGTTGTTAATAGGGCTCAATTATTGGAGCGCGATAATGAGTCAACCCAACCAAAAGACAGCAGGCGAAAAAATGATAATACCAGTGATAACAGTCATCGAAGCGGTGACAATAAGCGTGGAGGGAATCAACATGCCAGAAATGGTAACCACATCGGTGGTAATCATGGCCAAAGTAATAAGAATGGACATTTCAAGAAGAGGAGATTCAACAATGATGGAAAGACGTCAACATCAGCACCTATTGTTATGGAAGGAGAACGACCACCTATCATATGCTTCAAATGCGGAGGGGAGGGACACATCAGTCTAAACTGTGCGATGCCGTCCAAAGCATGTTATAATTATGGAAGAGAAGGTCACCTAGCCCGATTTTGTCGTTCACTGAAGATAAGCTCAGCTAGGATGGAGGCACCAAAGAACGCCCTAGAAAAGATAAAGCCAGTAGTGCAAGGGAGAGCATTTATCATGACCTTCTAGAAAGCAAAGAACTCGAATGAGGTCATCACGTGTAAGCTTATCATAAACTCTAGCAAAGTATATACCTTATTTGATACCGGTTCTACCCATTCCTTTATTTCTCCTACTTACGCTCAACGTTTAAATTTGACTCTGGAGAAATTGGACTTTGACTTATCTGTTGAAACTCTGTTGGGAGAAACCTTCATTACATCCACTGTTTATAAGTCTTGTTTGGTTCAAATCGGTACCCTCACATTATCTGTCGATCTTATTTCATTGAAAATATTTACATTTGACGTAATTATAGGGATTGATTGGTTAACCACTCATCATGCAAAAATTGATTGTTTTCATATGGTTGCTAGCTTTCATATTCCTAATCAACCTATAATGAGAATTCAAGCAACCAAACCATTAAAATCAATCAATGTCATCTCAAGCCATAAAGCTATTCGTTTATTGAAAAATGGATGTCAAGATTTCTTAGCTCATGTCACGGATCTAAACAACAATACGTCAGTTTTGAATGATATTTCTATTGTTAATGAATTTCCTGACGTATTCCCTGAAGAACTTCCTAGCCTACCCCCAGAGCGTGAAATTGAATTTTGTATTGACCTTGAACCTGGTATAAAACCTATTTCCAAAGCTCCATATCAATTGGCTCCTATTGAACTTCAGGAGTTAAAGACCCAACTTCAGGAATTGTTAGACATCGGTTTCATTCATCCTAGTACGTCTCCTTGGGGTGCTCCTGTTCTATTCATGAAAAAAAAAGACGAGAGTATGTGACTTTGTATTGATTATCGGGAGTTGAATCATGTCACCATCAAAAATAGGTACCCATTGCCACGTATTGACGACGTGTTTGACCAGTTGCAAGGCGCCAAATTCTTTTCAAAGATTGATCTTCGTTCCGGATATCACCAATTGAAGATTAGAACCGATGACATTCCAAAGACTGCTTTTAGAACTCGGTACGGGCATTATGAATTCCTAGTCATGTCTTTTGGTTTGACTAATGCTCCTGCTGCCTTCATGGATATGATGAACCGAGTATTCAAAGAATATTTGGATCACTTTGTGGTCGTCTTTATTGATGGCATCCTTATTTATTCCAAAAGCCGTGAAGATCATGAGCAACACTTGAGGCTGATACTCCAAAAGCTTCGTGAATATAAGCTTTATGCCAAATTTAAGAAATGCGAGTTCTGGCTTGAGGAAGTAGCATTCCTTGGGCACGTGGTATCAAGTCATGGAATATCTGTTGACCCAGCAAAGATTGAAGCTATTCAAAGCTGGGAGCAACCTAAATCTGAGTCCAAAATACGTAGATTTTTCGGTTTAACTGGTTATTATCGGAGATTCGTAGAAGGGTTTTCTCGAATCGCTACTCCCTTAACTCAGCTGACTCGAAAAGATACAAAATTCGAATGGAACGAGGAATGTGAGAAGAGTTTTCAAGAACTCAAGAGAAGACTCATTTCAGCACCTATTCTGACAATACCATCTGGCTCGAAGGGATTTGTCATCTACAGTGATGCTTCGGGCAAAGGGTTAGGATGTGTTCTCATGCAAAATGGGAAAGTCATAGCCTATGCCTCTCGACAACTCAAAGAATGTGAGAGGAATTATCCTACTCATGATCTAGAGTTGGCAGCTGTTGTCTTTGCACTTAAAATTTGGAGGCATTACTTGTATGGGGAGAAAGTGGAGATCTTTACGGATCATAAAAGCCTCAAATATTTCTTCACTCAAAAGGAACTCAACATGCGACAGAGACATTGGCTTGAACTGTTAAAAGATTATGACCATACCATCCAATACCATCCCGGAAAAGCGAACGTGGTAGCTGACGCATTAAGTATAAGATCATATGCAGGTACGAGTGCTATATTGTCAACGCAAAGGCCCATTTTGTATGACTTGCAAAGGATGGAGATAGAGATAAAGACTCCAGGGACCCACGTGATGATGACGAATATACGAGTAGAACCGACTTTAATCGATAAAGTTAAAGCTGCTCAAGCTACAGACCTGGAGCTGATGCGTATAAGGAAGAAAGTACAAGAAGGTGCTATGCCGGAAGTAAGAATTGATGAAGAAGGAATACTTCGAGTCAACTCCAGACTTTGTGTTCCTAAAGACCCTGATTTAAAGTATAAAATCACGATGGAGGCGCACAACACACCGTTTGCAATCCATCCTGGGAGTACCAAAATGTATCATAATCTTCGACATACATTTTGGTGGGGCAATATGAAGAGGGAGATAGCACTGTTTATCTCAAGGTGTTTAACTTGTCAACGAGTCAATGGAGAGCATCAAGTACCAAAAGGTCCATTGCAACCACTTGAAATTCCAAAATGGAAGTGGGAGCACATCACCATGGATTTAGTTACTGGTCTTCCCAAGGTTTCTCAAGGTATATATGCTATTTGGGTCATTGTTGATAGATTGACCAAGTCTGCTCATTTCTTACCTATACAAGAAACTTATACACTTGAACGTCTTGCTCGTATATACATAAATGAGATTATAATACTGCATGGTATGCCAGTATCAATAGTTTCTGATCGAGACCCAAGATTCACTTCACGATTTTGGGTTAGTTTGCAAAAAGCTATGGGCACGGATTTACGATTTAGTTCGGCATATCATCCTCAGACGGACGGACAATCAGAGAGGACTATTTAAACTCTTGAAGATTTATTAAGACTCTATGTCCTTGACTTCAAGGGAAGTTGGGACAAGTTCTTACCGTTGGTGGAGTTTTTCTACAACAACAGTTATCAAGCAAGTATTGGCATGGCTCCATTCGAAGTGTTGTATGGAAGAAAGTGTCGTTCTCCAGTATGCTGGGATGAGGTGGGTGAAGCAACATTGTTGGGACCAAAGTTGGTACGTATGAATACGAAAAAAGATTCAAACGATCCGACAACGTTTAAAAACCTCACAAGACCAACAAAAGAGTTATGCTGATCTTCATCGAAAGGATGTGGAATTTGATATTGAAGATCATGTGTTGTTACGTGTTGCTCCATAGAAAGGAGTTACGAGATTTGGAAAGAGAGAAAAGCTTAATCGTCGATTCATTGGCCCATTTTTAATCCTCGATCGAGTAGGGACTGTAGCCAATAGACTCGCTTTACTGCCAAGTATGTCTCGTGTTTATAACGTTTTTTATATATCCATGTTACGTAATTATGTGAAGTACCCGAACCACATTATTGAGTTAGAACCGGACGAAATAGCGGAAGATTTAACGTATAAAGAGGTTCCTGTTCAAATCTTGGATAAGAAGGAACTTATTCTACGCTCCAAAGTTATACCTCAAGTCAAAGTGTTATGGAGGAACCACGATGTTGAGGAAATGATCTGGGAGTTAGAATCTAAAATGAAATCTAGGTATCCTTACCTCTTCGACATACTAGGTACGTACCCTAATTTTGAGGGCGAAATTTCATAAGAAGGAGAGATTGTAAGACCCCAACTTTTATGAATAAAAATGAATTTTCTATAAATATCATTTTTGAATATTATGAAATGAATTTGTTATAATGTTATAGTTGTGGGTAATATTTATAAATTTTACAAAGTACGTAAGTTGTTATATAATATTCGATTGGCCGGGGAATATTCGTTTTAACAGGAAATATTTGTACGACAGTACAATCATTGGTGGACCCCACAACAAAATTATTGTCGGATTGAGAAAACGACAAAAATATTTTATTGAAAATAACGACAGAAGTTTTACCGTTGATACTGTTGAACTACTCGGTAGTAAAAATACAGTAATACACGTGGTTGCATAGTAGCACACGATATTGATTATTAATGCTTATGTGAGAAGTCACTTAGTTTTATTCAATTATTGTCAATATTTTATATGTTATTAAATCAATAATTGAGATGACGAAGTTGTTAATATTATTATTTGCGTTATTAACGATGTCTAGAAGTTCTGCCAATGAGAGGTTTGGTCACCTAATTGCGCGCCAATAGGGAGAAATTCTTATTGGAAAGCCCCCTCTTTCCTGGGAACGACCTGGTCAATTAATATTGTGACTTATAATAATGATGATAAATGTTGTTAAAAATATTGAGTGGATTTTTATGACGGATTAAAATTTTACTTATTTTATGGACCCCCATTTACCCATTTTTCAAAATAATCGGTAGAAAGTTTTCATTATAAGAGGTGGACCCCATATGTGATGATGATATATGGGGCCCACATGCTTATGACTTTGGGGAAGGTTGGCTGAGAATTTGATTCACGGGTTGTTGGATTATATATATATGTTATATTAATTTTGTTATATATATATATATATATATATATATATATATATATATATATATATATATATATATATATATTGAAAGGTTGGCAAGTGGATTCACGGGAGGCATCCCGTGATTTTCTTAAATATATATATATATATTATATTTTATTTAAAAGATTTTACTTTAAATATGAACCGTCCGATTAAAAGTAAATCAATCTGGACCGTTCATGAATTAGTAACTATGCATTCCATTTTTCTATAAATAGAATCTCATTCCTTCATTATTTCTTACGAATTCACTAAAACTCTAGAGAGAGAAAATATAGAGAGAAAGAAGAAAAGTGTTCTGCTACTTCACCACTTCTATATCTAGTTTTTTTACGGTAAGGGGTATTATTTCTTTCGTATTCATGAAGAAACTTTTGTTATACCATTCTTCATTATTCTGTTGCAACATCCCGTCTGTGCATTTTACGCCGGACCTGGTTTCGTCTTTATTATTCTGTTGGAATATTCTGTCTGTGCGTTTTACGCCGGACCTGGTTCCGTCTTTATTATTTTGTTGGAATATCATGTCTGTGCGTTTTACGCCGGACCTAATTCCGTTATTTATTATTCTGTTAGAATAACCTGTCTATGCGAAGTACCGCATGTATGGTGATTTCTGTTGTTATTCCATTCTTTATTATTCTGTTGGAATAACCTGTCGGTGCATATTACGCCTGACCTGGTTCCGTTAGTTATTATTCTGTTAGAATAACCTGTCTATGCGAAGTACCGCATACATGTTGATTTCTTTTGTTATTCTATTTTTATTATACTCAGTTGGTTAAAGTTTTGACTTCTATACTCCATGAAATTAGTGGAATATCCTTGATATTTGCGCTTCATCCAGTATCTTTTCATGAAAATATTCTTCTGAACATTCTTGAATTTTACTCTGCAAAGAAGTATCATGTTGACAATTTGGACGTTATTAGTTCTTGAATAAATTAATTCTTGAACTTGTTTTATTAAATTCTTATATCATTGTCATTATTCTCATGTTTATATTTTTTTGAAAGTCATCTGTGGCTTGTAGTGCATAGATGGACTTGGTATGATTATGACCAGAGATTATTAGGTATAATCATGACCGTAATGTTATAAATGATGCGGTAAAAGTCCTCATTGGCTCGTAGTGCATTGATGGACAGTTGTTGGCATGATCATGACCATTGATGAATACACGAATATCCTTGGCCCGTAGTGCATGGATAATTTGTGGTCGTGAAACTAATGAATATCTTTGGCCGTAGTGCAAGGATGATGTGGATTATTTATTAAGCTGAGTTTCAGCGATAAAAGTGATGAAAAACCTTTTAAATCATAAAAGATAGTAGATTTTATTCTCTACATAACTCTTTTAATGGATTGCTTGTTCCGCTACAGTTAAACTTGATGTCTATTATATTTTATCAGTTTAACACTGTTGGAGACTAATGATAATTTATTCTACATTATCTTAGTCATAATATTTCTTACTGGGCTAGTTGAGCTCACCCTTTCTTTCACTGTTCTCTTCAGGAAATGAGAACGTAACCGGGGCTAGTCGGGGAACGGAGTGATGGTCCGAGATGGTGTCTTAGTAGTGCTCACTATTCTATTAGATAGTGTGTTAATAAATGTAATGAAGACTAAATTGAGTGTAGATATTGTCTAGATGAGAATATTTGTATTAAAGCTCACAACATGTATTTTGTCGTATTTTACACAACTGTTGTATAATTAAGTTGTATTTGAATTATGTACCATGTATTTGGCGATTTAAGGTGGGTGATGTATACCTATTTTGGGGGCGTCACAGGAAAGTTATAGCATATGCCTCACGACAACTCATAGAATATGAGAGGAATTATCCTGCTCATGATTTGCTGTTGGCTGCAGTCGTTTTTGCGTTGAAAATCTGGAGACACTACTTGTATGGGGAGAAAGTGAAGATTTACACGGATCATAAAAGCTTCAAATATTTCTTCATCCAAAAGGAACTCAATATGCGGCAACGACGTTGGCTCGAGCTGTTGAAAGATTACAACCATATCATTCAATATCATCATGGAAAAACAAATGTTGTACCTGACGCATTGAGTAGAAGATCGTATGCGGGTACGAGTGCGATGTTGTTAACACAAAGACCCATTTTATACGACTTACAAAGGATGGAGATAGAGTTAAAGGCTCCAAGTACCCAAGTAATGATATCAAACATACGAGTAGAACCGACTTTAATTGATAAAGTGAAAGCTTATCAAGCTACAGACCTGGAGCTGATGCATATGAAAAAGAAAGTACAAGAAGGTGTTATTCCAGAAGCAAGGACCAACGAAGAAGGAATAATTGGGACAAGGTGGGTGAAACAACGTTGTTGGGACCATAATTGGTACGTATGACAACAGAAAAGATTCAAATGATCCGGTAACGTATACAAATCTCATAAGATCGAAAAAAGAGTTATGATAATCTTCACCGAAGGGACGTGTAATTCAATATTGGAGATCATGTATTGTTACATGCTGCTCCATGGAAAGGATTTACGAGATTTGGAAAGAGAGAAAAGCTTAACCCTCGATTCATTGGTCCATTTAAAATCCTCGACCGAGTAGGAACTGTGGCCTATAGACTCGTCTTATCGCCAAGTATATCTCGTGTTTATAACGTTTTTCACATATCTATGTTACGTAAATATGTGGAAGACCAAAACCACAATATTGAATTAGATACAGACGAGATAGCAGAAGATTTAACGTATGAAGAGTTACCTATTAAAATCTTGGATAAGAAGGAACATATTCTACGCTCAAATGTTATACCTCAAGTTAAAGTTTTATGGAGAAACCACAATATTGAGGAAATGACATGGGAGTTAGAAACTAAAATGAAAACAAGGTATCCTTACCTTTTCAACATACTAGGTACGTATACCAATTTCGAGTACGTACACAAACTTTGAGTACGAAATTTTATAAGAAGGGGAGGTTGTAAGACCCCAACTTTTTTATGAATAAAGATTTAATTTTTTCTAAATGTTATTTTGAATAATCAGGTGTGGATTTGATATAATGTTATAGTTATGGTGATATGTGCAAATTTTACAAAGTAAACAAGTTGTCATAAAATATTCGGTTGATCGTGAAATATTCTTTTTGTCGGGAAATATCCGTACGATGGCACAATCATTGGTGGACCCCATAATTGAATTACTGTCAGATATAGAAAGCGACAAAAATAACTTTTTTTATAAAAATAACGACAAGACTTTTATAGTTAAACTATTGAAATACCCGGTGATAAAAGTACAGTAATACGCGTGGTTGCACAGTTGCACACGGTATTGTACAATATCTCTGATTATTGATGATTACTTAAGAAGTCACTAATTTTTATTTAATTATTGCCATAGTAGTTGCGGAATAGTATCTCATATTATTGATTCAATTATTATCACAGTATCATCTACACAATATTTTATATTATTAAATCAATATTTGAGACGACATAGTTATTCATATTATTATTTGCATTATTAACAATGTCTAAAAAGTTCTGTCAAGAAAGGGGGTTAGGTTATTTAATTACGCGCCAATAAGGAGAAGTCCTTATCGGAAAGCCTTCTCTTTCTTGGGAATGATCTTGTTGTTAATATTGTGAGTTGTAATAAATAATGAATAATTGTTGAAAGATTAAAAATATTTTTATTAAAGATAAGTGAGTTGTGGTAATTATTTATTCAATTTTTTATATAAATAAAGGGTTTTTCATGAATTATTTGTTGTAAGTTTAGCTTATTACATGGACCCCCCACTTACTCATTTTTTAAAATCACGGGTAGAAATTTATCTCAATTTTGTTTTATTATTATTATAATAGTAATAAAATAGAAAATTTTTATATAAAATATAATACTTTTTATTTTATATATAAAGTTATTCGTTTTATTAGATTATAAATAGAATGTATTATATTTTATACAAATTTTTGTTTTATTAGAATATTTTATTGCATAGTAAAAATAAAAAATCAGACGATTTCGTCGCGCCCGTGAACTCTTACTGTTGGTCCGTGATTTTCTTTTAAAATAGTTCCCTACCATTCTCCTATAAATAGGATGCTTTGTTAAGAAATGAAAATCACACCAAAATCAGATAATTATTCTTCTATAATATTGTGCGTATTTCTTTCTAGTATAAGGATACTTTGAGTGTAAAAAATAGTGCAAGTTTTCTTCAAGAATATCTCCATCATAACAGTCACATTTACTCTCCTTTTAAGGTAAAGAATGTTATTTTCATTCAATATTCGTAAGAAATATTATTTACTTACATACTCTATAGTATGTAAGTAATAGTATATCGTTTCATATTCATAAATCTACACTTATTTTGATAAGTATTACTTCTATACTCTTTGAAATTAGTAGAATATCCTTGAATTTTGCGCTTCATCTAGTATTGTTTCACTGAAATATTTTTCTGAACATTCTTATTAAATTTTAATCTTTTCATGTCGGGGGTACTATTCATGGAGTACTATTCACTCGGGTACTATTCACGGGATACTATTCACTCAGGTATTATTTACTCGAGTACTATTCACGAGATATTATTCACCAAGGGTACTATTCACGGGGTACTATTCACCTGGGTACTATTCCTGGGGTACTATTCACCTGGAGTTATTCACGACAAAATTGGTTTCTTTTCTGTCCAAATTATTTTTGATACATGAATATCATTTTTGAATTTTACTCCACAATTAATTATCATGTTGACAATTTGGACATTCTTAAACTCTGGATAAATTAAATTATAAATCTTTAATACTTATCCTTGATCACTTGATTAATTTCTTTATATCATTGTCATCATCCTCATGCTTATATTGTGATGAAAAATATCTTTGGCCCGTAGTGCATAGATGATCTGTTAGTTGGTATGATTATGACCAGAAATTGTATATTGGTATAATCATAACATGTAATGTTACAAACAAATGATGTGGTGAAAGTCCTCATTGGTCCGTAGTGTATTGATGGACAGTTGTTTGGCATGATCATGACCACTGGTGATACTAACGAATATCCTTGGCCCGTAGTGCATGGATAATTCGATGATGTGGATTATTTATTGAGTTGTGTTACAGAGATAAAATATTGATGTTGAACTTTTAAATCATAGAAGATAGTAGACATCATGCTCTACTTGACTCTTCTAATGGATTGCTTGTTCCGGTGCAGTTAAACTTGTTGTCTATTGTATGTAGACACTCAAAATTTTGCATTCCTGTTGCTAACCCTGCAGGAGGGCAAAATCATCTTCCGGAGACAACCTTGGAAGTCAAATCAGTTCAATCCTAGAGATAACCCAGGGATACTCAGTTTTCATTCTCGGAGACAACCCCGAGATACTCAGTTTCAATCCTGGAGATAACCCTGGGATGCTCAGTTCCAACCTCGGAGATAACCCCGAGGGGTGCAGTTCCAGTTCCGGAGATAACCCCGGAATAGTTAGTTTTAACCCCGGAGACAATCCCGGGACACTTAGTTCCAACCTCAGAGACAACCCCAAGAGGTCAAGGTACCTCAGAGATAACCTCGAGGACATTCAATATGAACTGCAGCCCAATCTCAAAGATAACCCTGAGCAACAACTGCTACATCTGTACAAAGCCGGAGATAACCCCAATGAGGGGCAAAATCATCATTTTCACCTCGATACTACATTCACATCGTCTCAATATCATTTCATCCTACATTTCATACAGAAGTGTCCCACAAGAACCATAGCTCAAATCCCAAGTGACTACTACATAAGACAGCATACCGGATAAAATTTGAAGACTTAAAGAGCTGGTCATGGACCCATCTTCCCGGCTTCGTACAACCTCTTATCCCATGTCATTATGTAGATCTCGTCAACAACATTTTGAAAAGGTACAACACGCCTCCAGAGGATGCCCGAATTGAAAGTTATGAAGGTTCAAGCGGACAACGCGTTGCACGAGTGGACGTACTTTGAGACGACATGACCCGCATGGCCCGGGGCAACCCGGGCAGCCGCAGGTAGACCCGCGACCATCTGGTCTATAAATAAAGGCCTTTGGTTGGCCATTTGAAAAAAAAGAAATAGAAAAAGGAGAGAAAACTCTGTCCATTTCAGCCTGTAAACACTTCTAGAGTGCTCTAAACTGAGTGATTCTTCTTTCTAAACACTTGTAAGCTTATGTTTGCTACATACTAAAATTTAACTGGTGGAAACCGAGTTTTCAGGAGTAGAAAGCTATATGAAGTCTTCTTCGCAGCCCACTGTAAGATATTTTAGATTTTTAAGCTTTTTATCACTTATATATAAATATATTTACTCGCGTTGAGAGTCGCGTCGTGTGGGTATGCCCGGATCGTCGATCCTTGATTTTTTTATTGTTTTTTTTATATTTATAAATACTTATATATATATATATATAAATACTTATATATATATATATACATATTATCGAACTATGCTTCGATTGAGGTCGAATATAATATTCAGAGTGTTTACTGCTTTTGTATATATATAAATACTTATGTATATACTTCATATCATCAAACTCTATTTGATTGAGCCTGGATATACATCCGGTGCGTTTACAGCTTATATATATATATATATATATAAATACTTATATATATATATACATATATTTTGTTATCGAACTTTGTTCGGTGGAGTCTGGATATAATTTCCGGTGCGTTTACAGCTTTATATATGTGTATATATATATATATATATATATATATATATATATATATATATATATATTTACATTTCAGTCAGGCCTGGAGATCACTTCGTGGTCATTTACCGGTTTTATATATATAAATATATATATATATATATATATATATATATATATATATATATATATATATATATATACATTTATATATTTACATTCCTGCTTGGCCTGGAGTTCACTTCGTGGCTTTTTACTGCTTATACACACACACACATATATTTACATTTCAAGTCTTGACTGGAGTTTACTTTGTGACAGTTGATTATTCATATATATATATAACTGTTTTATCAGCCCGCGGTCTAGATTCACCTAAATCTGGCTATTTCTAACTTTAACCGGTTCATGGTGACTAAACTGGAACCGTTGAAGCTGGAAAGTTCAAATTTACTCAAATCTAGTCTATTTTCTAGCTTTTGTATATATTGCTTTGGCATGTGAGCCTAAGAATCATGTGATCACAGATTCAGTTCCCGTGATGGACATTTTCAGCTGTAGCCAGCTTGTAAATTATTCACAGTGTTTGAATTTTCTTAGATGACTCTCATGCCCACAAGGATTTCGACACTGCTATGTATCTTATTTTCTCGAAGATGTTTCGCATCTCGAAAATAAAAGCAATCAAGTCGGACACATAATAAAATGGAAGTATCAAAGGCCTCAATTACTATTGAGCACAAGGGTTTGAAAAAGCCTGTTTTACAAAATATCACTGCCATATCTTGTTAAAATTGAACTTTTATACAAAAGTCAAACCCTTTGTATATAGGTGCAAACGAGGCATAACACTACTTCCAGACAACTGCATATAGATCTACACACACACACACACAAATAGATAAAAGTTTAAAATGAAAAATGGCGGTAACCGTGTTATCACAGAAGTCGGGGGGGGGGGGGTGCCTAACACATTCCCTCTGTTTAATCAAGCCCCCAGACCCTAACGAATTTTGATTTTGTAGACCAGTTAAACAGTGTCACATCACTAGGTCTTTGTACAAACTTTTTCTCAGTTGAGTTGTTGCAACCATTTAAAAATATCAACTGGCGACTCTTACAGTTATATCGTCAACATATATATGTCGGACCTTTTCAAACTTGTTTGTTCAAAGAAATCTCACCTAACATGAGAACACCAAAAGAAAAGAACAGAAAGGGACAAATAAAAATCCCAATGTTGACTGGTGGTGACTTTGCTGGGGACACCAGTAAGAGGGCTTAAGCCGCTATTAAAAGCTTTTCAAAACTTTTATCTACTTGTGTGTGGATGCTGCATTTACATTTGAATGAATGTATACTAATGCTTTATTTACTGCACCTAGTGCTTCACACCTTATCTGCCTGTGATATTAGTGCTTCGTACATGTCATCATTTCCATACAGTAAGACGCGATGTATGTGAATGTATGTTGTGTGGTCCCTTCACCAGGAGGCTATCCTTTCGGTGTTTGATTACTGGACTCGTTGGGAGACTAATTCCACGAGGCTCAGGAATGGCACCACCCAGATTCCCTCCAGTTAAAAGATCAGATTAACTTCCCGTCGAGTAAATTGCAATGATCTGGGGACCTTCATGCCAAAAAGCAGTGAGAGTAGCCTAATATAGGTCAGCCTCTGAAAAATAAAATGCGGAGGGAAGTCTCTTCATACCTTCCCATTTCAAATACTTGTAATTTTAATTACTTGTAATTTCATTTCCATGTCAATTTCAATGTAATGGAAAATATCAAGGTTTTTAAACCCGGACCGGACCGCCAGTCGAGCCAGAAAAAAACCAGACCCGTTTCACTTAAAGGTCCGGTTTGGACCACTAAACCATTTTTGCTCAAAAATCGTTCAGAACCGGTGAACCGGCTGTTAAACCAGTTGACCCAGTGAACCGGTGACCGATTCACGGGTTTGACCGGTTCTCTCCTTACAGATTAAAAAAAAATTACGCTATTATGCATTTAGGGGCTAGGGCTTCTGCAGCTACTTTTCTAATTTGATTTCTCCTTCTTCGTTTCTTTCTTCTCTCGGTTTCTCAGCTCATCGCTCCTCCCAAATCCTAGTGCTCTCAACCCGTCCCCTGTTCCCATCCGTGCCCAAAGCCCATTCCTATGTTCTCAGTCCTTACCTTTGTTGCGCGCATGTGTTCGTCGAGGCCTCAACCAGTATACACAATTGAGTATTGACAATACACGGTAATCAATTAATCATAGACATTTCACTTTTCAATTATGTTTTGAATTTATAATAATACAAGGAGAAAGACGATAAACTAGTTTCATTTCATCTACATATTCCAACTATAGAAATGTTTTAGTTCATTTTTTTAATTGTGATATTGTTTTGTTAAACTAGTTTGTGAAAATGATAAAGTTATAATTTTTATTGGGTTATATGTTCAATCGGGTAATTAAATTAAGGTTTCTAAAAATAATATTAGCGAAATATTTTCTGAATTTCATGCTGTAGCTACGCATTCTTGGTTTACGACTAAAATTGTTTTGGTAAGACTATGAGCCAAATAAGAAAATAAATAATGAAGGTAAATGATGGATCACTTGACTTATGCTGAAAAATGAAAAATATAAGCTTGGCTCTATACTGTTGTCCTTTCCTTCCTCTGCAGTCTACACAGATCTGGCAAGGGGAATCACTGTTGATATCAATCTGAATATTTTTGAATCACTTATAGAGGCAGCCTAAGTTTTATAGGGTAGCCTTTCCTGTTCACTTCTTTTGTTAATTCTCAACCAATGGATGCCATATTATTGTGAGGCTGCCAGTAGCAGAAAAAAAATAGAGGCTACATTTATGGGATTAACTTTATCAAATACTAATGCAATGGTTATTTGATAGTGCAGTTGACATGTCATCATCGGGCCATGATTCAACTGCGCAATCACAGGCATCTACAAATACAAGGGGAAAGACGGATGCTGCATGGAATCATTATAGTGAAAGGCGAGCTGCAGATGGTAAAAAAATTATCACTTGTTTATATTGTCAAAAAGCAATTAAGGGTGGTGGTATTAATAGAATAAAACAACATCTTGCTGGGAAAAAGGGTGAGGTTGGCCCGTGTAAGAGAGTTCCTCCAGATGTAAAACATGAAATGGAACAATCCTTAAAAAAAATTGAACAAAACAAAAAAGAAAAAGTTAACATGCGTTCATTTGATGATCCATATGAAAAACATGAGGGGGTTGATGTAGATGTTGAAGTGATTATTCGTCAATCTCCATCTGATAATTGCGAGAGAGGTAGAAGTGAACTAACGAAGGGGAAAGAAAAAAAAACTAGGTAACTTATTTACTTCAAAGGCCCAACCTGAGAAACAACTTACTATAAAAAGTGTTATGGCTGGTAAAGAAGCTGTGTGGATGGCAAATATGGCTGTAGCTAGATGGTTTTATGATTGGTGTATTCCTTTTAATGCCGTGAATTCAATATATTTTCAGCCTATGTTTGATGCTGCAATTAGAATCGGTTTGGGTTATAGGGCCCCTTCTTATTATGATGTGAGAGTCAATTTGCTTAGAGATTCAAAAAAAGAAGTGCAACTTTTTGTTGAAACGATGAGGTCTATTGTCCACGTGGAATTTGTTTTGTTAAATCTGTTGATGCTTTTGATGCAGTGAAGAGTGGCGCACTTTTGGCTAAGTTATTCGTAGAAGTAATTGAATGGGTTGGACCAACTAATGTATTTCACATGGTAACAGATAATGGGGCTAATTATGTGCTTGCAGGGAAATTAGTTTCACAACAATACAAAATCATTAGTTGGTCTCCTTGTGCTGCACATTGTTTAAACTTGATTTTAGGGGACATAGCTAAGATGAAGCATATTGTTGAATTAGCTAAGAAGGCATCGAAGATAACCAAGTACATTTATAATCATGATTGGTTATTGACTTGGTTAAGGAAGAGAAAGGATTGGATTGAAATCATTCGTCCGGGGCCTACTCATTTTGCCACGACTTTCATTGCATTGCATAATGTTTATGATCATATGCATGATTTGCAGGCTTTGGTGACTAGTAAGGATTTTAAGGAGTCTAGATATGCTAAGGATGCACAAGGTAAGGTTGTGGTTTCTTACATATTGGAGAAATCTTTTGGAATGATTGTTTGATTGTAACTAAAATTGTGGAGCCTTTGATGCGTGTATTGAGAATTGTTGATATGGATGAGAGACCCTCCATTGCATATTTGTATGATGGCATGTTTAGAGCTAAAAATGCTATAAAGAAAGTTTTTAGTCAAAAGAAAATCTTGTACAAGCCTTATACAATAATTATCAAGGAGTGTTGGGATAAACAATTGCATAAAAGTGTTCATGCGGCTGCATATTGGTTGAATCCTTGCTTTCAATATAATCAAAAATCATTTTGTGGGAAACCAGAAGTTATGTCGGGTCTTCTTGATGTCATTGAAGCAAAAGCCACACTAGTAAGGTTAAGTTGTTGGATGAAATGAGAATTTATCGAGAGCGGATGGGGAGTTTTGGTAGGGAGCTTGCACTTACTACTTCGAAGACTACTCAACCGGGAAAGTTATATTTATTAATTTTTGTTTGACTTTGTTCCATTTTAGTAATTGTTGTTTATTCTTGTTATCTTTGTTCCTTTGTAGCTTATTTCATTGATTTCTAATGTCATTGTTATTTATTTATATTTAGATGAGTGGTGGAGGTTGTTTAGAAGTAGTGCTCAAAATTTACAAAATTTGGCAATCAAAGTCCTTAGCCAAATTAGTAGTTCATCGGAGTGCGAAAGAAATTGGAGTGTTTTTGATCGTATACACACCAAGAAAAGAAACCGGTTGGAGCATCAAAGACTTAATGATCTCGTGTTTGTTCACTATAACTTGAGGTTAAAGAATAGGTATTTTTATTAATTCAATTAATCTTTGTATGAATTTTTAATAATTAATATTATATGACATTAGTTTGATGGAAAAAAATCACATAACATTATATGAAATTGTAATTTTAGGCATTGCTATAAAAGATGGAATTATGATCCAATTGATTATGTGTCAATTGACAAAACAGAGTTTTGGATTGTTGAAGAGGAGGAAGAACCATTTCTTGATTATGATGAGCTAGAGAAAATAGTTTATGATGAAGGAGCGATGCCTCATTTTGAAAGGCAACGACGTCGTCCTCGTGAAGGTGAGAAATATTTACATTATCAATATTAGATTAAATACATTGAGCCCATGTGTTTATTTTTTTTATTTTTTTTATGTAGAAGTGAACGAGGAAGAAGATATTGTGAATTTAGATGTTAATGATGATGATGATGATGTAGACTTTACGTCATTCACAAATTTGTCGTTGAGTAACCCGTCATTTGAAGAACTTCGACGTGGAAGACTTGGAGGACATGGAAGACTTGAAGAACTTGGAGGACTTGGAGGAGCAAGTGGAAGTGGTACTCGTGGTCATGGATTAATAGATGAAGATGATGATGACAATTGGCAAAAAGCATCACCTTCTCGACCTTAGAATGATTTATGTTTTTTGTGAATCAAGTGTCATGGATTTTATTTTAGTAATTTAGTTGAGACTTTGTTTGGTATTTTACATATCTTTGCATTCATTTAATCAAACACTTGAACTTGTGGTTGAATTTCAAAACTTGAATGTATCTTAGAGATGTTTAATTTTTTTTGGTAGATAAATTGATTAATTTTACATATTTACTAAATATTATATACAATATATAATAATAATTAATATAATTAATATAATTAATATAATTAATTATTTATTATTTATTACATATTAATGACGTCATTGGGTCAATAACGGTCCGACCACTGGTTGGACCAGTGACCCATCCACCCAGTAACTTTTCCGGTTCGATGACCGGTCCGGGTTTAAAAACCTTGGAAAATATAAAGGAATATGTGAACATGCATTCCTTTTTTCATATCAAAACCTGTCATGTTTTCATGTTATTAAAATAGCTGACATTCGTTTTGCAGGATAACAATCCTAAAAAACGGACACATTACTGTTAGGTTTGTAATATTCATGAACGCAATCAAATTGCACAAATAAGCGGAAATGTGTAAAAATCAGAGTTTAAAATTTTACAAACTATATACCCGGATCCTTTATGCACAATTATTAATTAAATGAAAAGAAATGAAGAACAAGAATCATACCCTTGAATATTCGAGCTTCCTCAGGTACAAATTCACCTCCAATCCTTTTCGCATTCAAATTGAATCCACCGAATTTGGTTCCTTCCTTTAATCAACATTAGCCACCCAAGTGTTTGGCCTCTAGAGGTGATCCACCAAGAAAGAAGAAAGATTCAAGAAGATGGGTGTTTGACAAAACCCTAGTTTTTCTATCTCTCATAGAAAAGGGTGTACTCTCCCAACTATTGGAATCACGTCTGTTGTTAAAAAGTTAACAACAACTCTACACCCATAATAAGACTCCTCTTATTTATAGATGTAGGCAACCCTCCTTAACAATTAAGGAATTGGGCTTTAGTTTAATTAATTAAACTCCTTTAATTAATTAGGCTCCTAATCTTATTAGGAATAATTAATTAAACTTTTAATTAATTAGCCTCCTAATCTTATTAGGAATATATGTGAGTACTTTTATTAATTAATTTCCAAACTTCTTTAGAAATTAAATAATAATAATAGTAATAATATTTATAAAACTCCTCTTATTAATTTATATTTAATATTTCCAAAACATTAAATAATAAATATTAAGCTATTTAATTTATTCTATCACCATAGATTAAATTAAATATACTTAACTTATTATTACGATTATGCTATTAACTTCTTAAATAATTATTCTTCCTTTTATGGTGTGACCCTTTAGGTTCTCCATATTAAACCGGCTGTGAATAAATCAATTAGAACAATTCTAATCTTATTTTTATAAATAAATTAAACTATTAATTTATTTAAATAAATAATATTTATTCTACAATAGGGATAAGCCTCTCTAGCAATCAACGACTTTCCAGATAATATAGATTTCAACATTAATCATAAAAGAACATTTGAATAAATAGTTACCGTACAATTCAATCCTTCCACCATACAATGTCCCAATTAAATATAAGACATGAAATTACTGTCAAGTCTTATTTTATTTAATTATATGTATTTCGACTCTTAAATACACAACTCCAAATAATACAAATTAGAAACTCCTTTCTAATTTTATTCTGCCTTGGCCAAGGACCACTGTGTTGTCATTTATCGAATCACATAGGATATTTTCCTTCTTTTACTAGAAGTGGTAGATTCTTTATTGATCATACATTATCTCCATGTAAAACTTATTATACCCAAGAATACCCTTTGATATACCCTAAGGGTCTTAAGGAATAAGTCAAAGTATAACTCATCATACACAAGATACTATGATGATCTCAAGTCCAAGGATCACTTGTACTACTATCACTACATGTATTCCTATTGACTTGCAAGTAAAACTCCATTAGGTATTCCTTAGCGAGAAACGTTCAGTGAACTTATTCTCTAATAAGCACCTACATACTTGCTTTAATGTCTCCACACAAATGATCATGAGATCAATCATCCTCATCCAATGAGCAATCAACGTATGTACCAATCTATCCAGATTCACTAATCCCCAATTTAGTAATCCAACGATTGGGAACTATTTTAGTTTTAAGCTTTCTAAGAATTTAGATCTCATTAAAATGATCATCATCATTATTCTAAAAGCATTGTTTAAAACTATGGGTTTATCACATATTATAAAACAACATCATGTAGATAATTAAAAGCCTGTAATAAATTAATACTTTTTATTAATAAATGAATAAGATTGTTACAAAGTATATGCTTTATCATCAAACATGATTGGCTTGTATGCATACTACTTTCAATCTCCCACTTGCACTAAAGTCAATCGCCATGGTATCTCATACCCTTCTTCTCTAAGTGACGATTATCCTGCTGTTGGATAAGCTTTAGTTAATGGATATGTAATATTGTTCTTGAGAGTCCACTATCTCTATAGTGATTTTCCATCTTTCAATGATTCTTTAATCAAATGAAAGTGCTGCAACACATGTTTAGATCCAAGATGAGACTTAGGAACTATTCCTAGTTCTTTAATGAACTTTTCATCCAAACAATCAACTTGCAGCTTCATTTATAGGTATATAATTTGTCTTTATCACTAAACCAACAACTCTTTGCTGTTTAAAACCTTTCTAATTCAATGCACCACTGTTTAAGGTAACCCTTCACCATAAAGTGGAATTTCTGTCTAAAAAAACTTGAGTCTGTTAAGCCCTCTAGTTTTAATTTAGACCCACCATAAATTTTAATTACATCCTTAGTGTCGGTTAAGTACTTTAAGATGTTTTTCACAGTCTTACAATGATCTTCTCCAGAATATGACCGATCAACATCAGGTCTCGTACATTTCATTGCATACATGATAGTTACTCATGCGATCTCTCTTTTTGGAGTCTTTTGGGACTATTAAGAGAGATACACTCCATGACTCATCAACATGAGTCATCTCTTGGAGTTTTACAAGCTAAACAACTTTAGCATCAAATGATTATACGTTCCTTGGGTTAAGTCGAGCATCCTTTTGAATCTATCTATATAGATTTTGATCCCCAGTTACGATACTCTTCCTAAATCATTCATGGAGGAATGTTTAGACAACTTTATCTTTACTGATTGTAGCATTGATATGTCATTCCTTATCCGCAGTATATCAACACATAATAATAGGAATGTCACGACGCTCCCACTGACCCTTTTGTACACACTAGGTTCATTCTTGTTTTTGATAAAATCAAACTCTTTTGATTGTCTCATCAAAATGAATGTTCCATATTTGAGAAGCTTGCTTCAATCCATTTCTCTGAGTGTCTATAACTCTTCCCTCGACGTATGTAACTGGATCATCATCTTCTTTGATGTGTACCTCATCATCATCATCCATGATGAATCCATACCTCCCAAGTATCTTCGGTAATATTCCAGATTTACGATTCGGTTGTGGTACAATAGGTCTATCTGCAGGTTCCTCTTATTTGACTTATAGTGTTTTATGGTTCTTGAACTCTTCAAGATCTATTATCCTCCCACTAGCCCCTTCAATGATAAACATCTTTATCTTAGAAGGTAGCGTGTTTCGCAACAAACACCTTTCGCTAAGTAGGATTATAGAACATATACCCTAAACTTACTTTAGGATGTCCCACAAATCTGTACATGTTAAATTTTGTCCCAAGCTTATCCTTTTGAAACCTTTTCACATAAGTTGGACAACCTCTTATCTTAGCATACTTAAGATTAGGAATCCTCCCTGTCCATAACTTTTATAGTCTTTGAGCCGGATTTTGAGGTTACCTTTTCGTAGATATGCAACCATTTCTAGGACATGACCCCAGAGGGATACTGGAATGTCAGTAAAATCATTATGGACCGCACCATGTCCAACAAGGTATAATTTTTCCTTTCAGATACATCAGTTAATTATTGCGTATCAGGAGGCGTCCATTGTGAGAAAACCATTTGAGATGATCTAGAAACTCATTCCATAATTATTCCTTCCTTGATTCGATCAAAGAATCCTAATACTTTGCCAATTTGTTTCATTTTTGAATTCTTTGAACCTTTCAAATAATTCACATTGTATTTTAGCAAATACACACATTCAACTCTTTGAATGATCATCTCTTTTTCTTATACTAGTTTGTTCAATTTGCAAATATATTTTTACGTAAGTCAAGTATACAAAATCCATTAAGTGATATTCCAGTTCTATACAAAACATTATTATTATAAATAGAACAACAATTGTTCTTAAATATAATACCAAAGATTTCATTTTCCAACAACAAAATGGAAATAATGTTTCTAACGAGAACTGGAATACAATACCAACTTATTGACTTAATAGATTTGTCCGTAGGCATTGCTAAACTATAAGTTTCTATGGCTAATGTGGCAACCTTTGCTTCATTTTCCACACATAGGATTACTTATATTTGTTTAGCTTTCTACTTCTACTTGGTCCCTTCATAAATCTATATTTATGATAACCAAAGTCAGTATCCAATACCCAAGTAGAATCTTGACTTAAAGAAAAAAATATTTTAAATCATGAACAAAATTGTATTTGTAACCGAAACTTCACTAAGTTTCTTCTGGTCAGCCTCTGCAAGATGCTACAAAGTATATGCTTTTAATAAATTAATACTTTTTATTAATAAATGAATAAGATTGTTACAAAGTATATGCTTTATCATCAAACATGATTTGCTTGTATGCATAATAATTTCAATTACATAGCATGTAACATTTTCACAGTTCCCCAGACTAAACTACATAAGTCTTTTTGTAGGGAAACGATTGGTCCCGTTACCCGTTCTAAGTCCAAAAAGGCAATAATCCTACAACCAAACATGGCTACATCTGGCCAGCCTAATCCTAATCCTGTCTCTCGTGAGGAGTTTGAAGGATTAATTAATCAAATAACAGAGTTAGATGTTCTGCTTAAAGAATTACACAAGTCAACTCAGGGTCCACAAATACCCATCCTTAAAGAATCTTCTGCATATGGAGGAATCCAGGGTCCGGACAAAGAAGTTCCAGCACCCGAGTCTTAGTCTGATAAGACCAACAAAACCCCTTAAATCACCCATCTTAAAGAAGATCAAGACACCGGTGATATTCGGAAGAAGGTTCTACAAATGGAAGAGACCATTCTGTCCATCAAAGGAATTGGAACACATGGAAGTGTTTCATATTCAGACCTTTGCATCTTCCCCGGGGTTCATTATCTGGAGAAATTCAAGACTCCCGATTTTGAGAAATATGATGGATTGGGAGATCCTTATACCCACTTAAAAGCGTTCATTGGAGAGATCGGATCCTATGTCGAGAATGAAAAGCTCAAAATATAGCTATTTCAGAAAAGTCTGACTAGAGAAGCCAGAGAATGGTACACCAGATTGGATAACTCCAAAATTCACAATTGGGAGGAGTTAGCCCATGCTTTCCTCAGTCAATACAACTTTCAAACTCAGATGGCTCCAGACCAGTATCAAATTACCAAGGTCAAGAAACAAGTTAGTGAGTCTTTCAGAGAGTATGCCCAAAGATGGAGGTGTCTGGCTGCTCAAGTTATCCCATCCATGACAGAGTCTGAAATGGTAATGACCTTCATAGATATTCAAGAAGCTCCATTTTATAAGAGGGTCCTAGCTAGAATAGGAAAGCCATTTTCATAAATGATTAAGCACGGAGAAATGGCTGAAATGGGATTGAAGTCTTGGAAGATTCAAGACCTCTCCGCTTTAAAAGTCGTAGCTGAGTATATCCAATCTGGAAGTTATGGGAACAACCCCTAGAGGGTCCAATCTGGAAGTTATGGGAACAACCCCTAGAGGGTCCATAGAAAGAAAGAAGAAGATGTTTCCTTGATATTGTAAGGACAAAAAGGCAGTCAAAACTTGCCTATTCAGAGGAGAAACTATTCCCCTTTTTAAGCACCGTCTTCAAAACCTCCATTGCCAAAGGGTGGAGAAGTCAGACGTACAAGAGTGTTCACACTCTTAGGGGATTCACTCGAAAACATTCTCAAACTTTTGACAGATCAAAAGAAAATCACTCATCTCCTTCCACTAGCCAACCCTAGTGGAAAAGGTTTCAACATAAACAAGCAATGTGCTTAACATGCTGGAGCTTCAGACCATAACACTCTGGATTTTTGGGCCCTTAAGCATAAGATCCAGGATTTAATTGATAGTGGTGAGATCGTAGTGGCCAAGCCTGACCAACCACACGTTCAAAACAACCCTCTCCCTCAACGCTAGGAAGAGAAGGTTAACATGATCAACTGGGGCAGTGGAGAGAGCTCCAAATACCTCAAATATATGGGTGGTTCATCCCAAATCAGCAAGGATAATGCAGACAGATGGGATTATTCAGAGTTCTAGTTCATGATGGAACGAGAGTTAAAGGCTATCGGCGAACAAGTCAATCAATTTGCAGAATTAGTGATTCATCAACACCAAGTCATACGTCAGTTGTTTAGTCAGGAGCATGCTAACCTCCTTTCTCTCATCACAAGTACTCCACCACTTACTCCAGAAAGTGAAACATTGGAGGAAAAGCTTGCTAGAAAAACAAAAGCTAAAGCCCGTCGGGACTTTACCAACAAAAGGGAATTCACTTATTTAGGCCAACCGATGGAAAAAATATTACATATGCTGATCAATGAGGGAAAAATCATATCACCGCTACCTCCAATCAATCCACATTCAAAGAAGTTTTATGCTACTGGAGTATGTCAATACCACTCCTACTCTCACGGTTACAGCACTGAAGAATGATGGGCACTCCGCCATCTTATTCAAAACATGATTGACAGCGGTGACCTGCAAGTGGCAGACAATGACGCCGTATCATCTGAGAGTTTGGACACTTTTCCTCCAGGATGGAAAGAAGTTATAGTAGTTGTATCCTCTAAAGGAGATTTAGCTGCCACACCTGTGACAACTGTGACTCATATCCCAACCTTGGATAGCACGTTACAATGACACCTATCAGTTTACTATCGCATGAATATTGTCCCCTACGAAGAGTCTGGCTTCGGTGCATTCCACAAAGGAAGTCACAAGATAAAGGCTCGGGTATCAACTTCTACAGTTGGGTTTTTAACTCCTGAAGTTCAATAGGAGCCATTCGATATGAGATTTTAGAAATGGGTTTTGTACCGGATTCAAAGTCGATACAAAATTTAATATCACGCTCTGGGAGTAAGCCAAGAAATTCTTCAGAAAATACATCAGGAAATTTACTAACAACAGAAATATCATTCAAATCTGACGTATTTTTGTTCAAGTTCATAACATGACTAAGAAAGCTTGACATCCATTTTTCAATAAACGAATGACTTCATGGCTTGATATAAAAACGTTTGACTTCAATGGTTTGATTGCTTGAGTTCGAATATCAGGTTGCTTAGGAATATGAAAACTAACAACCTTACAAAAGCAATTAATTTTGGCATGATGAGTAGTTAACCTTAAAATCACAACAAAAGCAAATATCTCTATAGAAATAAGGTTAACAGGTAATGTGATAGTGCCAACTTGAATCAAGCAAGATTTCTAAACAACGGATGTAATAAAAGTTTCTCCTAATGGAGTCTCCATAAATAGGTCAAAGTCTAATTTCTCCGTAGTCAAGTTCAAACGTTGAGCGCAAGCAAGAGAGATAAAAGAATGGGTAGAACCGGTACCTAGTAAAGTATAAACTTCGCAAGAATTATAATTAACTAACCCGTGCTAACTTCGTTCGGGTTTCTCGCATTTTGACTGGTCACGACAAACGCTCTTCCAAGAATCGTTGACTTTGACTTTTCTGGGACAGCCTTTTGAATCACCATCCCCGCTGGAATTGGTTTCGCTACCGTACACTCTCGAGCGATATGTCCTTCCTTTCCACAATTATAGCATACCTTGAACTGTTGTGGGCAGTTTGGGCTGATATGTCCCTCTTTCCCGCATTTGTAACATACGACCGGTGGTCTTTCTCCTCCCTTGGAACCAGTTGCTGCTGGCACTGTCGTCTTCACATGGTCGTTGTTAAATCTCCTCTTTTTAAAATCTCCTCCCGACTCTCTTCTTCTATTTTCATGGCCACGATTACCACCAAAGTGGTTACCGCCTTTATCCATATTCTTCTTTCTCTGCTGGTTATCGTTATTCTGATGACTGCTATCTTCGGTATGATCCTGGTTATGGTCCCTCGGTTGAACGTACTCGTTATCTCGCTCTAATAACTGAGCCCTGTTGACAACATCTGAATAGATAGAAAATTTATGAGAAATGAGATACTGACGTATACCGGGTTTCAAACCTCTCAGAAACATCCGCGTCATACGTTCCTCATTCTCCACCAAATGAGGTGTAAACCTGGATAACTCTGCGAACTTCGCCTCGTACTGGGACACCGTCATGTTATTCTGCTCTAGTCTAATAAACTCCACTTCCTTCATATGGCGAATACTTTCAGGAAAGTATTTTTCGTTGAAAAGTTTCTGAAACGTCTTCCATGACATGCTGAGTGCGGTTAGATGTGTACGCTTCACAGACTCCCACCAGTAGTCTGCCTCGCCACGGAACATAAAGGTGGCGAATGGAACCTTCTGTTCCTCCGTGCATCCCAAGACATCGAATATCTTGGTAATTTGCTTGACCCATGTTTCCGCCATGATCAGATCGGGCTTTCCCTTAAATTCTGGTGGTCCCAACTCTTTGAACTGCTTGGCTGTGATAACTCGTGAATTGCTATCATTTCCTCCTGTATTTTGAACACGAGTCTCTCTCGTCTGGTTTTGCATGAACTGCAAAAAGCTCCTAAACATCCCGTCGTTTATCGTCTGCTCAGTGGCGTTGTTCACAGGAGGAACATTGCCAGCCTGTTGCACGTTCTCCTCATTGGTGAGTACAGGCGTCTCTACGGTCTCATTAACTCCACTGTTAACATTCTCAGTCGACATTCTCAAATACTGTCATAAAACAAGGGTTAATTAAACAATTTAACAAATCACATATTACCCCTATATTATGACCAACCAACAAATAAGCTTAGGTAGGACACACTAGCGAAGGATTTACTCGTCTCTCCCCTCCTAGTTCTATTCCCTGATCTCCGCCAGAGATCATATCCCTAAGCTCTGATACTAACTGTGACAACCCCAAAATAGGTCCATTCCATCCAACCCATTCTGAGTCGCCAAATACACATGGTACAGAAACAACTACAACTTTTACCACCCATAAGCTGTGAGTTTGAATACAAATATTATCATCTAGACAATATCCACATGCAAATAAATCCCCATCATAATTATTGATACATAATTTTATAAAAAAATGGTGAGGACTACTAAACAACTCTCTCTAGAACCTTCATTCCATACCCCGACTAGTACTCGCTACATTCTCGCCTCCTGAGAAGAAAAATGGAACAACAAGGAAAAGGGTGAGCTCAACTAGCCCAGTAAAGAATATTATGACTAAGATAATGTACAACAAATTATCCTTAGTCTTCAACAGGGAAAAATCTGATAGAATACAATACACAACAAGTTTAGATCAACAACTGCAGCGGAAACAACAATTCATTAGAAGAGTTAAGTAGAGAATAAAATCTACTAACATCTATGAATTTAAAAGTCTATCATCAATATTTTATCCCTGTAACATCAATAAATATATATCTCAAATCAAATCAAATATTCATCTTTGCACTACAGACCAAAGATATTCATCAGTCGGTCATGTTCATCTCAACACCTGTTCATCTTTGCACTACGGGCCAAAGATATTCATCAATTGATCATGTTCCATCTCAACACCTGTATATCTTTGCACTACGGGCCAAAGATATTCATAACAAAATCAACCATCTTTGCACTACAGGCCAAAGATATTCAGTAACACCATCATTTAAAAATGAGGATGATGAAAAATATTTTAAAGGAAACGAATCCAGTGAAACAAAATAACAAGTATTAAGGATTCGTACTTTAAACAATCTGAGTTCAAAAAAACTTCATAAATAATCATACTGAAGTAAAATTCAAGAATGATCAAAACATAGATCCAATCAAAACTAGTATCCAAAATAGATATTTTGGACAAAAAGAAGAAATTTCATTTTTCGGTGAATAGTGCCGTATACGTGAATAGTGCCGTATACGTGAATAGTAACCCAGACACCAAAAGATAGAAATTTCACAAAAAAACATCATCACACTTCGTGAATAGTACTCGTGAATAGTAACTCGTGAATAGTAACTCGTGAATAGTAACCCCGACATGAAAAAGTTCCAAATTTGATAAAAAGTTCCAACCAATATTTCAGCATAATGATATTGAAGAAATAATATCATTTGAGAAGAAAATAACATCCTTTACCTCGAAAGACAGTACTTCTAGTTGAAACACCGAATATAGGCTATGACTTGAACTTGCACCGTATAACAATACTCAAAGTATACTCAAAATACTCACAAGAATACGCTTGATAATATAGAGAGAGAAAACTTCAGTTTCTGGTGTGATTTTCAATTCTAACCTAAGCACCTATTTATAGGAAATTGCTTAGAACACCAAAGCAGAAAATTTAATAAAATAATAATAATTATTATAAATTCTCTACGTACACTTCTTGAATCTAAAAATCTGCATTCAACACATTCAAATCACATGCTCCCTTCTAGAAGAAGTAAAAAAAACGTTTTTATTATTTAAAATAATTAAAACTTCCAAAAATCAATTATTTCGGAGCTTCGGAACTTCAATAATTCATAATAAATAGCCCTTTTTGCCAGAAAATTCGAATCTCGCAAGTTTTTATAGGAAATTCAATTATCTACAACTTTGCAGAAGAAAGTTTTTCCAAATTCCAAACAGAAATTGACCGAAATCCACAAACGGGCGATTGTACAGGCTATAATCAAATTTCAGTCAATAATTGTGTCCACCAACACACAAAATATGTGTTAAACATTTAATACCACAAAAATACTCTTCCTCCTCATATACTCATATATCCCACATTCATTATAAAAATATCATCGTTAATATATTATTAAAATAATATATTTAAATGAATTATTTTATCAGAAAAAGATAAAATATTAATTTTCAACAATTGTCACTATAAAAATTTTCTCCATCTATATCCACATAAAATCAATATTTTCCTCATCGTATGAATCAATAATTAATTATTCACAAATAATATTACAGAATCACAATATTGGCAACCAGGCCGTTCCCAGGATAGAGGGGCTTTCCAATAAGAATTTCTCCTTACTGGCGCGCAATTAGGTGACCAAACCTCTCCTTAGACAGAACTTTCTAGACATTGCCAATAATGTTATCAAATAATATTATTCAGATAATATGAATTATTGCTTCGATAATGGAAAATACTGTGTAATGACAATTATTGAAACAACAGTAATATAAAATATCAATGCAGCAATTATTGAATCAATAACATAAAATACTGAACAGTAATTACTGTAACAATTATTGAGTAGTGCCTTCTTACGTAAGAATCAATAATTGGTGCAATACCGTGTGCTACTGTGCAACAACGCGTATTACTTTGTTTTAACCACTGGTTATTCCAACAGTATTAACGGTAACAACTACGCCGTTATTTATAAACAACTTATATTTGTCGTTTTCTTCATCCAATCTCTTTCCGTTATGGGGCCCACAAAAGACTGCGCCGTCGTACGAATATTCCCCGACAGCTAGAATATTCCACGAACAAACGAATATTTTATAACCACCTGCTTATTTAAAATATTTGCGCATTTTACCCATAACTATCCACATTAATCAAATCAATCCTTACTATTTCAAAATCATAAATAGAGAAAATTAAATTTCATTAATAATAAGTTGGGGTCTTACAACCTCCCCTCCTTATGAAATTTCGTCCTCGAAATTAACGTACGTACCTGGTGTTTCGAAAAGGTAAAGATACCTCGCTTTCATTTCCGTTTCCAACACCAAGGTCATTTCCTGTATAGCATGATTCCTCCACAAAACTTTAACTTGTGGTATGACCTTCGTGCGTAGGACATGCTTCTTCCCATCCATCATCTTGACAGGTACCTCCTCGTACGTTAAGTCTTCAGCTATTTCGTCCGTTTCTAACTCAATGACGTGGTTCGATTCGTCCACATCGGTACATAAAAAAACGTTATAAACACGCGACATACTTGGCGATAAAACGAGTCTATAGGCCACAGTTCCTATTCGATCGAGGATTTCAAATGGACTAATAAATCGAAGGTTTGAGCTTTGCTCACATCGTCAATTCTCGCTTTTGGAATAAGACCTTCTTGTACCTGCTTCTTCATATTCATCAGTTCCGGTGTGTAGCTTGAACAGCTTTAACTTTATCGATTAAAGTCGATTATACTCGTATATCATCACGTGGGTACCTAGAGTTTTTATCTCCATCTCTATTATTTGTAAATTATACGAAATGAGTCTTTGACAATATCGTACTCGTACTTGTATACGATCTTCTACTCAACACGTCAGCTACCACGTTCGCTTTTCCAGGATGACATGGTCAGAACATGTGCTGAAATGAGTCTCCTCTTAAGTTCTTCGAAGCTCTTCCCACATTCCTTGCTCCATTCGAATTTTGTATCTCTACGAGTCAGCTGCGTTAATGGAATAGCGATTCGAGAATATCCGATAATAATCAACTAAGCCTAGAAAGCTACGTATTTCGATTATCGGCTTAGGTTGTTCGCAACTGTGACTCATATCCCAACCTTGGATAGCACGTTACAATAACACCTATCAGTTTACTGTCGCATGAATATTGTCCCCTACGAAGAGTCTGGCTTCGGTGCATTCCACAAAGGAAGTCACAAGATAAAGGCTCGGGTATCAACTTCTACAGTTGGGTTTTTAACTCCTGAAGTTCAATAGGAGCCATTCGATATGAGATTTTAGAAATGGGTTTTGTACCGGATTCAAAGTCGATACAAAATTTAATATCACGCTCTGGGAGTAAGCCAAGAAATTCTTCAGGAAATACATCAGGAAATTTACTAACAACAGAAATATCATTCAAATCTGACGTATTTTTGTTCAAGTTCATAACATGACTAAGAAAGCTTGACATCCATTTTTCAATAAACGAATGACTTCATGGCTTGATATAAAAACGTTTGACTTCAATGGTTTGATTGCTTGAGTTCGAATATCAGGTTGCTTAGGAATATGAAAACTAACAACCTTACAAAAGCAATTAATTTTGGCATGATGAGTAGTTAACCTTAAAATCACATCAAAAGCAAATATCTCTATAGAAATAAGGTTAACAGGTAATGTGATAGTGCCAACTTGAATCAAGCAAGATTTCTAAACAACGGATGTAATGAAAGTTTCTCCTAATGGAGTCTCCATAAATAGGTCAAAGTCTAATTTCTCCGTAGTCAAGTTCAAACGTTGAGCGCAAGCAAGAGAGATAAAAGAATGGGTAGAACCGGTACCTAGTAAAGTATAAACTTCGCAAGAATTATAATTAACTAACCCGTGCTAACTTCGTTCGGGTTCCTCGCATTTTGACTGGTCACGACAAACGCTCTTCCAAGAATCGTTGACTTTGACTTTTCTGGGACAGCCTTTTGAATCACCATCCCCGCTGGAATTGGTTTCGCTACCGTACACTCTCAAGCGATATGTCATTCCTTTCCACAATTATAGCATACCTTGAACTATTGTGGGCAGTTTGGGCTGATATGTCCCTCTTTCCCGCATTTGTAACATACGACCGGTGGTCTTTCTCCTCCCTTGGAACCAGTTGCTGCTGGCACTGTCGTCTTCACATGGTCGTTGTTAAATCTCCTCTTTTTAAAATCTCCTCCCGACTCGCTTCTTCTATTTTCATGGCCACGATTACCACCAAAGTGGTTACCGCCTTTATCCATATTCTTCTTTCTCTGCTGGTTATCGTTATTCTGATGACTGCTATCTTCGGTATGATCCTGGTTATGGTCCCTCGGTTGAACGTACTCGTTATCTCGCTCTAACAACTGAGCCCTGTTGACAACATCTGAATAGATAGAAAATTTATGAGAAATGAGATACTGACGTATACCGGGTTTCAAACCTCTCAGAAACATCCGCGTCATACGTTCCTCATTCTCCACCAAATGAGGTGTAAACCTGGATAACTCTGCGAACTTCGCCTCGTACTGGGACACCGTCATGTTATTCTGCTCTAGTCTAATAAACTCCACTTCCTTCATATGGCGAATACTTTCAGGAAAGTATTTTTCGTTGAAAAGTTTCTGAAACGTCTTCCATGACATGCTGAGTGCGGTTAGATGTGTACGCTTCACAGACTCCCACCAGTAGTCTGCCTCGCCACGGAACATAAAGGTGGCGAATGGAACCTTCTGTTCCTCCGTGCATCCCAAGACATCGAATATCTTGGTAATTTGCTTGACCCATGTTTCCGCCATGATCAGATCGGGCTTTCCCTTAAATTCTGGTGGTCACAACTCTTTGAACTGCTTGGCTGTGATAACTCATGAATTGCTATCATTTCCTCCTGTATTTTGAACACGAGTCTCTCTCGTCTGGTTTTGCATGAACTGCAAAAAGCTCCTAAACATCCCGTCGTTTATCGTCTGCTCAGTGGCGTTGTTCACAGGAGGAACATTGCCAGCCTGTTGCACGTTCTCCTCATTGGTGAGTACAGGCGTCTCTACGGTCTCATTAACTCCACTGTTAACATTCTCAGTCGACATTCTCAAACACTGTCATAAAACAAGGGTTAATTAAACAATTTAACAAATCACATATTACCCCTATATTATGACCAACCAACAAATAAGCTTAGGTAGGACACACTAGCGAAGGATTTACTAGTCTCTCCCCTCCTAGTTCTATTCCCCGATCTCCGCCAGAGATCATATCCCTAAGCTCTGATACCAACTGTGACAACCCCAAAATAGGTCCATTCCATCCAACCCATTCTGAGTCGCCAAATACACATGGTACAGAAACAACTACAACTTTTACCACCCATAAGCTGTGAGTTTGAATACAAACATTATCATCTAGACAATATCCACATGCAAATAAATCCCCATCATAATTATTGATACATAATTTTATAAAAAAATGGTGAGGACTACTAAACAACTCTCTCTAGAACCTTCATTCCATACCCCGACTAGTACTCGCTACATTCTCGCCTCCTGAGAAGAAAAATGGAACAACAAGGAAAAGGGTGAGCTCAACTAGCCCAGTAAAGAATATTATGACTAAGATAATGTACAACAAATTATCCTTAGTCTTCAACAGGGAAAAATCTGATAGAATACAATACACAACAAGTTTAGATCAACAACTACAGCGGAAACAACAATTCATTAGAAGAGTTAAGTAGAGAATAAAATCTACTAACATCTATGAATTTAAAAGTCCATCATCAATATTTTATCCCTGTAACATCAATCAATATATATCTCAAATCAAATCAAATATTCATCTTTGCACTACAGGCCAAAGATATTCATCAGTCGGTTATGTTCATCTCAACACCTGTTCATCTTTGCACTACGGGCCAAAGATATTCATCAATTGTTCATGTTCCATCTCAACACCTGTACATCTTTGCACTACGGGCCAAAGATATTCATAAAAAAATCAACCATCTTTGCACTACAGGCCAAAGATATTCAGTAACACCATCATTTAGGACTGAGGATGATGAAAAATATTTTAAAGGAAACGAATCCAGTGAAACAAAATAACAAGTATTAAGGATTCGTACTTTAAACAATCTGAGTTCAAAAATACTTCATAAATAATCATACTGAAGTAAAATTCAAGAATGATCAAAACATAGATCCAATCAAAACTAGTATCCAGAATAGATATTTTGGACAAAAAGAAGAAATTTCATTTTTCGGTGAATAGTGCCGTATTCGTGAATAGTGCCGTATACGTGAATAGTGCCGTATACGTGAATAGTAACCCCGACACCAAAAGATAGAAATTTCACAAAAAAACATCATCACGCTTCGTGAATAGTACTCGTGAATAGTAACTCGTGAATAGTAACTCATGAATAGTAACTCATGAATAGTAACCCCGACATGAAAAAGTTCCAAATTTGATAAAAAGTTCCAACCAATATTTCAGCATAATGATATTGAAGAAATAATATCATTTGAGAAGAAAATAACATCCTTTACCTCGAAAGACAGTACTTCTAGTTGAAACACCGAATATAGGCTATGACTTGAACTTGCACCGTATAACAATACTCAAAGTATACTCAAAATACTCACAAGAATACGCTTGATAATATAGAGAGAGAAAACTTCAGTTTCTGGTGTGATTTTCAATTCTAACCTAAGCACCTATTTATAGGAAATTGCTTAGAACACCAAAGCAGAAAATTTAATAAAATAATAATAATTATTATAAATTCTCTACGTACACTTCTTGAATCTGAAAATATGCATTCAACACATTCAAATCACATGCTCCCTTCTAGAAGAAGTAAAAAAAACGTTTTTATTATTTAAAATAATTAAAACTTCCAAAAATCAATTATTTCGGAGCTTCGGAACTTCAATAATTCATAATAAATAGCTCTTTTTGCCAGAAAATTCGAATTTCGCAAGTTTTTATAGGAAATTCAATTATCTACAACTTTGCAGAAGAAAGTTTTTCCAAATTCCAAACAGAAATTGACCGAAATCCACAAAAGGGCGATTGTACATGCTATAATCAAATTTCAGTCAATAATTGTGTCCACCAACACACAAAATATGTGTTAAACATTTAATGCCACAAAAATACTCTTCCTCCTCATATACTCATATATCCCACATTCATTATAAAAATATCATCGTTAATACATTATTAAAATAATAGATTTAAATGAATTATTTTATCAGAAAAAGATAAAATATTAATTTTCAACAATTGTCACTATAAAAAATTTCTCCATCTATATCCACATAAAATCAATATTTTTCTCATCGTATGAATCAATAATTAATTATTCACAAATAATATTACAGAATCACAATATTGGCAACCAGGCCGTTCCCAGGATAGAGGGGCTTTCCAATAAGAATTTCTCCTTACTGGCGCGCAATTAGGTGACCAAACCTCTCCTTAGACAGAACTTTCTAGACATTGCCAATAATGTTATCAAATAATATTATTCAGATAATATGAATTATTGCTTCGATAATGGAAAATACTGTGTAATGACAATTATTGAAACAACAGTAATATAAAATATCAATGCAGCAATTATTGAATCAATAACATAAAATACTGAACAGTAATTACTGTAACAATTATTGAGTAGTGCCTTCTTACGTAAGAATCAATAATTGGTGCAATACCGTGTGCTACTGTGCAACAACGCGTATTACTGTGTTTTAACCAGTGGGTATTCCAACAGTATTAACGGTAACAACTACGCCGTTATTTATAAACAACTTATATTTGTCGTTTTCTTCATCCAATCGCTTTCCGTTATGGTGCCCATAAAAGACTGCGCCGTCGTACGAATATTCCCCGACAGCTAGAATATTCCACGAACAAACGAATATTTTATAACCACCTGCTTATTTAAAATATTTGCGCATTTTACCTATAACTATCCACATTAATCAAATCAATCCTTACTATTTCAAAATCATAAATAGAGAAAATTAAATTTCATTAATAATAAGTTGGGGTCTTACAACACCACTTACAATTCAACTCAAAGGAGTTGAAAACCCTTTGAAAATGGTTGCACCAAAGCTAATCATATTGTCATTCAGGCCACAGTAACCTGTCGTCAGTCTTAAGAAAGTCCCATAGAATTCTGGAGAGGCTAAAGGATCAACATCAAATACAATTGCTGCAGTGTCTAAAGAAAATCCATTGTATCACCCTCAACGAGTGATGAAGCCTATCATTAAAACTAAGGGGAAAGTGCTGATGAGTGGGTTTTATGCCTACGAATCGGCTTCTGAATTTGGCTTAAACTGTGTTGATTGTGTCTATTTTTTGTTCATGTTTACTTGTTTTGTGTTTAGGATTGCATTATGTGGCATTGTGGTATAATGGCGGCATTACGACAAGCCTTGTCATCAAAAGGCAAGAATTCAGCTCTGCAGGAATACACCCTCCCCCCCGTCGAGGCGGACATATTTACAAAGGAAACCCCCACCGGGGTGGGGGTACAAGAGTCAACTACAGTATCACCCTTCGCCTGGGCGGGCCTTTATCAGTACAAAACCCTCGCCGGGGCAGGTGTACGAGGAGAGAGAAAATGTTGTGTTTCAATCAAAACTCTGTAGTTGTGTACAAGGAATAGTTTGGTATGGACTATGACTACGTTGGGCATCGTTTATGAACTAATTACATGACTTATGATTAGATAACACACCAACAATAGAGATCAATCATATCAATCAATCAATTAGCAAGATTTAAGCCCTAATTTCAGAAGAACATTGGAGGAAAGCAAGGAAGGTCAGAATCACGAAGATTACAGATTAGAGCGAGGATAAGGGTGGTGTTTTACTATTCTTTGTCTTTCAATTCAAATATTGTAATTGGGATGATGAATTTCTCTATCTTTCAGTATTTAATTCGTTTATGATGAACTAAATAACTTTTTAGGCTTGCAATGAATCTTTATTGTTGAACAATGATTATTATGCCTTAATTTCAGTTCATTGAAACTATCAATTCAGTTTATCTATTGTGATTTTCACTTTAATTTATGAATTACTTGATCACCAATTTTGTGTGGATTTATAGGAATTCGAGAGATGATGTATGAATCTAGACTTAATCACTTTAGCATGTGTTCTTGAATTATGTGTTTAATGGAATCTTGATGAATGTTTAGGATAGAGATATACCTAGCAATGCATGCAATCGCGTAAAGAACTTGTAATATAAACCTTATTTGATTTTAATTCACATAGAGATATAGTGAATTAGTTAATTAGGGTGTTTGGCTTAATTTTAACAAATTTATGGATTTAAGTTATTACGGTGTTAGTGCATCGAGAGATGGATAATACTACTTTAGTGTTCTTGATTAATAAACTGAGATAGTGAATTAAACTGGAATAAGGTGCGATAATCAGAGTGAGACTTAAAGTGAAGTTGTAAGCCTAATTCTCCATTATCTGTTTGAAATTTACAGTTAATTAGTGTTTTGATTGATTTGGATTTTTAGTTTTTAGTTTTTCTTAATTATAATCCTTAATTTGAATAGTTTAATAAAATTGGGTTAATATAAAATTGGTAATTGTTAGGTTTAATTTTATATTAGTCTTTGTGGGAACGATACTTTTTCTTACTATTATATTACTTGTTGACCACGTGCACTTGTGTGTTGAGCGTACATAGATTTTACCCAACAAGTTTTTGGCGCCGTTGTCGGGAGACTAATTTTTATTTTAGTATTCTTCAATATCAGTTTAATTAGTTCAGTTTTACTTAAACAAATTTTCTTTTGTTTTTTTATTTCTTGTGGCAGATTTTCTGACTTAATGTATGCAAACTCGGTCTAAGAAGCCAGACTTTCTTCCTTTCGAGGATGACATTGAGAAAAGGTTTCAAAGGTTGAGTAAGTGAATTAAGGATACTAAGGAAAATCTTGATTAGGGAGAAACTATGGTTGTAGAAGATCAGAGAGCACTAGGGGATTATGCTACTCCCAAGGTGGCTGAGCTTCAGTCGAGTATCGCCAGGTCGACGATTGGTGCAAATACTTTTGAGATCAAGCTTGGGACCATACAGATGATACATAACTCAGTGAAATTTGGGGGATTAGCCAATGATGATCCGAATGAGCACTTGGTTAACTTTTTTGAAATATGTGACACCTTCAGATACAATAGGGTGTCGGTTGATGTAGTCAGACTTCGTTTATTTCCGTTCACACTGCGGGACAAGGCAAAGAGTTGGTTACACTCTCTACCGCCAGGGATGATTACTACATGGGACGACCTTGCTCAAAAGTTCTTGGCCAAGTTTTTCCCACCGGCAAAGACTGCGAAGATGATAAACGAGATTATAATGTTTGAGCAGCAGCATGGGGAGTCATTGTACGAGGCTGGGGAAAGGTACAAATAACTACTCAGAAAGTGCCCACGTCATGGATTACCTATGCGACGCCCCTAAAATAGGTATACATTACCCATCTTGAGTCGCCAAATACATGGTACAAAATTCAAATACAACTTAATAATACAACTGTCGTGTAAAATATGACAAAACATAAACTGAGAGTTTTAATACGAATATTGTCATCTAGACAGTATTCAAACTCAAATAGAGTCCTCAATACATTTATTATCACACTATTTCATAGAATGGTGAGGACTACTAATGCTAACATCTGGACCGTTACTCCGTTCCCCGACTAGTTCCGGCTACGTTCTCATTTCCTGAAAAGAACAATGAAAGCAAAAGGGTGAGCTCAACTAGCCTAGTAAGAAATATTATGACTAAGATAATGTAGAATAATTTATCGTTAGTCTTCAACAGTGTTAAACTGATAAAATATAACAAACATCAAGTTTAACTGCAGCGGAACAAGTAATCCATTAGAAGAGTCAAGTAGAGAATAAAATCTACTATCTTCTATGATTTAAAAGGTTTTTCATCACTTTTATCGCTGAGACTTAGCTTAATAAATAATCCACATCATCCCTGCACTACGGCCAAAGATATTCATTAGTTTCACGACCACAAATTATCCATGCACTACGGACCAAGGATTTTCGTGTTTTCATCAATGGTCATGATCATGCCAACAATTTTCCATCAATGCACTACGGGCCAATGAGGTCTTTTACCACACCATTTGTAACATTATGGTCATGATTATACCGAATAATCCCTGATCAAAATCATACCAAGTCCATCTATGCACTACAGGCCACAGATGACTTTCAACATAATATAAACATGAGGATGATGACAATGATATAAGAATTCAATAAAACAAGTTCAAGGATAAATTTTTAAAGATTTATAATTTAATTTATCCAGAAATTAATAACGTCTAAATTGTCAACATGCTGCTTTGTGGAGTAAAATTCAAGAATACTATTGTACCAAAAATAATTTGGACCGAAAAAGAATCATTTTTTTTTATCATGAATAGTACTCTGGGTGAATAGTACTCGAGTGAATAGTATCCAGTAAATAGTACTTCAGGAATAGTAACCCCGTGAATAGTACTCTAGTATGAAAAAGTTAAAACTTATAAAGAATACTCATAATAATATTTTCCATGAAAAGATACTAGATGAAGCGCAAATATCAAGGATATTATACTAATTTCATAGATTTCAAAAGCCAAAACTTTTACAAAAGGAGTATAAAATTTGAAATCTGAAACGAAATAATATTACTTACATACTACAGAGTATGGAAGAAAATATTATTTCAAGCGAATATTGAACAAAATAACATCACTTACCTTGAAAAGAAGAGTATTTCAACTGGTATAACGGGGATATTCTTGAAGAAAATTTTCACTATTTTTTACGCTCAAAGCTTTCAAAAACTCAAAAGAAATACGCTCAATATTATAGAAGAAGAATTCTCTAATTCTGGTGTGATTTTCAATTCTAACTAAGCATCCTATTTATAGGAGAATGGAAAAGTTACTATTTGAATTTCGAAATCATGGGTGAACAGTAAATTATCATGGACGCAATTCAATCGATTGAATTATGAAAAATTTGATTTTACTATGCTGCACTATGAAATAAAATATTCTAATAAAACAAAAACTTTAAATAAAATATAATATATTCTATTTATAATCAAATAAAGCAAAACTTATTATAATATATATATATATATATATATATATATATATATAAACCATATTCCCCCTTGATAATAATTCCCCCACCCGTGACTATATACCACCCCCATTCCCACGTAACACCCAATTTCACCCACCCCACTTTCATGCTTATATAATATATATATATATATATATATATATATATATATATATATATATATATATATATATAATATTATCATATTTATAACACACACTATTTTGAAAAAAGAGTAAGTGTGGGGGTCCAAATAACACGCCCAACCTTACAACAAATACCACATAAAAATTTCTTCAATATTTTTAACAACATTTATCATCATTATTATAATTCGCAACATTTAACAACCAGGTCGTTCCCAGGAAAGAGAGGACTTTCTAATAAGGATTTCTCCCTATTGTCACACAATTAGGTGGCCAAACCTCTCCTTGACAGAATTTCTAGACATCGTCAATATTGTAAATAATAATATTAATAACTTTGTCGTCTCAATTATTGATTTAATAATATATAAAATATCGACAATAATTGAATCAAATAACGTGAGATACTATGTAGTAATTACTGTTGCAATAATTGAACAAAACTGAGTGAAATTTATAAATATTATCCACAACTATAACATTATATCAAATTCACTCCATAATATTCAAAAATGATATTTATAGAAAATTCATCTTTATTCATAAAAGTTGGGATCTTACAACCTCTCCTTCTTATGAAATTTTGCCCTCAAAATTAGGGTACATACCTGGTATGACAAAGAGGTGAGGCTAATTTGATTTCATTTAAAATTCTAACTCCCAGGTCATTTCCTCAATATCGTGGTTTCTCCACAAAACTTTGACTTGAGGTATAACCTTGGAACGTAAAATATGCTCCTTCTTATCCAGGATTTTAACATGAATCTATTCATACGTTAAATGTTCCGCTATTTCGTTCGATTTTAACTCAATAATGTGGTTCGGGTCTTCCACATATTTACGAAACATGGATATGTGAAAAACGTTATGAACACGAGACATACTTGGCGGTAAGACGAGTCTATAGGCCACAGTTCCTACTCGGTCAAGGATTAAAAATGGGTCAATGAATCGAGGATTGAGTTTTTCTCTCTTTTCAAATCTCGTAACTCCTTTTCATGGAGCAACACGTAACAACACATGATGTCCAATATTGAATTCCACGTTCTTTCGATGAAGATCAGCATAACTCTTTTGTCGATCTTGTGAGGTTTTTATACGTTGTCGGATCGTTTGAATATTTTTCGTTGTTATACGTACTAACTCTGGTCTCAACAACATTGCTTCACCCACCTCATCAAGTATACTGGAGAACGACACTTTCTTCCATACAACGCCTAAAATGGAGCCATGCCAATACTTGCTTAATAACTGTTGTTGTAGGAAAACTCCACCAATAGTAAGAATTTGTCCCAACTTCCCTTGAAGTCAAGGACACAGAGTCTTAATAGATCCTCAAGAGTTTGAATAGTACTCTCCGACTGCCCGTCCGTTTGAGGATGATATGCTAAACTAAATCGTAAATACGTGCCCATAGCTTTTTGCAAGCTAACCCAAAATCTTGAAGTGAATCAATCTTGGGTCTCGATCAAAAACTATGGATATTGGCATACCATGCTGTCTTAAAATCTCATTTATGTACAAACGAGCAAGACGTTCAAGTGTATAAGTTCCTCGTATAGGTAAGAAATGAGAAGACTTGGTCAATCTATCAACAATGACCAAATAGCATCTATGCCTTGAGAAACCTTGGGAAGACCAGTAACGAAATCCATGGTAATGTGTTCCCACTTCCATTCTGGAATTTCAAGTGGTTGCAATGAACCTTTTGGAACTTAATGCTCCGCCTTGACTCGTTGACAAGTTAGACACCTTGAGATAAACCCCGCTATCTCTTTCTTCATATTGCTCCACCAAAATGTATGTCGAAGATCATGATACATTCATTTTGGTACTCCCAAGATTGATTGCAAATGGTGTGTTGTGCGCCTCCATCATGATTTTATACTTTAAATCAGGGTCGTTAGGAACACAAAGTCTGGAGTTGACTCAAAGTATCCCTTCTTCATCGATTCTTGCTTCCGTCATAACACCTTCTTTCACTTTCTTCCTCATACGCATCAGCTCCAGGTCTGTAGCTTGAGCAGCTTTAACTTTATCGATTAAAGTCGGTTCTACTCGTATATTCGCCATCATCACATGGGTCCCTGGAGTCTTTAACTCTATCTCCACCCTTTGCAAGTCATACAAAATGGGCCTTTGCGTTGACAATATCGCACTCGTACCCGCATATGATCTTCTACTCAATGCGTCAGCTACCACGTTCACTTTTTCAATATGGTATTGAATGGTATGATCATAATCTTTCAACAGTTCAAGCCAACGTTGTTTCCGCATGTTTAGTTCTTTTTGAGTGAAGAAATATTTGAGACTTTTATGATCAGTATAGATCTCCACCTTTTCTCCATACAGGTAATGCCTCCAGATCTTTAGTGCAAAAACGACTGTTGTCAACTCTAGATCATGAGTAGGATAATTCCTCTCATATTCTTTGAGTTGTCGAGAGGCATAGGTTATGAATTTCTTATGTTGCATGAGAACACATCCTAACCCTTTACCCGAAGCATCACTATAGATGACAAATCCCTCAGAGCCAGATGGCATTGTCAGAACAGGTGGTGAAATGAGTCTCCTCTTGAGTTCTTGAAAACTGTTCTCACATTCGTCGCTCCAACCGAATTTTGTATCTTTTCGAGTCAGCTGAGTTAATGGAGTAGCAATTCAAAAAAATCCTTCCACGAATCTCCGATAATAACCAGCTAAGCCCAGAAAGCTATGTACTTCGGTTACTGATTTAGGTTGCTCCCAGCTTTGAATTGCTTCAATCTTCGCTGGGTCAACAGTTATTCTGTGATTTGATATCACGTGCCCAAGGAATGCTACTTCCTCAAGCCAGAACTCGTATTTCTTTAACTTAGCATAAAGCTTCTTTTTCATGAAGCTTTTGGAGTATCAACCTCAAATGTTGCTCATGATCTTCACGGCTTTTAGAATATATGAGGATGTCATCAATAAAGACGACCACAAAGTGATCCAAATATTTCTTAAATACTCGGTTCATCATATCCATGAAGGCAACAGGAGCATTAGTCAATCCAAAAGACATGACTAGGAATTCTTAATGCCCGTACCGAGTTCTGAAAGTCGTCTTTGGAATGTCATTGGTTCTAATCTTTAACTGATGATATCCGGAACGAAGATTGATCTTTGAAAAGAATTTGGTGCCTTGCAACTGGTCAAACAGGTCATCAATGCGAGGCAACGGATATCTATTTTTGACAGTGACATGGTTCAACTCCCGATAATCAATACAAAGTCGCATACTCCCATCTTTCTTTTTCACGAATAGAACAGGAGCACCCCAAGGAGAAGTACTAGGACGAATGAAACCGATGTCTAACAATTCCTGCAGTTGGGTCTTTAATTCCTGAAGTTCAATAGGAGCCATTCAATATGGGGCTTTGAAAATGGGTTTTGTATTGGGTTCAAGGTCGATACAAAATTTAATTTCACGCTCTGAGGGTAGGCCAGGAAGTTCTTCAGAGAATACGTCAGGAAATTTATTAACAATAGAAATATCATTCAAAACTGACGTATTTTTGTTTAAATCCGTGACATGAGCTAAGAAATCTTGACATCCATTTTTCAATAAACGAATAGCTTTATGGCTTGAGATGATAGTGATTGATTTTAATGGTTTGGTTACTTGAATTCGCATAATAGGTTGGTTAGTAATATGAAAGCTAACAACCTTACGAAAATAATCAATTTTTGCATGATGAGTAGTTAACCAATCAATCCCTAAAATCACATCAAATGCAAGTATTTTCAAAGAGATAAGGTCGATAGGTAATGTGAGGGTACTGATTTGAACTAAACAAGACTTATAAACAGTGGATGTAATGAAGGTTTCTCCCAACGGAGTTTCAACAGATAAGTCAAAGTCTAATTTCTCCGGAGTCAAATTTAAACGTTGAGCGCAAGTAGGAGAAATAAAAAAATGGGTAAAACCGGTATCAAATAAGGTATAGACTTCGCTAGAGTTTATGATAAGCTTATCCGTGATGACCTCGTTCGGATTCCTTGCTTTTTGGGAAGTTACGACAAACACTCTCCCTTGAACTACTGGTTTTGACTTTTCTGGAATGACCTTTGGTGCCTATATCCCAACTGGACTTTCCTTCCCTGAACGACAAAATTGAGCTAGGTGACCTTCTCTTCCACAATTGTAACACGTTTTGGACTGCTGCGTATGGTTTGGACTGATATGTCCCTCCCCTTCGTATTTGAAGCATATGATAGGTGGTCGCTCTCCTTCCTTAACAACGGGTGCTGGTGCTGACGTCTTTCCATCATTGTTGAATCTCCTCTTCTTGAAATATCCACTTTTATTGTCTTAGCCATGATTACCACCGAAGTGGTTACCATTTCTGGCATGTTGATTCCCTCTACGTTTGTTGTCACCGCTTCGATGACTGCTACCACTACTATTATCATTTTGTCAGTTGCTCTCTCTTGGTTAAGTTGACTCATCGCGCTCTAATAACTGAGCCCTATTAACAACATCTGAATACAAGCAAAGTTTATGAGAGATACGGTATTGATGTATCTTGGGTTTTAAACCTCTTAGAAACATCCGCGTCATTCTCTCCTCATTATCAACTAAGTGGGACGTAAACCGGAACAACTTGTCAAATTTGGCTTCGTACTGTGACACGGTCATGTTGTTTTGCTCCAGTTTAATGAACACTACCTCTTTCATGTGATGAATACTTTTAGGAAAGTACTTGTCGTTGAACAATTCCTGGAACTTCTCCTAAGTCATCTTCAGTGCGGCAGGTTGAGTATGCTTTACAGATTTCCACCAGTAATCTGCCTCTGCTCGCAACATAAAGGTGGCAAAGGGAACCTTTTGCTCCTCAGAGCATCCCAAGACTTCAAATATCTTTTTGATCTGCTTTATCCACGTCTCCGTCTTAACTGGTTTTGGCTCTCCAAAAAACTCTGGTGGTCCCAACTTCTTGAACTGTTTGGCAGTGACCGTCCGAGAGTTGCCAGTGTTTCCACCTGCATTTTGGACAGGAGCCGCTCCCGTCTGATGTTGCATGAAGCCTCGGAACATTCCATCGTTCATCATTTGGTCAGTGTTGTTGTTTGCATTACGATTGTTGCCTTCCTGATGCACATTATCCTGATTATTGATCTGTGGAGACTCAACGATCTCCTGTGCTCCATTGCTATTATCAACATTCTCGGATGTCATTTTTAAATACTGACACAAAACAAGGGTTAATTGACATGCCACATATTATCCCTATACTCTGACCGGCCAATTAAATACTAATTAAACTTAGGTAGGTCATACTAACGAAGGAATTCCCCGTCTCTCCCCTCCTAGTTCTTGTCTCATATCTCAGCCAAGGATCATATCCCTAAGCTTTGATACCAACCGTGACGCCCCCAAAATAGGTATACATCACCCATCTTGAGTCGCCAAATACATGGTACAAAATTCAAATACAACTTAATAATACAACTGTCATGTAAAATACGACAAAACATAAACTGGGATTTTTAATATGAATATTGTCATCTAGATAGTATTCAAACTCAAATAGAGTCCTCAATACATTTATTATCACACTATTTTATAGAATAGTGAGTACTACTAATGCTAACATCTGGACCGTTACTCCGTTCCCCGACTAGTCCCAGCTACGTTCTCATTTCCTGAAGAGAACAAAGAAAGTAAAAGGGTTAACTCAACCAGCCCAGTAAAAAATATTATGACTAAGATAATGCAGAATAATTTATCGTTAGTCTTCAACAGTGTTAAACTGATAAAATATAACAAACATCAAGTTTAACTACAGTGAAACAAGCAATCCATTAGAAGAGTCAAGTAGAGAATAAAATCTACTATCTTCTATGATTTAAAAGGTTTTTCATCACTTTTATCGCTGAGAATCAGCTTAATAAATAATCCATATCATCCATGCACTACGGCCAAGGATATTCATTAGTATCACGACCACAAATTATCCATGCACTACGGGCCAATGATATTCATGTTTTCATCAATGGTCATGATCATGCCAACAACTGCCCATCAATGCACTACGGGCCAATGAGGTCTTTTACCACATCATTTGTAACATTACGGTCATTATTATACCGAATAATCCATGGTCATAATCATACCAGGTCCATCAATGCATTTCAGGCCACAGATGACTTTCAACATAATATAAACATGATGATGATGACAATGACATAAGAATTCAATAAAACAAGTTCAAGGATAAATTTTTAAAGATTTATAATTTAATTTATCCAGAAATTAATAACGTCCAAATTGTCAACATGATGCTGCTTTGCGGAGTAAAATTAAAGAATAATATTATATCAAAAATAATTTGGACCGAAAACGAATCATTTTTTTATCATGAATAGTACCCCGGGTGAATAGTACTCGAGTTAATAGTACCCCGTGAATAGTACTTTGGGAATAGTAACCCCATGAATAGTACTCCGGCATGAAAAAGTTAAAACTTATCAAGAATGCTTAGAATAATATTTTCCATGAAAAGATACTGGATGAAGCGCAAATATAAACAATATTCTACTAATTTCATGGAGTTTAGAAGCCAAAACTTTAACAAAATGAGTATAGAATTTGAAATCTGAAATGAAATAATATTACTTACATACTATAGAGTATAGAAGAAAATATTCTTTCAAGCGAATATTGAACAAAATAACATCCCTTACCTTGAAAAGAAGAGTATTCCAACCGGTATAGCGGGGATATTCTTAAAGAAAACTTTCACTATTTTCTACGTTCAAAGCTTTCTAAAACTCGAAAGAAATACGCTCAATATTATAGAAGAAGAATTCTCTGATTCTGGTGTGATTTTCAATTCTAACTAAGCATCCTATTTATAGGAGAATAGAAAGGATACTATTTGAATTTAGAAATCACGGGTGAACAATAAACTATCACGGACGCAATTCAATAGACTGAATTCTGAAAATTTTGATTTTACTATGCTGCACCATGCAATAAAATATTCTAATAAAATAAAAACTTTAAATAAAATATAATATATTCTATTTATAATCAAATAAAACAAAACTTATTATTATTATATATATATATATATATATATATATATATATATATGCACGTAAGCCAAAGATAACTTTCATCACAATATAAGCATGAGGATTATGACAATGACATAATAATTCAATAAAACAAGTTCAAGGATAAACTTTAAAGATTTATAATTTAATTTATCCAGAAATCAATAACGTCCAAATTGTCAACATGATACTGCTTTGTGGAGTAAAATTCAAGAATGCTCAGAAGAATATTTTCATGAAAAGATACTGGATGAAGCGCAAATATCCAGGATGTTCGACTAATTTCATGGAGAATAGAAGCTAAAACTTTAACCAACTGAGTATAATAGAATATATGAAACTGCAAATGGATTTTCGCCCGCCATGCGGTAATCCACGTAGACAGATCATTTCCACAATTTAATAAGGAATGAATACAAAGGATCATTCACTATGCATGCGGTAATCCACATAGACAGGTTATTCCAACAGAATAATAAAGAATGGAATAACAGAAGAATTCACCATGCATATGATAGACCGCACAAACAGGTTATTCCCAACAAAATAATAAAGAATGGAATCAGGTCATGCATAATCCGCACAGACAGGATATTCCAAAAAAATAATAAAGAATAGAACTAGGTCATGCGTAATCCGCACAGACAGGATATTCCAACAGAATAATAACGAATGAAACTAGGTCATGCGTAATCCGCACAGATAGGATAATCCAACAGAATAATAAAGAATGGAATAACAACAGAATTCACCAGGCATGCGATAGACTGCACAGAAATGTTATTCCCACAAAATAATAAAGAATAGAATAACAGAAGAATTTCACCATGTATGCGGTACTTCGCATAGACAGGTTATTCTAACATAATAATAAAGAATGGAATAACAACCCTTACAAGTATTGAAAGGAAATAACTCTCTTCAAGAATACGAAATAATAATACCCTTACCTTAGAAAAAAACTGGATATTGGAATAGTGAGGTAGAAGACTTCTCTTCTTCTTTCTCTCTATAATTTCTCTCTATAATAATTGCTCTATAGCTTTAGTGAATTGGTGATAAATGAAGGAAGAATTCGCTTCTATTTATAGAAAAATATAGTTTCGATAATTGCACGTTTTAGGGGTCAAAATATTATAGAATAATACATTCCTCTTTTCCTTTATTTTTAATTTAGTACTGCAAGTATTATCAAACTTGCACCACCTCCCCTAATAGTAAATAATGTGAATCAATAATTATAATCAAGTGAAAATACGAATTACAATATAGTACCTCCATCTATACCTCCATTTTTAACTTAGTCATGCAAATATTATCAATCTTACACCACCTCCCCTAATAGTACAAGAATGTGAATCAATAGTACACACATGTGAACAAATAGTTATAATCATGTGAATTAATAGCAATTAATTGCTCATTTATCCGATTAATTACCCGATTAGTCAATATAACCTCTAGACATCAATTATTATCGAAATAAATGTCTATATCCACTAACACTAATAATTCCAACACAATGAAACTATCAATTTTATCTTTAATCAACACGAAATTAGTCATCATTAATATTATAATTCATAATATTTAACAACCAGGTCGTTCCCAGGAAAGAGGGGGCTTTCCGATAAGGATTTCTCCTTATTGGCGCGCAATTAGGTGACCAAACCTCTCCTTAACAGAACTTCTAGACATTGTCAATATTGCAAATAATAATATGAATAACTTTGCCGTCTCAATTATTGATTTAATAATATATATCATGCAGATGATACTGTGACAATAATTGAATCAATAATATGAGAGATATGATGCAGCAATTACTGTAGCAATAATTGAGTATAACTGAGTGTCTTCTCATGTAAGCATCAATAATCAATACCGTGTGCTACTATGCAACCACGCGTATTACTGTACTTTTACTACCGGGTAGTTCAACAGTTTTAACGGTAACACTTTCGTCATTATTTTTATAAAAAGATAATTCAGTCATTTTCTTACAACGACAATACTTCAGTTGTGGGGTCCACCAATGATTGTGCCGTCGTACGAATATTTCTCGACAAAAAAAATATTTCCCGACCAAATGAATATTTTATAACAACTTGCATACTTTGCAAAATTTGTAAATATTATCCACTACTATAACATTATATCAAATCCACACCATAATATTCAAAAAAATATATTTCGAAAAAATTATTCTTTATTCATAAAAGTTGGGGTCTTACAACCTCCCCTTCTTATGAAATTTTTTCCTCAAAATTAGGGTACGTACCTGGTATATTGAATAGGTGAGGATACCTTGACTTCATCTCAGATTCTAACTCCCAGGTCATTTCTTCCGCATCGTGGTTTCTCCACAAAACTTTGACTTGAGGTATAACCTTGGAGCGTAGAATATGATCTTTCTTATCCAAGATTTTAACAGGTAACTCTTCATACGTTAAATTTTCCTCTATCTCGTCTGGTTCTAATTTAATAATGTGGTTCGAGTCTTTCACATATTTATGTAACATAGATATGTGAAAAACGTTATGAACACGAGACATACTTGGTGGTAAGGCGAGTCTATAAGCCACACTTCCTACTCGATCGAGGATTGAAAATGGGCCAATGAATCGAGGATTGAGCTTTCCTTTCTTTCCAAATCTCGTAACTCCTTTCCATGGAGCAACACGTAACAACACATGATCTCCAATATTGAATTCCACGTCCTTTCGATGAAGATCAGCATAACTATTTTGTCGATCTTGTGAGGTTTTTATACGTTGTTGGATTGTTTGAATCTTTTCCGTAGTCATACGTACCAAATTCGGTCCCAACAATGTTGCTTCACCTACCTCATCCCAGCATACTGGAGAACGACACTTTCTTTCATACAATGCCTCAAATGGAGCCATGCCAATACTTGCTTGATAACTATTATTGTAGGAAAACTCCACCAATGGTAAGAACTTGTCCCAACTCCCCTTGAAGTCAAGAACACATATTCTTAATAAATATTCAAGAGTTTGAATAGTCCTTTTCGACTGCCCATCCGTTTGAGGATGATATGTCGAACTAAATCATAAATCCGTGCCCATAACTTTTTGCAAACTAACCCAAAATCTTGAAGTGAATCTTGGGTCTCGATTAGAAACTATGGATACTGGCATAACATGCAATCTTACAATCTCGTTTATGTACATACTAGCAAGACATTCAAGTGTAAAAGTTTCTCGTATCGGTAAGAAATGAGCAGACTTGGTCAATCTATCAACAATGACCCAAATCGCATATATGCCTTGAAAAACCTTGGGAAGACCAATAACAAAATCCATGGTAATGTGATCCCACTTCCATTCTGGAATTTCAAGTGGTTGCAATGGACCTTTTGGCACTTGATGCTCCGCCTTGACTCGTTGACAAGTTAGACACCTTGAGATAAACCCCGCTATCTCTCTTCATATTGCTCCGCCAAAATGTATGTCAAAGATCACGATACATTTTGCTACTCCCAGGATAGATTACAAACGGTGTGTTGTGCGCCTCCATCATGATTTTATACTTCAAATCAGAATTGTTAGGAACACAAAGTCTAGAGTTAACTCAAAGTATTCCGTCATCAATTCTTTCTTTCGAAATAGCACCTTCTTGTACTTTCTTCCTCATACGTATCAGCTCCAGGTCTGTAGCATGAGCAGCTTTAACTTTATCGATTAAAGTCAGTTCCACTCGTATATTTGTCATCATCACATGGGTCCCTGGAGTATTTAACTCTATTTCCATCCTTTCCAAATCATACAAAATGGGCCTTTGCGTTGACAATATTGCACTCGTATTCGCATATGATCTTCTACTCAATGCGTCAGCTACTACGTTCGCTTTTCCAGGATGGTATTGGATGGTATGATCATAATCTTTCAACAAATCAAGCCATCGTTATAGTCGCATGTTGAGTTCCTTTTGAGTGAAGAAATATTTGAGGCTTTTATGATCTGTATAAATCTCCACCTTCTCTCCATACAGGTAATGCCTCCAAATCTTAAGAGCAAAAACGACTTCTGCCAACTCTAGATCATGAGTAGGATAATTCTTCTCATATTCTTTGAGTTGTCGTGCAGCATAGGCTATGATTTTCCCATGTTGTATGAGAAAACATCCTAACCCTTTGCCTAAAGCATCACTGTAAATGACAAATCCCTCTGAGCCAGATGGTATTGTCAGAACAGGTGCTGAAATGAGTCTTCTCTTAAGTTCTTGAAAACTCTTCTCACATTCCTCGCTCTAACCGAACTTTGTATCTTTTTGAGTCATCTGAGTTAATGGAGTAGCGATTCGAGAAAATCCTTCCACGAATCTCCAATAATAACCAGCTAAGCCGAGAAAGCTACGTACTTCGGTCATTGACTTTGGTTGCTCCCAGCTTTGAATTACTTTAATCTTCGCTGGGTCAACAGATATTCTAAGATTTGATATTACGTGCCCAAGGAATGCAACTTCCTCAAGCCAGAACTCATATTTCTTCAACTTGGCATATAGCTTGTTTTTTCGAAGCTTTTGGAGTATCAGCCTTAAATGTTGCTTATGGTCTTCACGGGTTTTGGAATATATGAGGATGTCATCAATAAAGACGACCACAAAGTGATCCAAATATTCCTTGAATACTCGGTTCATCATGTCCATGAAGTCACCAGGAGCATTAGTCAATCCAAAAGACATGACTAGGAATTCATAATGCCCGTACCGAGTTTTGAAAGCAGTCTTTGGAATGTCATCAGTTTTAATCTTCAATTGATGATATCCGGAATGAAGATCAATTTTTGAAAAGAATTTGGCTCCTTGCAACTGGTTAAACAGGTCATCAATGCGAGGCAACGGGCACCTATTTTTGATGGTGACATGATTCAACTTCCGATAATCAATACAAAGTCGCATACTTCCATCTTTCTTCTTCACGAATAGAACAGGAGCACCCCAAGGAGACGTACTAGGATGAATGAAACCGATGTCTAACAATTCCTGTAGTTGAGTTTTTAACTCTTAAAGTTCAATAGGATCCATTCGATATGGGGCTTTGGAAATGGATTTTGTACCGGATTCAAGGTCGGTATAAAATTTAATTTCACGCTCTGGGGGTAGGCGAGGAAGTTCTTCAGGGAATACATCAGGAAATTTATTAACAATAGAATTATCATTCAAATCTGACATACTTTTATTTCAATCCGTGACATTGGCTAAGAAAGCTTGACATCCGTTTTTCAATAAACGAATAGCTTTATGGCTTGATATGACAGTGATTGATTTTAGTTGTTTGGTTGCTTGAATTCGGATAATAGGTTGGTTAGGAATATGAAAGCTAACAACCTTATGAAAATAATAGATTTTAGCATGATGAGTAGTTAACCAATCAATCCTTAAAATCACATCAAATGCAAGTATTTTCAAAGAAATAAGATCGACAGGTAACGTGCAGTTACCGATTTGAATCAAACAAGACTTATAAACAGTGGATGTAATGAAGGTTTCTCCCAACGGAGTTTCAACTGATAAGTCAAAGTCTAATTTCTTCGGAGTCAAATTAAAACGTTGAGCGCAAGTAGGAGAAATGAAAGAATGGGTAGAACCAGTATCAAATAAAGTATAAACTTCTCTAGAGTTTATGATTAGCTTACCCGTGATCACCTCGTTCGGATTCCTCGCTTTTTGGGAGGTTACGACAAATTCTCTCCCTTGAACTACCGGTTTTGTCTTGTCTGGAACACCCTTTGATGCCTCCATCCCAGCTGGACTTGACTTTGGTGCACGATAAAATCGGGCTAGGTGGCCTTCTTTTCCACAATTGTAACATGCTTTGGACTGCATCACGCAGTTTGGACTGATATGTCCCTCCCCTCCGCATTTGTAACATACGATCGGCGGTCGTTCTCCTTCCTTAACAAAAGGTGCTGGTGCTGACGTCTTTCCATCATTGTTGAATCTCCTCTTCTTAAAATGTTCACTCTTATTGTCATGGCCATGATTACCACCGAAGTGATTAACATTTCTGGCATGTTGATTCCCTTCACGCTTGTTGTCACCTCTTCGATGACTGCTACCACAGGTATTATGGACTTGTCGGCTGCTCTCTCTTGGTTCGGTTGACTCATTATCGCGCTCTAATAACTGAGCTCTATTCACAACATCTAAATACAAACACAGTTTATGAGAAATTAGGTATTGACGTATCTCGGGTTTCAAACCTATTAGAAACATCCGCGTCATTCTCTCCTCATTATCAACCAAGTGGGACGCAAACTGAGATAACTCGGCAAACTTAGCTTCGTACTGCGCCACAGTCATATTGTTTTGCTCAAGCTTGATGAACTCTACCTCCTTCATGTGACGAATACTTTCAGGAAAGTACTTGTCGTTGAACAGTTCTTGGAACTTCTCCCAAGACATCTTTAGTGCGGCAGGTTGAGTACACTTTGCAGATTCCCACTAGTAATCTGCTTCTGCTCGCAACATGAAGGTGGCAAAGGGAACCTTTTTCTTCTCGGAGCATCCCAAGACATCAAATATCTTGTTGATCTGCTTTATCCACGTCTCTGCCTTAAGTGGTTTTGGCTCTCAAAAAAACTCCGGTGGTCCTAGCTACTTGAACTGCTTAGCGGTGACCATCCGAGAGTTGTCAGTGTTTCCACCTGTATTTTGGACAGGAGCCGCCCTCGCCTGATGTTGCATGAATTGCATAAAGCCTCTAAACATCCCATCGTTCATCATTTGTTCATTGTTGTTTACCTGAGGATTATTGTCTTCCTGTTGCAAATTATCCTAGGTATTAATTTGTGGTGACTCAACGGTCTCATGTGCTTTGTGACGCCCCCAAAATAGCTCCAATCCACCCAACCTATTCTGAGTCGCCAAATACATGGTACAGAAACAACTACAACAATATTAATACAATTGTCATACAAAATACGACAACACATAAATTGTTAGTTTAAATACAAATATTGTCTTCAAGACAATATCCACACCCAAATAAAGTCCTCGTTAAAATTATTGATACACTATTTTACAAAATAGTGAGGACTACTAAAACAACTATCTTGAACCATCACTCCACACCCCGACTAGTTCCCGCTATATTCTAGCTTCTTGAGAAGAAAAATGGAACAAAAAGGAAAAGGGTGAGCTCAACTAGCCCAGTAAAGAATATTATGACTAAGATAATGTACAATAAATTATCATTAGTCTTCAACAGGGAAAAATCTGATAGAATACAATAGACAACAAGTTTTAGATCAACAACTGCAGCAGAAATAATAATTCATTATAAGAGTTAAGTAGAGAATGAAATCTACTATTATCTATGAATTTAAAATTTCATCATCGATATTTTATCCCTGTAACATCAATCAATATACATCTTTAATCAAATAGTCATCTTTACACTACGGGCCAAAGATATTAATCAGTCGGTCATGTTCATCTTTGCACTACGGGCCAAAGATATTCATCAAGAAATCATTCATCTTTGCACTAAAGGCCAAAGATATTCAGTAATATCATCATTTAGGACTGAGGATGATGAAAAATATATTTTAAAGAAAATGAATCCAGTGAAACAAAAGAACAAATATTAAACATTCGTATTTTATACAATCCAAGTTAAAAAATACTCCATAATAAACTATTGTGGAGCAGAATTCAAAAATGAAGATCAAAACATAGATCCAATCAAAGATAGGAACCATAACAGACAATCTTGGACACAGAAAAGAAAATTTAATTTTTCTGTGAATAGTGTCGTATTTGTGAATAGTACCGTATACGTGAATAGTATCGTATACATGAATAGTAACTCCGACACTAAAAGGTAGAAATTTCACAAGAAAAATCATCATGTTTCGTGAATAGTACTCGTGAATAGTAACTTGTGAATAGTAACTCATGAATAGTAATTCGTAAATAGTAACTCATGAATAGTAACTCCGACATGAAAAGATAAGAATTTTACAAGAAAAATCTTACCAATATTCCGGCATAATGATATTGAAAGAAATAATATCATTTATAAAAAAAATAACATCCCTTACCTCGAAAAGACAGTACTTCTGACTGGAATACTGGATATAGCGCTGAAGGAATTTGCATCGTATAGCAACACTTAAGATATCTAAATACTCACAAAAATACACTAGATAATATAGAGAGAGAAAACTTCAGTTTCTGGTGTGATTTTCAATTCTAACCTAAGCACCCTATTTAAAGAAAAATGCTTAGAACATCAATACAGAAAATTTAATAAAATAATATATTTATAATCAAATTTTTCTTAGCCCACCACATCAAAAATACATTTACCACACAAAAAAATGAAAAACATGTTTAAAACAATTTTTGTAACAAAATCAATACAGACTCAATATTTCGGAACTTTAATAATTCATAATAAATAGCCCTTTTATCAGAAAAATTCAAATCTTATGTCCATTCCATAAGAAATTTAATTCTCTACAACTTTGCAGAATAAAGTTTTTCCAAATTCCAAACAGAATTTGACCGAAATCCACATACGGACGATTTTGCAGGCTATAATCAAATTTTAGTCAAAAATAGGGTCCACCAACACATAAAACACGTGTTAAACATTTTTTGTAACAAAAACACTCCCTCATTTATTCATATATCACACATTCATTGTAAAAATATCATCATTATTATATTATTATAATATAATAATATATTTAAAAAAATTATTTTATCAGAAAAGATAAAATATCAATTTTCAACAATTGTCACTTTAAAAATTTTCTCCATCTATATCCATATAAAATGAATATTTTCCTTATCATATAAATCAATAATTAATTATTCACAAATAATATTACAGAATCACAATACTGACAATCAAGCTGTTCCCAGGAAAGAGGGGGCTTTCAAATAAGGATTTCTCCTTACTGTCGCGCAATTAGGTGACCAAACCTCTCCTTAGACAGAATTTTCTAGACATTGCCAATAATGCTATCTAATAATATTATTCAAATAATATGAATTATTAATCTGATAATGAAAAATAGTGTGTAGTGATAATTATTGAAACAATAATAATATAAAATATCAACGTAGCAATTATTGAATCTATAAAATAAAATATTGAACAGTAATTACTGTAACAATTATTGATTAGTCCCTTCTTATGTAAGAATCAATAATTGGTGCAATATCATGTGCTACTATACAACAACGCGTATTACTGCATTTTAACCACCGGGTATTCCAATAGTATTAACGGTAACAACTACGGCGTTATTTATAAACAACTTATACCTGTCATTTTCTTCATTCAATCGCTTTCCGTTATGAGGCCCACACAAGGCTGCGCCGTCATACGAATATTCCCCGACAGTAAGGATATTCCACGACCAAACGAATATTTCCCGACAACAATAAATATTTTATAACCACTTGCTTATTTAAAATATTTGCGCATTTTACCCATAACTAATCACATTAATCAAATCAACCCCTTACTATTTCAAAATAATAAATAGAGGAAATTCTATTTTATTAAAAAAAATATGGGGTCTTACAACATCCCCTCCTTATAAAATTTGTTCTTTGAAATTGACGTACGTACCTGGTGTTTCGAAAAGGTGAGGATACCTCGCTTTCATTTCTGATTCCAACTCCCAGGTCATTTCTTCAATAGCATGGTTCCTCCACAAAACCTTGACTTATGGTATAACCTTTGTGCGTAGGACATGCTCCTTTCTATCCAAGATCTTGACTGGTACTTCCTCGTACATTAAATCTTTGGTTATCTCGTCTGGTTCTAACTCAATAATGTGGTTCGGGTCGTCCACATATTTACGTAACATCGATACGTGAAAAACGTTATGAACACGTGAAATACTTGACGATAAAACGAGTCTATAGGCCACAGTTCCTATTTGATCGAGGATTTCAAATCGACCAATAGATCGAAGGTTTGAGCTTTCCTCTCTTCATCAAATCTTACTTCTAGAATAACGCCTTATTGCACCTTCTTCTTTATATCCATCAGCTCTGGTGTGTAGCTTGAACAATTTTAACTTAATCGATTAAAGTCGATTCTACTCGTATATCATCACATGGGTCCTTAGAGTCTTTAACTCCATTTCTATCATTTGTAAGTTATACGAAATGGGTCTTTGACAATATCGCACTCGTACTCGTATACGATCATTTACTCAACACGTCAGCTACCACGTTCGTTTTTTCAGGATAGTATGGTCAGAACATGTGCCGAAATGAGTCTCCTCTTAAGTTCTTCGAAGCTCTTCCCACATTCCTTGCTCTATTCGAATTTTGTATCTCTACGAGTCAGCTGAGTTAATGGAATAGTGATTCGAGAAAATCTTTCCACAAATCTTCGATAATAACCAGCTAAGCCCAGAAAATGACGTATTTCGATTACTGACTTAGGTTGCACTCAACTATGACTCATATCCTAATCTTGGATAGCACGTCACAATAACACTTATCAGTTTACTACCGCACAAATATGACGTCCCCTACGGAGAGTTTGGCTTCAGTGCATTCCATAAAGGAAGTCACCAGATAGAGGCTCGGGTATCAACTTCTATAGTTGGGTTTTTAACTCCTGAAGTTCAATAGGAGTCATTCAATATGATATTTTAGAAATGGATTTTGTATCGGGTTCAAAGTCGATACAAAATTCAATATCATGCTCTGGGAGTAGGCCAGGAAATACGTCAGGAAATTCACTAAAAATAGAAATATAATTCAAATCTGACGTATTTTTATTCAAGTCCATGACATGGGATAAGAAAAATTGACATGCATTTTTCAATAAACGAATGGCTTTATGGCTTGATATGAAAGAGTTTGACTTCAATGGTTTGGTTGCTTGAATTCGAATAACAGGTTGCTTAGGAATATGAAAACTAACAACCTTACGAAAGAAATCAATTTTGGCATGATGAGTAGTTAACCAATCAATCCCTAAAATCACATCAAAAGCAAGTGTCTTTAAAGAGATATGATCAACAGGTAATGTGATGGTGCCAACTTGGATCAAACAAGATTTATAAACAATGGATGTAACAAAAGTTTCTCCTAACGGAGTCTCCATAAATAAGTCAAAGTCTAATTTCTCCGGGGTCAAGTTTAAACGTTGAGCACAAACAGGAGAGATAAATAAATGGGTAGAACCGGTATCTAGTAAGGTATAAACTTCACAAGAATTTATAATTAACTAATCCGTGATACCTTCATTCGGGTTCCTCGCATTTTGGGTAGTCACGACAAACGCTCTTCCTGTAACCGCTGACTTTGACTTGTTCGTATCCGCCTCTAGTGCCACCGTCCCATCTGGACTTAACTTTGCTATAGAGTACATTCCACCCTTCATTACTTTGTCGTATTCCTAATCCATGATTTAAATCATTATTCTCCGATCCATATCGAATTGTGGTTGACCACTCTGCACAGGGTAGTTCCGAACTCGATGTTGGATTCTCCTAATTGCTGTCCAAAAAGCAAAATCCATTTCATCTCTTTTGGCCTTATTGGATCAGACGTCTTTTTCTATAATATCAACGCGTCGTGCGGCTTTTACCCATGCATCCTCCATTCTCATTTGTTCGGTTGCTTCTTCTTTCATCAGAACTTTGATCATAGCATTCTCAGATTCCAGCTCTAATATCTTATACTCTGCCAAAGAGTGCTTCTGTTCAAGCATCGCACATCGGGTAATACAATTTTGAATTGTTGCATCTCTCTGCTCCACGACCGCCTCCCGTTCTTCAGCCTACTCTTCTAACTCATGAATACGATTTTGTAATTCTAAATTTCGATCATAAAATTCTTCTAATAAATTCTCTTCAGGTTCCTCTTCTTCCTCACTTTTAACTGCTACCTCTGCGACTAGCTCGGGTGCCACTATTAGTTCTTCACTCACCACATGGATGTCTTTAATTTCTTATTCGCCTGATATCACGTTATCATGGTTGGTGATTAGAGGTGTCTCAACGGTCTCATTTACTCCACTGTTTAAATTCTCAGCTGTCATTCTTAATTACTGCCACAAAACAAGGGTTAAATAAAGAAATTAACATGCAACATAATAACCATATACTCTAACCAACCAACAATAAGCTTAGGTAGGACATACCAGCGAAAGATTTACTCGTCTCTCCCCTCCTAGTTCTATTCCCCGATCTCCGCCAGAGATCATATCCCTAAGCTCTGATACCAACTGTGACGCACCCAAAATAGGTCCAATCCACCCAACCTATTTTGAGTCGCCAAATACATGGTACAGAAACAACTACAACATTATTAATACAATTGTCGTGCAAAATACTAAAACACATAAACTGTGAGTTTAAATACAAATATTCTCTTCTAGACAATATTCACACCCAAATAAAGTCCTCATTATAATTATTAATACAATATTTTACAAAATAGTGAGGACTACTAAAACAACTATCTTGAACCATCACTCCACACCCCGACTAGATCCCGCTATATTCTCGCTTCCTGAGAAGAAAAAATGGAACAAAAAGAAAAAGGGTGAGCTCAACTAGTCCAGTAAAGAATATTATGACTAAGATAATGTACAACAAATTATCCTTAGTCTTCAACAGGGAAAAATCTGATAGAATACAATAGACAACAAGTGTTAGATCAACAACTACAGCGAAAACAATAATTCATTAGAATAGTTAAGTAGAGAATGAAATTACTATTATCTATGAATTTAAAAGTCCATCATCGATATTTTATCCCTGTAACATCAATCAATATACATCTTTAATCAAATAGTCATTTTGCACTACGGGCCAAAGATATTAATCAGTCGGTCTTTTCATCTCAACACATGTTCATCTTTGCACTACGGGCCAAAGATATTCATCAAGAAATCATTCATCTTTGCACTACAGGCCAAAGATATTCAGTAATATCATCATTTATGACTGATGATGATGAAAAATATATTTTAAAGAAAACGAATCCAGTGAGACAAAAGAACAAATAATAAGGATTCGTATTTTAGACAATCTAAGTTCAAAAATACTCCATAATAAACTATTGTGGAGCAAAATTCAAAAATGAAGATCAAAACATAGATCCAATCAAAGATAGGAACCATAACAGACAATCTTGGACACAAAAAAGAAAATTTAATTTTTCTGTGAATAGTGTCGTATTTGTGAATAGTGTCGTATACGTGAATAGTAACTCCGACACTAAAAGGTAGAAATTCCACAAGAAAAATTATCATGCTTCGTGAATAGTACTCGTGAATAGTAACTTATGAATAGTAACTCATTAATAGTAACTTGTGAATAGTAACTCATGAATAGTAACCTTGACATGAAAAGATAAGAATTTCAGAAGAAAAATCTTACCAATATTCTGGCATAATGATATTGAAAGAAATAATATCATTTATAAAAAAATAACATCCCTTACCTCGAAAAGACAGTACTTCTGACTGAAATACTGGATATAGTGCTGAAGGAACTTGCACCGTATAGCAACACTCAAGATATCTAAATACTCACAAAAAATATTCTCGATAATATAGAGAGAAAACTTCAGTTTCTGGTGTGATTTTCAACTGTAACGCCCCCAAAATAGGTATACATCACCTATCTTAAGTCGCCAAATACATGGTACAAAATTCAAATACAATTTAATTATACAATAATCGTTTAAAATACGACAAAACATATGCTGTGAGTTTTAATACAAATATTTTCATCTAGACAATATCCACACTCAATTGAGTCCTCATTACATTTATTATCACACTATTTAACAGAATAGTGAGAACTACTAATGCTATTATCTGGACCGTCACTCCGTTCCCTGACTAGTCCCTGCTACGTTCTCATTTCCTAAAGAGAACAATGAAAGTAAAAGGGTGAGCTCAACTAGCCCAGTAAAAAATATTATGACAAAGATAATACAGAATAAATTATCTTTAGCCTGCAACAGTGTTAAACTGATACAATATAACAAACATCAAGTTTAACTACAGCGGAAAAAGAAATCCATTAAAAGAGTCAAGTAGAGAATAAAATCTACCATCTTTTATGATTTAAAAGATTTTTCATCACTTTTATCGCTAGGACTCAGCTTAATAAATAATCCACATCATCCCTGCACTACAGCCAAGTATATTCATTAGTATCACAACCACGAATTATCCATGCACTACGGGCCAAGGATATTCGTGTATTCATCAATGGTCATGATCATGCCAACAACTGTCCATCAATGCACTACGGGCCAATGAAGACATTTACCACATCATTTGTAACATTACGGTCATGATTATACCGATTAATCCCTCGTCATAATCATACCAAGTCCATCTATGCACTACAGGCCACAAATGACTTTTAACATAATATAAACATTAGGATGATGACAATGATATAAGAATTCAATAAAACTAGTTCAAGAATTCAATAACAAAAGAAATCACCAGGCATGCGATAGACCGCACAGATAGGTTATTCCAACAGAATAATAAATAACGAAACCAGGTCATGCGTAAACGCACAGACAAGATATTCCAACAGAATAATAAATAATGGAACTAGGTCAGACAAAATTTGCACCGACAGGATGTTCCAACAGAATAATAAATTACGGAACCAGGTCATGCGTAAACGCACAGACAGGATGTTCCAACAGAATAATAAAGAATGGAATAACAGAAGAATTTCACCATGTATGCGATACTTCGCATAGACAGGTTATTCCAATATAATAATAAAGAATGGAATAACAGAAGAATTTTACCAAGTATAGGGTAGACCGCGTATACAGGTTATTCCAACAGAATAAAAAAATAGAATAACAGAAGTTCTCTTCATGAATACAAAAGAAATAATACCCCTTACCTTTGAAAGAAGAGTACTGGATATAGGAGTAGTGAAGTAGCAGAATATTTTTCTTCTTTCTCTCTATAGTTTCTCTCTCTAGAGTTTCAGTGAATTCGTAAGAAATAATGAAGGAATGAGCTTCTATTTATAGGAGAATGGACTGAATAGTAACTAATTCTTGAACGGTCCAGATTGATTTTACTTTTAAACGGACGGTCCAGATTGGTTTACTCTAAAATATTCTAATAAAACAAAATCTTTTAAATAAAATATAATATATTCTATTTATAATCTAATAAAACAAATAACTTTATAAAAGTATTCTGTTTTATATAAAAAGATTTTACTATGCAAAACACTATGCATAATAAAATATAATATATTCTATTTATAGTCTAATAAAATGAATAATTTTATAAAAGTATTCTGTTTTATATAAAAAGATTTTACTATGCAAAATACTATGCATAATAGAATATAATATACTCTATTTATAGTTTAATAAAACGAATAACTTTATAAAAGTATTTTGTTTTATATAAAAAGCTTTTCTATTTCATTACATCAATAATACTAATAAAACAAAACTTCATCACCATTATTATAATTCACACTATTAATCGACCAGGTCGTTCTCAGGAAAGAGGGGGCTTTCCAATAAGGATTTCCCCCTATTGGCGCGCAATTAGGTGACCAAACCTCTCCTTGGCAGAAATTCTAGACATCATTAATATTACAAATAATAATATTAATAACTTCGTCGTCTCAATTATTGATTTAATAATATATAAACTATCGACAATAATTGAATCACTTAACGTGAGATACTATGCAACAATTACTGAAGCAATAATTGAACAAAACTGAGTGACTTCTCACGTAAGCATCAATAATCAATATTGTGTGCTACTATGCAACCACGCGTATTCCTGTACTTTTAACACCGGGTATTTCAACAGTTAACGATAAAACTTCCGCCGTTATTTTCATAAAATATTTTTGTCGTTTTCTCAATCCGATAATAATTCTATTGTGGGGTCCACCAACGATTGTGCCGTAGTACGAATATTCCCTGTTAAAACGAATATTCCCCGACCAATCGAATATTATATAACAACTTGCATACTTTGCAAAATTTATAACTATTACCCACAACTATAACATTATATCAAATTCATTTCATAATATTAAAAAAATGATAATTATAGAAAATTCATCTTTATTCATAAAATTGAGGTCTTACATCAATTCTAACTTAAGCATCCTATTTATAGGAAAATGCTTAGAACACCAATGCAGAAAATTCAATAAAATAATATATTTATAATCAAATTTTCCTTAGCCCACCACATCAAAAACACATTTACCACACAAAAAAATGAAAAACATGTTTAAATAAATTTTTGTAACAAAATTACTTCAGACTCAATATTCTAGAACTTCAATAATTAATAATAAATAGTCCTTTTATCAGAAAAATTCAAATCTTATGTCCATTCCATAGGAAAATCAAATCATTCGTCACATTACGGTCATGATTAAACCGAATAATCTCTGGTCATAATCATACCAAGTCCATCTATGCACGTAAGCCAAAGATGACTTTCATCACAATATAAACATGAGGATGATGACAATGACATAATAATTTAATAAAACAAGTTCAAGGATAAACTTTAAAAATTTATAATTTAATTTATCCAGAAATGAATAACGTCCAAATTATCAACATGATACTGCTTTGTGGAGTAAAATTCAAGAATGCTCAGAAGAATATTTTCATGAAAAGATACTGGATGAAGCGCAAATATCCAGCATATTCGACTAATTTCATGGAGAATAAAAGCTAAAACTTTAACCAACTGAGTATAATAGAATATATGAAACTACAAATGAATTTTCGCCCGCCATGCGGTAATCCACGTAGACGGATCATTTCCACAATTTAATAAGGAATGAATACAAAGGATCATTCACCATGCATGCGGTAATCCACATAGACAGGTTATTCCAACAGAATAATAAAGAATGGAATAACAGAAGAATTCACCATGCATGCAATAGACCGCACAGACAGGTTATTCCCAACAGAATAATAAAGAATGGAACCTGTGACGCCCCCAAAATAGGTATACATCACCCATTCTGAGTTGTCAATACATGGTACAGAAACAACTACAACTTTATTATTACAATAGTAAAACTGTGAGTTTGAATACAAATATTATCTTCTAGACAATATCTATACCCAAATAAATCCTCATCATATTTATTGATACATTATTTTACAAAAATAGTGAGGACTATTAAACAACTCTCTCTATAACTATCATTACATACCCCGACTCGTACTCGCTACATTCTCGCCTCTTGATAAGAAAAATGGAACAAAAAGGAAAAGGGTGAGCTCAACTAGCCCAGTAAAGAATATTATGACTAAGATAATATACAATAAATTATCGTTCGTCTTCAACAGAAACAAATCTAATAGAATACAATAGACAACAAGTTTTAAATCAATATTCGCAGCGAAAATAATAATTCATTAGAAGAGTTAAGTAGAGAATGCAAACTACTATCTTCTATATATGAATTTAAAAGTTCGTCGTCTATCTTTTATCCCTGTAACATCAATCAATATATATCTGGAATCAAATATTCATCTTTGCACTACAGGCCAAAGATATTCATTAGTTGGTCATGTTCATCTAAACACCTGTTCATCTTTGCACTACGGGCCAAAGATATTCATCAGAAATCATTCATATTTGCACTACAGGCCAAATATATTCAATAATATCATCATTTAAGACTGAGGATGATGAAAAATATTTTTAAAGAAACGAACCCAGTGAAATAAAATGACAAGGATTAAGGATTCGTACTTTGTTTTATCCATGTCCAAAAGTATCTCAAAAATAATTATAGTGGTGTAAAATTCAAGAATGATCAAAACATGGATACAATCAAAGCTAGTATCCATAATAGATATTTTAGACGAAAAGGGAAAATTTTCATTTTTCGATGAATAATGTCGTATTCGTGAATAGTGTCGTATACGTGAATAGTAACTCCGGCACCAAAAAGTTTCAAATTTGATAAAAATTTCAGATCAATATTTCAGCATAATGATATTGAAGGAATAATATCATTACGAAAAAAATAATATCCCTTACCTTGAAAGACAGTACTTCTAGTTGAAATACCGGATATAAGCTATTACTTGAACTTGCACCGTATAGTAACAGTACTCAAAGTATACTCAAAATACTCACAAGAATACGCTCGATAATATAGAGAGAGAAAACTTCAGTTTCTGGTGTGATTTTCAATTCTAACCTAAGCACCCTATTTATAGGAAAATGCTTAGAACACCAAAGCAGAAAATTTATTAAAATATTTATTATTATTTTCTAAAACTTCCTACGCACATGTTTCTTAATCCAAGATCAGCCACACATGTAGCCCACCTCCCAAAAAGTAATAAAAACGTTTTTCCTATTTTAAATATTTTAAACTTCCAAAAATCAATTATTTCGGAGCTTCAGAACTTCAATAATTCATAATAAATAGCCCTTTTATCAGAAAATTCGAATCTTGCGACTTTTTATAGGAAATTCAGTTCTCTACTACTTTGCAGAAGAAAGTTTTTTCAAATTCCAGACATAAATTGACCGAAATCCATAAACGGGCGATTTTACAGGCTATAATCAAATTTCAGTCAAGAAATGAGGTCCACCGACACATAAAACATGCTTTAAATATTTTTGGGAACAAAAATACTCCTCCTCCACATATACTCATATATCCCACATTAATCGTAAAAATATCATCATTATTATATTATTAAAATATAATAATATATTTAAATGAATTATTTTATCAGAAAAAGATAAAATTTCAATTTTCAACAATTGTCTCATTAAAAATTTTCTCCATCTATATCCACATAAAATCAATATTTTCCTCATCATATGAATCAATAATTAATTATTCACAAATAATATTACAGAATCACAATATTGACAACCATGCAGTTCCCAGGAAAGAGGGGGCTTTCCAATAAGAATATCTCCTTATTGGCGCGCAATTAGGTTACCAAACCTCTCTTTAGACAAAACTTTCTAGACATTGCCAATAATGTTATCTAACAATATTATTCAGATAATATGAATTATTGCTTCGATAATGAAAAATATTGTGTAATGACAATTATTGAAACAACAGCAATATAAAATATCAACGCAGCAATTATTAAATCAATAAAATAAAATACTGAACAGTAATTACTGTAACCATTATTGAGTAGTGCCTTCTTACGTAAGAATCAATAATTGGTGCAATACCGTGTGCTACTGTGTTTTAACCACCGAGTATTTTAACAGTATTAACGGTAACAACTACGTCGTTATTTTAAACAACTTATATTTGTCGTTTTCTTCATCCAATCGCTTTCCTTTATGGGGCCCACACATGGCTGCGCCGTTGTACGAATATTCTCCGACAGTACGAATATTCTACGACCAAACGAATATTCCCCGACAACAATGAATATTTTATAACCACTTGCTTATTTTGAAATATTTACGTATTTTACCCATAACTATCCACATTAATCAAATCAACCCTTACTATTCAAAATAATAATTAGAGGAAATTAAATTTCATTTATTAATTATTTGGGGTCTTACAACCTCCCCTTCTTATAAAATTTCGTCCTCGAAATTGACGTACGTACATGGTATTTCGAAAAGGTGAGGATACCTCACTTTCATTTCCATTTCCAATTCCCAGGTCATTTCCTCTATAGCATGATTCCTCCACAGAACTTTAACTTGTGGTATGACCTTTGTGCGTAGGACATGCTCCTTCCTATCCAAAATCTTGACAGGCACCTCTTCGTACGTTAAGTCTTCGGCTATCTCGTCCGGTTCTAACTCTATAACATGGTTTGGGTCTTTCACATATTTACGAAATACAGATATGTGAAACACATTATGAACACGAGACATACTCGGAGGTAACGCGAGTCTATAGGCTACATTTCCTACTCGGTCAAGAATTTGAAATGGACCAATAACGTGGATTGAGCTTTCCTCTCTTCCCAAATCTTATAACTCCCTTCCATGGAGCAACTCGCAACAATACATGATCCCCTATACTAAATTCTACGTCCTTTCGATGAAGATCCGCATAACTCTTTTGTCGATCTTGTGTCGTTTGTATACGTTGTTGAATCATTTGGATCTTTTTGGTAGTCATACGTACTAACTCGGGTCCCAACAATGTTGCTTCATCCACCTCATCCCAACATATTAGAGAGCGACACTTTCGTCCATATAATGCTTCAAATGGAGCCACACCTATACTTGCCTGATAACTGTTGTTATAGGAGAATTCCACCAATGGTAAATACTAATCCCAACTGCCCTTGAAGTCTAGGACACAGAGTCTTAATAAATCTTCAGGAGTTTGAATAGTCCTCTCTGATTGTCCGTCCGTTTGAGGATGGTATGCCGAACTGAATCTTAAATCCGTGCCCATAGCTTTTTGCAAGCTAACCCAAAATCTTGAAGTGAATCTTGGGTCACGATCCGAAACTATGGATACTGGCATGCCATGCAACCTCACAATCTCATTTACATATATACTAGCAAGACGTTCAAGGGAATAAGTCTCCCGTATCGGCAAGAAATGAGCAGACTTGGTTAATCTATCAACAATAACCCAAATGGCATTGATGCCTTGAGAAACCGTAGGAAGACCCCTAACAAAATTCATGGTAATGTGTTCCCACTTCCATTTCGGAATCTCAAGTGGTTGTAACGGACCCTTAGGTACTAAATACTTCGCCTTTACACGTTGACAAGTTAAACACATCGAGATAAACTTTGCAATCTCTCTCTTCATATTGTTCCACCAAAATGTATGTCGAATATCACGATACATTTTAGTACTACCAGGATGGATTGCAAATGGTATATTTTGTGCCTCCATCATAATCTTGTACTTCAAATCAAAGTCGTTAGGAACACAAAGTCTAGAGTGGACTCGAAGTATAACTTCTTCATCAATTCTCGCTTCCGGAATAATTCCTTCTTGTACTTTCTTCTTCATACGCATCAGCTCCGGGTCGGTGGCTTGAGCAACTTTAACTTTTTCTATTAAAGTTGGCTCTATGCGTATACTTGACATCATCACACTCGTTCCTGCATATGATCTTCTACTCAACGCGTCAGCTACCACGTTCGCTTTTCCAGGATGGTATTGAATAGTGTGGTCGTAGTCTTTCAATAGCTCGAGCCAACGTCGTTGCCGCATGTTGAGTTCTTTTTGAGTGAAGAAATATTTAAGGCTTTTATGGTCTGAATATATCTCCACTTTCTCCCCATATAGATAGTGCCTCCAGATCTTTAGCGCGAAAACGACTGCTGCCAACTCTAGATCATAAGTAGGATAATTCCTCTCATACTCTTTAAGTTGTCGCGAGGCATAGGCTATGACTTTCCCACGTTGCATGAGAACACATCCTAACCCATTGCCTGAAGCATCGTTGTAGAAAACAAATCCATCCGTACCAGATGGTATTGTTAGAACAGGTGCTGAAATGAGTCTCCTCTTGAGCTCTTGGAAACTCTTCTCGCATTCTTCGCTCCAAACGAATTTTGTATCCTTCCGAGTTAGCTGGGTTAATGGAGTAGCGATTCGAGAAAACCCTTCCACAAATCTCCGATAATAACCAGCTAAGCCCAAAAAGCTACGTACTTCAGTCACCGACTTCGGTTGCTCCCAACTTTGTATTGCTTCAATCTTCATCGGATCAATAGATACTCCATGTTTCGACACCACGTGCCCAAGGAATGCTACTTCCTCAAGCCAGAACTCGCATTTCTTTAATTTGGCATATAGTTTGTTTTCACGAAGTATTTGGAGTACCAGCTTCAAATGGTGCTCATGATCTTCACGACTTTTGGAATATATGAGAATGTCATCAATAAAAACAACAACGAACTGATCCAAATATTCCTTGAATACTCGGTTTATCATATCCATGAAAGCCGCAGGAGCATTAGTCAATCTGAAAGACATGACTAAGAATTCATAATGCCCGTACCGAGTTCTGAAGGCAGTCTTTGGAATATCCTCAGTTCTAATCTTCAGCTGATGATATCCAGAACGAAGATCGATCTTTGAAAAGAATTATGCTCCTTGTAACTGGTCAAACAGGTCATCAATACGAGGTAGAGGATACCTATTCTTGATGGTGACATGGTTCAATTCCCGATAGTCAATACAAAGTCGCATACTCCCATCTTTTTTCTTTACAAATAAAACAGGAGCACCCCAAGGAGATGTACTAGGACGAATGAAACCGATGTCCAACAATTCCTGTAGTTGGACCTTTAACTCCTGAAGTTCAATAGGAGCCATTCGATATGGGATTTTAGAAATGGCCTTTGTACCAGGTTCAAGATCAATAAAGAATTCAACTTCACGTTCTAGGGGTAGACCGGGAAGTTCTTCAGGAAATACGTCAGGAAAGTCAATAACAACAGGAATATTATTCAAATTTGACGTGTCTTTATTCAAATCCATAACATGGGCTAAGAAAGATTGACATCCGTTTTTCAATAAACGAATAGCTTTATGATTAGATATGACAGTGATTGAATTTAATGGTTTAGTTGCTTGAATTCGTACAACAGGTTGGTTAGAAATATGAAAACTAACAACCTTACGAAAACAATCAATTTTGGCATGATGAGTAGTTAACCAATCAATCCCTAAAATCACATCAAAAGCAAGTATCTTTAAAGAGATAAGGTCAACAGGTAAGGTGATGGTGCCAACTTGAATCAAACAAGATTTATAAACAGTGGATGTGATGAAAGTTTCTCCTAACGGAGTTTCCACAGATAGGTCAAAGTCTAATTTCTCCGGAGTCAAGTTTAAACATTGAGCACAAGTAGGAGAGATAAATGAATGGGTAGCACCGGTATCAAGTAACGTATAAACTTCGCAAGAATTTATAAATAGCTTACCCGTGATCACCTCATTTGGGTTCCTCGCATTTTGACCAGTCACAACAAACGCTCTTCTAAGAACCGTTGACTTTGACTTTTCTGGGACAGTCTTTTGAGTCATCGTCCCCGCTGAACTAGGTTTCTCTACCGTACAATCTCGAGCGATATGTCCTTCCTTTCCACAATTATAGCATACCTTGAACTGTTGTGGGCAGTTTGGACTGATATGTCCCTCTTTCCCGCATTTATAGCATATGACCGGTGGTCGTTCTCCTCCCTTAGAACCAGTTGTTGCCGGTACTGTCGTCTTCACATGGTCGTTGTTAAATCTCCTCTTTTTAAAATCTCCTCCTGACTCGCTTCTTCTATTTTCATGGCCATGATTACCACCAGAGTGGTTACCATTTTTGTCCGTCTTTTTCTTCCTCCGCTGGTTATCGTTGTTTTGTTGACTGCCATCTCCGGTATGATTCTGGTTGTGGTCCCTCAGTTGACCGTACTCGTTATCTCGTTTTAATAATTGAGCCTTGTTTACAACATCTGAGTAGAGAGAAAATTTATGAGAAATGAGATATTGACGTATGCCGGGTTTCAAACCTCTAAGAAACATTCGTGTCATACGTTCCTCATTCTCCACCAAATGAGGTGCAAACCTAGATAACTCTGTAAACTTTGCCTCGTACTGGGACACCGTCATGTTATTCTGCTCCAGTCTAATAAACTCCACTTCCTTCATATGACGAACACTTTCAGAAAAGTATTTGTCATTAAATAGTTTCTGAAATGTCTCCCAAGACATGCTGAGTGCGGCTGGCTGGGTACGCTTCACAGACTCCCATCAGTAGTATGCCTCGCCACGGAACATAAAGGTGGCGAATGGAACCTTCTGTTCCTCCGTTCATCCCAAGACATCGAATATCTTGGTAATTTGTTTGACCCATGTTTCTGACATGATCGGATCTGGCTTTCCCTTAAATTCTGGTGGTCCCAACTCTTTGAACTGCTTGGCTGTGACAACCCATGAATTGCTATCATTTCCTCCTGTATTTTGAACACGAGTCTCCCTCGTTCATCATCTGCTCAGTGGTGTTGTTCACAGGAGGAACATTGCCAGCCTGTTGCACGTTCTCCTCATTGGTGAGTACAGGCGTCTCCACGGTCTCATTTCCACTACTAATATTCTTAGTCGATATTCTCAAATACTTTCATAAAACAAGGGTTAATTAAGAAAATCAATATATCACATAATATCCCTATATACTGACCAACTAACAAATAAGCTTAGGTAGGACACACTAGCGAAGGATTTACTCGTCTCTCCCCTCCAAGATCTATTCCCCGATCTCCGCCAGAGATCATATCCCTAAGCTCTGATACCAACTGTGACACCCCCAAAATAGGTATACATCACCCATTCTGAGTTGTCAATACATGGTACAGAAACAACTACAACTTTATTATTACAATAGTAAAACTGTGAGTTTGAATACAAATATTTTCTTCTAGACAATATCTATACCCAAATAAATCCTCATCATATTTATTGATACATTATTTTACAAAAATGGTGAGGACTACTAAACAACTCTCTCTATAACCATCATTCCATACCCCGACTAGTACTCGCTACATTCTCGCCTCCTGAGAAGAAAAATGGAACAAAAAGGAAAAGGGTGAGCTCAACTAGCCCAGTAAAGAATATTATGACTAAGATAATATACAACAAATTATCGTTAGTCTTCAACAGAGAAGAATCTAATAGAATACAATAGACAACAAGTTTTAAATCAATATTCGCAGCGGAAATAATAATTCATTAGAAGAGTTAAGTAGAGAATGCAAATTACTATCTTCTATATATGAATTTAAAAGTTCGTCGTCTATCTTTTATCCCTGTAACATCAATCAATATATATCTAGAATCAAATATTCATCTTTGCACTACAGACCAATGATATTCATCAGTTGGTCATGTTCATCTAAACACCTGTTCATCTTTGCACTACGAGCCAAAGATATTCATCAGAAATCATTCATCTTTGCACTACAGGCCAAAGATATTCAATAATATCATCATTTAAGACTGAGGATGATGAAAAATATTTTTAAAGAAACGAACCCAGTGAAATAAAATGACAAGGATTAAGGATTCGTACTTTGTTTTATCCATGTCCAAAAATACCTCAAAAATAATCATAGTGGTGTAAAATTCAAGAATGATCAAAACATGGATACAATCAAAGCTAGTATCCACAATAGATATTTTAGACGAAAAGGGAACATTTTTATTTTTCGATGAATAGTGCCGTATTCGTGAATAGTGTCGTATACGTGAATAGTGTCGTATACGTGAATAGTAACTCCGACACCAAAAAGTTCCAAATTTGATAAAAACTTCATATCAATATTTCAGCATAATGATATTGAAGAAATAATATCATTACGAAAAAAAATAATATCCCTTACCTTGAAAGACAGTACTTCTAGTTGAAACACCGGATATAAGCTATGACTTGAACTTGCATCGTATAGCAACAGTACTCAAAGTATACTCAAAATACTCATAAGAATACGCTCGATAATATAGAGAGAGAAAACTTCAGTTTCTGGTGTGATTTTCAATTCTAACAAAAGCACCCTATTTATAGGAAAATGCTTAGAACACCAAAGCAGAAAATTTATTAAAATATTTATTATTATTTTCTAAAACTTCCTACGCACATGTTTCTTAATCCAAGATCAGCCACACATGTAGCCCACCTCCCAAAAAGTAATAAAAACATTTTTCCTATTTTAAATATTTTAAACTTCCAAAAATCAATTATTTCGGAGCTTCAGAACTTCAATAATTCATAATAAATAGCCTTTTATCAGAAAATTCGAATCTTGCGATTTTTTATAGGAAATTCAATTCTCTACTACTTTGCAGAAGAAAGTTTTTCCAAATTCCAGACATAAATTGACCGAAATCCATAAACGGACGATTTTGCAGGCTATAATCAAATTTCAGTCAAGAAATGGGGTCCACCGACACATAAAACATGCTTTAAATATTTTTGGTAACAAAAATACTCCTCCTCCACATATACTCATATATCCCACATGTGAAACCCCAGATTTTATGAATAAAGAATTAATTTTCTCGAAATAATTTTTTTATATTATTGTGTGAATTTGAGATAATATTATAGTTGTGGGCAGTATTTATAAATTTTGCAAAGTATGCAAGTTGTTATATTATATTCGATTGGTCAGGGAATATTCTTTGTATTGGAAAATATTCGTACGACGGTACAATTATTGGTGGACCCCACAACGGAATTATTGTCGGATTGAGAAAACGACAAAAATATTTTATTGAAAATAACGGCAGAAGTTTTACCGTTGATACTGTTGAACTACTGGGTAGTAAAAGTACAGTAATACACGTTGTTGCATAGTAGCACACGGTATTGATTATTGATATTTATGTGAGAAGTCGCTCAGTTTGATTCAATTATTGTCGATTAATAATATGAATTATTATAGCGATGATGACGTTTTGTTTTATTCGTATTATTAACGTAATAAAATAGAAACATCTTTTTATATAAAACAGAATACTTTATTAAAGTTATTTTATAAATAGAATATATTATATTTTATTATACATAGTGTTACATAATGTTTTGCATAGTGTTGCATAGTGTTTTGCATAGTGTTGCATAGTGTTTGCATAGTAAAAATCTTTTTATATAAATAGAATATATTATATTTTATTTAAAAGATTTTTCTTTAAATATGGACCGTAAGATTAAAGTAAATCAATCTGGACCATTCATGGATTAGTTACTATGCATTCCATTTTCCTATAAATAGAAGCTCATTCCTTCATTATTTTCTTACGAATTCACTGAACTCTAGAGAGAGAAACTATAGAGAGATAGAAGAAAAGCTTTTGCTACTTAACTTTTCTTCTCCTATATCCAGTTTCTGTTACGGTAAGGGGTGTTATTATTTCTTATTCATGAAGAGAATTATTGTTATTCCATTTCTTATTATTCTGTTGGAATAACCTGTATACGCGGGCTACCCTATACTTGGTGACATTCTTCTATTATTCCGACTTTATTATTCTGTCGAAATATCCTGTCTGTGCTATACGCCGGACCTAGTTCCATTTTTATTATTCCGTCTTTATTATTCTGTCGGAATATACTGTCTGTGCTATACGCCGGACCTGGTTTCATCATTTATTATTCCGCATTTATTATTCTGTTGGAACATCCTGTCGGTGTGAATTTCACCTGACCTGGTTCCGTTATTTAGTATTCTGTTGGAATAACCTGCCTATGCGAAGTACCGCATGCATGGTGATTTCTGTTGTTATTCCATTCTTTATTATACTCAGTTGGTTAAAGTTTTGACTTCTATACTCCATGAAATTAGTAGAATATCCTTGATATTTGCGCTTCATCCAGTATCTTTTCATGAAAATATTCTTATGATCATTCTTGAATTTTACTCTACAAAGCAGTATCATGTTGACAATTTGGACGTTATTGGTTCCTGGACAAATTAATTCTTGAACTTGTCATCATCCTCATGTTTATGTTATGTTGAAAGTCATTTGTGGCCTGTAGTGCATAGATGGACTTGGTATGATTATGACCAGGGATTATTCGGTATAATCATGACCGTAATATTACAAATGATGTGGAAAAAGTCTTCATTGGCCCGTAGTGCATTGATGGACAGTTTTTGGTATGATTATGGCTATGGATTCTCTTTGGCCGTAGTGCAAAGATGAATTGTTTTATGGCATGATCATGACCATTGATGAATACACAAATATCTTTGGCCCGTAGTGCATGGAATTTGTGGTCGTGACCCTAATGAGTATCATTGGCCGTAGTGCAGGGATGATGTGGATTATTTATTAAGCTGAGTCTCAGCGATAAAAGTGATTAAAAACTTTTTAAATCATAAAAGATAGTAGATTCTATTCTCTACTTGACTCTTTTAATGGATTGCTTGATCTGCTGCTGTTAAACTTGATGTTGTTATATTTTATCAGTTTAATACTATTGAAGGCCAACGATAATTTATTCGGCATTATCTTAGTCATAATATTTCTTACTGGGCTAGTTGAGCTCACCCTTTCTTTCACTGTTCTCTTCAGGAAATGAGAACATAGCAGTGATGAGTCGGGGAACGGAGTAATGGTCCAGAGGATAGCATTAGTAGTCCTCACTATTCTCTGAAATAGTGTGATAATAATTGTAATGAGGACTCTTTTTGAGTTTGTATAATCTCTAGTAGATAATAATTGTATTCAAACTCACAGTTATGTTTTGTCGTATTGTACACGAAAGTTGTATTAGTAAGTTGTATTTGAATGATGTACCATGTATCTGACAACCCAAGATGGGTGATGTATACCTAATTTTGGGGGCGTCACAGTTGGTATCAGAGCTTAGGGATATGATCCCTGGCTAAGATGTGAGATAAGAACTAGGAGGGGAGAGACGGGGAATTCCTTCGCTAGTATGACCTACCTAAGTTTATTTGGTATTTAATTGGTCGGTCAAAGTATAGGGATAATATGTGATATGTTAATTAACCCTTGTTTTGTGGCAGTGTTTGAAAATGGCATCCGAGAATGTTGAGATTATCAATGGAGCACAGGAGACCGTTGAATCTCCACAGATCAATAATCAGGACAATGTGCAACAGGATGGCTATAATCCTCCTGTAAACAACAACACTGATCAATTGACGAACGACGGTACGTTTAGGAGCTTTTTAGAATTCATGCAACTTCAGGCGAAGGCGACTCCTGTTCATAATGCAGGTAAAGACAATGGCAACCCACGGTTGGTCACTGCTAAGCAGTTCAAGGAGCTGGGACCACCGGAGTTTTTGGGAAAGCCAGAACCACTTAAGGCGGAGACGTGGTTAAAGCAGATCACCAAGATATTTGATGTCTTGGGATGCTCCGAGGAGCAAAAGGTTCCTTTTGCCACCTTTATGTTGCGTGAAGAAGCAGATCATTGGTGGGAATCTGTAAAACGTACCCAGACTGACGCACTCAAGATGTCTTGGGAGAAGTTCCAAGAGCTGTTCAACGACAAGTACTTTCCCGGAAGTATTCGTCACATGAAGGAGGTAGAGTTTATCAAGCTGGAGCAAAATAATATGACTGTGTTGCAGTACGAGGCTAAGTTTACGGAGTTGTCCCGGTTTGCATCCCATTTGGTCGATAATGAGGAGCGAATGGCGCGAATGTTTCTGCGAGGTTTGAAACCCGATATACGTCAATACCTCATTTCTCATAAACTTTGTTTATATTCAGATATTGTGAATAGGGCTCAGTTAGTGGAGCGCGATAATGAGTCATCACAACGAAAAGATAATGACCAGCAACACGATAATAATCATACCGGTGGAAACGGCCATCGGAACAATGATAACCCTCGCGAGGGAAATTATCATACCAAGAATGGAAACCACTTCGGTGGTAATCATGGCCAAGATAATAGAAATGGATATTTCAAGAAGAGAAGGTTCAATAATGATGGAAAGACAGCAACGCCAGCACCCGTTTCAAAGGAAGAAGAACGCCCATCAGTTGTATGTTTCAAATGCGGACAGGAGGGACACATCCGTCCAAACTGTATGCAGCAATCCAAAGCGTGTTTTAATTGCGAAAGAGAAGGTCACCTAGCTCGATTTTGTCGTATAATAAAGTCAATTCCAGCTGGGATAATGATGCCAAAGGATGTCCCAGACAAGCCAAAGCCGGTAGTTTAAGAGAGAGCATTTTTTTTTCTCTCGTGACGAGGAACCTGAATAAAATTATCACGGGTAAGTTAATCATAAGCTCTTACGAAGTCTATACCGTGTTAGATACCGGTTCTACTCACTCTTTTATTTCACCTAGTTGTGTTCAATGTTTGTACTTAACTCCGGAGAAGTTAAACTTTGATTTATCTATTGAAACTCCATTGGGAGAAACCTTCGTTACCTCCACCGTTTATAAATCTTATTTGATTCAAATAGACATTTTCACGTTACGTGTTGATCTTGTCTCTTTGAAAATACTTGCCTTTGATGCGATTTTAGGAAACGATTGGTTAACTACTCATCATGTTTTTCGTAAGGTTGTTAGCTTTCATATTTCTAACCAACCTATTATGCGAATTTAAGCAACCAAACCACTAAATTCAATCATTGTCATATCAAGCCATAAGTAAAGAGCCCCGATCCTTTTGTTGATGACTTCCTTGTGTGGAATGCACCGAAGCCAGACTTTCTGTAGGCGACGTCGTGAATGACGATAACAAGTTGATAGGTATCATTTTGAGGTGCTATCTAGGTTAAGGGATAGAAGTCACAGTTGGTATCAATGTGACGTATTATCCAAGTCTTGGATGTGAGTAACAGTTTTGAATGATATTTTTATCATTAATAAATCTCTTGACGTATTTCTGAAGACTTCTTAGCCTACCCCATAGCGTGAAATCGAATTTTGTATTGACACCAGTACAAAACCCATTTCTTAAACCCTCAAAATAATTTTTTCAACTAAAATGAAAGTAACATGCACCAAAGACGTTGACTCGAGCTGTTGAAGATTACGATCGTACTATTCAATATCATCGTGGAAGAGCGAACGTGGTAGCTGACGTGTTGAGTAGAAGATCGTATGCGTTTACAAGTGCGATGTTGTTAACACAAAGACTCATTTCGTATAACTTACAAATGATGAAGATAGAGTTAAAGACTCTAGGGACCCACGTGAAGATAACGAATATACGAGTAAAATTGACTTTAATCGATAAAGTTAAAGACGCTCAAGCTACATACCCGAATCTGATGAATGTGAAGAAGAAGGTTCAAGAGGGTGTTATTTTAGAAGCAAGAGTTGTTGAAGAGAGGAAATCTCAACCCTCGATTTAATTGGCCCATTTGAAATCCTCGATTGAGTAGGAACTGTGGCTTATAGACTCGTTTTACCGCCAAATATATTGCGTGTTCATAACGTTTTATTTTTTGTATCGATGTTACGTAAATATGTGGACGACCTGAACCACATTATTAATTTAGAATCGGACGAGATAGCGGACGATTTAACGTTTGAAGAGATACGTGTTACAATCTTGGATAAGAAGAATCGTATTCAACACTCAAAGGTTATATCTCAAGAGTTAGAATTTGAAATAAAGTCAAGGTATCCTCACCTGTTTGGCATACCAGGTACGTACGTAAATTTCGAGGGCGAAATTCCATAAGGAGGGGAGATTGTGAAACCCCAGATTTTATGAATAAAGAATTAATTTTCTCGAAATAATTTTTTTGTATTATGGTGTGAATTTGAGATAATATTATAGTTGTGGGTAGTATTTATAAAATTTGTAAAGTATGCAAGTTATATTATATTCGATTGGTCAGGGAATATTCTTTGTGTCGGAAAATATTCGTACGACGGTACAATTATTGGTGAACCCCACAACGGAATTATTGTCGGATTGAGAAAACGATATAAATATTTTATTGAAAATAACGGCAGAAGTTTTACCGTTGATACTGTTGAACTACTGGGTAGTAAAAGTACAGTAATACGCGTTGTTGCATAGTAGCACACGGTATTGATTATTGATATTTATGTGAGAAGTCACTCAGTTTGATTCAATTATTGTCGATTAAGAATATGAATTATTATAGCGATGATGACGTTTTGTTTTATTCGTATTATTAACGTAATAAAACAGAAACATCTTTTTATATAAAACAGAATACTTTATTAAAGTTATTTTATAAATAGAATATATTATATTTTATTATGCATAGTGTTGCATAATATTTTGCATAGTGTTGCATAGTGTTTTATATAGTGTTGCATAGTGTTTGTATAGTAAAAATCTTTTTATATAAATAGAATATATTATATTTTATTTAAAAGATTTTTCTTTAAATATGGACCGTAAGATTAAAGTAAATCAATCTGGATCATTCATGGATTAGTTACTATGCATTCCATTTTCCTATAAATAGAAGCTCATTCCTTCATTATTTTCTTACGAATTCACTGAACTCTAGAGAGAGAAACTATAGAGAGATAGAAGAAAAGCTTTTGCTATTTAACTTTTCTTCTCCTATATCCAGTTTCTGTTACGGTAAGGGGTGTTATTCTTTCTTATTCATGAAGAGAATTATTGTTATTCCATTTCTTATTATTCTGTTGGAATAACCTGTATACGCGGGCTACCCTATACTTGGTGACATTCTTCTATTATTCCGTCTTTATTATTCTGTCGGAATATCCTGTCTGTGCTATACGCCGGACCTAGTTCCATTTTTATTATTCCGTCTTTATTATTCTGTCGGAATATACGCCGGACCTGGTTCCATCATTTATTATTCCGCATTTATTATTCTGTTGGAACATCATGTTGGTGTGAATTTCACCTGACCTGGTTCCGTTATTTAGTATTCTGTTGGAATAACCTGCCTATGCGAAGTACCGCATGCATGGTGATTTCTGTTGTTATTCCATTCTTTATTATACTCAGTTGGTTAAAGTTTTGACTACTATACTCCATGAAATTAGTAGAATATCCTTGATATTTGCGCTTCATCCAGTATCTTTTCATGGAAATATTCTTCTGATCATTCTTGAATTTTACTCTACAAAGCAGTATCATGTTGACAATTTGGACGTTATTGGTTCCTGGACAAATTAATTCTTGAACTTGTCATCATCCTCATGTTTATGTTATGTTGAAAGTCATTTGTGGCCTGTAGTGCATAGATGGACTTGGTATGATTATGACCAGGGATTATTCGGTATAATCATGACCGTAATATTACAAATGATGTGGAAAAAGTCTTCATTGGCCCGTAGTGCATTGATGGACAGTTTTTGGTATGATTATGGCTATGGATTCTCTTTGGCCGTAGTGCAAAGATGAATTGTTTTATGGCATGATCATGACCATTGATGAATACACAAATATCCTTGGCCTGTAGTGCATGGAATTTGTGGTCGTGACCCTAATGAGTATCCTTGGCCGTAGTGCAGGAATGATGTGGATTATTTATTAAGCTGAGTCTCAGCGATAAAAGTGATTAAAAACTTTTTAAATCATAAAAGATAGTAGATTCTATTCTCTACTTGACTCTTTTAATGGATTGCTTGATCCGCTGCTGTTAAACTTGATGTTGTTATATTTTATTAGTTTAATACTGTTGAAGGCTAACGATAATTTATTCTGCATTATCTTAGTCATAATATTTCTTACTGGGCTAGTTGAGTTCACCCTTTCTTTCACTGTTCTCTTCAGGAAATGAGAACATAGCAGGGACGAGTCGGGGAACGGAGTAATGGTCCAGAGGATAGCATTAGTAGTCCTCACTATTCTGTGAAATAGTGTGATAATAATTATAATGAGGACTCTTTTTGAGTTTGTATAATCTCTAGTAGATAATAATTGTATTCAAACTCACAGTTATGTTTTGTCGTATTGTACACGACAGTTGTATTAGTAAGTTGTATTTGAATGATGTACCATGTATCTGACGACCCAAGATGGGTGATGTATACCTAATTTTGGGGGCGTCACACCACATTCATCGTAAAAATATCATCATTATTATATTATTAAAATATAATAATATATTTAAATGAATTATTTTATCAGAAAAAGATAAAATTTTAATTTTCAACAATTGTCTCATTAAAAATTTTCTCCATCTATATCCACATAAAATCAATATTTTCCTCATCATATGAATCAATAATTAATTATTCACAAATAATATTACAGAATCACAATATTGACAAACATGCAGTTCCCAGGAAAGAGGGGGCTTTCCAATAAGAATTTCTCCTTACTGGCGTGCAATTAGGTGACCAAACCTCTCCTTAGATAGAACTTTCTAGACATTGTCAATAATGTTATCTAACAATATTATTCAGATAATATGAATTATTACTTCGATAATGAAAAATACTGTGTAATGACAATTATTGAAACAACAACAATATAAAATATCAACGCAGCAATTATTAAATCAATAAAATAAAATACTGAACAGTAATTACTGTAACCATTATTGAGTAGTGCCTTCTTACGTAAGAATCAATAATTGGTGCAATACCGTGTGCTACTGTGTTTTAACCACCGAGTATTTTAACAGTATTAACGGTAACAACTACGCCGTTATTTTTAAACAACTTATATTTGTCGTTTTCTTCACCCAATCCCTTTCCTTTATGGGGCCCACACATGGCTGCACCGTCGTACGAATATTCCCCGACAGTACGAATATTCCACGACCAAACGAATATTCCCCGACAACAATGAATATTTTATAACCACTTGCTTATTTTGAAATATTTGCGTATTTTACCCATAACTATCCACATTAATCAAATCAACCCTTACTATTCAAAATAATAATTAGAGGAAATTAAATTTTATTTATTAATTATTTGGAGTCTTACAGAACCAGGTCTTGCGTAATCAGCACAGACAGAATATTCCAACAGAATAATAAAGAATGGAACCAGGTCATGCGTAATCCGCACAGACAGGATATTCCAACAGAATAATAAAGAATGGAATAACAACAGAATTCATCAGACACGCGATAGACCGCACAGACAGGTTATTCCAACAGAATAATAAAGAATGGAATCACAGAAGAATTTTACCATGTATGCGGTACTTTGCATAGACAAGTTATTCCAACATAATAATAAAGAATGGAATAACAACCCTTTCGAGTATTGAAAGAAAATAACTCTTCATGAATACGAAAGAATAATACCCCTTACCTTAGAAAAAATTGGATACTTGAATAGTGAGGTAGTAGACTTCTCTTCTTCTTTATCTCTATAATTTTTCTCTATAATAATTACTTTATAACTTTAGTGAATTGGTGATAAATAAAGGAAGAATGAGCTTTTATTTATAGAAAAATATAGTTTTGATAATTGCACATTTTGAGGCTCAAAATATTACAGTATAATACCTTCCTCTTTTTCTTCATTTTTAATTTAGTCCTGCAAGTATTATCAAACTTGCACCACCTCCCCTAATAGTAATTAATGTGAATCAATAGTTCAATCATGTGAATCAATAGTTATAATCATGTGAAAATACGAATTACAGTATAGTACCTCCATTTTTAACTTAGTCATGCAAGTATTATCAATCTTGCACCACCTCCCCTAATAGTACAAGAATGTGAATCAATAGTACACACATGTGAACAAATAGTTATAATCATGTGAATTAATAGCAATTAATTGCTTATTTATCCGGTTAATTACCCGATTGGTCAATATAACCTCTAGACATCAATTATTATCGAAATAAATATCGATATCCACTAACACTAATAATTCCAACACAATGGAACTATCAATTTTATCTTTAATCAACACGAACTTATTCATCATTAATATTATAATTCACAATATTTAACAACCAGATCGTTTCCAAGAAAGAGGGAGCTTTCCGATAAGGATTTCTCCTTATTGGAGCGCAATTAGGTGACCAAACCTCTCATTGACAGAACTTCTAGACATTGTCAATATTGCAACTAATAATATGAATAACTTTGTCGTCTCAATTATTGATTTAATAATATATATTATGCAGATGATACTGTGACAATAATTGAATCAATAATACAAGAGATATGATGCAACAATTACTGTAGCAATAATTAAGTATAACTGAGTGACTTCTCACGTAAGCATCAATAATCAATACCGTGTGTTACTATGCAACCACGCTTATTACTGTACTTTTACTGCCGGGTAGTTCAACAATTTTAACGGTAACACTTTCGCCGTTATTTTTATAAAAAGATAATTCTGTCGTTTTCTTACTACGACAATACTTTCGTTGTGGGGTCCACCAATGATTGTGCCGTCGTACGAATATTTTCCGACAAAAAGAATATTCCCCGACCAAACGAATATTTTATAACAACTTGCATGCTTTGCAAAATTTATAAATATTACCCATAACTATAACATTATATTAAATCCACACCATAATATTCAAAAAAATATATTTCGAGAAAATTATTCTTTATTCATAAAATTTGGGGTTTTACACTAGTCACATGTCAGGCACATGTACTCAGAAAATTTCAGAAATACCCTTTAGTCATCAGAACAATGTCCAGATCGCCCTGTCCTTCTAGCCACCAATCCAATTCCTCAATCAATTCCCAAAATGAGTTGTCTCCACGCGTCTTCTGCCTCGGGACACGTGGAGAATTCTCTCAGGTCTTGTTTCTTTATTTTTGACTCTTCCGTCTTTTCATTTAATCATGATGCGAACTCTAATTTGTGCATTTAATTCAATTAGTTCAAGTGAACCAGAATTTGCACTTGGGTTCACACTTACAAATGGAAAGATTATACAAAAATATGAATAAACGTAAATTTTTTATTTAATTTGAGTTATTATTGTAAAATATGTATGTTTTTTGACAACTAAAATTAATTGAACTTTCATTATTATAAAGTTGATAATAGACATCACTGAATCACATGAAAAATCATATATTCAAATATTTTTATATATTCTTTAAATTCATACAGTTGGATTTATTTTAAAAACCCTAAAAATAAATGTATTAACCCCTTGAGGTATACTAGTAAATACCCTTTAAAGTATACCCCTTTTTCATATAAAGAAAACTTCTAGATAATGAGATAAAGAAAGATATTGAGAAAGATAAATAGGTAAGTGAGAGTAAAATATGAAATTATTGAAGTAAAGAATAGATATATAGATTAATTAGACTTTTTTATTAGATAATTTTACCTAAGCTATGATAAAACTACATTAAAATAACTCTTATGCTAAGTTTGGATCGATAAAATAGGAGGGAGAATGGAATGAATCATTCCTTTGGAATGATAAAAAAGTTGTTTAGTTTATTTATTCCAACGGAATAATGTATTTCTAGTGGAATATGTGTTAATTTAAAATTATAATTTTTATTCCTGAAAGGGGAGTCAGGAATAACTTATTCCATCTACTATTTTTAAGTAATTGATAAATATGCCCCTTAAAAGAAATACTTATCTTTATTAAAAAAGAAATACTTATCTTTATTAAAAAAAATACCCCCTTCCCCACCCCCACCCCCACCCCCACCCCCACCCAAACCAACCCAACTCCACCCACCCCCGCCCCCGTCCCGCCCCACCCCACCCCACCCCACTACCCCCACCCTACCCCACCCCACCCCACCTCACCTCACCCCACCCCATTACAAGTAAGAAAAAAAATTATAAAAAAATTATATGAAAAAGTATAGTAAAAAAAAGAAGAATATAATTATTAAAAAAATCTAGAGAAATATGTGTTAAATTTTTAATATAAATTGAATGTAAGTTAAATTTGAACATTTGGGGGTATTTAGGTCATTTTCTAATTATTTATTTCATTCTTAGATGTATTCCTAACATCAACCAAATATGTACATGAAATATTAAAAAATCATTTCATTCCCTTCCTTATTCCATTTTCTCATCTATTTTATTCCCTACTATATTACATTCCTTCAATCCAAACGTAGCATTAGCCCATTCCTCCCCCTTTATAATAGAGATTAATGATAAATTTGAGTTAATTACGTAATATGACGTATTATTATTTTAGTTAAAAAAAATTAAGAATAATTTTGTGTTTTGTGTTTTTGTCAAAAGTGCATCAATCAAAGTATAATTTTTTTACCCAAATTAAAAATATTTTTAAATTCAAGTTTTATATTTTAAGGCTATGTTTGTTTGCAATGATTACACTTTGGGATATGATTATTAATTCCAAGTATTTTATTTATTTTTAAATTTGGACTTGAGACTATTAGTCCAAGAATTATAAAATGACTTAAGATGTGAGACTATTAGTCCAAGAATTATAAAATCTATGAACAAAACTAACCTTATCCTTTTTAAATTTATTGTAACATTTTGTGAAAACTACTAGTCTAATGAGTCAAATATAACGTATACAGTAAATAATATGTAACATTACATATTTCACTAATTAATAATTTGCAAAGTATTTGGACGAATTTACTAATTAATAATTAATTTGCAAAGTAAATTCTAATTACAATAAATAATTTGCAAAGAGTATTGGAGCTACTAATTATACAAATATAATTAGTATGTAAATTCTAATTACAGTAAATAATTTGCATATTATAATTCACTCATTAGACTAGTAGTTTTTATTAAGCTTTTATGCAAATACTAATAGTGTGCATATTATTTGCTTATTGTACTTGTTAACGCCAAGATCTTTCTCCACGTCCCAATCACGAAAGACGTCCTGATCCTGCACAGTAAACACGACAACACCACAAGCTTGACGGCCGGACCGCCGGGGGATAGCTCAGGCGTGAGAGTAAGTATGTCTGTTTACAAGGTTAACTCAAGAGGATAAAGTCTAGTGTAATGTGAGTATGAATTGTGATAATCTATGGTCGTGTGTGTGTAATACATACCTCTCTCATGAAGACTTACTCGGTGGGAAATAATATCTTTGCCTGGAATATTGTGCCACCTACTACCATCTGACATATCCCCATGATCTGATGGGTTCTGCCGGCTGCATGAAATCTGTACATTGCTTTTTGCTGTTGTTTACATCGCCGGCCGGCTATAATCCCATCCACATTAATGTATGGCAGGTATCTTGGTCGACTGTCATACTATATCATCATTACAGGTCAAAGTAATAGATATTAAATGACCCAATGGGTTGACCCATTGACCCAGTCCGGGTTCTATAGGATTTAATGAAGTCGATATAATGATTGGGCCCAATGAGCCCAATGACTTAATTAATAAGTGAACCCAATGTACCCGGCCCAATATAGGAGAAATATCATGCCCCAACATTGCCCCCCAGTCTTTTATTAAACAAGATGTTTAATGAAAGAGTATAAATGGCATCGGTTCAGGACAAAAGGAATTATAATAAGACCAATAAAGGCCCAAAATACGGCTTACCGAAGCCCCTCTGGTGAACATCAAATAGCAACGTAAAGGATTCATCTTCGCCGACCTCTACAGAAGTACCAACTGAATCGCCTCTAACTACCGAAGCTCAAGCCATAGAATGAAATATCGGTTCGGTAATAGCGTGCGTCCGTGGTACCGATGATCATCGTAAGGAGATAGTTCCATCATGGACATCGCTGCCCATTATTTCGAACTAATTGACCAATAATGATCATTTGCAAGCAAACACTATCTTCGGGTGCCTCTGTCCCAAATATAAAGAAACCGAAAAGGATACCGAAGAGGATGCCGAAGTGAATACCAAAGAGGAGTCCGAAAAGAAATCCGAAGAGAATACCGACTGAAGGGATAACGCCATCCGGAAGTTTGTGTTGGCGAAAGAAAGAATCAATCTTGATATTTCTCTCTTCAATAATGAATGCCTTCGGAAAGATATCGACAAGATCGAAGAAGAACTAAAATCGACCAAGGTCACTCATCGGGTCGTCACTGATATAAATGTCAATCTGTCAAGCTAAAGATCAAAGCGTCTGACACATCGTCAGAAGCTCGAAGAAGAGCTCAAAAGAGCTTCGGGCCCTTAAGAATTTGAGTCCGCCACTGACCGAAGATCTTTATAAGAAATCCAAGTAGCATATAGAAAATCCGCCGATCTGGGTGATAAGATCGACCAGATGCAACACTGTAGTAGATGAAATCTGCTGAAGTAAAGGCAAGAAAAGGCTCGGGCCAAGGTAGATCCATATCTTTTAGACTCTTCAGATGGTGACGATGACAAGGAAGAAGCCTGAAGATGACCTCTCCTTATCCTTAGCTGTAGAACTTTCTGTAAAAATTCTAATTCTTATGTGAACAGTTAATATTTAATGAAATATCAACATCATGCCTCATTATTTCTTGTCAATAATGGATCATCAATCAACTAGAAAACTGTGCAAGTGCCTCTTATCTTAAACCGTTAGTCAATAATTAAGCAAATTATATAACAGTTAAGAACAATGATAATATAATCTGAACTCAACACTTGAACAAAATAAAGTAATACATACTTATCGTTACCGAAGTGTGAGACAGATAGTGAATAGATTGAATTCGGCTGATCCTCTTTGCACCATCAAGATCTTGTTTACCACTCGGGGTAACACAAGTATATAAGGACATTTGTTTACCACTCGGGGTGAAACAATTATATAAGGGCCAAGATATAAGGATCAAGATATAAGGACCTTTGTCTACCACTCGGGGTCTGACAAAATCTAAGGATGACACTTGCCTACCACGAAGGGCCTGACAAGGTCTAAGGGTCGACAATTGCCTACCACGCAGGGCCTGACAACGTCTTAAGGATGACACTTGCCTACCACGAAGGGCCTGACAAGGTCTAAGGGACCACCTGCCGAAGAGGCTACCATCGAATGGTCAGCTAGTCCTCCCGAACCTCCTATCAAAACCAAAGGATAACATTCGCCTACCACGAAGGGCCTGACGAAGTCTAAGTGGCGACAATTGCCTACCCCGAAGGGCCTGACAATGCCAAAGTGACGACAATTGCCTACCCCGAAGGGCCTGACAATGCCAAAGTGACGACAATTGCCTACCCCGAAGGGCCTGACAATGCCAAAGTGACGACAATGCCAAAGTGACGACAATTGCCTACCCCGAAGGGCCTGACAATGCCAAAGTGACGACAATTGCCTACCCCGAAGGGCCTGACAATGCCAAAGTGACCACCTGCCGATAAGGCTACCATCGAATGGCCAGCTAGTCCACCCGAACCTCCTAACACTGATGAAGTTTGCCTACCACGAAGGGCCTGACAAACTCATAAGGACCACCTGCCGAAGAGGCTACCATCAAATGGTCAGCGAGTCCTCCCGAACCTCCAAACACCGAGGTGGCATTTGTTGTGCCTGTCAGACTATGGATGAGCTACCGAAGTCCCTCATGAATGTTTTACACTTCGATCCCATGAGCTGGCGTCTGTTAACCTGATCCCTAGGCAATGGACCCAGTACGACTACCCCCCAGACAGCAAGAGGTATAGGAGATAAAATCGAATATAGCCTTTTGGTGACGGATGTGGGATCGAACCATTTGGCTGACAAATATCCACATGAACCCTCCGAACAACATTTGCAACTTCGGACGGCACCCGAAATTCCTCAACAGTGGGAGATGGGTCCAAAGTAGAATACCCGAAGTCTTTCTGTGCTGAATCCCCAGCTCTTTCAAGAATATCGCTGCCGAAGTGCTTTGTAGGTCAACAACTTCGGGCCAAATAATTGCCACAAATATCTCTGTGAACTTTTCGAAGAACACACTCTGCTTCGGATGGAACCAAATGTTTAAGCAATGATGACGAAAAAGGTACTTTGATAAAGATTCTCATCAATGAGAACAAAATTGATACTTTTGTACTTGGTCTTCTTTGCCAGCATCTGATCCGAAGAAATGACACCATATGTCGTCAAAGTTATAAGCATCTGTGGTGGCTAGCTTCGATAATGCATCGGCGGTGGAATTGTCATTGTGATCGACTCCTTAATAGCCTGCTATACTGATGTCCGAAATAGAATATCCATCTGCATGCAATATCCACGAGCTCTGCTTCTGCTGAAGTACTGCAACGGCTCTGTCGGATTCCTTATCTGGAGCTGCAACTTTAGATGGATTTCCCCGAAGACAAGTGCTCACAGGGCGGTGTGCCCTTAATGGATTCTCGGGAGTGTGATTTCTGGATCTACTTCGGTGAAACTTTTGTCACTGTGGTGAGGATACTCAAGGCAGAATGCCTTATTTGTATTCTGAGGTGCATGCTCCCTGGATCAGTTTCTTCATCTGCTGCGACCATAATCCCGAAGACCAATAGGGCGAAGTACCCTTCCTCGGTCAATCAATCAGGAAAATGGCTGTTGTGTCTTCGTCTACTCTGCTTCGACCATAATCCCGAAGACCAATAGGGGAAGTACCCTTCCTCGGTCAATCAATCAGGAAAATGGCTGTTGGGTCTTCGTCTACTCTGCTACGACCATAATCCCGAAGACCAATAGGGCGGGATACCCTTCTCGATCAATCAATCAGGAAAATGGCTGTTGGGTCTTCGTCTACTCTGCTACGACCATAATCCCGAAGACCAATAGGGCGGAATACCCTTCTCGATCAATCAATCAGGAAAATGGCTGTTGGGTCTTCGTCTACTCTGCTACGACCATAATCCCGAAGACCAATATGGCGGGATACCTTTCTCGGTCAATCAATCAGGAAAATGGCTGTTGGGTCTTCGTCTACTCTGCTACGACCATAATCCCGAAGACCAATAGGGCGGAATACCCTTCTCGATCAATCAATCAGGAAAATGGCTGTTGGGTCTTCGTCTACTCTGCTACGACCATAATCCCGAAGACCAATAGGGCGGGATACCTTTCTCGGTCAATCAATCAGGAAAATGGCTGTTGGGTCTGCTTCGATCCCGATGAGGGCCTCAAGACATGCCTTTAAAGTGTAGACTTCTTTCTAACTTGATCAGTCTGTCAGTCTGACCATTTCGGTATAGGATTCTAAGCAATATGCCTTCTACCCTTTTCCGACCATGGCCAGGTCTTCTTCTCGGCAGCAAAAATCAATCTTCTTCCTGCATCATCCTGGGCTCTCGAACGAGAACCCTCAGAAACTTGCTTGGAAGCAATACCAGCATGAGCACTCTTTGAAGGACCCAATCAATCTTTGACAGAAACTCCTTTTGTAGACGAAGTCATAGCCATCAGGTATCCTTTAGAGGTAACTGTTCTACTCTTCTTCACCATGGATTCCGACGTAGAGCAGCTACAATTTGTGATTGAAAACTTCAAGAACACTAGAACACGCCCTCCTTCTAGCGCCAATGTTAACGCCAAGATCTTTCTCCACGTCCCAATCACGAAAGACGTCCTGATCCTGCACAGTAAACACGACAACACCACAAGCTTGACGGCCGGACCGCCGGGGGATAGCTCAGGCGTGAGAGTAAGTATGTCTGTTTACAAGGTTAACTCAAGAGGATAAAGTCTAGTGTAATGTGAGTATGAATTGTGATAATCTATGGTCGTGTGTGTGTAATACATACCTCTCTCATGAAGACTTACTCGGTGGGAAATAATATCTTTGCCTGGAATATTGTGCCACCTACTACCATCTGACATATCCCCATGATCTGATGGGTTCTGCCGGCTGCATAAAATCTGTACATTGCTTTTTGCTGCTGTTTACATCGCCGGCCGGCTATAATCCCATCCACATTAATGTATGGCAGGTATCTTGGTCGACTGTCATACTATATCATCATTACAGGTCAAAGTAATAGATATTAAATGACCCAATGGGTTGACCCATTGACCCAGCCCGGTTTCTATAGGATTTAATGAAGTCGATATAATGATTGGGCCCAATGAGCCCAATGACTTAATTAATAAGTGAACCCAATGTACCCGGCCCAATATAGGAGAAATATCATGCCCCAACAGTACTAGTAAATTCTTTCACTAAATTAATGTAAGTGTAATTTTTAAAATGTATAAATTAGCACATTAATTTATTTGTTAAGCACGAGAGTTGTAAGTACAATAATTTATATAGTACAGTAATTTAGAAAATAGTGTAAGTTTTTAAATCTATGTAAGTGTAATTTTTAAAATATATGATTTTATTTAGTACAGTAATTTATTTGCTAAGTGAAAAATAAATAGTTTATTTCTCACTTTTTGTTTGGCATATTAGTTTTGATTCTGATATATTATAGATTGTTATAGTCGTTTTTTGGTTGTCTAATAAATTCATTTTAATTGTTTGTCTTCTTTTTATTTTTTTCATTCCAAGCCACTTTAAATTATAATTTAAAATAATAGGCTTAAATATGAATTAGTACCCTAAACTATAAGTCATATTTCATTTCGGTGATCCACCTTTCAATTCTGTCAATTAGATGATTAAACTATCAATTTTTTCCAATTGCAACAAATTGAATATGTCACGTCAGAAATTGCTGACGTAGCTAATTGTGTGGAGTCTTAAAAAGCTGATGTGGCAAAAAAAACTATTTTTTAATCATTAAATAAACAAATTTGTTTAAATAAGGGATAAAATGGTCAAAACTTAATTTAACATTTCTAATTAAAATAAAATCAGTACAGCCCCAAATCGAACGAAAAAACCTAGCTCAAAATTTCATACTTCTTCCTGTTAATTCTTCTTGGGTTGTCAATTTCTGGAGGAATGCAACCGGAGAGAGTGTTGTTTGATATATCCAAGAAAGCTGAAGACTGAAGCTTTGTGAAAAAAATAGGAGAGAGAGAACCTGAAAGGAAATTGTTGCCAAGGCCAATAAATTGGAGGTGGGACAAGTTTCTTATATCGGCGGGTATGTTTCCTGTGAGTGCGTTGCCCGAGAGGTCGAGTGAACGGAGAAGAACTATATTTCCGATCTCCGACGGGATTTTTTCGGTGAAAAAATTGGGCCCGAGTGAGTTGAGAGAACGAGTGAGATGACTCGGTTATTTTCGCAGAACACACCGGACTAGCGACAATGAGGGGTATTAGGGGTCCATGAAGTAAGAAGTTGTGAGTTTTGGAGTGATTTCTTGAAGGAAAGCAGGTAATCTCTTTCAGAGTCTGGAATCTGTGTTTGCTCTGTGATAATGGCTCCGTTGGAGATCAAAAACAAGAGCTGAAACACATCGAGGAAGAGATACAGAAGCCCAATGGCCATACCCATTAGCCTCAATTTGTTTGTTAGGAGAGAGGTGGAGAGAGATTTCTATTCTACGGAGTATATTTCAAATTTAGTCCCAGTGTCCTATTCTTCAAAAGTAGTGTGATATCCTCTGATCCATTACTTCTTGGAGTCTTGATCGATTTGTACTGATAATCTGTTTAATGTTCGTTTTATTTTAATTAGAAATGTTAAATTAAGTTTTGACCATTTTGCCTCTTATTTAAACAGATTTGTTTATTTAATGATTAAAAAGTAATTTTTTTTTACCACATCAGTAATTTCTGACGTGACATGTTCTGTGACACCCCAAAATTAGGTATACATCACCCATCTTGGGTCGCCAGATACATGGTACAGAATTCAAATACAACTTACTAATACAACTGTCGTGTACAATACGACAAAACATAAACTGTGAGTTTGAATACAAATATTGTCTACTAGAGATTATACAAATTCAAAAGGAGTCCTCATTACAATTATTATCACACTATTTCACAGAATAGTGAGGACAACTAATGCTATCCTCTGGACCATTACTCCGTTCCCCCACTCGTCCCAGCTATATTCTCATTTACTGAAGAGAACAGTGAAAGAAAGGGTTAGCTCAACTAGCCTAGTAAGAAATATTATGACTAAGATAATGCAGAATAAATTATCATTAGCCTTCAACAGTGTTAAACTGATAAAATATAATAAACATCAAGTTTAACTGCAGCAGAATCAGCAATCCATTAAAAGAGTCAAGTAGAAAATAAAATTTACTATCTTTTATGATTTAAAATGTTTTTCATCACTGTTATAGCTGAGACTCAGCTTAATAAATATTCCACATCATCGAATCACCCCTGCACTACGGCCAAGGATATTCTTTAGTATCACGACCACAATTATTTATGCACTACGGGCCAAGAATATTTGTGTATTCATTAATGGTCATGATCATGCCAACAACTGTCCATCAATGCACTACGGGCCAATGAAGATTTTTAATTTTTACATCATTTGTAATATTACGGTCATGATTACACCGAATAATCCCTGGTCATAATCATACCAAGTCCATTTATGCACTACAGGCCACAGATGACTTTCAACAAAATATAAACATGGGGATGATGACAATGATATAAGAATTCAATAAAGTAAGTTCAAGAATTATTTTATCCAGAAATTATTAACGTCCAAATTGTCAACATGATACTGTTTTGTAAAGTAAAATTCAAGAATGATCAGAAAAATATTTCCATGAAAGGATACTGGATGAAGCGCAAATATCAAGGATATTCCACTAATTTCATAGAGTATAGAAGTCAGAATTTTAATCAACTGAGTAATACCGAATACAATAACAAAAGTTATCACCATGCATGCGATAGAGACCGCACAAACAGGTTATTCCAGCAGAATAATAATAACGGAACCAGGTCAGGTGAAATTCACATCGACAGGATATTCCAACAGAATAATAAATACGGAATAGTAAATGATGGAACCAAGTCCGGCGTATAGCACAGACAGGATATTCCGACAGAAATATAAAGACGGAAGAGTAAATGGAACCAGGCCCGGCGTATAGCACAGACAGGATATTCCGACAGAAATATAAAGACAAAATAGTAAATGGATATCACCAAGTATAGGGTATTCCGCGTATACAGGTTATTCCAACAGAATAATAATGAATGAAATAACATAAAGATTTCACCAAGTATAGGGTATTCCGCGTATACAGGTTATTCCAACAGAATAATAATGAATGGAATAACATAAGAATTTCACAAAGTATAGGGTATACCGCGTATACAGGTCATGTATAGGATATGCCACTTTTACAAGTTTTTCCAACAGAATAACAAAGAATGGAATAACATAAGTTCTCTTCAAGAAGAAAGAATAACACCCCTTACATTATTAGGAGATTGAATACTGCAGTAGTGTAGTAACCGAATACTCTTCTTCTTTCTCTCTTATTCTCTCTATACTTTCTCTCTCTATAGCTTGAATGAATTCGTGAAAAATAATGAAGCACTAGGCCTCTATTTATAGAAGATTTCTAGCTTAGCACTTGCAATGTGAAAAGGCAAGTGGTTTGACGACTGGTGACGTGAAAAGAAAAGTGGTTTGACGCCTGTAATGTGAAACGACAATTGGTTCGACGCCTGTAATGTGAAAAGGCAAGTGGTTTGACGTCTGGTAAAGGTAATTACTATTTATGAAGGTAATTACTATTGACGAAGGTAATTACTATTGACGAAAATAATTAATATTGACGAAGGTAATTACTATTGACGAAAGTAATTACTATTGACGAATGAGACTCTTAGATGATGACATATGGGCCCCCCATAAAATAACCAAACTTACCACAAACGTCTCATAACAGACTATTTATATACATCAAGGATTGAATAAATATTACCATAAATTAATTTATTTTTAATCAACACATAATTAATTTTTCGACAATTATTAATCATTTATAACTTGTCGTCTCAATTATTGATTTAATAATATAACATATTATACAGATGATACTGTGACAATAATTGAATTAATAATATAAGAGATATGATGCAGCAATTACTGTAGCAATAATTGAGTATAGTTGAGTGACTTCTCACGTAAGCATCAATAATCAATACCGTGTGCTACTATGCAACCACGCGTATTACTGTACTTTTACTACCGAGTAGTTCAATAGTTTTAACGGTAGCACCTCCGCCGTTATTTTTATAGAAAGATAATTTTGTCGTTTTCTAACTACGACAATACTTCCGTTGTGGGGTCCACCAATAATTGTGTTGTCGTACGAATATTCCCCGAAAAAAAGAATATTCCTCGACCAAACGAATATTTTATAACAACTTGTGTACTTTGCAAAATTTATAAATATTACCCACAACTATAACATTATATCAAATTTATTCCATAATATTCAAAAATAATAATTATAAAAATTCATCTTTATTTATAAAAACTAGGGTCTTACAACCTCCCCTTCTTATGAAATTTCGCCATCGAAATTAGGGTACGTACCTGGTATGTCGAAGAGGTAAGGATACCTTGATTTCATTTCAGATTCTATCTCCCAAGTCATTTTCTCAACATCGTGGTTTCTCCACAACACTTTGACTTGAGGTATAACCTTGGAGCGTAGAATATGTTCCTTCTTATCCAAGATTTGAACAGGAACCTCTTCATACGTCAAATCTTCCGCTATTTCGTCCGGTTCTAACTCAATAATGTGGTTCGGGTCTTTCACATATTTACGTAACATGAATATGTGAAAAACGTTATGAACACGAGACATACTTGGCGGTAAAGTGAGTCTATAGGCCACAGTTCCTACTCGATCGAGGATTAAAAGTGGATCGATGAATCGAGGATTGAGTTTTTGAAACAACCCGGGTCAAATCCCGAGTCCGGAACAAATCTCGGGTCAAATCCCAAGTCCGAATCGAATCAAATCCATCCAAATAAGGCCTCAAACCACTGGCCCAATAGTATCTTCTTGGGTCATCTAGCCCACCACAGGCTCCCAAAAGGTCATGACTTGAAGGTACTATTGGTAGTTACTTAATTCCTTATATGCAGACAAATTTCCCCTCTATCTTTCGATGTGGGACTGGGGTGTTACAAACTCCCCCACTTAAATTTCTGACGTCCCCGTCAGAATCCGATCACACACACGGCCCAAAGATCTTTGCCTCTCTAGCCATTGTGGGATAATACCGGCTGGCTTCGTGTCCCCACCTCCGGATCTTCATCTCTCCATTGTGGGATAATACCACCAGCCTTCGTGTCCCCACCTCCGGCAACCCGATCGGATAACCCGACCCGAGCTTTCGAGAGTCGACTCTGATACCATCTCTGTAACACCCCCTTCCCGAAAAGGAAAGGGAGGTCACGTGCAAAGCACAACAAACCTCAAAATAAGAAAACAGAGCACTAACAACCTCAAAACATTAATAGTGGTAATCCATTAATAGCGTACTAAATACAATTCTCCAAATAGAGTCAACATAATCAAACTTAAAATTTGAAACAACCTAGATGGTCAAGGCCAACTCTCTCATCACACTAGCTAGCCCTGAATCACCCCTGCAAACCTGCCGGAAGAAAAACACAGCATGAGCCAATTGCCCAGTACGGATACAGATATACAAAAGATATACAACTGATATACGAAAATAACTGGGACAAAATATTAAACAAAGCCTCAAGTGCAAATACGAACGAAAGTATAATATCCAAATATCTGAATGGAATATATCTGAATCAACGTAATGAATATATCTGAATCAATGTAATTGACGGAACAAATAAAAGGATAAAGAAATAACGAACTGAAGTGACTAACTTAATGGCTTGAACTGAACAGAAACCAACAAAACTAATCAAATAAAATAATAGGCTGAAACAAATGGCTGGAGTTATTTTATACCGAATGAGCTCAGAAGTATACCTTGCCACATAGGCAAGTCAAAATAATGCCACACAGGCAAGTCAATTGATGCCACACAGGCAAGTCAAAACCATGCCACACAGGCAAGTCAAATGATGCCACACAGGCAAATCACACATTGGACCGCGAATCCAAATGTATGCAAATCGGATAGGTGTGTTTGGCACAACATCACCAATCCGCAGAACAGAAATCTAGGGTTAACCCATACGCCTCCCACAACAAAACACCAAATGGCCCATTTACTCCGGAGCCCAAAATAGAGACGCCGTGGACTAATCACACCGCCACGGAAAGTGTCATGTCTCTTGTGCCAAGACGGCATGCCTGTGGTACCCCCACAGGTGGTTATAGCTCAGGTATACCCTACGGTATATTCTAACAAAAATATCATGTCACAACACATGCGACAAAATACCAACAAAAGGGTTCTATATGTACATGTTAAACCAAATCAAATTATAATCACAAGGTTTCAAAAAGAAGGTAGCAACATGTACCGCTCTATAATTATCGAAATAAATATTAGACATGATAACCTCATTCAAAGAGTACAAATGCGAGTTATATGAATCAACTCCAAAATGAAACTAATATACTTATTTCACAAGAAACAATTATGTGAAATAATAACGAAATTCGAACAAGCGATAAAACGAACAAATCAAATTTAACAAGAGTATCGCAGAAAGAGTACGGAATCCGTACCTGATACTTCCAAACCATTTATAGCACACTCCACCAAATCTTACCCTCAAATGCCAACGATATCAAATACGAAACGTTATTCATACCTAAACATATTCACCTCAAATTAAAATAATCCCAACTAATAATTCCAAAATAATTCATAATTTATTTAATATGCCTTTAATCATGGTCTTATATCAATTATTAATACTCCAAAATTTATATTTCAAATATAACTCTTTAAATCCCCTTCGTTCGATCTAATAAAAAAAACAATAATACAATTACAAGTCACCTAACAATTATAGTTTATACTAATATGAAATTAATTCCTCCAATTACAACAATTTTACAAGACAATCTAAATTAAAGTATAATTTATCATCTAATCATTTTTTTTAACATAACAATAATCTTTTAATCAACCCCTTTTTTTTTAACGAAATAATCTACTCGTGTATATAATAGATATATATATATACATAAAAATCCATCCATATTTCTATCACAGCAGCTTGATACCTTTAGACATGTCGCTTTTCTTATGATCTGGCTCCAAAAATTCAAACAACAATCTCTCTGGTAGCAAGCAAGTTGAAAATATACATATGCAACCTCCTGTTTGCGCAGCACACCCAATAACTCATATATAGATACCACCTCCCTAATGGCATCATTGGCTGATATCTCATGTTTTTTTTTCTCTTATTAGATTCGGAACAGTACAATCATTTGCGCCGCTACCCTGTTCCATTTTTTTTTCGCGTTAGACTTATTATGGATGAGTTTAGGGTTTACTTATTTATTCACCTAAAAATAGATTTTATTAATTAATATATTTATTAACTCTCCAACTTTTAATATAATTTTTTTTAAAAAAAAATTACACAATTATAAATTAGACCCCGCTAAATTTTAAGACCCAAATGGTACTAAATTAATTTATCATCTTTTATTAATATTTATTAGCCTGCACAAATTAAATAACTAGTTTGACCCAAACTTAAGAAAAGCCCAATTAAAATATAGATTTAAATATTATGTATTTATTTTATTATTATTTTTTTTTTACTGGGTATTACATCACCTACCCCTTAAAAGGATTCCGTCCCCGGAATCAAAAGAATGGAACGCACCTAATTCTCAAAGAGATGCGGACACTCCGCTCGAATAGACTCCTCTATCTCCCAAGTAGCTTCCCGCTCCGAATGATTTTACCACAAGACTTTAGCAAGAGGAATTATCTTTCTCCATTTTAATTTAATCAGTTATTTAATTACCAACTAAAAGAATTTAATTTTCCAAACAAAACAAGGAAGAAAAGAGGGAAACAAAATCATTTACCTTTTCCAATTTAAACACAATTGTATAAAATAAAAAAATCAATTAATATTTAATTTTTTTAAAAAAAATATAGGTTATTACATTTTTCACCCCTTAAAAATAATTCCGTCCTCGGAATTCAAATAAGCTACAAAAAAAATTTAGTTACGACGTAGCGTCTCCATTTGTAACGATCAAGCCTGGTAAGTCCATAGGTTAACACAATTATCCATGTACTCGTAAAAGATTCGTCGGCTACCGTGTCAAGCCTTGGTAAGGTTCTTTGCGTTAAATCACATGATCCACTGTTGGTGCGGTCCCCCCGTTAATATCTTTGAGTTTCATTCTTGCAAGCGTACGTACTCTTCGGAACATAATTCAAAATCACAACATTTTTCTTCATCTAAATACGATTCAAATAACCAAAATATTTAAAATTATTTTTAACTCGTTAAAATGTTTATATTCCACACATGACAAAGATCTAACAAACTATTTTTGTTTAATTTTACATAAATTCACGTAAAACTCTAAAGACATCAGATAACCAAAACAACTATGCAAACCATATTACCAACTCTCCCCAAGTCCTCAAGAGCTTCAAAATATCTTATCCTTAATTTGAAATATTCACCAAATAATATTACACCAAATAATATACTACTAATATCTCTTTATCACCAACTCTCCTAAGTCCTTAAGAGTTTTCAAATATCATAACCTCCAATCAAATTAGTTCTCAAATGTTATTACACCAAAAATATACTACTACTAAGATGTCTCCATCACCATACCAAACTCCAAATCATGATAGCTTTCAAAATTTCTTAAAGATTCATCACTTAATATTTAATCATTCAATAAATCAATCATTCTCTTAGTGCGAACCTTAACCCAACAAATTCCAAAATCTCCTCATACTATCACTCAAAATTTCATATAAGATAACTCCAATATTCTACTAGGAAATAATCGCAAAATTCCTTTACTCCAAAAGAATAATCTAATTACCTCGAATCTTTACAACAACTCAAAATTACAAGAGATCCTTTGTACTTAATAATTTTCACTTTATCATATTATCCCACTGATTCACATACCTCAAATTATTCATAACTTAACAAAAATTAGAGTCTAACCCAAATAAAATCCTCAATTCCAAAATCATAATAATTTGTAATTACCTGAAATAACTCTAACAAATAATTCTCCAATATCAAAACTCGATGATACAAATACTCATATCATAATCGTATAATCATTTCTTAATTGAACATAATATAACATTATTCTCCTTAATGATCCAATCACAATCCTTAACTAATATTATTGCTCCAACGCATAACCATAATAATCTTAACAAATTATCTCGCCTTTCTCAAATCAACTATAACTCAAAGAACTAAGAAAACACTTGGTCAGAATAAGACCAACCAAACAGAGAACAAAATCAATTCAAACTCCTATGTCTACCCAGTGATTTACCCACAACTCACAGGTCAAACCTAAATAGGTTTTCTACAAGAAAGAACCTGGCTCTGATACCATATGAAACAACCCGGGTCAAATCCCGAGTCCGGAACAAATCTCGGGTCAAATCCCAAGTCCGAATCGAATCAAATCCATCCAAATAAGGCCTCAAACCACTGGCCCAATAGTATCTTCTTGGGTCATCTAGTCCACCACAGGCTCCCAAAAGGTCATGACTTGAAGGTACTATTGGTAGTTACTTAATTCCTTATATGCAGACAAATTTCCCCTCTATCTTTCGATGTGGGACTGGGGTGTTACAGTTTTCCTCTCTTTCCAAATCTTGTAACTCCTTTCCATGGAGTAACCTGTAACAACACATGATCTCCTATATTGAATTCCACGTTCTTTCGATGAAGATCAACATAACTCTTTTATCGATTTTGTGAGATTTTTATACGTTGTCGGATCGTTTGAATCTTTTCCGTAGTCATACGTACCAACTCCGGTGCCAACAACGTTGCTTCACCCACCTCATCCCAGCATACTGGAGAACGACACTTTCTTCCATACAACGCTTCGAATGGAGCCTTGCCAATACTTGCTTGATAAATGTTGTTGTAGGAAAACTCCACCAATGGTAAGAACTTGTCCCAACTTCCCTTGAAATCAAGGACACAGAGTCTTAATAGATCTTTGAGAGTTTGAATAGTCCTCTCCAACTGTCCGTCCGTATGAGGATGATATGCCGAGCTAAATCGTAAGTCTGTGCCCATAGCTTTTTGCAAACTAACCCAAAATCGTGAAGTAAATCTTGGGTCTCGATCAAAAACTATGGATACCGGCATATCATGCAGTCTTACAATCTCGTTTATGTACATACGAGTAAGACGTTCAAGTGTATAAGTTTCTCGTATCGATAAGAAATTAGCAGACTTGGTCAATCTATCAACAATGACCCAAATCGCATCTATGCCTTGAGAAACCTTATGAAGACCGGTAACGAAATCCATGGTAATGTGCTCCCACTTCCATTCTGGAATTTCAAGTTGTTGTAATGGACCTTTTGGTACTTGATGCTCCGCTTTAACTCGTTGACAAGTTAGACACCTTGAGATAAACAACGCTATCTCTCTCTTCATATTGCTCCACCAAAATGTATGACGAATATCATGATACATTTTGGTACTCCAAGGATGGATTGCAAACGGTGTATTGTGCACCACGATCATGATTTTATACTTTAAATCAGGGTCGTTAGGAACACAAAGTCTGGAGTTGACTCGAAGTATTCCTTCTTCATCGATTCTTGCTTCCGGCATAGCACCTTCTAGCACTTTCTTCCTCATACGCATCAGCTCCAGGTCTGTAGCTTGAGCAGCTTTAACTTTATCGATTAAAGTCGGTTCTACTCGTATATTCTCCATCGTCACATGCGTCCTTGGAGTCTTTAACTCTATCTCCATCCTTTGCAAGTCACACAAAATGAGCCCTTGCGTTGACAATATCGCACTCGTACTTTCATGTGATCTTCTACTCAATGCGTCAGCTACCACGTTTGCTTTTCCAGGATGGTATTGGATGGTATGATCATAATCTTTCAACAGTTTAAGCCAACGTCGTTGTCGCATGTTTATTTCCTTTTGAGTGAAGAAATATTTGAGGCTTTTATGATCCGTAAAGATCTTCACTTTCTCCCCATACAAGTAATGCCTCCAAATTTTAAGTGCAAAGACAACAGCTGCCAACTCTAGATCATGAGTAGGATAATTCTTCTCATTTTCTTTGAGTTGTCGCGAGGCATAGGCTATGACTTTTCCATGTTGCATGAGAACACATTCCAGCCCTTTTCCCGAAGCATCACTGTAGATGACAAATCCCTCCTAGCCAGATGGTATTGTCAGAATAGGTGCTGAAATGAGTCTCCTCTTGAGTTCTTGAAAACTCTTCTCACATTCTTCGCTCCAACCGAACTTTGTATCTTTCCGAGTCAACTGCGTCAATGGAGTAGCGATTCGAGAAAATCCTTCCACGAATCTCCGATAATAACCAGCTAAACCGAGAAAGCTACGTACTTCGGTCACTGATTTAGGTTACTCCCAGCTTTGAATAGCTTCAATCTTTGCTCGGTCAACAAATATTCCATGACTTGATACCACGTGCCCAAGGAATGCTACTTCCTCAAGCCAGAACTCGCATTTCTTCAACTTGGCATAAAGCTTATATTCACAAAGCTTTTGGAGTGTCAGCCTCAAGTGTTGCTCATGATCTTCACGGCTTTTGTAATAAATAAGGATGTCATCAATAAAGACGACCACAAAGTGATCCAAATATTCCTTGAACACTCGGTTCATCATATCCATGAAGGCAGCAGGAGCATTAGTCAATCCAAAAGACATGACTAGGAATTCATAATGCCCGTACCTAGTTCTGAAAGCCGTCTTTGGAATGTCATCGGTTCTAATCTTCAATTGGTGATACTCGGAACGAAGATCAATCTTTGAAAAGAATTTGGCTCCTTGCAACTGGTCAAACAGATCATCAATTCGTGGCAATGGATACCTATTTCTGATGGTGACATGATTCAACTCCCGATAATCAATACAAATTCGCATACTCCCATCCTTTTTTTCACGAATAGAACAGGAGCACCCCAAGGAGAAGTACTAGGACGAATAAATCCAATGTCTAACAATTCCTGCAGTTGGGTTTTTAACTCCTGAAGTTCAATAGGAGCCATTCAATATGGGGCATTTGAAATGGGTTTTGTACCGGGTTCAAGGTCGATACAAAATTCAATCTCACTCTCTGGGGTAGGCCAGGAAGTTCTTCAGTATACATCACCCATCTTGGGTCGCCAGATACATGGTACAGAATTCAAATACAACTTACTAATACAACTGTCGTGTACAATACGACAAAACATAAACTGTGAGTTTGAATACAAATATTGTCTACTAGAGATTATACAAACTCAAAAGGAGTCCTCATTACAATTATTATCACACTATTTCACAGAATAGTGAGGACTACTAATGCTATCCTCTGGACCATTACTCCGTTCCCCGACTCGTCCCAGCTATATTCTCATTTACTGAAGAGAACAGTGAAAGAAAGGGTTAGCTCAACTAGCCTAGTAAGAAATATTATGACTAAGATAATGCAGAATAAATTATCATTAGCCTTCAACAGTGTTAAACTGATAAAATATAATAAACATCAAGTTTAACTGCAGCAGAATCAGCAATCCATTAAAAGAGTCAAGTAGAAAATAAAATCTACTATCTTTTATGATTTAAAAGGTTTTTCATCACTGTTATAGTTGAGACTCAGCTTAATAAATATTCCACATCATCGAATCACTCCTACACTACGGCCAAGGATATTCTTTAGTATCACGACCACAATTATTTATGCACTACGGGCCAAGAATATTTGTGTATTCATTAATGGTCAAGATCATGCCAACAACTGTCCGTCAATGCACTGCGGGCCAATGAGGATTTTTAATTTTTACATCATTTGTAATATTACGGTCATGATTACACTGAATAATCCCTGGTCATAATCATACCAAGTCCATCTATGCACTACAGGCCACAGATGACTTTCAACAAAATATAAACATGAGGATGATGACAATGATATAAGAATTCAATAAAATAAGTTCAAGAATTATTATATCCAGAAATTATTAACGTCCAAATTGTCAACATGATACTGTTTTGTAGAGTAAAATTCAAGAATGATCAGAAGAATATTTCCATGAAAGGATACTGGATGAAGCGCAAATATCAAGGATATTCCACTAATTTCATGGAGTATAGAAGTCAGAATTTTAATCAACTGAGTAATACCGAATACAATAACAAAAGATATCACCATGCATGCGATAGAGACCTCACAAACAGGTTATTCCAGCAGAATAATAATGAATGGAATAACATAAGGATTTCACCAAGTATAGGGTATACCGCGTATACAGGTCATATATAGGGTATGCCACTTTTACAGGTTATTCCAACAGAATAACAAAGAATGGAATAACATAAGTTCTCTTCAAGAAGAAAAAATAACACCCCTTACATTATTAGGAGATTGAATACTGCAGTAGTGCCGAATACTCTTCTTCTTTCTCTCTTATTCTCTCTATACTTTCTCTCTCTATAGCTTGAATGAATTCGTGAAAAATAATGAAGTACTAGGCCTCTATTTATAGAAGATTTCTAGCTTAGCACTTGCCATGTGAAAAGAAAAGTGGTTTGACGACTGGTGACGTGAAAAGAAAAGTGGTTTGGCGTCTGTAATGTGAAACGACAATTGGTTCGACGCCTGTAATGTGAAAAGGCAAGTGGTTTGACGTCTGGTAAAGGTAATTACTATTTACGAAGGTAATTACTATTGACGAAGGTAATTACTATTGACGAAAATAATTACTATTGACGAAGGTAATTACTATTGACGAAAATAATTACTATTGACGAAGGTAATTATTATTGACGAAGGTAATTACTATTGATGAAAGTAATTACTATTGACGAATGAGACTCTTAGATTATGACATATGGGCCCCCCATAAAATAACCAAACTTACCACAAACGTCTCATAACAGACTCTTTATATACATCAAGGATTGAATAAATATTACCATAAATTAATTTATTTTTAATCAACACATAATTAATCTTTCAACAATTATTAATCATTTATAACTTGTCGTCTCAATTATTGATTTAATAATATAACATATTATACAGACGATACTGTGACAATAATTGAATCAATAATATAAGAGATATGATGCAGTAATTACTGTAGCAATAATTGAGTATAACTGAGTGACTTCTCACGTAATCATCAATAATCAATATCGTGTGCTACTATTCAACCACGCGTATTACTGTACTTTTACTACCGAGTAGTTCAACAGTTTTAACGGTAGCACCTCCGCCGTTATTTTTATAGAAAGATAATTTTGTCGTTTTCTAACTACAACAATACTTCCGTTGTGGGGTCCACCAATGATTGTGCCGTCGTACGAATATTCCCCGACAAAAAGAATATTCCCCGACCAAACGAATATTTTATAACAACTTGCGTACTTTGCAAAATTTATAAATATTACCCACAACTATAACATTATATCAAATTTATTCCATAATATTCAAAAATAATAATTATAAAAATTCATCTTTATTTATAAAAACTGGGGTCTTACAACCTCCCCTTCTTATGAAATTTTGCCCTTGAAATTAGGGTACGTACATGGTATGTCGAAGAGGTAAGGATACCTTGATTTCATTTCAGATTCTAACTCCCAAGTCATTTCCTCAACATCGTGGTTTCTCCACAACACTTTGACTTGAGGTATAACCTTGGAGCGTAGAATATGTTCCTTCTTATCCAAGATTTGAACATGAACCTCTTCATACGTCAAATCTTCCACTATTTCGTCCGGTTCTAACTCAATAATGTGGTTCGGGTCTTTCACATATTTACGTAACATGGATATGTGAAAAACGTTATGAACACGAGACATACTTGGCGGTAAAGCGAGTCTATAGGCCACAGTTCCTACTCGATCAAGGATTAAAAATGGACCGATGAATCGAGGATTGAGTTTTTCTCTCTTTCCAAATCTTGTAACTCCTTTCCATGGAGTAACCTGTAACAACACATGATCTCCGATATTGAATTCCAAGTCCTTTCGATGAAGATCAACATAACTCTTTTGTCGATTTTGTGAGGTTTTTATACGTTGTCGGATCGTTTGAATCTTTTCTGTAGTCATACGTACCAACTCCGGTCCCAACAACGTTGCTTCACCCACCTCATCCCAGCATACTGGAGAACGACACTTTCTTCCATACAACGCTTCGAATAGAGCCATGCTAATACTTGCTTGATAACTTTTGTTGTAGGAAAACTCCACCAATGGTAAGAACTTGTCCCAACTTCCCTTGAAATCAAGGACACAGAGTCTTAATAGATCTTCGAGAGTTTGAATAGTCCTCTCCGACCGTCCGCCCGTCTGAGGATGATATGCCAAGCTAAATCGTAAGTCTGTGCCCATAGATTTTTGCAAACTAACCCAAAATCGTGAAGTAAATCTTGGGTCTCAATCAGAAACTATGGATATCGGCATACTATGCAGTCTTATAATCTCGTTTATGTACATACGAGCAAGACGTTCAAGTGTATAAGTTTCTCGTATCGGTAAGAAATGAGAAGACATGGTCAATCTATCAACAATGACCCAAATCGCATCTATGCCTTGAGAAACCTTAGGAAGACCGGTAACGAAATCCATGGTAATGTGCTCCCACTTCCATTCTGGAATTTCAAGTGGTTGCAATGGACTTTTTGGTACTTGATGCTCCGCTTTAACTCGTTGACAAGTTAGACACCTTGAGATAAACAACGATATCTCTCTCTTCATATTGCTCCACCAAAATGTATGACGAATATCATGATACATTTTGGAACTCCCATGATGGATTGCAAACGGTGTATTGTGCGCCTCCATCATGATTTTATACTTTAAATCAGGGTCGTTAGGAACACGAAGTCTGGAGTTGACTCGAAGTATTCCTTCTTCATCGATTCTTGCTTTTGGCATAGCACCTTCTTGCCCTTTCTTCCTCATACACATCAGCTCCAGGTCTGTAGCTTGAGCAGCTTTAACTTTATCGATTAAAGTTGGTTCTACTCGCATATTTGCCATCGTCACATGCGTCCCTGGAGTCTTTAACTCTATCTCCATCCTTTGCAAGTCACACAAAATGGGCCCTTGCGTTGACAATATCGCACTCGTACTTGCATGTGATCTTCTACTCAATGCGTCAGCTACCACGTTTGCTTTTCCAGGATGGTATTGGATGGTATGATCATAATCTTTCAACAGTTCAAGCCAACGTCGTTGTCGCATGTTGAGTTCCTTTTGAGTGAAGAAATATTTGAGGCTTTTATGATCCGTAAAGATCTCCACTTTCTCCCCATACAAGTAATGCCTCCAAATTTGAAGTGCAAAGACAACAGCTGCCAACTCTAGATCACGAGTAAGATAATTCTTCTCATATTCTTTGAGTTGTCGCGAGGCATAGGCTATGACTTTTCCATATTGCATGAGAACACATCCCAGCCCTTTGCCCGAAGCATCACTGTAGATGACAAATCCCTCCGAGCCAGATGGTATTGTCAGAACAGGTGCTGAAATGAGTCTCCTCTTGAGTTCTTGAAAACTCTTCTCACATTCTTCGCTCCAACCGAAATTTGTATCTTTCCGAGTCAGCTACGTCAATGGAGTAGCGATTCGAGAAAATCCTTCCACGAATCTCCGATAATAACCAGCTAAACCGAGAAAGCTACGTACTTCGGTCACTGATTTTTAATTTTTACATCATTTGTAATATTACGGTCATGATTACACCGAGTAATCCCTGGTCATAATCATACCAAGTCCATCTATGAACTACAGGCCACAGATGACTTTCAACAAAATATAAACATGAGGATGATGACAATGATATAAGAATTCAATAAAACAAGTTCAAGAATTATTTTATCCAGAAATTATTAACGTCCAAATTGTCAACATGATACTATTTTGTAGAGTAAAATTCAAGAATGATCAGAAGAATATTTCCATGAAAGGATACTGGATGAAGCGCAAATATCAAGGATATTCCACTAATTTCATGGAGTATAGAAGTCAGAATTTTAATCAACTGAGTAATACCGAATACAATAACAAAAGATATCACCATGCATGCGATAGAGACCGCACAAACTGGTTATTCCAGCAGAATAATAATAACGGAACCAGGTCAGGTGAAATTCACACCGACAGGATGTTCCAACAGAATAATAAATGCGGAATAGTAAATGATGGAACCAGGTCCGGCGTATAGCACAGACAGGATATTCCAACAAAAATATAAAGACGGAATAGTTTTTAACTCCTGAAGTTCAATAGGTGCCATTCGATATGGGGCTTTAGAAATGGGTTTTGTACCGGGTTCAAGGTCGATACAAAATTCAATCTCACGCTCTAGGGGTAGTCCAGGAAGTTCTTCGGGGAATACGTCAGGAAATTTATTAACAATAGAAATATCGTTCAAAACTGACGTATTTTTGTTTAAATCTGTGACATGAGCTAAGAAAGCTTGACATCCGTTTTTCAATAAACGAATAGCTTTATGGCTTGATATGACCGTGATAGATTTTAATGGTTTGGTCGCTTGAATTCGCATAATAGGCTGATTAGGAATATGAAAGCTAACAACCTTATGGAAACAATCAATTTTTGCATGATGAGTAGTTAACCAATCAATCCCTAGAATCACGTCAAATGCAAGTATTTTCAATGAAATAAGATCTACAGGTAATGTGAGGGTACCGATTTGAACCAAACAAGACTTATAAACAGTGGATGTAATGAAGGTTTCTCCCAATGGAGTTTCCACAGATAAGTCAAAGTCTAATTTCTCCGGAGTCAAATTTAATCGATGGGCGCAAGTAGGAGAAATAAAAGAATGAGTAGAACCGGTATCAAATAAAGTATAGACTTCGTTAGAGTTTATGATAAGCTTACCCGTGATGACCTCATTCGGGTTCCTTGCTTTCTGGGAGGTCACAACAAACGCTCTCCCTTGCACTACCGGCTTTGACCTTTTTGGGACGGCCTTTGGTGCCTCCATCCTAGCTGAATTTGTCTTCGGTAAACGACAAAATCGGGCTAAGTGACCTTCTCTTCCACAATTATAACATGCTTTGGACGGCATCGCGTAATTTGGACTTATGTGTCCCTCCCCTCAGCATTTGAAGCATATGATAGGTGGTCTTTCTCCTTCCTTAACAACGGGTGCTGTTGCTGACGTCTTTCCATCATTGTTGAATCTCCTCTTTTTGAAATGTCCATTCTTATTGTTTTGGCCCTGATTACCACCGAAGTGGTTATCATTTCTGGCCTGCTAATTCCCTCCACGCTTGTTGTCACCGCTTCGATGACCACTCTCGCTGGTATTATAATTTTGTCGGCTGCTCTCTTTTAGTTGAGTTGACTTGTTATCGCGCTCCACTAACTGAGCCCTATTTACAACATCAGAATACAAACACAGTTTATGAGAAATAAGATGTTGACGTATCTCCGGCTTCAAACCTCTTAAAAACATTCGCGCCATTCTCTCTTCATTATCCACCAAGTGGGACGCAAACAGTGATAACTCTGTAAATTTTGCCTCGTATTGCGACACGGTCATATTATTTTGTTCCAACTTAATAAACTCCACCTCCTTCATGTGGTGAATACTTTCGGGAAAGTATTTGTCGTTGAACAGCCCCTGAAACTTCTCCCAAGATATCTTCAGTACAGCAGGTTGAGTACGTTTTACCGATTCCCACCAGTAATCTGCCTCTCCGCACAACATAAAGGCGGCAAAGGGAACCTTTTGCTCCTCGGAGCATCCCAAGATCTCAAATACCTTGGTAATCTGCTTTATCCATGCTTCCGGCATAAGTGATTTTGGCTCTCCCTTAAACTCCGGTGGTCCCAGCTCCTTGAACTGTTTAGCGGTGACCGCCCGAGAGTTTCCCGTGTTTCCATCTACATTTTGGACAGGAGTCGCTCTCTCCTGCTGTTGCATGAATTGCATAAAACCTCTGAACATTTGATTATTCATCATTTGGCCAGTGTTGTTGTTCGCATGAGGATTGTCGCCTTCCTGATACACATTATCCTGATTATTGATATGTGGTGAATCAACGATCGCCTGTGCTCCATTGCTATTCTCAACATTCTCAGATGTCATTTTCAGATACTGCCACAAAACAAAAGGTTAATTGACATGTAACATATTATCCCTATATTCTGACCGACCAATAAAATAGCACATAAACTTAGGTAGGTCATACTAGCGAAGGAATTCCCCGTCTCTCCCCTCCTAGTACTATTCTCACATCTTAGCCAGGGTTCATATCCCTAAGCTCTGATACCAACTGTGACGCCCCCAAAATTAGGTATACATCACCCATCTTGGGTCGCCAGATACATGGTACAGAATTCAAATACAACTTACTAATACAACTGTCGTGTACAATGCGACAAAACATAAACTGTGAGTTTGAATATAAATATTGTCTACTAGAGATTATACAAACTCAAAAGGAGTCCTCATTACAATTATTATCACACTATTTCACAGAATAGTGAGGACTATTAATGCTATCCTCTGGACCATTACTCCGTTCCCCGACTCGTCCCGGCTATATTCTCATTTCCTAAAGAGAACAGTGAAAGAAAGGGTGAGCTCAACTAGCCCAGTAAGAAATATTATGACTAAGATAATGCAGAATAAATTATCATTAGCCTTCAACAATGTTAAACTTATAAAATATAATAAACATCATGTTTAACTGCAGCAGAATCAGCAATCCATTAAAAGAGTCAAGTAGAAAATAAAATCTACAATCTTTTATGATTTAAAAGGTTTTTCATCACTGTTATAGCTGAGACTCAGCTTAATAAATATTCCACATCATCGAATCACCCCTGCACTACGGCCAAGGATATTCTTTAGTATCACGACCACAATTATTCATGCACTACGGGCCAAGAATATTTGTGTATTCATTAATGGTCATGATCATGCCAACAACTGTACATCAATGCACTACGGGCCAATGAGGATTTTAATTTTTACATCATTTGTAATATTACGGTCATGATTACACCGAATAATCCCTGGTCATAATCATACCAAGTCCATCTATGCACTACAGGCCACAGATGACTTTCAACAAAATATAAACATGAGGATGATGACAATGATATAAGAATTCAATAAAACAAGTTCAAGAATTATTTTATCAAGAAATTATTAACGTCCAAATTATCAACATGATATTGTTTTGTAGAGTAAAATTCAAGAATGATCAGAAGAATATTTCCATGAAAGGATACTGGATGAAGCACAAATAACAAGGATATTCCACTAATTTCATGGAGTATAGAAGTCAGAATTTTAATCAACTGAGTAATACCGAATACAATAACAAAAGATATCACCATAAATGCGATAGAGACCGCACAAACAGGTTATTCCAGCAGAATAATAATAACGGAACCAGGTCAGGTGAAATTCACACCGACAGGATGTTCCAACAGAATAATAAATGCAGAATAGTAAATGATGGAACCAGGTCCGGCGTATAGCACAGACACTATATTTCGACAGAAATATAAAGACGAAATAGTAAATGGAACCAGGTCCGGCGTATAGCACAGACATGATATTCCGACAGAAATATAAAGACAGAATAGTAAATGGATGTCACCAAGTATAGGTATTCCGCGTATACAGGTTATTCCAACAGAATAATAATGAGTGGAATAACATAAGGATTTCACCAAGTATAGGGTATACCGCATATACAGGTCATGTATAGGGTCTGTGATGCCCCCAAAATTAGGTATACATCACCCATCTTGGGTCGCCAGATACATGGTACAGAATTCAAATACAACTTACTAATACAACTGTCGTGTACAATACGACAAAACATAAACTGTGAGTTTGAATACAAATATTGTCTACTAGAGATTATACAAACTCAAAAGGAGTCCTCATTACAATTATTATCACACTATTTCACAGAATAGTGAGGACTACTAATGCTATCCTCTGGACCATTACTCCGTTCCCCGACTCGTCCCAGCTATATTCTCATTTCCTGAAGAGAACAGTGAAAGAAAGGGTGAGCTCAACTAGCCCAGTACGAAATATTATGACTAAGATAATGCATAATAAATTTTCATTAGCCTTCAACAGTGTTAAACTGATAAAATATAATAAACATCAAGTTTAACTGCAGAAGAATCAGCAATCCATTAAAAGAGTCAAGTAGAAAATAAAATCTACTATCTTTTATGATTTAAAATGTTTTTCATCACTGTTATAGCTGAGACTCAGCTTAATAAATATTCCACATCATCGAATCACCCCTGCACTACGGCCAATGATATTCTTTAGTATCACGACCACAATTATTCATGCACTACGGGCCAAGAATATTTGTGTATTCATTAATGGTCATGATCATGCCAACAACTGTCCATCAATGCACTACGGGCCAATGGGGATTTTTAATTTTTACATCATTTGTAATATTACGGTCATAATTACACCGAATAATCCCTGGTCATAATTATACCAAGTCCATCTATGAACTACAGGCCACAGATGACTTTCAACAAAATATAAACATGAGGATGATGACAATGATATAAGAATTCAATAAAAACAAGTTCAAGAATTATTTTATCCAGAAATAATTAACGTCCAAATTGTCAACATGATACTATTTTGTAGAGTAAAATTCAAGAATGATCAGAAGAATATTTCCATGAAAGGATACTGGATGAAGCGCAAATATCAAGGATATTCCACTAATTTCATAGAGTATAGAAGTCAAAATTTTAATCAACTGAGTAATACCGAATACAATAACAAAAGATATCACCATGCATGCGATAGAGACCGCACAAACAGGTTATTCCAGCAGAATAATAATAACGGAACCAGGTCAGGTGAAATTCACACCGACAGGATGTTCCAACAGAATAATAAATGCGAAATAGTAAATGATGGAATCAGGTCTGGCGTATAGCACAGACAGGATATTCCGACAGAAATATAAAGATGGAATAGTAAATGGTACCAGGTCTGGCGTATAGCACAGACAGGATATTCCGACAGAATTAAAAAGACAGAATAGTATATGGATGTCACCAAGTATAGGTATTCCGCGTATACAGGTTATTCCAACAGAATAATAATGAGTGGAATAACATATGAATTTCACCAAGTATAGGGTATTCCGCGTATACAGGTTATTCCAACAGAATAATAATGAATGGAATAACATAAGGATTTCACCAAGTATAGGGTATACCGCGTATACAGGTCATGTATAGGGTATACCACTTTTACAGGTTATTCCAACAGAATAACAAAGAATGGAATAACATAAGTTCTCTTCAAGAAGAAAGAATAACACCCCTTACATTATTAGGAGATTGAATACTGCAGTAGTGTAGTAACCGAATACTCTTCTTCTTTCCCTCTTATTCTCTCTATACTTTCTCTCTCTATAGCTTGAATGAATTCGTGAAAAATAATGAAGCACTAGGCCTCTATTTATAGATGATTTCTAGCTTAGCACTTTCCATGTGAAAAGGCAAGTGGTTTGACGACTGGTGATGTGAAAAAAAAAGTGGTTTGACGCCTGTAATGTGAAACGACAATTGGTTCGACGCCTGTAATGTGAAACAGCAAGTGGGTTGACGTCTGGTAAAGGTAATTACTATTTACGAAGGTAATCACTATTGACGAAGGTAATTACTATTGACAAAAATAATTACTATTGACGAAGGTAATTACTATTGACGAAAATAATTACTATTGACGAAGGTAATTATTATTGACGAAAGTAATTACTATTGACGAAAGTAATTACTATTGACGAATGAGACTCTTAGATGATGACATATGGGCCCCCATAAAATAACCAAACTTACCACAAACGTCTCATAACAGACTCTTTATATACATCAAGGATTGAATAAATATTACCATAAATTAATTTATTTTTAATCAACACATAATTAATCTTTCAACAATTATTAATCATTTATAACTTGTCGTCTCAATTATTGATTTAATAATATAACATATTATACAGATGATACTGTGACAATAATTGAATCAATAATATAAGAGATATGATGCAGCAATTACTGTATCAATAATTGAGTATTACTGAGTGACTTCTCACGTAAACATCAATAATCAATATCGTGTGCTACTATGCAACCAAACGTATTACTGTAATTTTACTACCGAGTAGTTCAACAATTTTAACGGTAGCACCTCCGCCGTTATTTTTATAGAAAGATAATTTTGTCGTTTTCTAACTACGACAATACTTCCGTTGTGGGGTCCACCAATGATTGTGCCGTCGTACAAATATTCCCCGAAAAAAAGAATATTCCCTGACCAAACGAATATTTTATAACAACTTGCGTATTTTGTAAAATTTATAAATATTACTCACAACTATAACATTATATCAAATTTATTCCATAATATTCAAAAATAATAATTAGAAAAATTCATCTTTATTTATAAAAACTGTGGTCTTACAACCTCCCCTTCTTATGAAATTTCGCCCTCGAAATTAGGGTACGTACCTGGTATGTCGAAGAGGTATGGATACCTTGATTTCATTTCAGATTCTAACTCCCAAGTCATTTCCTCAACATCGTGGTTTCTCCACAACACTTTGACTTGAGGTATAACCTTGGAACGTAGAATATGTTCCTTCTTATCCAAGATTTGAACAGGAACCTCTTCATACATCAAATCTTCCGCTATTTCGTCCGGTTCTAACTCAATAATGTGGTTCGGGGAATATTCTTTTTGTCGGGAAATATTCGTACGACGGCACAATCATTGGTGGACCCCACAACGGAAGTATTGTCGTAGTTAGAAAACGACAAAATTATTTTTCTATAAAAATAACGGTGGAGGTGCTACCGTTAAAACTGTTGAACTACTCGGTAGTAAAAGTACAGTAATACGCGTGGTTGCATAGTAGCACACGGTATTGATTATTGATGCTTACGTGAGAAGTCACTCAGCTATACTCAATTATTGCTACAGTAATTGCTGCATCATATCTCTTATATTATTGATTCAATTATTGTCACAATATCATCTGTATAATATGTTATATTAATAAATCAATAATTGAGACGACAAGTTATAATTGATTAATAATTGTTGAAAGATTAATTATGTGTTGATTAAAAATAAATTAATTTATGGTAATATTTATTCAATCCTTGATGTATATAAAGAGTCTGTTATAAGACGATTGTGGTAAGTATGGTTATTTTATGGGGGGGGGCATATGTCATCATCTAAGAGTCTCATTCGTCAATAGTAATTACTTTCGTCAATAGTAATTACCTTCATCAATAATAATTACCTTCGTCAATAGTAATTATTTTCGTCAATAGTAATTATTTTCGTCAATAGTAATTACCTTCGTCAATAGTAGTTACCTTCGTAAATAGTAATTACCTTTACTAGACGTCAAACCACTTGTCGTTTCACATTACAGGCGTCGAACCAATTGTCGTTTCACATTACAGGCGTCAAACCAATTTTCTTTTCACATCACCAGTCGTCAAACCACTTGCCTTTTCACATGGCAAGTGCTAAGCTAGAAATCTTCTATAAATAGAGGCCTAGTGCTTCATTATTTTTCACGAATTCATTCAAGCTATAGAGAGAGAAAGTATAGAGAGAATAAGAGAGAAAGAAGAAGAGTATTCGGTTACTACACTACTGCAGTATTCAATATCCTAATAATGTAAGGGGTGTTATTCTTTCTTCTTGAAGAAAACTTATGTTATTCCATTCTTTGTTATTCTGTTGGAATAACCTGTAAAAGTGGCATACCCTATACATGACCTGTATACGCGGTATACCATATACTTGGTGAAATCCTTATGTTATTCCATTCATTATTATTCTGTTGGAATAACCGGTATACGCGGAATACCCTATACTTGGTGAAATCCTTATGTTATTCCATTCATTATTATTCTGTTGGAATAACCTGTATACGCGGAATACCCTATACTTGGTGACATCCATTTACTATTCTGTCTTTATATTTCTGTCGGAATATCCTGTCTGTGCTATACGCCGGACCTGGTTCCATTTACTATTCCGTCTTTATATTTCTGTCGGAATATCCTGTATATGCTATACGCCGGACCTGGTTCCATCATTTACTATTCCGCATTTATTATTCTGTTGGAACATCCTGTCGGTGTGAATTTCACCTGACCTGGTTCCGTTATTATTATTCTGCTGGAATAACCTGTTTGTGCAGTCTCTATCGCATGCATGGTGATATCTTTTGTTATTGTATTCGTTATTACTCGGTTGATTAAAATTCTGACTTCTATACTCCATGAAATTAGTGGAATATCCTTGATATTTGCGCTTCATCCAGTATCCTTTCATGGAAATATTCTTCTGATCATTCTTGAATTTTACTCTACAAAACAGTATCATGTTGACAATTTGGACGTTAATAATTTCTGGATAAAATAATTCTTGAACTTGTTTTGTTGAATTCTTATATCATTGTCATCATCTTCATGTTTATATTTTGTTGAAAGTCATCTGTGGCCTGTAGTGCATAGATGGACTTGGTATGATTATGACCAGGGATTATTCGATGTAATCATGACCGTAATATTATAAATGATGTAAAAATTAAAAATCCTCATTGGCCCGTAGTGCATTGATGGACAGTTGTTGGAATGATCATGACCATTAATGAATACACAAATATTCTTGGCCCGTAGTGCATGAATAATTTTGGTCGTAATACTAAAGAATATCCTTGGCCGTAGTGCATGGGTGATTCGATGATGTGGAATATTTATTAAGCTGAGTCTCAGCTATAACAGTGATGAAAAACCTTTTAAATCATAAAAGATAGTAGATTTTATTTTCTACTTGACACTTTTAATGGATTGCTGATTCTGCTGCAATTAAACTTGATGTTTATTATATTTTATCAGTTTAACACTGTTGAAGGCTAATGATAATTTATTCTGTATTATCTTAGTCGTAATATTTCTTACAGGGGTAGTTGAGCCCACCCTTTCTTTCACTGATCTCTTCAGGAAATGATAATATAGTTGGGACGAGTCGGGGAACGGAGTAATGGTCTAGAGGATAGCATTAGTAGTCCTCACTATTCTGTGAAATAGTGCGATAATAAATGTAATGAGGACTCCTTTTGAGTTTGTATAATCTCTAGTAGACAATATTTGTATTCAAACTCACAGTTTATGTTTTGTTGTATTGTACACGACAGTTGTATTAGTAAGTTGTATTTGAATTCTGTACCATGTATCTGGCGACCCAAGATGGGTGATGTATACCTAATTTTGGGGGCGTCACAGTTGGTATCAGAGCTTAGCGATATGATCCCTGGCTAAGATGTGAGAATAGTACTATGAGGGAGAGACGGGGAATTCCTTCGCTAGTATGACCTACCTAAGTTTATGTGTTATTTTATTGGTCGGTCAGAATATAGGGATAATATGTTACATGTCAATTAACCTTTTGTTTTGTGGCAGTATCTGAAAATGACATCTGAGAATGTTGAGAATAGCAATGGAGCACAGGCGATCGTTGATTCACCACATATCAATAATCAGGATAATGTGCATCAGGAAGGCGACAATCCTCATGCAAACAACAACACTGACCAAATGATGAATGATCAAATGTTCAGAGGTTTTATGCAATTCATGCAACAGCAGGCGAGAACGACTCCTGTCCAAAACGTAAATGGAAACACGGGAAACTCTCGGTCGGTCACCGCTAAACAGTTCAAGGAGCTGGGACCACCGGAGTTTAAAGGAGAGCCAAAACCACTTATGGCGGAAGCATGGATAAAGCAGATTACCAAGGTATTTGATGTCTTGGGATGCTCAGAGGAGCAAAAGGTTCCATTTGCCGCCTTTATGTTGCGCGGAGAGGCAGATTACTGGTGGGAATCGGTAAAACGTACCCAACCTGCTGTACTGAAGATATCTTGGGAGAAGTTTCAGGAGCTGTTCAAAGACAAATACTTTCCCGAAAGTATTCACCACATGAAGGAGGTGGAGTTTATTAAGTTGGAACAAAATAATATGACCGTGTCGCAATACGAGGCAAAATTTGTAGAGTTATCACGATTTGCGTCCCACTTGGTGGATAATGAAGAGAGAATGGCGCGAATATTTTTAAGAGGTTTGAAGCCGGAGATACGTCAACATCTTATTTCTCATAAACTGTGTTTGTATTCAGATGTTGTAAATAGGGCTCAGTTAGTGGAGCGCCGTAACGAGTCAACTCAACTAAAAGAGAGCAGCCGGCAAAATTATAATACCAGCGAGAGTGGTCATCGAAGCGGTGACAACAAGTGTGGAGGGAATCAGCAGGCCAGAAATGGTAAATGATGGAACCAGGTCCGGCGTATAGCATATACAGGATATTCCGACAGAAATATAAAGACGAAATAGTAAATGGAACCAGGTCCGGCGTATAGCACAGACAGGATATTCCGACAGAAATATAAAGACAGAATAGTAAATGGATGTCACCAAGTATAGGGTATTCCGCGTATACAGGTTATTCCAACAGAATAATAATGAATGGAATAACATAAGGATTTCACCAAATATAGGGTATTACGCGTACACAGGTTATTCCAACAGAATAATAATGAATGGAATAACATAAGGATTTCACCAAGTATAGGATATACCGCGTATACAGGTCATGTATAGGGTATGCCACTTTTACAGGTTATTCCAACAGAATAACAAAGAATGGAATAACATAAGTTCTCTTCAAGAATAAAGAATAACACCCCTTACATTATTAAGAGATTGAATACTGCAGTAGTGTAGTAACCGAATACTCTTCTTCTTTCTCTCTTATTCTCTCTATACTTTCTCTCTCTATAGCTTGAATGAATTTGTAAAAAATAATGAAGCACTAGACCTCTATTTATAGAAGATTTCTAGCTTAGCACTTGCCATGTGAAAAGGCAAGTGGTTTGACGACTGGTGACGTGAAAAGAAAAGTGGTTTGACGCCTGTAATGTGAAACGACAATTGGTTCGACGCCTGTAATGTGAAACGGCAAGTGGTTTGACATCTGGTAAAGGTAATTACTATTTACGAAGGTAATTACTATTGACGAAGGTAATTACTATTGACGAAAATAATTACTATTGACGAAGGTAATTACTATTGACGAAAATAATTACAATTAACGAAGGTAATTATTATTGACGAAGGTAATTACTATTGATGAAAGTAATTACTATTGACGAATGAGACTCTTAGATGATGACATATGGCCATAAAATAACCAAACTTACCCCAAACGTCTCATAACAGACTCTTTATATACATCAAGGATTGAATAAATATTACCATAAATTAATTTATTTTTAATCAACACATAATTAATCTTTCAACAATTATTAATCATTTATAATCAATTATTGATTTAATAGTATAACATATTATACAGATGATACTGTGACAATAATTGAATCAATAATATAAGAGAAATGATGCAGTAATTACTGTAGCAATAATTGAGTATAACTGAGTGACTTCTCACGTAAGCATTAATAATCAATACCGTGTGCTACTATTCAACCACGCGTATTACTGTACTTTTACTACCGAGTAGTTCAACAGTTTTAACGGTAGCACTTCCGCCGTTATTTTTATAGAAAGATAATTTTGTCGTTTTCTAACTACGACAATACTTCCGTTGTGGGGTCCACCAAAGATTGTGCCGTCGTACGAATATTCCCCGATAAAAAGAATATTTCCCGACCAAACGAATATTTTATAACAACTTGCGTACTTTGCAAAATTTATAAATATTACCCACAACTATAACATTATATCAAATTTATTCCATAATATTCAAAAATAATAATTATAAAAATTCATCTTTATTTATAAAAACTGGGGTCTTACAACCTCCCCTTCTTATGAAATTTTGCCCTCGAAATTAGGGTACGTACCTGGTATGTCGAAGAGGTAAGGATACCTTGATTTCATTTTAGATTCTAACTCTCAAGTCATTTCCTCAACATCGTGGTTTCTCCACAACACTTTGACTTGAGGTATAAACTTGGAGCGTAGAATATGTTCCTTCTTATCCAAGATTTGAACAGAAACCTCTTCATACGTCAAATCTTCCGCTATTTCGTCCGGTTCTAACTTAATAATGTGGTTCGGGTCTTTCACATATTTACGTAACATGGATATGTGAAAAACGTTATGAACACGAGACATACTTTGCGGTAAAGCGAGTCTATAGGCCACAGTTCCTACTCGATCAAGGATTAAAAATGGACCGATGAATCGAGGATTGAGTTTTCCTCTCTTTCCAAATCTTGTAACTCCTTTCCATGGAGTAACCCGTAACAACACATGATCTCCTTTATTGAATTCCACGTCCTTTCGATGAAGATCAACATAACTCTTTTGTCGATTTTGTGAGGTTTTTATACATTTTCGGATCGTTTAAATCTTTTTTGTAGTCATACGTACCAACTCTGGTCCCAACAACGTTGCTTCACCCACCTCATCCCAGCATACTGGAGAACGACACTTTCTTCCATACAACGCTTCGAATGGAGCCATGCCAATACTTGTTTGATAACTTTTGTTGTAGGAAAACTCCACCAATGGTAAGAACTTGTCCCAACTTCCCTTGAAATCAAGGACACAGAGTCTTAATAGATCTTCGAGAGTTTGAATAGTCCTCTCCGACTGTCCGTCCGTCTGAGGATGATATGTCGAGCTAAATCGAAAGTCTGTGCCCATAGCTTTTTGCAAACTAACCCAAAATCGTGAAGCAAATCTTGGGTCTCGATCAGAAACTATGGATATCGGCATACCATTCAGTCTTACAATCTCGTTTATGTACATACGAGCAAGACGTTCAAGTGTATAAGTTTCTCGTATCGGTAAGAAATGAGCAGACTTGGTCAATCTATCAATAATGACCCAAATCGCATCTATGCCTTGAGAAACCTTAGGAAGACCGGTAACGAAATCCATGGTAATGTGCTCCCACTTCCATTCTGGAATTTCAAGTGGTTGTAATGGACCTTTTGGTACTTGATGCTCCGCTTTAACTCGTTGACAAGTTAGACACCTTGAGATAAACAACGCTATCTCTCTCTTTATATTGCTCCACCAAAATGTATGACGAATATCATGATACATTTTGGTACTCCCATGATGGATTGCAAACGGTGTATTGTGCTCCTCCATCATGATTTTATACTTTTAATTAGGGTCGTTAGGAACACAAAGTCTGGAGTTGACTCGAAGTATTCCTTCTTCATCGATTCTTGCTTCCGGCATAGCACCTTCTTGCACTTTCTTCCTCATACGCATCAGCTCCAGGTTTGTAGCTTGAGCAGCTTTAACTTTATCGTATATTCACCATCGTCACATGCGTCCCTGAAGTCTTTAACTCTATCTCCATCCTTTGCAAGTCACACAAAATGGGCCCTTGCGTTGATAATATCGCACTCGTACTTGCATGTGATCTTCTACTCAATACGTCAGCTACCACTTTTGCTTTTCCAAGATGGTATTGGATGGTATGATCATAATCTTTCAACAGTTCAAGCCAACGTCGTTGTCGCATGTTGAGTTCTTTTTGAGTGAAGAAATATTTGAGGCTTTTATGATCCGTAAAGATCTCCACTTTCTCCCCATACAAGTAATTCCTCCAAATTTTAAGTGCAATGACAACAGCTGTCAACTCTAGATCATGAGTAGGATAATTCTTCTCATATTCTTTGAGTTGTCGCGAGGCATAGACTATGACTTTTAAATGTTGTATGAGAACACATCCCAACCCTTTGCCCGAAGCATCACTGTAGATGACAAATCCCTCCGAGCCAGATGGTATTGTCAGAACAGGTGCTGAAATGAGTCTCCTCTTGAGTTCTTGAAAACTCTTCTCACATTCTTCGCTCCAACCGAAATTTGTATATTTCCGAGTCAGCTACGTCAATGGAGTAGCGATTCGAGAAAATCCTTCCACGAATCTCCGATAATAACCAGCTAAACCGAGAAAGCTACGTACTTCGGTCACTGATTTTTAATTTTTACATCATTTGTAATATTACGGTCATGATTACACCGAGTAATCCCTGGTCATAATCATACCAAGTCCATCTATGAACTACAGGCCACAGATGACTTTCAACAAAATATAAACATGAGGATGATGACAATGATATAAGAATTCAATAAAACAAGTTCAAGAATTATTTTATCCAGAAATTATTAACGTCCAAATTGTCAACATGATACTATTTTGTAGAGTAAAATTCAAGAATGATCAGAAGAATATTTCCATGAAAGGATACTGGATGAAGCGCAAATATCAAGGATATTCCACTAATTTCATGGAGTATAGAAGTCAGAATTTTAATCAACTGAGTAATACCGAATACAATAACAAAAGATATCACCATGCATGCGATAGAGACCGCACAAACTGGTTATTCCAGCAGAATAATAATAACGGAACCAGGTCAGGTGAAATTCACACCGACAGGATGTTCCAACAGAATAATAAATGCGGAATAGTAAATGATGGAACCAGGTCCGGCGTATAGCACAGACAGGATATTCCAACAAAAATATAAAGACGGAATAGTTTTTAACTCCTGAAGTTCAATAGGTGCCATTCGATATGGGGCTTTAGAAATGGGTTTTGTACCGGGTTCAAGGTCGATACAAAATTCAATCTCACGCTCTAGGGGTAGTCCAGGAAGTTCTTCGGGGAATACGTCAGGAAATTTATTAACAATAGAAATATCGTTCAAAACTGACGTATTTTTGTTTAAATCTGTGACATGAGCTAAGAAAGCTTGACATCCGTTTTTCAATAAACGAATAGCTTTATGGCTTGATATGACCGTGATAGATTTTATTGGTTTGGTCGCTTGAATTCGCATAATAGGCTGATTAGGAATATGAAAGCTAACAACCTTATGGAAACAATCAATTTTTGCATGATGAGTAGTTAACCAATCAATCCCTAGAATCACGTCAAATGCAAGTATTTTCAATGAAATAAGATCTACAGGTAATGTGAGGGTACCAATTTGAACCAAACAAGACTTATAAACAGTGGATGTAATGAAGGTTTCTCCCAACGGAGTTTCCACAGATAAGTCAAAGTCTAATTTCTCCGGAGTCAAATTTAATCGATGGGCGCAAGTAGGAGAAATAAAATAATGAGTAGAATCGGTATCAAATAAAGTATAGACTTCGCTAGAGTTTTTGATAAGCTTAACCGTGATGACCTCATTCGGGTTCCTTACTTTCTAGGAGGTCACAACAAATGATCTCCCTTGCACTACCGGCTTTGACCTTTCTGGGACGGCCTTTGGTGCCTCCATCCTAGCTGAATTTGTCTTCAATAAACGACAAAATCAGGCTAAGTGACCTTCTCTTCCATAATTATAACATGTTTTGGACGGCATCGCGTAATTTGGACTGACGTGTCCCTCCCCTCCGCATTTGAAGCATATGATAGGTGGTCTTTCTCTTTCCTTAACAACGGGTGCTGGTGCTGACGTCTTTCCATCATTGTTGAATCTCCTCTTTTTGAAATGTCCATTCTTATTGTTTTGGCCCTGATTACCACCGAAGTGGTTACCATTTCTGGTCCGCTGATTCCCTCCACGCTTGTTGTCACCGCTTCGATGACCACTCTCGGTGGTATTATAATTTTGCTGGCTGCTCTCTTTTAGTTAAGTTGACTCGTTATCGCGCTCCATTAACTGAGCCCTATTTACAACATCTGAATACAAACACAGTTTATGAGAAATAAGATGTTGACGTATCTCCGGCTTCAAACCTCTTAAAAACATTCGCGTCATTCTCTTTTCATTATCCACCAAGTGGGACGCAAACCGTGATAACTCTGCAAATTTTGCCTCGTATTGCGACACGGTCATATTATTTTGTTCCAACTTAATAAACTCCTCCTCCTTCATGTGGCGAATACTTTCGAGAAAGTATTTGTCGTTGAACAGCTCCTGAAACTTCTCCCAAGATATCTTCAGTACAGCAGGTTGAGTACGTTTTATCGATTCCCACCAGTAATCTGCCTCTCCGCGCAACATAAAGGCGGCAACGGGAACCTTTTGCTCCTCGGAGCATCCCAAGACATCAAATACCTTGGTAATCTTCTTTATCCATGCTTCCGGCATAAGTGGTTTTGGCTCTCCCTTAAACTCTGGTGGTCCCAGCTCCTTGAACTGTTTAGCGGTGACCGCCCGAGAGTTTCCCGTGTTTCCATTTACGTTTTGGACAGGAGTCGCTCTTGCCTGCTGTTGCATGAATTGCATAAAACCTCTGAACATTTGATCATTCATCATTTGGTCAGTGTTGTTGTTTACATGAGGATTGTCGCCTTCCTGATGCACATTATCCTGATTATTGATATGTGGTGAATCAACGATCGCCTGTGCTCCATTGCTATTCTCAATATTCTCAGATGTCATTTTCAGATACTGCCACAAAACAAAAGGTTAATTGACATGTAACATATTATCTCTATATTCTAACCGACCAATAAAATAGCACATAAACTTAGGTAGGTCATACTAACGAAGGAATTCCCCGTCTCTCCCCTCCTAGTACTATTCTCGCATCTTAGCCAGAGATAATATCCCTAAGCTCTGAAACCAATTGTGACGCCCCCAAAATTAGGTATACATCACCCATCTTGGGTCGCCAGATACATGGTACAGAATTCAAATACAACTTACTAATACAACTGTCGTGTACAATACGACAAAACATAAACTGTGAGTTTGAATACAAATATTGTCTACTAGAGATTATACAAACTCAAAAGGAGTCCTCATTACAATTATTATCACACTATTTCACAGAATAGAGAGGACTACTAATGCTATCTTCTGGACCATTACTCTGTTCCCCAACTCGTCCCAGCTATATTCTCATTTCCTGAAGAGAACAGTGAAAGAAAGGGTAAGCTCAACTAGCCCAGTAAGAAATATTATGACTAAGATAATGCAGAATAAATTATCATTAGCCTTCAACAGTGTTAAACTGATAAAATATAATAAACATCAAGTTTAACTGCAGCAGAATCAGCAATCTATTAAAAGAGTCAAATAGAAAATAAAATCTACTATCTTTTATGATTTAAAAGGTTTTTCATCACTGTTATAGCTGAGACTCAGCTTAATAAATATTCCACATCATCGAATCACCCCTGCACTACGGTCAAGGATATTTTTTAGTATCACGACCATAATTATTCATGCACTACGGGCCAAGAATATTTGTGTATTCATTAATGGTCATGATCGTGCCAACAACTGTCCATCAATGCACTACGGGCCAATGAGGATTTTTAATTTTTACATCATTTGTAATATTACGGTCATGATTACACCGAATAATCCCTGGTCATAATCATACCAAATCCATCTATGCACTACAGGCCACAGATGACTTTCAACAAAATATAAACATGAGGATGATGACAATGATATAAGAATTCAATAAAACAAGTTCAAGAATTATTTTATCCAAAAATTATTAACGTCCAAATTGTCAACATGATACTGTTTTGTAGAGTTAAATTCAAGAATAATCAGAAGAATATTTTCATGAAATGATACTGGATGAAGCGCAAATATCAAGGATATTCCACTAATTTCATGGAGTATAGAAATCAAAATTTTAATCAACTAAGTAATACCGAATACAATAACAAAAGATATCACCATGCATGCGATAGAGACCGCACAAACAGGTTATTCCAGCAGAATAATAATAACGGAACCAGGTCAGGTGAAATTCACACCGACAGGATGTTCCAACAGAATAATAAATGCGAAATAGTAAATGATGGAACCAGGTCTGGCGTATAGCACAGACAGGATATTCCGACAGAAATATAAAGATGGAATAGTAAATGGTACCAGGTCTGGCGTATAGCACAGACAGGATATTCCGACAGAATTATAAAGACAGAATAGTAAATGGATGTCACCAAGTATAAGTATTCCGCGTATACAGGTTATTCCAACAGAATAATAATGAGTGGAATAACATAAGAATTTCACCAAGTATAGGGTATTCCGCGTATACAGGTTATTCCAACAGAATAATAATGAATGGAATAACATAAGGATTTCACCAAGTATAGGGTATACCGCGTATACAGGTCATGTATAGGGTATGCCACTTTTACAGGTTATTCCAACAGAATAACAAAGAATGGAATAACATAAGTTCTCTTCAAGAAGAAAGAATAACACCCCTTACATTGTTAGGAGATTGAATACTGCAGTAGTGTAGTAACCGAATACTCTTCTTCTTTCCCTCTTATTCTCTCTATACTTTCTCTCTCTATAGCTTGAATGAATTCGTGAAAAATAATGAAGCACTAGGCCTCTATTTATAGATGATTTCTAGCTTAGCACTTTCCATGTGAAAAGGCAAGTGGTTTGACGACTGGTGATGTGAAAAAAAAAGTGGTTTGACGCCTGTAATGTGAAACGACAATTGGTTCGACGCCTGTAATGTGAAACGGCAAGTGGTTTGACGTCTGGTAAAGGTAATTACTATTTACGAAGGTAATCACTATTGACGAAGGTAATTACTATTGACAAAAATAATTACTATTGACGAAGGTAATTACTATTGACGAAAATAATTACTATTGACGAAGGTAATTATTATTGACGAAAGTAATTACTATTGACGAAAGTAATTACTATTGACGAATGAGACTCTTAGATGATGACATATGGGCCCCCATAAAATAACCAAACTTACCACAAACGTCTCATAACAGACTCTTTATATACATCAAGGATTGAATAAATATTACCATAAATTAATTTATTTTTAATCAACACATAATTAATCTTTCAACAATTATTAATCATTTATAACTTGTCGTCTCAATTATTGATTTAATAATATAACATATTATACAGATGATACTGTGACAATAATTGAATCAATAATATAAGAGATATGATGCAGCAATTACTGTAGCAATAATTGAGTATTACTGAGTGACTTCTCACGTAAGCATCAATAATCAATATCGTGTGCTACTATGCAACCAAACGTATTACTGTAATTTTACTACCGAGTAGTTCAACAATTTTAACGGTAGCACCTCCGCCGTTATTTTTATAGAAAGATAATTTTGTCGTTTTCTAACTACGATAATACTTCCGTTGTGGGGTCCACCAATGATTGTGCCGTCGTACAAATATTCCCCGAAAAAAAGAATATTCCCTGATCAGACGAATATTTTATAACAACTTGCGTATTTTGTAAAATTTATAAATATTACTCACAACTATAACATTATATCAAATTTATTCCATAATATTCAAAAATAATAATTAGAAAAATTCATCTTTATTTATAAAAACTGTGGTCTTACAACCTCCCCTTCTTATGAAATTTCGCCCTCGAAATTAGGGTACGTACCTGGTATGTCGAAGAGGTATGGATACCTTGATTTCATTTCAGATTCTAACTCCCAAGTCATTTCCTCAACATCGTGGTTTCTCCACAACACTTTGACTTGAGGTATAACCTTGGAACGTAGAATATGTTCCTTCTTATCCAAGATTTGAACAGGAACCTCTTCATACATCAAATCTTCCGCTATTTCGTCCGGTTCTAACTCAATAATGTGGTTCGGGGAATATTCTTTTTGTCGGGGAATATTCGTACGACGGTAAAATTTATAAATATTACCCACAACTATAACATTATATCAAATTTATTCCATAATATTCAAAAATAATAATTATAAAAATTCATCTTTATTTATAAAAACTGGGGTCTTACATGTTCAATTTATTGCAATTGAAAAAAAATTGATAGTTTAATCTTCTAATTGACAAAATTGAAAGGTGGATCACCGAAGTGGAATATGGCCTATAGTTTAGGGTACTAGTCCGTTAACGGACCAGCCTTTAGCGACGTACTGTTCGTTTTTAAAGCTCATAACAGGCAATGTTATGGGCTTTAGCGACGGACAGTCCGTCGCTGATGTATAAACAAATTTAAAATATGTTATTATTGGTAAGGGTATAATAGTCCAAACAATATTTTTTTATCCAATCCTTTAATTAATTTCGGAAAAAATAAACATAACATGGGATTATTTTAAGTTATACCATGAATAATTTCATAAAAAAATAATCATGTGACTAAGACTATTTAATTCTAGTATTAATATGAATTATAATCCTAGAATTATAATTATTGCAAATAAACATGGCCTAAGAGTACTGTCAGAAAATAATCAAATACTAAATAATTTTATTTTTAACTTAAAAATATTTTGTCTACTTAAACATTCCTCTAAACAAACTTTAATTATATCACAAGTGTTTGTTGTTTGCAAGTCAAAAAGCATTTAAAAATTTAATTTGTATATCAACGATTTATTTTATATATAATTTATTTAACTCATAAATATAATTATTCATACTCAAATATAACATATCAAAAACAATACTTCTTTCGTTCCAAAGTATGTAACTATTATTGACGTTTTAAAATCAATTTAAAATATTTTTAAACTTAAAATTGAGATGGTTCATTAAAAATTATAAAATAATAAAATTTACAATGAATAATATTTTTTAAATAGTTTATAATATTTATTATTGTATTAAGTAAAATTAAAAGAATTTATGTCAATTATAAATTTAAAATTTTTTAAAATTAATTTTAAAAAATCAGTAATGATCAGATAATATAAAAAAGAGAGTATGATTCATTTGAAAATTCAAACACTATAAACGGCAGCCTAGCTATGATAATGATAATAATAATAATAAGAGAGTATTATTTATGATTCTTCACAAATAGAACATATCAATTGGCTCACGTTTTATAAATTATATAATGTTCACATGTCTGACATATGGGATTCATAAATATATGTGAGTATTATGTTATTTTTTTTATTTCCTCCGTCTGAGAATAAAAATTTTTATTATTATTTTAAGTAGTCCTAAGTTAAATGTCTACTTACCTTAAATAATTTATTTTTTACAATAATTTACCTATAATATCCTTATTATTAATTGTTATATTTATATTATCTATGCATATTTTTGGAGTATCACTAGTGTAACACCCCCTTCCCGAAAAGGAAAGGGAGGTCACGTGCAAAGCACAACAAACCCCAAATAAGAAAACAGAGCACTAATAACCTCAAAACATTAATAGTGGTGATCCATTAATAGCGTACTAAATACAATTCTCCAAATAGAGTCAAAATAATCAAAACTTAAAATTCAAAACAACCTAGATGGTCAAAGGCAACTCTCTCATCACACTAGTTAGCCCTGAATCACTCCTGCAAACCTGCCGGAAGAAAAACACAGCATGAGTCAATTGCCCAGTACGGATATAAAGATACAAAAGATATACAACTAAAATACAAAATCAACTGAGACAAAATATTGCCTCTAACAAAAATAAAATCTCTGAAGATTTGAATGTAATATATTTGAACCAACAGAATTAATGAAACAAACAGAATATTAAAGAATAACGAACTGAAGTGACTAATCCGATGAATTGAACTGAACAGAAGCCAACAACTAATACAATAAAATAATAGGCTGAAACAAATGGTTGGGGTTATTTCATACCGATTGAGCTCAGAAATATACCTTGCCACATAGGCAAGTCAAAACAATGCCACACAGGCAAGTCAAAATAATGTCACACAGGCAAGTCAAATGATGCCACACAGGCAAGTCAAAATCATGCCACACAGGCAAGTCACACATTGGACCGCGAATCCAAATGTATGCAAATCGGATAGGTGTGTTTGGCACAACATCACCAATCCGCAGAACAGAAATCTAGGGTTAACCCATACGCCTCCCACAACAAAACACCAAACGGTCCACTTCCTCCGGAGCCCAAAACGGAGACGCCGTGGACTAATCACACCGCCACGGAAAGTGTCATGCCTCTCGTGCCAAGACGACATGCCTGTGGTACCCCCACAGGTGGTTATAGCTCAGGTATACCCTACGGTATATTCTAACAAAAAGACTATGTCACAACAAATGCGACATAATACCAACAAAAGGGTTCTATATGTACATGTTAAACCAAATCAAATTATGGTCACAAGGTCTCAAAAAAAAAGTAACAACATGTACCACTCTACAATTATCAAAAATAAATATTAAACATGATAATCTAATCAAAAGAGTACAAATACGAGTCATATGTATCAACTCCAAAATGAAACTAATATATTTATTTCACAGGAAACAATTATGTGAAATAATAGCGAAATTTGAACAAGCGACAAAACGAACAAATCAAATTTAACAAGAGTATCGCAGAAAGAGTACGGAATCCGTACCTGATACTTCCAACCCATTTATAGCACACTCCACCAAATCTTACCCTCAAATGTCAACGATATCAAATACCAAACGTCATTCACAACCTAAACATATTCACCTCAAATTAAAAACAATCCAAACTAATAATTCTAAAATAATTCATAATTTATTTAATATACATTTAATCATCGCCTTTTATCAATTACTAATACTCCAAAATTTATATTTCAAAATTAACTCTTTAAATTTCCTCCGTCTGATCAAAATAAAAGGTAATAATAATACAATTATAAGTTACTTACTAATTATAATTTATATTAATATGAAATTAATTTCCCCAACTACATCAAACTACAATACAAACTCAATTTATAATATATTAATCTTTTAATGATTACTTCTTGTCCTGCAATCAGACTTGATATATATATATATATATATATATATATATATATATATATATATATATATATATATATATAATCCTTGTTATATTACAAAAGTCCAGTAGTTCCGCCAAATAAAACAAATCTTCCCATTGCCTTGTTAGAATTAATTAGCAAGACATTTCATACACCTCTGAAACTGATCTCATCAATTACAACACCAAATTGAATCCAAATCGATGGGCCAAAATAAACTACTATATTACTAAACAACATTGAAGCTCAGTATGGGCTTCTAAAATGGCGTGGACTCTCTGGACGTTTTTTTAGTTTTTAGTTTTATATTTTTTTTCCTCATCATCATTACAAGCTTCCTGATTACATTAGATTCATAAGATTCTCATTATATATATACACATATGTTACCCATACTATCCACATTAACCAATATGGTATTACTACAATTACAAAAACGTTAAGCATACTCTGAAATATACTTGATAGATCTAACCCCTAAAAATAACAATTACTTACTAAATGGGTCTTGCCAAGTATCACGAATTTCTCCTCTTCAATAATTCTGCCGCCTCGCCTACTTCTCTTTTCGCAACCACACAATTCGCTCTCCTCTCTCTTTCCCTCAGTTGTATTATGAAATAAAATTAGGTATAGATGTTTATTAATGAAGAGGTCTTATTTTAATAAACTTCTAATTGGGTTCACTCAATATTAAGGCCCAAATTTCTTAACTTAATTTTTTCATCACTTACTAATACTTATTAACCCACATAAATTGAATGACCACTTTGACCCAAATAAAAATGCAAAGTCCAATTAATATGTTTTCCAACAAAAATAATTTTTATTATTTAATATTATTATTTTTTTTGCCGGGTATTACATCACCTACCCCTTAAAAGAATTCCGTCCCCGGAATTAAAAGAATGAACGTATCTAATTATCAAAAGATGTGGATACCCTGCTCGAATAGACTCTTTTATCTCCCAAGTAGCTTCCCGCTCCGAATGATTTTACCACAAGACTTTAACAAAAGAGATTATCTTCCTCAATTTTAATTTAATCAGTTATTTAAATATCTACTAAACGAATTTAATTTTCCAAACAAAACAAGGAAGAAAAGAGGGAAACAAAATCATTTACCTTTTTCAATTTAAACACAATTGTATAAGATAAAATCAATTAATATTTAATAAAAAAATAGGTTATTACATTTTTCACCCCTTAAAAATAATTCCGTCCTCGAAATTCAAATAAGCTACAAAAATAAATAAATAAATTTAGCTACGACGTAGCGCTGCCATTTGTAATGATCAACGCGGATAAGTCCATCAGTTCACACAATTGTCCACGTATTCGTAAAAGATTCATCAGCTATCGTGGCAAGCCTTGGTAAGGTTCTTCGCGTTGCATCAAATTAGATCGCATGATCCACCGTTGGTGCGGCTGTCGCTAATATCTTTGAGTTTCATTCTTGCAAACGTACGTACTCTTCGGAACATAATTCGAAATCACAAAAAAAATAAAATTCTCTTCATCTAAATACGATTCGAATACCCAAAATATTTAAAATTATTTTTAATTCGTAAAACGTTTATGTTCCACACATGACAAAGATCTAACAAATTATTTTTGTTTTATTTTACATAAATTCATACAAAACTCTAAAGACATCAGATAAATATAACTACGCAAACTATATTACCAACTCTCTCCAAGTCCTCAAGAGCTTCAAAATATCTCATCATCAATTTGAACTATTCATCAAATAATATTACACCAAAGAATATACTACTAATATCTCTTTATCACCAGCTCTCCTAAGTCCTTAAGAGTTTCAAATTATCATAACCTCAAATCAAATTAGTTCTCAAATATTATTACACCAGAAATATACTACTACAAAGATCTCTTCATCACCATACCAAACTCTAAATCATATATCCTACTATCTGAATAAGCAAACTATAGCTTCCAAAATCTCTTAAAATATATTGAATTCATCACTTATTATATATCTAATCATTCAATAAATCATTCATCCCTTATTGCAAACCTTAATCCAATAAATTTTAGTGTCTCCCCATACTATCACAAAGAAACTTCATAGAACATAACTCCAATATCTTACTAGAAAATAGCCACAAAATTGATAATTAACACCAAATGATTAATCTAATTACCTCAAATATCAACGACTCAAATTTATAAAAGTTCCTCTATACTTAATAGTTTCCACTTTATCATATTATCCCACCGATTCACATACCTCAAATTATTCACAACTTAACAAAAATCATAATTTAACTCAAATCAAATCCTCAATTCCAAAATCATAATAATTTGTAATTACCCGAAATAACTCTAACAAATAATTCTCCAATATCAAAATTCGCTGATACAAATGCTCATATCATAATCGTATAATCATTTTTTAACTGAACATAATATAACATTATTCTCCTTAATGATCCAATCACAATCCTTAACTAATATTATTGCTCCAACGCATAACAATAATAATCTTAACAAATTATCTCGGCTTTCTCAAATCAACTACAACTCAAAGAGCTAAAAACACTTTGTCAAAATCAAGACCAACCAAACAGAGAACAAAAACGAATCAAATTCCTATGTTTATCCAATGATTTACCCACAACTCACAGGTCAAACCTAAATAGGTTTTCTACAAGAAAGAACCTAAGCTCTGATACCATCTCTGTAACACCCCCTTCCCGAAAAGGAAAGGGAGGTCACGTGCAAAGCACAACAAACCTCAAAATAAGAAAACAGAGCACTAATAACCTCAAAACATTAATAGTGGTGATCCATTAATAGCGTACTAAATACAATTCTCCAAATAGAGTCAAAATAATCAAAACTTAAAATTCAAAACAACCTAGATGGTCAAAGGCAACTCTCTCATCACACTAGCTAGCCCTGAATCACTCCTGCAAACCTGCCGGAAGAAAAACACAGCATGAGCCAATTGCCCAGTACGGATATAAAGATACAAAAGATATACAACTAAAATACAAAATCAACTGAGACAAAATATTGCCTCTAACAAAAATAAAATCTCTGAAGATTTGAATGAAATATATTTGAACCAACAGAATTAATGAAACAAACAGAGTATTAAAGAATAACGAACTGAAGTGACTAATCCGATGAATTGAACTGAACAGAAGCCAACAACTAATACAATAAAATAATAGGCTGAAACAAATGGCTGGGGTTATTTCATACCGATTGAGCTCAGAAATATACCTTGCCACATAGGCAAGTCAAAACAATGCCACACAGGCAAGTCAAAATAATGCCACACAGGCAAGTCAAATGATGCCACACAGGTAAGTCAAAACCATGCCACACAGGCAAGTCAAAATAATGCCACACAGGCAAGTCACACATTGGACCGCGAATCCAAATGTATGCAAATCGGATAGGTGTGTTTGGCACAACATCACCAATCCGCAGAACAGAAATCTAGGGTTAACCCATACGCCTCCCACAACAAAACACCAAACGGTCCACTTCCTCCGGAGCCCAAAACGGAGACGCCGTGGACTAATCACACCGCCACGGAAAGTGTCATGCCTCTCGTGCCAAGACGACATGCCTGTGGTACCCCCACAGGTGGTTATAGCTCAGGTATACCCTACGGTATATTCTAACAAAAAGACTATGTCACAACAAATGCGACATAATACCAACAAAAGGGTTCTATATGTACATGTTAAACCAAATCAAATTATGGTCACAAGGTCTCAAAAAAAAAGTAACAACATGTACCACTCTACAATTATCAAAAATAAATATTAAACATGATAATCTAATCAAAAGAGTACAAATACGAGTCATATGTATCAACTCCAAAATGAAACTAATATATTTATTTCACAGGAAACAATTATGTGAAATAATAGCGAAATTTGAACAAGCGACAAACGAACAAATCAAATTTAACAAGAGTATCGCAGAAAGAGTACGGAATCCGTACCTGATACTTCCAACCCATTTATAGCACACTCCACCAAATCTTACCCTCAAATGTCAACGATATCAAATACCAAACGTCATTCACAACCTAAACATATTCACCTCAAATTAAAAACAATCCAAACTAATAATTCTAAAATAATTCATAATTTATTTAATATACATTTAATCATCGCCTTTTATCAATTACTAATACTCCAAAATTTATATTTCAAAATTAACTCTTTAAATTTCCTCCGTCTAATCAAAATAAAAGGTAATAATAATACAATTATAAGTTACTTACTAATTATAATTTATATTAATATGAAATTAATTTACCCAACTACATCAAACTACAATACAAACTCAATTTATAATATATTAATCTTTTAATGATTACTTCTTGTCCTGCAATCAGACTTGATATATATATATATATATATAATCCGTGTTATATTACAAAAGTCCAGTAGTTCCACCAAATAAAACAAATCTTCCCATTGCCTTGTTAGAATTAATTAGCAAGACATTTCATACACCTCTGAAACCGATCTCATCAATTACAACACCAAATTGAATCCAAATCGATGGGCCAAAATAAACTACTATATTACTAAACAACATTGAAGCTCAGTATGGGCTTCTAAAATGGCGTGGACTCTCTGGACGCTTTTTTATTTTTTATTTTTATTTTTTTTTCCTCATCATCATTACAAGCTTCCTGATTACATTAGATTCATAGGATTCTCATTATATATATACACATATGTTACCCATACTATCCACATTAACCAATAAGGTATTACTACAATTACAGAAACGTTAAGCATACTCTGAAATATACTTGATAGATCTAACCCCTAAAAATAAGAATTACTTACTAAATGGGTCTTGCCAAGTATCACGAATTTCTCCTCTTCAATAATTCTGCCGCCTCGCCTACTTCTCTTTTCGCAACCACACAATTCGCTCTCCTCTCTCTTTCCCTCAGTTGTATTATGAAATAAAATTAGGTATAGATGTTTATTAATGAAGAGGTCTTGTTTTAATAAACTTCTAATTTGGTTCACTCAATATTAAGGCTCAAATTTTCTAACTTAATTTTTTCATCACTTACTAATATTTATTAACCCACATAAATTGAATGACCACTTTGACCCAAATAAAAATACAAAATCCAATTAATATATTTTCCAACAAAAATAATTTTTATTATTTAATATTATTATTTTTTTCCCGAGTATTACAACTAGTAATGTGCAAAAAATTATGTAATTAAATAAGAATTTAAATATAAATAATTTTATTATTTTATCCTTTTTTTTATTATGCGTAAAAAATCAATCAATATTTTTATTTTAAGACTGAGGAAGTATGTGATAGTAGTATTATTTGAAGAGTATCGACATCAAAATGCCGCGTCTGGGTAGGTGGTGGAGTTGGTGAAGTTGGTCAACGTGGGCAAACCAATTTCTATACTTATGCATGTCCTTTCATTCCTACTTGCGGTGCTCGAAGTTGAGATCCACGTGCGTGACATGTATAGTTTATTTGTGTGATGGAACTAAAATAAAAAAGAAGCGGTTATACATAATTTAACACTAAGCATGTTTAAGTAAAATAAATTATTATATTTAGGATAAAATTGAAAAAAAAAAAGTAATAGTATAGATGAAACGATCATCAAAAATATAAGGTGTTAACGCCAAGTTTCGCCGGCGCGTCCAATCACAGAATCCACGCGCTAGAACCTGCACAGTAACAGATCACACAGAAGCTTGACGGCTTGTGCCGCCGGGGGATAGCTCCGGTGTGAGAATGAGTACAGGCCGTTACAAGGGTAAACAATGGAGGCGAAGTATTTAGTGCTCAAAAGTAGGTCTTACCTCATAATGTTAACCTAGGCCTTGTATTTATAGAGCTCACCACCTTAGAATCCTTCTCCCAGTCGGATTAGGACTCCTAGTGTATGGTAGTTACCATAACTTGGGTCCAACACAATCTCCTTAAAAGGTGCAAGTAGAATCCCATCCCACCACTACCTTTGGAGTTACTGTGTATGAATAGGCCGCCGGACTCTGCACGCAGGAGAGCCCACTGTGCAGGCCCAAACGGTCCTATTATCTGGTCTGGGCTTCGGCCCAAAGGACTCGAAGGCCCGACCCCTCATCATCACAAGAATGGGTTCGGTCTATAACACCTTCGTGGGCTTCGGCCCAAAGTACTCGGAGGCCCGACCCCGACACACATGCCGACCCGAATACCTATAACACCTTCATGGGCTTGATCCCATCGGTATATCAAACCCTTCTGCCAGAAAGCCTTCGGCCCACTTGGAGGTCGGTAAAACGCTCCCGAACATTGCCCCCCAGTCTCTGGTCATAATGTATTTATGACTAGAGACTTGAAAGGTCATGACAACTAATGATGAGTCATCTTGGGAAGTCCAACGGTCTGTTATAGATATTTTAAACGTTGCACGCCTTTTAACGCCTGGACCCACCTCAACATTTATTAGCCGCCCTAGGGCTCCGTGCCGTACAACCTATAAAAACCCCTCTCCCCCATCATTATCACCTTTACTAACTCCTTCTCCTCAAATCCTCTCATTTGAATTTTTCCGGCAAGGCGATTTCCGGCGAGACTCTATTCCGTCGTATTCACCGATTTCTGCATTTCTTTGTTCGTTTGAGTGATATCTTTGCTCATTTCCTGCCTAAACTTCTCCTTTTCTCAATATTCCTCTCGAAATGGCAGATTCCAGCAACAATCCGGCAAATGAGCCCACCATTGTCACCACCGGCGACCTTCTAGAGGTCGAACTACCAACTGTCCCGGTGGAAATGTCTGTGGAGAACGCCGAGTCCCAAACTCGTCGTCTCTATGCTTCAGAAACCGATTACGCGGTTATCAACACTAAATCATCCATCACATCCTCCCAACTATCTGACATCCGCTCGTCATTCAATATCCCCAAAGAGTACAAGCTTCGGGTGGCCGAAGCTAACGAGAGGATGTATCATAGTCCCGAAGGTGGTTGGGTAGCCGTCCACCTCTACGCCCTGAAGTACGGAGTTCGGTTTCCCCTCCACGAGTTCATATCCTCCTTTCTGTGTCTGGTCGGGGTCGGATTCGCACAATTAGCGCCGAACTCCTACATCCAACTTATCAGCTTCATAGCCCTCTGCCAAGAGGCCGGCATCACACCCGGGCTGGACTTTTTCTTTGTCCTGTTTTCCGTCTGCCGATCCAAGGAGCCCGGTCTCCGACATCTGAACCGTGTTCCAGGCCGAGAGACCTTCGTGAAGACCCCTTCGAGCAACAAGGGATGGCATTCTCAATGGTTCTTCATGAAAGGTACCGACCTTAACCTTTTGCCAGCCTGGGCTGGTCCCGATGACACCCCAATCAAAGTCACCAAATTCCCGAAGGGTCGTGCTGCAGCTTTCAAAAAGTTTTATGCCATTCTGAAGCAGACCAGCTGGGGTGTGGGGATCGTTTCAAACGAATCGTGGCTTTATGAACACGGATGTAAGTAATCATACCCGAACCTTTTCATCTATATTCTCGTCTTTCTTCCATTATTGCTCTTCAATAATCTTTGTGTCTTACGTCGTAGTGACCATCTTCAAGCCTGATGATGCCGAAGCGGATCTGACTCCACTTCCTATCACAGCCGAGCCCATTCACCCTCCTGCTGCTGATGATACCCCCTCTGACGAGGCTGTCCTCATCACGGAGTTGTCCGTTGGTTCATCAACAGGGCCTCTTCCTAATTCCTCGAAAGCTGACGTTTCTACAAAAAACGTGTTCGAGATGAAAGGGGCTGATAAGATGGCATTGCTGAAAAAGGCCAAGAAGAAGCCGTCTTCCGTCCGAGCTCCCGTCAAAGCAATCTCTTTGGCCGAGCCGAAGCCTGCTCCCAAACCGACTCCTCCCCCACCTGCCTTAATAACTATGGTAGAGGATTCAGAGGATACCGAGGACCGACCTCTTGTTCGACCCTCGAAGAAGCCTAGCCTGACCGAGGGACCAATTGAGGAAGTGACTGGGCCGATCCCTGCTGTGACCCCGACGTCCCGAGCAAGCTCTTCTGAGGGGTCGGCGACTACCTGTTGGCCGAAGAGTCCCTCCGAGAAATTCCCCTTCTACCTGCTTGATCAATTTAGGCTTTCCGGTGACGATGATCGGTTTAAGAACTTTTCATCCGAGGAATTTCTGGTTACTTATCTCAAGGCTCAGACACAGGTATTCATCCTCCTTTGTATGTATTTTTCCTTAGTGATTCTTTGTATGTTATATGACCGTCATGTCTTCTATACTTAGGCTAATGCTATCCTTGCCCGGGCGATCGCTCCACTTGCTCGGTCTACGAATATGGAGCTTCAACTGGGAAGTGATATGTATCTGCTCCAGGCCGAGCTGAGGGGTCGGGACTCGGAGCTGAAGAGAGAAAGAGAACTTCATGCCGATGCCCGAGATAAAGTGGAGAAGGCTGATCGTCGAATCGCCGAACTCGAAGACCAACATGCTTTATTACAACAGGAGTTCGTCGGTCTCGATGATCATGCCAAAAAGTTGATTCGGGACAAGGAGGCTCTGGTTGAGGAGAATAAGGTTTTGGTGGGCAACCTTCACGCCGTCGAGGATCACATCAATCGGATGCACGGTCAAGTAAGAACCCTGATCGCTGCGAACAGTACCTTGGAGGCAGAACGGTCTGTCATCAAACAAGCAGCCATCAAGGAATATGAAGAATCGCCTGCCTTAACCGATAAGATAATGGCCCAGTTTGCTGAAGGGGTCGAAGCTTATCGGGAGAAGGCAAGAGCGAAGCTTGTTGATGCCGGCCTGGATGCTTCGGTACTTGATTCTTCCGACGAGGAGTCCGACGCTGATGAGGGTGCTCCTTAGTTCCTCTCGATAATTTTCTGCCTAAGTGTATTTTTTTTTTTTTTTTTTTTTTTTTTTTTGTACTATTACCCGACTCGTAAGCGATCGGGTTGTAAAAATTTTATAAGTATAAATGAAATATACTCTTTTGGCCCATGAATGTTTGTTATCAGTTTTACTTAGAACTAATCTCGATCAGTTATGTTCATCCGAACCTTCTAATCGGATTGTCCTTAGAGTTTATCTGATATTGAAGGGCCCAACAGTTATACTCGGGACTTATCTCGATCAGTGGCATCTTTCTGAACCTCTTGATCGGATAATAGCCGAGATCTGTTCTTTGAGAATGTATTGAACTCTCGGTCAGTTATGTTCGGGACTTATATTGATCAGTGTTGTCTTCCCGAACCTCTTGATCAGATACTGCCCGAAGCATGTCTGTTCGAGTAGTAATGAAACATATGAATATAGATGAAGTTAAACATTGCCAAGAATAAGAACTTTCACTTATACCATTTAAATTGAGTTGGTTGCATAGACAAGAGTAAGAATAACACAACTATTACTGGTAAAATTTTCTAAGTCTTCCAGCATGCCATGTATTCGTTACCTCCGAACCATTCATTGCTCGAAGCCGGTATGTTCCGGGCTTCGGCACTCCTATCACTTCATAAGGACCCTCCCAGTTAGGCATTAATTTGCCAGTGTTCTGGGGGGTTGAAGCCTCCGACTCCCGGAGGACTAGATCTCCTACTGCAAACCTCCTGGACTTCACCTTCTGGTTATAATGTCTGGCTGTCCGCTGCTGATAGATTGCCAACCTCATTACAGCCGAATCCCGGACTTCATCCAGTAAATCCAGATTTGTCCTCAAGCCATCGTCATTGTACAGTTCTTTATATTGGCTGACCCGAAGGGTAGGTGATCCGATCTCGACAGGGATTAGAGCATCGGTCCCATATGCCAATCTGAATGGAGAATCCCCCGTTGTAGTTCGTGGGGTAGTTCGGTATGACCATAGAACAGATAATAGCTCTTCGGGCCACCGACCCTTTAATGCATCCAGCCTTCGTTTTATCCCGTTGAGTAGGGTTCGATTTGTTACCTCCACTTGACCGTTTGATTGAGGATGGGCAACCGAAGTCTTTCGGTGTTGGATCCCTAGATCTTTCAGGAATTCCTCAAATTTTGATCCGACGAACTGTCTGCCATTGTCTGAGACTATTGCCATCGGGATGCCGAACCGATAGACTATTCCTTCCTTGGTGAACTTTAAACATTCTTGCTCGGTTATCCTTTGCAATGGTTTGGCCTCGACCCACTTGGTCATATAATCGATGGCCACGATCACAAACCTGACTTGTCCTTTGGCTTTTGGTAGAGGACCTAGGATGTCGATCCCCCACACAGCAAAGGGAATTGGGGATAGAACCGAGTATAACTCTTCTGGAGGTTGGTGTGGAATGTTGCTGTTCAGTTGACATTTGGGGCATCTTCTGACGAATTCCTTAGCCTCTGTGTAGATAGTTGGCCAGTAATACCCCTGCCTCAGAATTTTATGTGCCAGTGACTTTGCTCCCATGTGATCCCCACAGATCCCTTCGTGCACCTCTCGAAGTGTGTAGTCTGCTTCCGAAGGAGTCAAGCACTTGAGCAGTGGAGAGCTAAAGGCTCTTCGGTAAAGATCTCCATCAATGAGGACGAAATTTGAGCTTCGATGCTTGACTTGCCTGGCTAGTATTCGGTCCGAGGGTAGGGTCCCGTCGGCCAAATATGAAATATAGGGAGTGAGCCAGCAATCGAGTCGGTCCAAAGCTAGGATGTCTGTCTTTGGGATACTGGGTTTTTCCAGGACCTCTAAGTATACTGATCCTTCGAAGGAGCTTGCTTCAGTAGTTGCCAATCGTGCCAGGGCATCTGCTATGGTGTTTTCTGATCGATCCACCCCCAAGCAGCTGTGTGATGCGAAGTATGTGAGCTTATCTCTTAATTTGGCCAGATATTTGGTCATCCTCGCCCCCCGAGCTTCATATTCGCCCGATAACTGCTTGACCACCAGCTGTGAGTCACTGTAAATAATTAACCTTTGCACCTCGAGGCTTCGGGCCAATCGTATCCCTGCTAAGATGGCCTCGTACTCTGCTTCGTTGTTCGTGGCCTTGAAGCCGAATCGAATGGCTTGCTGGACCTTGAACCCTTCTGGACTTGTCAAAATGACCCCTGCTCCACTGACGTCTGAGGTTGATGATCCATCCACGTATAATGTCCACGAGGTCTGCCCCGATTGTGCTTCGGCCACTGTGTCTACCTCTGGCTCTGTGAAAGAGCACTCTACTACAAAATCTGCCAACGCTTGTCCTTTGATTGCCGTTCGGGGATGGTACTCTATAGCAAATTGTGTCAATTCCATCGCCCATGCGGCCAGCCGACCTGACACCTCGGGCTTGTGCAGAATTTTTTTCAAAGGCTGATTCGTGTAGACCACCACCACCCGACCCTGGAAATAGTGCCTAAGTTTCCTGCTAGCAATTATGAGGGCGTAGGCGAACTTTTCCAGGTTCGGGTACCTTATTTCCGCGTCTCTGAGAACATGACTGACGTAGTAAACTGGAAACTGTTTGCCTCCCTTGTCCCTCACCAGTGCCGCCCCTACTGCCATCGGGCTGGCAGCTAGGTATAAGTATAAAGGTTCAGAGGCAACCGGCTTCATCAGTAATGGTGCCGAACCCAAATACCTTTTGATTTCTTGGAACGCGTCTTCGCATTCTGAAGTCCACTAGAAGCTTTTGTCATTTTTCGGACCCTTGAGAGTGTCGAAAAAGGGTAGACACCTTTCTGCTGATTTTGACATGAATCTCCGAAGGGCTGCGATTCGGCCCGTCAGCCTCTGGACATCCTTGTATGTCTTCGGGGATTTCATGTCTAAGATAGCCGAAATTTTTTCAGGATTGGCCTCGATTCCCCTTTTACTAACCAGATATCCCAGGAATTTTCCTGAACCCAATCCGAAGGTACACTTGGTCGGGTTTAGCCTTAGATTGTGTTGCCTTACCGTCTCAAAGCAATCTGCCAAATCCTCCAGATGATCTCGGGCTGCCATGCTCTTGACGATCATGTCATCTACGTACACTTCCATACTTCTTCCCAGCTGCTTTCTGAATACGAAATTCATCATCCGTTGGTAGGTTGCCCCTGCGTTCAGCAGTCCGAAGGTCATTTTCCGATACGCGTATATTGCCCGATGAGTGATGAAGCTAGTCTTCGGGATATCCTCCTTATGCATCGAGATTTGGTGATATCCCGAGAAAGCGTCCATGAAACTTAGCATCTCAAACCCTGAAGTGGCATCAATCAGCTGGTCTATGTTGGGTAAGGGATAGAAGTCTTTAGGGCATGCCTTGTTCAGGTCAGTGTAGTCGATGCACATTCTCCATTTCCCATTTTGCTTCTGAACCAATACCACATTCGCCAGCCATTCGGGATAGTCGATCTCGAAGATGAACCCTGCCTCTAACAATTTGGCAACCTCGTCGTCTATGATGCTCTGTCTTTCTGGGGCAAAGATCCTTCTCTTCTGTATCACTGGCTTCTTTTTAGGGTCGGTATGAAGTCTATGCAGTGCTACTGATCTGCTTACCCCGGGCATGTCACTGAGTTCCCAGGCAAAGATGTCGGCGTATACCCTGAGTAATTCCACCAGACCTGTTCGCAGCTGTTCGGTCAACCCGACCCCAATCTTGATCAGTTTGTCTGGATTCCCTGGTATTAATTCTACATCCTCCGTCTCTTCGGCTGGTAGAGCCATGGGTTCTGTACTTCCCTCCGTGAATGGCTCCAACTCTATGGCCATCGCCTGCTTATGTTTACTGACCCCGATTCCTGAAGATATTAAAGTGTTCCGATAACACCTTCGGGCAATATCAAGATCTCCTTTTGACTCCCCTATCCCGTTCGGCGTCGGAAACTTTAGTTTGAAGTGGGGTATAGATGTTACAGCCTGTAATGCTGCTAGAGTAGGCCTCCCCAAGATGGCGTTGTAAGCCGAATCCACTTGTACCACGAAGAATTTTACCATGATTTCCGTCTGCTGTGGGGCCGTGCCGAATCGGACTGGCAGTTCTATCGTGCCTGACACGTGAACCGGGTCTCCACTGAAGCCGTATAGGGGACCTTCGCCCCCCAATTCCATCTTTTTTCCTCCCAAGTCCATCCTTTGGTAGGCATGCGTATAGAGTATGTCGACTGAGGATCCGTTATCAATCATCATTCGCTTCATGTCAACCGGCCCGACCTGAGCTGTTATGACCAGAGCCCCGTCGTGCGGTTCAATGTGATCGGTCGGGTAATCCTCGTCTGAAAAGGAGATAGTCGTGCCTGAGTATGGCCTGTCCTTTCGGGGCGAGGAGCCGGCTAATGATAGTACTGCCTCGAGATGTCCATTCCTTTTCCTACCGGTTACACGCCCTACCGACCCGCCCGATATCACATCGATAACTCCTCGGGGCTGGGTGTTCGGTTGCGGCTGTGCTTCCCGGGGGGGTTCTCTGACGTTCTCTGGGGGAGCCTCCGATCCCTCTCTGCCGACTACATATCGCACCAGCTGTCCATTTTGCACGTTCTTTTCTATCAGATCTTTCAGGTTGACGCATTCGTCCGTTGTGTGCCCTCGACTTTGGTGATACGCACAGTACTTATCCCGACCTCTTTTTCCCGGTCTGGTGACCGTTTGGCATGGTTCGAAAAAGGGTTTGTTCCGTATCTCTTCAAGTATCTTGGCCCGATCTGTGGTGAGTGCGGTGTACACTTTGTTGACATTTTTGTTTGGGAAGGGCGGCCTTCCACTGCCAGACCCTCCACCATTATAATTCCTCTTACTGTAATTGTCCGACCTTCCCTGGGTGTCGGACTTCTGATAATTTTGTTTGTCCCGATCTCTGGATTTTTCGTGGGGTTGGGACTGTGGTTTGAAATTCCCCATCGCTTCTTCAACTGCTATATGACCCTCGGCCCTGTGGAAAGCCTCTGTTAAGTCTGCTGGAGGATTGATTACCAGATCCTTCATTAATTTTTTGGATTTCCCGATGTCGAGCCCGGTTGTGAAGAATCCCAAGGCCTGTGGGGAATTCAACTCTGCCACCGACCCCACGGCCTCTCGAAACCTTTTAACATACTGTCCCAGGCTCTCATCTGACCTTTGCCTGACCTGCATAAGGGATGCTGTGATCTTTCCCCGTCTCTTGTTACTTCCGAACCTAGCGTGAAACTTTTCCCGAAGGTCCCTCCACGAGTTTATTGACCCTGATGCCAAGGTTCCCATCCATTCTCGGGCACTCTTCTTCAAGGTGGTAGCGAACATATGACACTTGGCCGCGTCGGAATGGCCGTAATATGTCATTAGCCTATCATACCCATCGGAGTGGTCATAAGGGTCTCCCAGCCCATCGTAAGTCTCCATTGGGGGCATCTTCCTTTTGGGGTCGGCGATCTCCCGATTAATCTCTGCCGAAAAGGGGGAGCCTACATAGGTCGAAGGTTCCCCCGTCGAACTTTTTGCCAACAGTAGTTTTTCCAGCTCAGCCACTCTTCGGGCGAGGGGGTCGGACTCTCCTTCATGAGGGGACGATCGGGGTCTGTCCCTCTCACGTTCGGGTGTCTCGTCCCCCTTCTTTCCCGAATGGCCTTGGTGATCTGATCGGCGTCCTGCTGAACGGCTCCTCTTCCGGCTCCGACCATCCCTCGAATGGCTCCGGTATCTACTCCTTTCCCTACCGGCCTCTCGTCTTTGGGGAGATCGGGACCGGCTTCTGTGCCTGCGCCTCCTGGAAGATGCCTCCTGTTCCCCGGCCATGTTAGCCATCTGTAGTGCGAGTTCCTCCTGTTGGAGACGTAGGGCTGTCATGGCATCTTTGTTTTGCTGCATCTTTTTCTGCAGGATGAATTCTCTCTGATCTCGACTTCCTTGTGGTTGATTCTTTTCGTGCACCTCCAGCGCCAATGGATTAGCCCCGTCCATCCGACTGGCTTGGTTGGGGGTACGTTGGCTTTCATGAAAGAGCCGCCTCCGAGGGGAGCCAGCTGACTCCCTCTGATCTTCCTGGATTCTGGAACCCAGTCTGTCCTTCACCGACCCTCTCACCTGAGTGGTCTGATGGGACTTGGCCTTTTCCCGGTCGGAAACTGCATATTCCACACTCGCCATCGTTTCTCGCCGGAAAGGAATCTGATTGTGATTGTTTAAGCACTAAAGCCCTTCTTCTAGCGCCAATGTTAACGCCAAGTTTCGCCGGCGCGTCCAATCACAGAATCCACGCGCTAGAACCTGCACAGTAACAGATCACACAGAAGCTTGACGGCTTGTGCCGCCGGGGGATAGCTCCGGTGTGAGAATGAGTACAGGCCGTTACAAGGGTAAACAATGGAGGCGAAGTATTTAGTGCTCAAAAGTAGGTCTTACCTCATAATGTTAACCTAGGCCTTGTATTTATAGAGCTCACCACCTTAGAATCCTTCTCCCAGTCGGATTAGGACTCCTAGTGTATGGTAGTTACCATAACTTGGGTCCAACACAATCTCCTTAAAAGGTGCAAGTAGAATCCCATCCCACCACTACCTTTGGAGTTACCGTGTATGAATAGGCCGCCGGACTCTGCACGCAGGAGAGCCCACTGTGCAGGCCCAAACGGTCCTATTATCTGGTCTGGGCTTCGGCCCAAAGGACTCGAAGGCCCGACCCCTCATCATCACAAGAATGGGTTCGGTCTATAACACCTTCGTGGGCTTCGGCCCAAAGTACTCGGAGGCCCGACCCCGACACACATGCCGACCCGAATACCTATAACACCTTCATGGGCTTGATCCCATCGGTATATCAAACCCTTCTGCCAGAAAGCCTTCGGCCCACTTGGAGGTCGGTAAAACGCTCCCGAACATAAGGTATCATAAAATTTGTAATGATTTAATAATATGAAAAAACAAGATTTAAATGTTAAAAAAATCAATAAATTTGAGCCAAGAAAATTTGTAAGAATTTTCCAATGTTAAGATGAAGTTTTTTTCATGTATTGAAATGGATTATAAGATATTTAAGAATGTTTAGTATTCACAATAGCAACATGTCATATAAGTAATTTAAGATAAAATTAGATATTTAAAATTCAATATAATTAATTAAACAATTTTATTACGACAAATAATAATCATACAATATGTTAATTTTCATATATATTTACTTACATTACATGTTACTAATCGATGATGTAAAATATTAATCTTTTTTGTCATCCTTATATAATTTATTTAATTGAAATAATATGATTTTTTTTTCAAACATTCTTACTTTTTTTCATTCGTATGACTGCTTTTTTAAAATTAATTTTAAACATAACAAATTTTTTGCATATAATTAAATTGCCAAGTGTCCGTTTGCCGCAGTTGTACAGTGTGATGCGATGATATGAAACACTTTTAAATGTAGAGATTTTGAGAAAAGTATTTTTTATAGAATAATGCTAGAGACACAAACTATTTTACAAACATTTTACAAATTGCTGATGTGGCATACTCCACATCAGCAGTTTGTGTGGGACCGAAGACTACATTAAAAAATTTGTTGATCAATAGGCTGACGTGGAGTATGCCACATCAGCAGTTTGTAAAATATTTATAAAATAATTTGTGTCTCTAGCACCACTCTTTATAAGTAAATTAAAATAGTATTTGGTTGTATAATTAAAGAGATGATATTTCACAATACTCTTCACATAATTAGTGTGGACCCCATGATGTCACGTAGACGAGTGCTTCTCACGTGGTCACACAGGCTATTGCCACGTGGCACTTCTCGGATAATGAGATGGAGAAAGATATTGAGAAAGATAAATAGGTAAGTGAGAAAAAAAATGAAAGTAGTGAAGAAAACAATAAATAGATAGATTAATTAGACTTTTTTATTATATAATTTTACTTAAGTTATGATAAAACTACATTTAATGGGGTGTATTCAATTAGGATTTTTAAAGATTTTTTTTAAGTAACATATTTTTATAGAATTTGTGGGATTTTAATGACTTTAAAGACTCTTTTAAAATGATTTTTATAGACTCTGTGAAATAAGTAACAGACTTTTATAAACTTTTTATCAAGACTGTAATAGACTTTTGTATATTTCTAATATATCTTGCAACTTATATTAATTGTTAATTAGCCCATGTGTACAAGATCTCTCTCTTTTTTCATGAACTAGAGTAAATCTCATTATATATTATGTAGTAAGTAAGCCAAAATGTCACATGTTACATTGACATTCATTAGTTTATAAATTTTGTATAATAGTTTCACACAAAAAATACAACTATAAAAAGGAAAGAATTTACGTAAAGTGAATGCATGTCTAAACATCCAGTTAGAGCTCAAACATAAGGGCTACATAATTCAACATAAAGTGGTTAATAATAAGTACATAAATATTTAATTTTATGTTCCATCAATTAAGATTGTTGAATAACATCAAGACTTACAGGGTAAATAAATTAATTAACATGTGATATACTTGATATTAAATAATTATATTAAATTTAAACGAACAAATCTCCAGTAAACTATCTTCTCAAAATACTCATAATTTATTTATTTATCTTGTTAATATCGAAATTCAATTCACGAAATTGTACATAGATAATCATATATTATACATACATAATCATATATTTTCATATATTAACTGTAACACATAATCATAATTATACATAATCATAATCATATATTTTCGTATATAATCATATATTTATATATACTTTCATATATTATACATACATAATCATAATCATATATTTTCATATATTTTCAAAAATTAACAGTAAATAATCATATATATATTAACAGTAACACATACACATCATATATTTTCTATTTTTATATACTATATATACATAATCTGTACAATTGATATGAGAGTTTCATGATTTTATCTCACTTTTGTTGAACAAATCTCTTTCCTTTTTATATTGAAAGTTTTCGAACGGCTACTTTTTTCCTCACCAATTCAGATTAGGTTTATTTGCTTACTAATTAATATATCTTGTTTTAATTCTATTATTATAATAAATCTAATTATTTTTATGGCCCAAATTTTACCAAATTATTTATCCATCACATATTAATATTTATCAGACCATATAAAATAAATAATTAGTTTGACCCAATAAAAGACAAAGTCCAATTAGTAACTAGTTTTATTTACCTGTGTGTTTATTTGAAAGTCTTTAGAAATCTTTAGAGATGAGGTCAGATTTTGGATATGGGTTGATAGTTATAATTCTTCTTCTAAAGTCTGTCAAACTCTACCATTTAAAAGAAATCTTAAAAGTCTATGACTTTTTGAATACCAAAATACTTTTATAGACTTTGTAAAAATCTTAATTCAATACCACCTAACTTTTAAAGATATTAAAAAAGTTATAATTGAATACCACTAAATTTTTATAAATTCTTTAAATGTCTTGATTGAATACACCCAAATTTTTAAAGTGTTTAAAAATCCTAATTGAATACACCCCCCTTAAATAACTCTTAACTCATTCCTCCCTCTTTATAATAGAGATTAATGATAAATTTGACTTAATTACGTGGTATGAAGTATAATTCTTTTTTTTTAAATTAAGAATAATTTTGTATTTTGTGTTTTTGTCAAAAGTGCTTCAATCAAAGTATAACTTTTTTTAACTTAAGTTAAAAATATTTTTAAACCCAAATTTTATACTTTAAGAGTACTATTAGAGAATAATAAAATACTAAAATAATTTTATTTTTAACTTAAAAATATTTTTAGTCTGCCTAAAAATTCTTCTAAACAAACTCTAATTATATTTAATCTATATTTGGTTACATAGTGTTTAAAGTGCTTGTTATGTTTGTAGTTAAAACGCATTTCAAAATATTTTTTTGTCTATCAACAACTTATTTTACATATAATTTATTTAACTCATAAATATAACGTTTCAGACTTAATTATAACATATCAAAAATAATAATTTCTCCATTACAAATTATATGATTATTATTGACTTTTAAAAATTAATTTAAAATATTTTCAAATTCAAAATTGAGATGACTCATTAAAAATTATGAAATAATAAAATTTATAATGAGTAATACTTTTAAAATAGTTTATAATATTTATTATTGTATTGATTAAAATTAAAATAATTTATGTTTATTTTGAGTCTAAGAATATTTTAAATTAATAATAATTAAATAATAATATAAACCAGAAAGAATATGATGCACTTGAAAATTCAAACACAGCTGAAAAAAGCTTAACAAAGAGTTCAATTGGCTCACGTTTTATAATATGCAGGCTATTCAGCAGATAGGGATGATGGGAGAGTATCCACGTCAATGGCACGTCTGAGTAGCTAGGTGCCTAGGTTGGTGGAGTTGATCAACGTAGGCAATCCTATTTTTGTACTTAACGTTGTCTGCATGTCCTTTCATTTAGGGCTGAGCAAGTAACCAAATTGGAACCGAAATCGCACCAAAAACTGCACGAACCGCACCAATTAAAACCGCACCAACGGTTCCGGCGTATGTAGCGGTTTTAGGTGGGATGAATAACCAAATTTACGGTTCCGGTTTGGTTACTAGCCAAAACCAAACCGCAAAAAACCGAAACCGCACCATTTGTGTGTATGTATGTATTATCTCTAGTAAATTCTAAAGTTACTTTTCACTTGAACACGCTCAGAGAAAATTTCAGTCTTGCATTGTCATTTTTTCACCAATTGAAAGAAGATGTTAGAGGTTATAGAGTCAAAAATTAAGCAATTGGGTTTTGGAATTTTGAATATGTTTGATGCGTTATTGGAGGGGCTTATAGTTGAGGGGCTCGAGCACTCGATGCATTGGTTAATGTCAATGCTATAATTGTAATAGTCTAATAGATTATTTTTAGTCCTCCCTACAATATATTTTATTCTATCTTCAGTATATACTTTTAATTTTGGGGAACTAGATAAACATTCTTGCTTGTTATCGAATAGTCTCCGTTATTTTATATAGCGCATATTTTAGTTTTAAAGCATGCTTGATATAATTATCATTGTCGAGTTTGTCACTAAGTTAATTGCTCGATGTAAGTTTTATGTTAAATTTTATTGAAGGCTTAAATTTTTTTGTTGTTTCAATTGGTTTTGGAACCGAAACCGCAACAATTAAAACCGCACCGCACACTTTAAAACCGAACCGCACCAATCACAAGCGGTTTCGGGTGCGGTTTTGAATTTTTTAAACCGCACCTAAGCGGTTTCGGGTGCGGTTTGGACTTCAAACCGCACCAAACCGCACCATGCTCACCCCTACTTTCATTCCTACATGCGGTGCTCGAAGTTGAGATCCACGTGCGTGACATGTATAGTTTATTCAAAAGCTCTCCCAGACGAACTCTAAAACCGTACGCATCTCCCGCGAGTGGAACGTGCAAATTATTATATTGTTTATTTATTTTATTTTCTTGCTATTTCATTTCTTTTGCCAAAATAATGTAACGTTTGTTACTATATATATATATATATATATATATCAACAACCCATCTGTCTTTCTCTCACTCTCATCATCATCAACTATCCCAAAAACTTCCAATTCATTCTATAAAGTAAAAGAAATAAGATAGTTGCAGGTGCAGAGCAACAATGGCGTCTAAAGGTATTATTGGATTTGTTGGATTAGACGAATTGAGCTTGGAGTTAGCAGCTTCGGTTCTTCGTTCTGGCTATGGAGTTCAAGCCTATGAGGTTCCTCTTCCGTTCCTAATCCCTTTTTCTCAAAATCTGAAAATTTAGGGATTGTTTAAAAAATTTTAAACTAAAAATGCGTGTGAATGTGTGAATAATCCATCCACAAATTTGTGACTGAATCAGTAAGTAGTAGTGAATGATATTTTTATTTTATATGTAAACAATTAAAATTTATATTCAATATTCATATTGTTTACTATTATAAATTATTTTTTGTTATTTACAAATTGTTTTTTATTTATTTTTTTAACAAATTGGATAGCCAATTTAATGAATGTTGTTGTAGTTTTTGTTTTGATTTTATGTACTATAGACTGTTATTAATATTTTTTAGTATTTTATTCTTAAAATTATATTTAATTTTTCTTAGATAAGATTGTTTATTTATAGTTACATAATAAATTTGTTACACGTATTGAGATGCAGATGTTTTATGCTAACAATTATCAAACACATAATTTCATTCCGTACCATTAAGCTCATTCAGATTTTATTATACATTCAGAACTTTTCAATTCTGTTTTATCAAACTCACCCTTAGTTTTTGATTTAGATTCTTAGTTTCTTGAATATGAGATTGATTATCAGAATGACAATGCTTGGATTTTGGTATAGTATAAACATGTGATCTCTGCTGCAAAATGAGAGTTCAAAAGTCAAAATTTCAAATGAAGTTTGCATTTGATGTGATTAAAGTTCAAAATTGGTAGTTATTTGAATGAAATGAGATTTGGTACTTGATTATGATATTGCATTGTTACTCTGAAAAGGGAGTTAGCCTCTCAAATCAAATCTCATTTGATTGTTTGGGTGGGGTACTTGAAATCAGGTGGAACAGTATTTTTTTTTTCTCTGATGGTGGTTTTTTGATAAATTTCAGTCTTGAAATTTAATACTACTAATGAAAAATTGAAAATAGAAAAACGCTATGTTTAAGTGTGTCCCAGCTTCTCATGCAAAACTTAGCAAGATTTAAAAAGTTAAACCAGACTCTAATGTACCAAGGGACTATTTATTTGATGAGGAAATAAATAAAAGTTATGATTTTTTTTTTTGTATTGGAATGTAATTAGTCTGCTGGAAATCTAATGTAGGTGGTTTTGTTAACGATTCAATAATCAAAGAAATGGTCCATTTTGTGTTAATGGTTCAAATTATATTGATTATTGTATTATTTTACAATATGGAAATTGGTTCCAAATGAAGTTTTTTTTAATATATTTTTTTAATTAAAGAAATGTTATGTATCTAATTTCTCTGCAGAAGAAATTCAATCACTCTCTCACATCTTAATCTATTAATGTATGTGGGCATGTCTAGACTATAGAGTATCTGAGTATGGGAGTATCTGTCTGAATGAACTAACTCTGCTTGGCCTTGTCTGTAAGAGATCCTTCTAATCCATCCATATGCACCCATTTGCCCGTTCACGAGGAAACGTAAACAAATTCGTACGTTCAATTTTACAAATTACTGTCACATTGTTCTTTGTTACACTCGTGGAAAACAAATCTATGGTTATATTTCGAATTGTGTATGAAAAATTTGTTTCCACTTATATATGAATTACATACCACAAAAAAGTAAACAAGAAATTACTGGTAGTCATTGTGTTTAGATTTTGATTTTCAGTATGAATTCTGTGAAACAATAGAATGTTTGGAGCTCTATTTTTTTCTCTCTATCTTTACAATTTACAAATGGAGATCTAAATGATTGTAGTGTTGATACTTCACATTCTGATTGCAATTGTTCCACATGCAGGCATTTAATCCTTTGGTTGATGAGTTTGTAAAGCTCGGGGGAGTAAGATGTGCCAAGGCTTTGGAGGCTGGGAAAGGTGAAACGTGATTTTGGTTTTTACTTTGTCTGTGGGTCTGTCTAACTTACAATTTTAGTTTTCATACTAGACAAGTCTATTGCTTTGGGTATTTGTAGTAAAAAGCAGTTAATCTTTATGTATAAACTGTGATACGTATAAATATCGTTCTAATGTGGTTACTTGGGCGGAGGACCTTGGGATGGATTAAATATAACCGTTGCTGCAGAAACAGTTAATGTATGTATACTCAATAGATGTATACTTCAGAAAAGAGTATCACTTCACCATCTATGCAGCTGATGTATATGGCAGAAGGAAAAATATTTAATCACTTAAAAAAGTGTAGGTAAAGACCAGATATGATACGTCAAATTACGTTTCTGGCCTGTGGTCCACAATATTTCTTTTACGTTTCCTGAAAGTATCTTAAAGAGCTTCACGGTATATTTACTGATGCAAGACGAGCCCACAAGAATGGTTGAACCAATATAAGAGGCTTTGGAAACCCATGGAAATAAAAGAATATTCTAGAAGTTGTATATAATTAATTTACTTTATTTATAATTTTGGTAGTTATCTTATTAGAATTCAATTTAGGTTAGGAAAGTTGTTTAGGAATATTATAGATAGGGATGTACTCTATTATTTTATAAACAATGAATTCTTATACTTTATTGAGTTTTGTGTGAGAAATATCTTGTGTGAGATATCCTCTGTCCCAAACCCCATAGTCCCTATAATTTTCCTAACCACAAAAATGGCAGTTAGAAACAATACAAGCATATTTTAAGTAGAGGAAAAGACAATCAAAATGATTATACGCCGTAACATTGGCCATGGACGTGGTTTAACTAGGACTGCAACGACTGTGTGTGAATTACTGAAATTTGGCTTTGAGTCCATCCCTTAGATAACCCTTGACCAGGGGGCAGGGTGACTGTCAAAGGAAGTCCTGAGTTTCTCTGTGAAAACTGTGGTTCAATAATAATTTGGTTCACAAAATACTTTGCTCATGAATATTAATGCCCCATTGACCAAGAATTGTAATTGTTTACAAAGAAAATTTTCTCTCCACTGTTTACATTGAAACTGCTTCTTTACATGCTATCTAAGTTGCAGCATTTTTGATTGAGACCATGAGCAGGACCATGGTGTATAACTGTATATACTTGTTCATGCCAATTGCATGGCTTGTTTTGAAAGGTTTAATTTAGTTTTATGTTCAGGATGCTGGCATCTGTTTAAACAGTATGTTTCTTTGATTAAATGGTGTGCCCCTCAGCTAGCCTTTCAGCATGTGAGCTTCAGTCTTTATGCTTATTTGTCATGCCATGATATTTCTTATTAGCATTGAAGATGGAAACATTAGTATAAAATTAAGCTTAGGTTTAAGATAGTAGCTAACGAAGTTATGATATTCATAATTGCAGCTAATATTCTGCTAACTCAATCACCAACTCTCTCAATATTATTCTACTTTGACTGGTGGACCACGTCTTAAAACAATGTTACATCTGAAGAAAGCTATAGGGCTTAACTTTATGGAATTTTCATAATATGGTCGTCAACTGGTCAGAGACAATCACCAAAAACTAAAGCTATATTTTGTAAATATTTTAAATGGTCCTTTCCATAGTGAAGAAACGAGGCTAAATGAAAGGCTTATATGTACTTTATTCACGATATTTGTTTAAAAAAAAAATACCATTTTAAGTTCTTGACGTTCCAAATAAATATATGATATTGTTGAATTCAAAAGGCAAAATGCATTTTTCTTGATATTTACTCTTTGATCTCCCAAGGAAATATATTTCAGTATTATATTTAGTCTTAGTTGAAGGTTTGTTTGTATCTTTCTCACTTTTTGATTCATTTTTTTATTGAAGGACATCTTCCCCCCTTTTTTTCTTTATCTTGATACTTAAATAGATTAGCTACCAATTTTATTAAATAATTAGTTAATTTCCTTATAAGCTATATATCGTTCTATTAGAAAAAAATACTTGTGGATGTGGATTTCTCTTAGTCTGCCACAAGAACTAAGACTTGCTGGAAGGGATGTGATTGAACATCACCGGCTCTCTGACAGGGTTCATATAATATACTCTTAAAAATTTATTTTTAGAGTTTCTCTTGAACATCTCACCTTATTTTTATTTCTTTTCTGTCTAAGCTCTCTCTAGTCTAGTGGCATATCCATGGATTGACATCTGTTCACGTGAACCTATATGTTGGGAGTTGGTGCTGGTAACTGAAATTTCTATTATAAATATTTATATTTATGTGACATGAATTTAAAAGCGTTCAATTTAAAGGATACAGTTAGCAACAGTTAACGTTATCTATTTTTCTTAGATTTTGCTTCAACACTTTTTACAATTCGAAGCCTGATACTTCAACATGTACCCTTGAACTTTGCTTAGCAGGTAGAGTCAATGCTAGAGTTAGAATACTTTAAATTTAATTAGTATCTTCTAGTCCGTAGAACTCGTAGAAAGTTTAAATAGTTCTACATTCATGTAACGAACAGAAATCATGCGTGGAAGTTCAAACTTTATCTCTAACAAGATCAAAAATCATCTATATTGTTTTTTCTTTCAATGAATTTGTTTTCATATTCCTACTTCTTAGTGAATTTTTTCCTACTCGGACCCGCCGCATCTTGACCAGATTGGGAAGCAGAGGGAGCGGATTTCTTCTTTATTCTATCACTTACCCTACATTCAATGCTCTAGTTCTTAGAATTGCCTTGCTGATATCTTTTTCTCTCAATACTTGGCATGCAGGCGTGGCGGCTTTGATTATATTGATATCTTATCCAGATCAAATAAATGACATAGTATTTGGACAGGAGGGTGCTTTAAAAGGTCTTTATAATGCTTCTTGATACAGCCTTTTTAATTTATAACCGATCCACTTTGATAATGTACATAATATATCTTTCACTGGATATGCAGGGTTGAACAAAGATGCCGCCATCATCCTCCATTCAACAATATCACCTGTTTATATTCAAAAGCTGGAGAAGAGTCTTTCAGGCAGGCTATTTTCTTGTTATAGATACTTTTATATGATGTCATGTTTTTTTTAAGGAGATAGTCCATATTATGTTTATTTCTAATTATGGATCACGTAAATACATTTTTTCTTTAGTTGATGGATGTGTTGGTTATTGGGTTTATGTTGAGCAACTCTTGTAGTGATTGCTTAAAGGGGAAGAAAGAAAGGAGAATATATTGTCTCTATGTAGTATGGTACAAAAATCTAGGGTTTGTTCCTCAAGGAAAAAAGAAAGATTGTTATTAAGGATGGTGTATGTTGCTGGCATTGCAACAACATATATTCAAGATAGAAATTTGATGGTATAAAGAATGCCACATTCTAGTTGATGTGCGATGATAAGTTTGTGGCAGAGGGTGGTTGTGGGCAGTTTTGGGGAGGATGAGTTTGGTTGGAAGTCGATGACGTGAGATTGCCTCACGGATTTGGTACGTGTTGAATTTGGAAAGTGTACAATGTTTGGTAAGTGGGGATAGGCTACAGTGACAGGGTCACAGGTCCGAATCTGCAGTTAGATACCTTTATTTGAGATCTTTTCAGGCTTGTTCTTGCTATGGATAGAGCGTGTAGTATGGAAAATGTAGGGACTGTTGTAGGTGGTTATCAGTTTTGGAACTCAGGTTTCGACTTCATTTTCAAGATTGGGAGTTGAAGGTGGTGAAATTTTCTTAGAATTGCTGTATGGAGAACAGTTGAATTGAAAGGCAGGGGGATGCAATGAAATGGAAAGGAAATGTTCGTGGTATATTTTTAGTCATGACATATATTAGTTTTTTGCCATTTTCGCATTCGGGTGTTAATTCTTCTTCCTATTTTATTCCTTCTTACAACCTTGTCAAGCGTCATTAATGGCTAGAAAGTCTGAACGATTTGGCCTTATTCAGAAATTATTATGTTAATTGGCTTATGGACAGAAAAATTGGTGGAGTATATGGCCCCTTTTGGCCTTGCACATGAATGAATTTGTCTACTCTAATACTTTTCATCCAATTCAAAACCAATTGATAATGAGTGGAGTAGCCTATCATGGTTGCATATCCATGTCTTATTTGTCGACTGTGAGACTTTTTAGGTTCTCCAGTTGTTAGTTAAGTGTGCTATCTGTGTGGTTGTGCATTATGAATTTATGATGCATCTATTTTGTCTCTTTGCATTTAAGCAGAGACTGCATATGCGGTGGAGTTTTAAAGGTTGATATACATAATACAATGGTGGGCTTTATTCACTAGCAGATGAAGCTTCTAGTGCCTACTTTCAAACACATTGATATGATTACTCGATTATTTAATTTACTTGTGTTATTCCTGAGCTTGAATAAGGCCACTTCTATTGTACAGGTACTAGATAGAATGTCCAATCCTTTGTTTGTCTACGTGTCTGTTATAAACCCCCTATACATAACACATAACAAATCATTTCTGTCTCCCCAGATTTGCCTTTAGTTTTGTGCTAGTCTCTAAACATTCATCTGTTTATTCTGTTGTAGAGTGTCATGAGACAGCCTCTGTAGTTGATGTATATGTTTCTAGGGGAGTATCGGAGGTTTTTAATGGAAAAGTCATGGTAAGATCACATACTCTCTCTTTCTTTCTCTCTCACATATTTTATATGCAGCAATCCATCTCTTTTTCTCTTTACTGGAGTATAACAGCTATAATCGAATGATGTTCAGATAATTTCTTCTGGAAGGTCAGATGCTATTGCTAGGGCGCAGCCTATTTTAAATGGTACAGTTAATTTTTCTTCTTTTTTACTTGAAAGCCTTCTGCTGGAGAATCAGTACTTTTCATCCGCCTGTGTCAATTCTGAGCTGAAATGTTATGTTATGCAAACAGCTATGTGTGACAAGCTTTACATTTTTGAGGGTGAACTTGGGGCTGGAAGGTGTGCTTTCATCTTGCTCTCATAAAATAGCCATTTCATATCTAATATGATCTTAAATTGTATTTTCTTGATAAAATATTTTAATTGTAGGGATAGGGTGATGAAATACATGTTATGAAAGAGTAAACTATTGAATACTACTTGACATAAGATTGTAAACGTATGCTGGATTTACAACTTATTAACAAAATTATTTTCTAGATTTGTTGCATGGCATATGATGCTAAGGTGTAAACTATTTGCTTTCCTATCATCTTGCAGTAAAGTTAAAATGGTGATTGAGCTGCTTGAGGGCATCCATTTTGTTGCTTCTGTGGAGGCCATCTCTCTTGGTGCTCAAGCTGGGATTCATCCATGGATACTCTACGACATCATTTCAAATGCTGCAGGAAACTCATGGTGACTGCACAGTATTTTCAATTCATAATCTTTTTCTGTTTTACAAATTGAAGCCTGCAAGCTGTCCTATAAGTTCTCTAAATTTTATTTAAATGTAAGGGTTTTGCAAGTATCAGGCTGTTAAAATATGACAGATTTCATGGTGTGCAGTAGTGCATAGGTGATGCACTGGTGGTGGGGTGGTCAGGATCTATGTTTTATGGTTATGGTGGTGGTGCATGGTTGTGATATAGGTGGTGTGGTGGTTGTTGGTTATATATTGAATTTGGTGATAGTGGTGGGTAATCTGAAAAAAAAGAAACGAAAATTGACGAAGCAACAATAACATAAAAGGACACTGGTTTCCCCCTGTTTTAGGCCACCGTTCCCAATTCGATGTGGTGTCTCTCAAGCCCCAGCTTTTCCTCCTTTTCCTTTAATCCCAAATCTACGGTTTTTGGTTAATTCATTTATCACTTTAATAAAGTAACGAAGTCTATATTTTAGAGTTGTAGATTAAAAATTGTGATATATTATAAAACTCGAAGAGAATTAGGATGGTATATTACATATTTTTTAAAATATATAATTTCAGGGTCATGACTTATCATAAATTATTCAAATTTCTAGGTCAGCCAAATCGAGGAGGCAGTTCTCCCATTTTGCCTAAGCGGGGTCCTTGGTGCACAGCCAACTCTAGGCAATAGAGGACCGACTAGGCGGGCACGGATTTTTAGAACACTTGGGTAGACTCAAGGAATGCTATAGCTTATGATAATTTTCTCCCTCCTGCTCTTCTCTGGGATAGAATATTGTTCCTTGCCTAGTGCAAAGAAAAATAAGAGGAGTACACAAAAATAAAGAGCCACTAAAAAAACAGGTGGCTTGTAGTTCAAGAAGTTTTCTCAAGGATCAGCTGATGCTATTTTTGCCAACATATCCACCACCATGTTCAGAAAGAGAGATTTTACAGTCATGAAATGGCTAATCCAGGTCCAGCACTCTTGCAGCGGTGGTGGTGAAGAGGTTTGGGGCACCACTTCGTACAGAGGATGTTAGCATAAGATTTGTGCCGTTCCAAAAAAGTTCATGCAAATTACAATTGATAACAGAAATTGGATGCAAATTGGGATGCTTACGTGTCCATAATGCTGTCTTACCGCACATCTATATGTATATATGTCCATTTCCTTGTTTTGTTTGTTGGTACATTAGAAAATATGAGGGTTAGAAACTTGAAATTAAGACCTAATGGTCTTGGGAGTGGTATTGTAGCTGTAAGCTTTCCCACCTTGGTGGCAATCCATATTAATCAGCTGAGTCTAGGCGTTCTTTCGTATACCGATAGTAAGCTTTTTGATGAATGCTTAGTTTTCCCCCCTCATTATTCTTTTCTTCTTCAACTTTCTCAAACACCATATATAAGCTCCTTTCCGATGGGTTTATATTAATCTCCATCATTAGAAAAATTAATTTTGTCTTTGTAAAATTTTGCAGGGTGTTCAAGCATCATGTTCCCCAACTGTTAAGGGGTAATCAGACGAAGCATCATTTCCTAAATAATTTTCTACAGAACTTGGTAAGAACTATACAACTAATATTTGTTAGATCAGTTCCTTTAGTACTCCCTCTGATCAATTTTGACTTTATACAGTCAATGGAGAGTTTTGAAAGCAAAATTTACGTGATTTGTTTAAATTTTGAAAACAATAAATATTTTACTTAATATAATTTTAGATAGTTTCCACTATTCATAATTGTATTTTTTTAAAATTAAATGAAGTCATTAATTTTGGATTTGAAAACGACTCAATTTGGCTTAAAGTCAAAATTGGTCTTATATTTTAAAACAGAGGAGTATGTATCATAAACTTCTCTAATTGATTTTATCTTAACTGTAGTTATTGATGCTTATGGACATTAGGGTTTTACGCATGCTTTTTGTACTTTTGCCTGGGATGTCTTAGTCTAATGGCGGATTGAACAATGTAGTCAATTTTAAGTTTTTAGTACTATCATTTTTCAAATTATGTATCTCATATTATGTATATATTTTTAATAACCACAGCTGAAGAATGACTTTTGTTGTTGTTATTGTTTTTGGTGTTGATGGTTTAACATTTCCATCTCAGAATAGATTGAGAGTTTATTTATTGATTTTTGTCTTTTCAGTTTTGCGTAAAACCTCAAATCCATTCTCTGTATGCTGAAATTGAATTTTCGGGATAGGTAAATAGTTCAGAAAGAAGTAATGCTGTAAGGAAAAGTTAGTTTCAGTGCAATATTGGATCTAAATGTTTCTTAATCATCTAATAATTTAAAGTTTGAGGTTGTTAAGAAAGACAGTATTGGGCTTCAATAGTAGATATAAGTCTAGCCCCTATACAGAGCAGAACTGAGAAACAAGACTAAAGTATGTCTATCTGTATAATTCGGAGAAGGCTTTAGTGTGTTGAGTTAGTTGAGTTGTATGTGTTGCTATCGCCCTTTTACATAAGTTCTGAATGGGTTTGTATGCTGACAAAATAAATCTGTATCTATGCATAGGATGGCATAAATCATGCAAATGGAGTAGTGTTGTTTTTAAAACAATATCATAGACGAAAAATAAGAAAAGCATATCTTGTCCATTTACTAACTGCTGATGCAAAATCAAAAGCATCTCTCATCCATGTATCAACTGCTGATCCTCCACTGCATATTGTACCCTTATCCCCATCAAATGGAGAATTCCCGCAGATCCAGGCTGAAGAATCAACCATATAATTCTGTCCAAAAATTCTCATAATCACTCTCGCATCTCCAGTTGAGTAAAATGGTCAGAGATCCCTCAAATTCTGAAACTATTTTCTTAAGATCAATGACTAGAGTAGAGAAATCAAAAGAAATTTTATTCTCAGTTTGCATGTTGCTGGATCTGCACAAGAAAACTTAATAAAATTGCGATGCCAACAAATCACCTTTGGGCTTTGAGTGAGATTTTCTATGTAGTTATAAAAGTCGCGAGTTGTGATATAAGAATTGAATTTCTTTTTTTGTTATACTGTTTAGGTGAATGAAGTCTTCATTTTGGACTTGTGAACTTACTCATCAGAGAGTTGTATGATGGACTTACTTTTCCAAAAGACCTCTTGCTTATTTAGATCTGTTTCCCAACCAAATTCAATTAATGACTTTTAGCAAATATATTATTAGCGTGAGAAGCTGATGGTCTTGATGAATCTAATTGCTATCAGTTGTAAATAATTTTGAGACCTTATAAGAGATCTTTTAACTGTCAAATCTTTGAAATTTAATTAGAAATGAGAAATTATTTTCTATTACTTTGTGAGCTGTGTCTAATTGTTATATGGAATTTATTTATGTTGCTGGAAAAGTGTATTAATGGATTTTTAAGGGGGGCAGCTTACTAGCCCATGACCACTAGGAACAGGCAATCAAAAATTAAATTACCAATTTAATCTTTTGAGATAGTTTACGTGATTATCAGCAGTATATAACTTGGTACTTAGTATTTTGTTATTAAGTTTTGATGAGCTTGATGAATAGCTGTTTAAAATGAAGGGGATTGTTTTAGATTTGGCCAAATCACTTACGTTTCCTCTTCCCCTGTTGGCGGTTGCTCATCAACAACTCTTAGCAGGTAAGAATCTAGTTCTATAGAAGTAGCTTAAAGTTATACATTGTACGTGATTAAAATTAATAGTTGGAAGCATCCTGGTTGTTGCTCATTTTTTATTTTTCTTGGCACCAATCTAACAGGCTCTTCACATGGGCGGGGAGCTGATGCTACATTGGTAAAGGTGGTCGTTTTAGATTTTTTTTCCTTTATTTATTTAATTTATTTAATTTTTAATTTCTAAATTCAAGGTTGCTCTTTCATTAGATATTATGGAAACTCCTTTCTTAACCCACATACTCAGAGACTCTGACCTAAGAATCCTCATTTTCTTAGTGCAGTTTGTCAACTTACAAGTTTTTTTTTCTTCCTTTTTTTATTTATATTTTTTTTAATAAGATTTCACACTTCAATAAGTATTGTTTTGTAACTGTCTGTCTATGCATGCGCATTCTCTTGCAGGTTTGGGAAAAAGTATTAGGCGTGAATATTACAGTTGCAGCTAATGCTGAAACATACAAACCTGAGGAACTGGCAAATCAAATAGTTTCCAAAACAAAATTTATTAAGCGAGTTGGTTTCATTGGTCTTGGAGCAATGGGATTTGGCATGGCAACTCACCTGCTAAGATCAAATTTCTGCGTTAGTGGTTATGATGTAAGTTGTTGCCTCTATTATGGTCGCCTGTTTTGGATTTTAATTTGTTAAGCTTAACATCTAGGTGGTAAAATTCAGCTTTTTAGGTTGATTTGAGAATTAGGTTTTATTGGATGAAACCTTTCTTAAGAAGTTCAAAAACCTTTCTTTGAAATTCCTCATGTTCCTTTGGACTCATCCTATAGTGTGTTAAGTTTGGTATCCGGAATAGGTTAATTAAGTGTTGTATCTTCTCAAAGGGTGATTGATGTAGGACAAAGATGGACTAAAGAATAAAGGAGATTAGAAGAAGATAAAAGGCTAAAAAGCCACAAGCACAAGGCTTAAAGTTTAATAATATCAATCAATCAATAATTTCTCATGATGGATTACAACTGTTTATATAAGAATAGAAAAACCCTAATACTTGGAGGCTAAGTAAAATATTAAGTAACCTAATTAAATAAGGAAATAGAATTCTAGTAATTATCTATTGCCTTAAATAATTAATACTCTAGAATATTCTACTAATATAATTAATTATATACTAATATTATCTACTAAATGATGTAATTACATTGAAATTATTCATAAATAATAATATTTAATAATAACTTAATAACATTAAATTTCTTTTGCTTCCATCCTCAGTATTGATCCAGTAGGTAGATCATTAGATGTTACATCTTTGATTTGGGCCATTTCACCATTTTGGTTGCTGTTCATGGCTGTATCTGCTCCTTACTTGGAGGACATGCAAAATGCTACTTCTGTCACTTTCCCCTACAAACTCATTCAAGGTTAAATGTGAGGAATATGAGTCATTGTCCTTCTTTACTAATCAACGTCTTTCACGAGTTCCAACATCAACTTTTTCTTACTGTCACCATCTTAACAAAGAATAAGCAATTGTTCTTACTACCATCATGGATTAAACATTGATCATATGGAAAAGGTCAGCCAAGTTGTGCATGACTTGGGTTCATGGACTCTGATCACAAATATACTCGCCCAAAGATTCAGTTGAAAAGCTAACAAGGCATCTTGAGGAAATCAGTACTTTCTTGAACCAAAGAATGTGATGCAGCAAGAATTGCTGCATCCGTAGTATCATAGTGTGATCAGATATTAGAAAATAGAAAATTCTTACATGAGTGAATATAACTTGCATAATGTGAGAATAGTTCTTCATTAGCTAAGTTAGAGAAGCCTCTGTGGAATTTGGACCATCCAATACTCAGATTGCAAACGGTTTCAGTTTCATCATTCTTTTCCCAATAAAAGTCAAAAAAATCAGCTCTTATACTAATCAAATGGAGTTAGAGAAGTAGAGATATCTGGAAACATGCATAGTGTGACGCCCCCAAAATAGGTATACATCACCTATTCTGAGTCGCCAAATACATGGTACAGAATACGAATACAATCTTTAATATACAACAAGAGAGCTGTGAGTTTTAATACAATTATTGTCTTCTAGACAATATCCACTCTCAGAATAAGTCCTCATTACATTTATTGTCACACTATTTAACAGAATAGTGAGGACTACTAATACTATCATCTGGACCGTCACTCCGTTCCCCGACTAGTCCCGGCTACGTTCTCATTTCCTGAAGAGAACAGTGAAAGAAAGAGTGAGCTCAACTAGCTCAGTAAGAAATATTATGACTAAGATAATGCAGAATAAATTATCATTAGTCTTCAACAGTGTTAAACTGATAAAATACAATAGACATCAAGTTTAACTGCAGCGCAACATGCAATCCATTAAAAGAGTCAAGTAGAGAATAAAATCTACTATCTTTTATGATTTAAAAAGGTTTTTCATCACTTTTATCGCTGGGACTCAGCTTAATAAATAATTCACATCATCCCTGCACTACGGCTAAGGATATTCATTAGTATCACAACCACAAATTATCCATGCACTACGGGCCAAGGATATTCGTGTATTCATCAATGGTCATGATCATGCCAACAACTGTCCATCAATGCACTACGGGCCAATGAGGACTTTTATCACATCATTTGTAACATTACGGTCATGATTACACCGAATAATCCCTGGTCATAATCATACCAAGTCCATCTATGCACTACAGGCCACAGATGACTTTAGAAAAATTATAAACATGAGGATGATGACAATGATATAAGAATTCAATAAAACAAGTTCAAGAATTAATTTATTCAGGAACTAATAACGTCCAAATTGTCAATATGATACTTCTTTGTAGAGTAAAATTCAAGAATGCTCAGAAGAATATATCCATGAAAGGATACTGGATGAAGCGCAAATATCAAGGATATTCCACTAATTTCATGGAGTATAGAAGTCAAAATTTTAATCAATTGAGTATAATAAAGAATGGAATAACAAAAGAAATCACCATGTTTGCGGTACTTCGCATAGACAGGTTATTCCAACAGAATAATAAATAACGGAACCAGGTCAGGCGTAATACGCACCGACAGGATATTCCAATAGAATAATAAAGACGGAACCAGGTCCGGCGTAAAACGCACAGACAGGATATTCTAACAAAATAATAAAGAATGGAATAACAGAATAATTTCACCAAGTATAGGGTAGACCGCGTATACAGGTTATTCCAACAGAATTATGAAAAAAAATGGAATAACAGAAGTTCTCTTCATGAATACAAAAGAAATAATACCCCTTACCTTTGAAAGAAGAGTAGTGAATATAGGAGTAGTGAAGTAGCAGAATACTTTTCTTCTTTCTCTCTATAGTTTCTCTCTCTAGAGTTTCAGTGAATTCGTAAGAAATAATGAAGGATTGAGCTTCTATTTATAGGAGAAAAGGATACTATTTAGAAAAAAATAATTCACGGGTGAACAGATGGAAGGTCACGGATGAGTTAAGTCGCAGACTCCTGATTTCAAGCATTCAAGCAATCTATATATATATATATAATCCCACTATCATTATATACATATATTATAATAATACAATGCCAAATATATAGCCATTCCCTTCCCGACAATGTAATTCCCCCCTCCCCTTTAGTCAATCTTCACATGCTAATTATATTATATATATATATATATATAATCTTACAACATCACTAACACCCATCAAATTCTCCACCACAACCCACTCACCACATTTAATATATAAAACACTTATTATTCACACACCTCCACTCTTTCTTAATTTCCCTCACCTGATCATCTCTTTTCTTTTCTTCCCCCCCCCCACATGTCAACTTTACATATATATAATATATATAAATATCAATCTTATATATATATATATATATATATAAATAATGAAACAAAACTGAGATAACTTTCTCCCGACGATTTTAAAAAGTGAGAAAGTGGGGGTTTCATATAATACGCTAACGTACAACAAATACTTCATAAAAATTTCTTCAATATTTTTAACAACATTTATCATCATTATTATAATTCACAATATTAATCGATCAGGTCGTTCCCAGGAAAGAGGGGGCTTTCCAATAAGGATTTCTCCCTATTGGCGCGCAATTAGGTGACCAAACCTCTCATTGGCAGAACTTCTAGACATCGTTAATATTGCAAATAATAATATTAATAACTCTGTCATCTCAATTATTGATTAATAATATATAAAATATCGACAATAATTGAATCAAATAACGCGAGATACCATGCAACAATTACTGCAGCAATAATTGAACAAAACTGAGTGACTTCTCACGTAAGCATCAATAATCAATACCGTGTGCTACTATGCAACCACGCGTATTACTATACTTTTACTACCAAGTAGCTCAACAGTTTTAACTGTAAAACTTCTGCCATTATTTTCATAAAAATATTTTTGTCTTTTTCTCAATCCGACAATAATTCTGTTGTGGGGTTCACCAATGATTGCGCCGTTGTACGAATATTCCCTGCTAAAACGAATATTCCCCGACCAATCGAATATAATATAACAAGTTGCATACTTTGCAGAATTTATAAATACTACCCTCAACTATAACATTATAACAAATTAATTCAAAAATGATAATTATAGAAAAATCATCTTTATTCATAAAAGTTAGGGTCTTACACATAGACCTTAGATCCTTTTAAAATATGTGAATTTTCTTTCAGTTATTATACATTTGTATTGACATCATTATGGCTTCTTTTTTTTAAGTGATTGATTTGCACTGAGAAGTAGTATTCTGTTATGTCAAAAATGAATTGTCTAATAAACCATATGTTAAATTCATCATCTGTACAACGGTCGTTCTTTTGGTCTGTAGTACGTAGGTGTATTTGTGTATCCTAGTACTAAGTACACAATCAGAATCATATGCATCTTCAATACATGCATTTATGATAATATAATATAATCTTTGGATTCTATCCACATGCCTGATTAGCTATTTTCTATAAGCATAAAGGACTGGTCTAAGCATGCTCTGTTCTATGTAGTATATTTATTATTCAATATATTGCTGCAAATTTGCTCGAATATTGAAATGTACTTGCAATTAATTGTATCTGCATTGTCTTTGAATGACAGGTTTATAAGCCAACACTATCTCGGTTTGAAAATTCAGGTGGCTTGATTGGGTGCTCTCCAGCTGAAGTATCGAAAGGTAACTCAAGGACGTTCAAAGTTATACAATTTGTATGATAACCAATACAGTTCTGAAACCTTAATTATTAGAAGATCTAGAACAGTTAGACAATTTGTCTGAAACGCAATACAGTTCTGAAATCTTATTGAAAGATCTTGAACAATTTTGTTTTCAAGATATATATTCATTGAGAAATAGATGAGAATTGACTAATATGAGCTAATCAAGATTACGTTAATGGGGCAATGTGAGGGAATTTTCAAATGTAACCATAGTTGTCAAGTCGTTTAGTCAAAGCGAGTCGGTGACCGACTATCTAAGCCACCAGTTGACTAGTTGCTGTGAAAAATTATTTACAATACTCATTTTATAAACACACACATATTTTTATATATATATATATTTAAATTATCAAGTTACAATTAAAGTACAAAAATTACAATTTCACAATCAAAACCATTAAATATCATTGATAATAAAAGTTAAACCCCTTGCTCATATCATAACTTTTGGAGCCCGAACTATAAGCCATTTAGATATCTACATCACAATAACACAATTTAGCTGTTAGCCGATGTTTTTTTGCTGACAATGTTTAGATCGTTTAAGTTCCCTTTTCTTCTTTGCTGCCAATGTTTTTTCTTAGTCAAAGTAGACTCTTGGTCGCATTCTTGTTTGGGTATATTTGTTTGGATCTTTTAATTGGGTGGGTTACTTGGTTATGGGTCAATTGGAATTTGGAATTGAGTTGGGTAAATTAAAATTTGGGTTCATTCCCAAGTCGTCCGACTAGATACCAAGTCGGGCAAATCGTCCGCTTGAATTGACTAGGCAACGACTAACTGCTCAAGTCGCACGACTTTATCGATGGCAACCAAGTAGACCTGTCGACTAGTAGTTCCAGCAGTGACCGGACGAGTAGTCGTTGCTTAAGCGATGTCTTAATAACTATGAATGTAACCTTAACAAGAACAATAAGAAATAACAAACACTTGACTATGTTATTTCTCCATCCAAATAGTTCAGGTCCCTCTTTATGCAACCTATCAGAGATTCAGACTATGACCAGACTACATGGTTTAACCATCTTACTTTTTGGGGGATTGATTCTTGATATTCTCATATTCCATAGTTGTATGAACTCTGACACATTCCTACACCAAAAAATTTCACAAAAACAAGGTTCACTTAAAATTGTTTGCAATTAACTCTGACCTCTTAGTTCTTACCAAGTCTTGATTTGTGCAAGTGGTACTTCGTTGAGCCACACAAAGACAATATGCCTGAATTCATATAGTTTTCCCATGAAGCATTACAACAAACAGACGTTACAGGAAATGAAGATACCCGTTTGTCTCTTTATAATTCTTAAAATCTTTGCCCAAATTGGTCCCTAAGAAGAGCTCCAAAGTAGTTTTCTCTTTGTCATATTACTGTCCAATTAACCATAAACAAGATAGTTGTTCAATTAAGGTACTTCTGTAGATGTGTAAGACAACTGTAAGAAATACTTAAAACTCACTGAAAAAATAAAACATATTAGTTTTCAAGATGCCAAGTTTTTTACTTCTCCAAAACAAATTGGCATGTTGGAAACACAACTTTGTGTTTTGTCTGATGATTCGAGTGAGTTTTGAGTATTTCTTACAGTTTGTGTTTTGCACTGTTCTTGGACATTTACAAAAGTACAGCACTACGTAGGTGGAGGGGATGGTCTTCCTGTTTATAAATTTGAAGTGATATGGTAGAGAAGAAGTTCATTGCAGGGTTTATTCTATGAATTATCAAGCGTACCATCTATCCATGTTAAAAGAAGCGGCTTTTGTCTTCAATTAAAATGAGTCAAACGACATCTTTAAACTGTTTGTAAAATGCAAGGCTTAATTTTATTTATGGTTCTAACTATTTGTGGTACTTGATTATGGTTATTAAACAATGAGTGATGGTTTATGGAGATTGTTTACACTATATAATGACATAAATTTACAGACAGTGCAAGAAAAGAAAAGAATAGAAATAGTTTACCTTTTCTTTAGTGTTTATTAATTGTAAACTTTATTGACTTAGATCATTGGGTCCTTGAATTCTTTGCAAAGCTATAGATATCATTCTCTTTTGCGTCTCAATTGGTGTTTGCATGCTATTTATTTTCCTTGTTATTTTTATGCTCTTGTCATTGAAATATTTAATTGTGAAAACTCTACATGCTTGAATCCATTATATTACATGTGAGAAGACAAAATGTCGGCACTATGGACAAATGTGAATTATTTCTGAATTTAAAACTACTTCCCATCAAATTGGTCCAGATTTTCTCTATTGCTTAAGCAATTGCATCAGCTTTCAAGTTGTGAAAACTTTGGGTTGATGTAGTTTGTACAGTTCTTATTCTCTCTTTCCAAATCCTTTTAGTAATTATGCTTCCGTCTGCAGAGCACAACCTTTCTGTTTTATTCTTTCAGATGCAGATATACTTGTAGTTATGGTAACAAATGAAGCTCAAGCCGAAAGTATTCTATATGGCGATCTTGGTGCTTTGTCAGGTAAAGTTCAGTGTCTCTTCTACCTTTCCTGAGCAGTACTGACCTCGTTTGTCTCTTTTTGTGTAGCCCTTCCATCTGGAGCATCTATCATTCTTTCATCCACTGTTTCTCCTGCTTATGTCAGTCAGCTAGAGCGACGTTTACCAAGTATGTTCTTTTAGTCACCCTATAGAAAACTCTTACCTAATACTGTGTGCAGTAGCTTAAGTAAAGTATGTTGGATTTATTTTATATTCATATCCTGAGTGGTTTTTAATTGATGACATGGATGTTTTTTTATCAATAGAAAGATGACAATTATTATTGCTTAAGAAATGACATTCTTTTAAAACTCTTTTCTTTTTCATCATAATGCTTAACAATATAAAAGTTGTGAACGAAGTACAGATTTTTGTGGGTATATTGGATTGATGGCGCATGTTGTACAAATGAGAAGAAAGGAATTTTGCTTATGTTACATTCCGAATTAAGTTCTTGGTACATTTTGAAATAATTAAGTATTTACATACATAGATTAAAGAATACAAAAGACACATTTTCTTATATGTTCATGGGTGAATTAATGCACATTTACACAGGGCAGGGATGGGGAGCATGTTTGATCTTAACTAATAAGTTCATGAAGTAGGTTTTACTAATGAAGTATATTATTAACTAGTACCACTTCTGTAGGGTACTCATGTTAGGTAGTCTCGACCTTTGCTATTATTTTTACAATGTCTCTTCTCACTTGAGACGACAATTTTGTCATCCTTGATAGCTTAACCAACAATATGTGACTGTTAATGACAAAATATATTAGGGTTAAATCCGAAACCCAATAGCGGACTTTTTTTTCATTGCCTGATTGAACTATAAATTAACAATTAAAAATAAGTAAACCAAATTAAACAGTAGAAACAAACTTAATAAAATCTTTTCAACTTTACAATTATAAAATATGACATAAAAAAATACTTAGTTTAATGTGATATTATAATATATATATATATATATATATATATATATATGTTGGTAAAAAAGTCAAAATATTTAAAGAAAACAAACCAGCCCCTGTTTTATTACCTTCAAATCAAACCAGCTCTTGATCTATTACCAAGACCCAAATCAGAAATCTGGGAATGAATTCCACCACAAATAGTCAACCCATCATCATTCTGGAAGCAACACAAACGTCTTATTCTTGTTTATTTTTCTTCCCTTTCATTCATCTTTGTTATTGGAAACTTCCCATTGCTGCAGGTGGGTCTTATCTTTTCCTCATCTTCCAGTCTAAGTGTTGCAAATATGGGTGTATATCCATTGTTGGAAACTCCCCACCACTCAATTAAATCATGAGCTACACAAATTATTGCACATATGTGTGTGTATCCATTCAATTTGCACATATTATGTTTTACGAAATGGGTTGAATGAATCAACCATTTATTAAGGATGATTTAAGGAATAATTAGGATTATCATCTGAGTTTTAGGAGGTAGATGATGGGGTTGAATTTTGTCTAGATTTAGATTGTGATAGGGTTTAGATTAACTAGATGCTCTGATGTAGAAGTTTGGGTTGTTGATGGTAGTGGTTATGGATAATAGTTGGTGGTTATGGATGATGCTGGAGTTTTCAATGGGGTTTGTTCATGAAGACAAAGTTTTTTTTTTCTTTTTTTTTTGTGGGAAAAAGTAAGATAAAGTCCAAAAGGAAAAAAGGAAGATATTTTTTAAAATTTTAAAACGCATCATCACTGTCACATCATGTTTAATGTATTAAATAATCCACATAAGCGTCCAATGTGGTGCCCTGTAGATACTCTGTTAAGTGTTATCAGACTTAAAACGATTTTTTATAAAAAAAATTGAAGTTCAATGAGTTATTAGAGTTCAGTTTATTGGAAAAAATGATTTAACCAAAATATATTATAAGGAATTCTAGCTAGTGTAAAGAGTATGATGGCGCTTTAGCTAAAAAAGAAAATAAAATTTGCATAATAAGACATTGATATTAATCCATGTGAAAAAGGAATCTAGTCATGAAGACTGGTGATGCGGAATTAAGCTGAAGAAGTGAAGTTATATGATTATGAAAATCTGCATGTTTTGTTTAAGTTTTTCAGCCTACAATGAACTAGAGGGTATAACAGGGAAATTTTATCTAGTTTCGTTTTCAATACTTACATGCAATGTATTTTCGTCCCTTATCTTCAATAGATGAACACAAGAATCTAAAATTGGTGGATGCTCCAGTGTCTGGTGGTGTTAAGAGGGCCTCTGAAGGAACACTTACGGTGTGGAGTCTATCTTTTTATCTATTGTTACACAGTTTTCAGAAATTGTTTGAAATACTGACCTAACTGGGAAGTTAACTTAAGCTAATTATCGTTTAGATAATGGCATCAGGCACGGATGAAGCTCTTGAACATGCTGGATCGGTTCTTTCAGGTAATTAGCTGTTCTTACAATGTTGGATTGAAGATGTTTGTGTTTTTAGCTTACAAAAATTTGTGAAATTTAGTTCTCTTATGAAATAATCTTTGGCTATGAACAGCTTTAAGTGAGAAGCTATATGTTATAAAAGGCGGTTGTGGTGCTGGAAGGTAGATATTCAATTCCATTTGTCTCTTTCCATCTTAAGTTATCTTTTGACTTGTTTTGAAGGCTTCATACGAGGGGGTGTTTCAATGCACATATGTGGTCATGTGTTACATGTGTATCATGTCTATTTATTTCATGGTACATTTAACATTTTTGGTTATTATGACAACAAACATTAACAGATTTATTTTTCTATATTCTGTTCTCTAGTGGTGTAAAGATGGTTAACCAACTGCTTGCTGGAGTTCATATAGCATCAGCAGCTGAAGCAATGGCATTTGGGGCTCGACTAGGTCTTAATACAAGATTCTTGTTTGATATACTCACAAATAGTGGGGGAACATCTTGGTATGTTTCATGCATTCTGCAATGAAGTAATTTTAGTCCTCTGGTTAATAATTTGCAGATCTGTAATTGTTTATAAATATTTGTCTCCTTTTGATCTCAACCAAAAAACTTTGTTGTCTACAACCTGTAACTAGCAGTTCAATTTTTCTAAAGTCATACCCATACCAGAGGGTCATTCTAGGGCAGATGGAAATTGAAATTTTGAGTATGTTGTAGTAGAAAGAAAAAAGGGAAGCATGTTGAACAGAAGCGAATGAAGTAGGTGTATGCTAGTTAATTGAAGCCTTCCCCATATTACGTGTTTACTTACTATGTCATAATATATATTAGCAAAAGCTTCTCCACCTCAAGCACAAGGTAGGCTATAAGCCTTGACAATTCCATGTCAACTGATAAATCTGTGAAGGGTGAGAGATTTTGTGAAGAATCCAATTAGTTAAACTATTGGTGCTGACGGGTGGGCAATGTATCCAATCAAGATAATGGAGACAGACCTATTAACTGTAAAATCTACATGTTTGCTTCGTTCTGAATGACCTATTCCCTGCATTCAGCAGCAGTTAAGTAATCATCACCGTTGTTGTGCCTGTGATATAGCCTGATTTATTACATCAAGTTATATCTTGGATTATTTTTTTCTATGGAATTATAGACTACAACTTGACATTGAGATCAGTGATTGATATCTTAGCACTCATGTTAAGCAGTGTTACTCGGACTCGCCATTTTTGGTGGAGTACCTGTGTTGACATTGGTACGGGTGTGGGATTCGTACGGGATCCGGCCACAAAATTTCGAATACGGCTGTTTTGGAAGGATGTTCATCAGAGAAGAAGAGACAAGAAAAATCAGATCAGATCCGCGTACTCCATCAGACGGACTTGTTAGCCGTAACCGAGAGGAGGAAGAAGAAGAGATGCGATAGGAGAAAAAAGAAGAGACGAGTCAGATAGTCCGTCTGCCGTAACCGAGAGGATGAAGAAGATATGTGAGAGGAGGAAGAAGAAGAGGCGAGTATGGAATACAAAATATTCCCTGGAAAATTACAGTTAGGTACCCCATAGTTTTTATAGTTTTTTAATTTAGCCCCCCAAATTTTCTGAAAGTTCAAAATAGCTCCTGAAAAATTACGTATCAGTCCCTGTAATTTTGTTTTCTTTCATTTCAGCCCCTGAAGTTTCAGTTCTGCCCCTGTTTCTTTATATTTTTGCACTTCAGTCCTTAGAGCAAAAAAAAAATTTGGTGATACAATTAGAAACATTATTGTTAAAAAATCATAACATACCGTATCCAAATTCGGATCCATATTCGTGTATCCTCTATTTTTTGACTTCACGTGTCCGACACCTAGATTCGTACCCGCACCCGACACCCGCACCCGATTCCGAGTAACAATGTTCAGTACCTGAAAACACAGTTGAAGCAAGAAAGAATAATGGTTCATGAGTCATAGTCACAGTCTCACAGACAACTAATATATTAGTAGCGGAAAGATAAGAGGAACAACGACAAGTTGACAACCACGTGAAAGTACATGTACATATTGAAAAAGTAGCTCTCCCTAGTGCAAGAAAGACCAAAGGGCCCTTAAAGAAATGTATTTATTCTAAAGGCTTGTCAATATGACGACTAGTGACGTTGAGTGGCATAATGAGGTTGATTGCGACATTGGATGAAGCTTCACATGAAGTGGTATAGGCATTTGATATTTAACTTTTTCCAAATGAGTTCATGGCGTAGTTATGACATTAGTTGAGTAGTATATTTTTTACAAAGAAAAAGGTTAAAAAGACTGAAAGTTACCAAAATATTAATTAAATCCGAAAAATTAGTCTCAAATGTGATTTTATTGTGTTTTAATGGAAAGATTATCCTTTGTAAATTAATGTCATCAAAATATAATATCAATGTCATTTCTAGGCTAGAAGTCAAAAGTGTAATGTACATAAATTTCTTAAGCGAGGTTCTTGCTTAAGACAATAAAACAGCTCGACACAGACAGAAGAATAGTTAAGTAGATGAAAAAAGACCGTGTGCCAGCTGCATAACAACTTCATCATAACCTTAATGAAATGCTTTATTCGCATCTTGCTAGTTAAGCTTTGATTGCACATAGAAGCCTGTCGTGACAGGCACACAAACAATTGTTTTAATGACAACAAGAGAAAAAGTTTCACTGATAGTTCTTAGGATTGATAACCATCCGTGCAGTCTTAAATTGTATAGCCACTTTTTGCTAAGCCTGGAAGGCTGTTAGTATTCCACTACTGATCGAGGTAATTTTGAAAAGACAACTAGATAGTGGTAGTGATACACTTGGTAAACACGAGGAAGTAAAAGTAGGCTACATGGAAGGAACCCATGGAGGAAAGTCACTAAGAGAAATCTCAAAATTGATGAGTGATATCCAAAAACACGAAGGTGGGATGGAAAGGGGTTTGGTCCGGCTCAGTGTTCCGTAGATAACCAGGTATTGAAACGGTATTGTTTGCACCGAAAAAGATTTATCATATTTACTCCGCTTTTGTAAAAATCATTAGGTGAACATAAGTGGCGGAGAGGGAACGTAGCGCCTAGAGCGCCTAGGTTGCCTATGTGTTTTTATTTTTTATTTTATACTACGTAGCAAATTCATTTCAAGCATTGTAGAGCTTGAGAGCCTTCATTAAATACCATTATTAGTTCATTAATTAAATTCATATTTGTAGTAATTTCTTCGGCAATTTTTGCTTTAATTTTGAATCTATTATGTTTGGTAAACTTCATTTGGCAATTAAAAGGGAAAAAAACTAATAAAGTGTTCTAGATTTTAGAGTTGTAGCCTTCGTTTTTCTGCTGTACCTTACCATCTACAATCTAATCAAGAAATTAGCCTCTGCAGTAGTTCTTCCTGCATAGATCCTACAGTACATATCCTTAACCGATAATCAATTACTCTCTTTCACAACAATTTTATTATATGGCTGATGAGCTTAATTTCCTTGTATGTAGTGCAATTTTGAATATCTCCTTTTTTTTCTTGTAAACTAGCACTACCGTACTCCACATCTCTGGCATCTTTTTAATTTGTAGAATCTTATAAATAGACTAGTCAAACAAACTAAGGCCACATTTCCCAAGCACCTCCAATAGCCTTAAGTGGTTTGATCTTCTTTTAATCTTCCTAGAAGAAGAAAATAATTAAATTGCAACAAGTGTAGGTTGTTTTACATTATATAATCCTTGATACATGAAATAATCAATAAAAACATGATGACCATCTGCAATTTTTTGCATGTGGCCCACAGTTTGACTATCATTGTAGGTAAAGGTAGTAATTGTTAGTCAAAAAAGGTGTCCTCACCCACTTTCACTCATTATCAATTCCACCCACTCCCACTCATTATGTTTCCTCACCCACCCACTCCACCTTCTACTTTCCTACCTACCTCATAATTTAGCCAACCTCTCTCCTCCTCATTTGGCTATAAAAGGAGGCTAAGGAAGAAGGATGATATACACCAACAAAAATCAGCATACTCCATCCGAGAGTTTAAGGAGAGAAGGAGAGAAAGAAAAGCTTCTGTGAAGCTTTAGAAAATAGAGAGAGAAAGGTAGTTCAAATAAAAGAGTGTTTTATTTGGGTTCCATCACATAGTTATTGTGGTGAAGTAATTTGGGTTTGTACTCAAATTAAGATATCTTTGTATTCTCTCATATTATTCTAGTGGATTTGTCGGAGATCGTCCCGTGGTTTTTTCCTCTTAGTTTTAGAGGGTTTTTCACATAAAATCTTGGTGTCTCGTGGTTGGATATTTTTCTACTTATTATTTCCTGCAGTGGTTGTTATTTTGGTGGAATTGCAAATTTAATCTGTTTGGCATGTGGTGATATTTTATACGTCTAATTTATCAAAGACAACAGTATTTGGGAGGTGATTTTTTCCCAACAACTGGTATCAGAGCTAAGGTTATTTGCTCGGTTGTTTTTGATAAATTTTATGGAGGAATCAGTCAGAGCCATGATTAAATTGACCTCTTCAAATTTTTCGATCTGGAAGCCCAGAATGGAGGATATCCTTTATTGTAAGGATCTGTATGATCCGTTGGAGCTCGAGGGAAAGAAGCCCGCGGATAAGTCTGAAGCTGATTGGAATAAAATGAATAGGAAAACTATTGGTCACATCCAGCAGTGGATTGATCAAAGTGTGTTCCACCATATTTCGCAGGAGACGGATGCTCACAATTTATGGACAACACTAGAGTCTATGTACTAGAAGAAGAATGCACAAAATAAAACTTTTGTCATTCGGAAAATTGTAAATCTAAAGTACAAGGACGGGAGCAGTGTGTCGGAGCATATGAGTGAGTTCCAAGGTTTGGTGAACCATCTGTCCACCATGAAGTTGAACTTGATGATGAGATTCAGGCTCTTTTGCTTCTCAGTTCATTGCCAAACAGCTGGGAGACTTTGGTGGTGTCTCTAAGCAATTCAGCTCCAGAAGGAAAAATGACTATGCAGATGGTCAAAGATAGTCTTCATAATGAGGAGACAAGGCGAAAGGAGCAAGGCGTAAATTTTGAGACTCATGCTCTTGTCACAGAGAACAGGGGCAGAAGCAATTTTAGAGGATCTCACAAAGGAGATACAAGTCGCAGCAAAAGCAAAAACTACAGGAGCAAGTCAAAGACCAGACAAGGCGAAACGTATAGATGCTTCCATTGTAATAAGGAAGGTCATTACAGGAGAAATTGCAGAATTTGGTTAGACAAGCAGAAAAATGGTGAGCAGGGAAAGGTTGAGGAGAAGAACACTGCAGCCACAGTTACCGAAGATGTTATTCTTTCATTTGGGGAAGAAGAATGCTTGCATGTTGATGATCAAAAAGTTGATTGGGTGGTTGATACTGGTGCCTCGAATCATGCTACACCTAAGAGAGAATTTTTCACAACTTACAAAGCTGGAGACTTTGGGTACGTGAGAATGGGAAATACTGATCAATCCAAGATTATTGGAATTGGTGATGTTTGCATTCAGACAGTGTTGGTTGCACTGTTACCTTGAGGGATGTTAGACACGTTCCAGATTTGCGTCTCAACTTGATTTCTGGCATGGCCTTGGACAGAGAAGGCTATGAGAATCACTTTGGCAGTGGCAAGTGGAAGCTTACCAAGGGCTCTATGGTGATTGCAAGAGGCGTTGCTTGTTGTTCGTTGTACAAGACTCATGTGAAGGTGTGTTCTAGCGAGTTGAATGCAGTTGAAGATGAAGCTTCACCAAACTTATGGCATAAGAGGCTTGGCCACATGAGTGAGAAAGGGTTGCAGTTATTAGCAAAAAGGTCACTCATTCCTTTTGTTAAAGGTACTGTTTTAAGCCCTTGTGATTATTGTTTGTTTGGAAAACAACATAGAGTTTCTTTTAGTAGTTCAGCTAAAAGAAAACCAGAGCTACTAGAGAGAGTATATTCTGATGTATGTGGACTCATTGAGGTTGAGTCTTTGGGTGGAAATAGGTACTTTGTTACCTTTATTGATGATGCTTCGCGGAATGTGTGGGTATTTTTGTTGAGAACAAAAGACCAGGTATTCCAGCATTTTCAGAGTTTTCATGCTATGGTTGAAAGGGAGACTGAAAAAACATTGAAGTGTCTTCGTAGCGACAACGGAGGGGAATACACTTCAAAGGAGTTTGCTGAATACTGCAGTAAGCATGGCATTCGGCATGAGCAGACTGTTCCTGGTACCCCACAGCATAATGGTGTGGCTGAGAGAATGAACCGCACTATTATTGAGAGAGTGCGATGCATGTTAAGAATGGCTAAACTGCCTAAGTCATTCTGGGGTGAAGCTATTCGTACTGCTTGTTACTTGATTAATAGATCTCCATCACCACCTTTGGATTTTCAGATTCCAGAAAAGATTTGGAGTGGTAAGGATTTGTCTTATTCTTACTTGAGGGTATTTGGGTGCAAGGCTTTTGCACATATCCCCAAGGAACAAAGATCGAAACTTGATGACAAGTCTACTTCATGTGTGTTTGTTGGCTATGGAGATGCAGAGTTTGGATACCGGTTATGGGATCCAGTGCAGAGAAAATTATTCAGGAGAAGAGATGTGGTGTTTCATGAGCACCAGAATTACGAGCATTTTGATAATGCTACACAGCCCAGAGATAATAGAGTTCCAGATCTCAGCGAAGTTCCTTCTCCAGTACAGAATACCACGGTTGGAGAAGGAGGTCAGAATGAAGATATGACTGATACAGATTTGCACGATGGTGATGGGTCAGATGCAGAGAGTATTGATCAGGGGGAGCAACCTGATATTGAAGAACCTCAGCTAAGAAGATCCACTAGAGAACGTGTGCCATCAATCAGATATCCTTCATCCGAATATCTTTTAGTTGCTGAGGAGGGGGAGCCAGAGGATTTTCAGGAAGTCAAGACTCATAAAGAGAAGGGCAATTGGCTGAGAGCTATGCAAGATGAGATGGATTCTTTGCACAAGAATCACACCTATGAGTTGATTACACTTCCGAAGGGCAAGAAAACATTGAAGAACAAATGGGTGTTTAAGCTTAAGAAGGATGGTGAAAAACTGGTGAAGTACAAGGCTCGATTAGTCGTCAAGGGTTTTGCTCAAAAGCAAGGTATTGACTTCGATGGGATTTTTTCTCCAGTTGTGAAGATGACTTCTATTCGAGTAGTGCTGGGGTTAGTAGCTAGTATGGATCTTGAGCTTGAGCAGTTGGATGTGAAGACTGCTTTTCTTCATGGTGATTTGAAGGAAGAAATCTACATGGAACAGCCAGAGGGATTTGAAGTTAAAGGGAAAGAACACTTGGTTTGCAAGTTGAAGAAAAGTTTGTACGGCCTGAAACAAGCCCCAAGGCAGTGGTACATGAAATTTGATTCATTTATGGTGGATCAAGGTTATAGTAGAACAATTGCAGATCATTGTGTGTATGTCAAGAGGTTCCCAGATGGTAACTTCGTTATTCTGTTGCTATATGTAGATGATATGTTGATAGTTGGGCAGGATGCTGATATGATTCGCAGGCTCAAGGGTGAATTGTTCAAGTCCTTTGATATGAAGGACTTGGGTCCAGCTAAACAGATTTTGGGTATGAAGATTGTTCGTGACAGGAAAGCCAAGAGGTTGTGGTTGTCACAAGAAAGGTACGTTGAGCGGGTGCTTGCAAGATTCAACATGAGTGATGCTAAACCAGTTAGCACACCACTGGCTAGTCATATTAAGTTAACAAAGTGCATGTGTCCTTCTACCAAGGAAGGGAGAGATGATATGGAAGCAGTTCCCTACTCCTCTGCTGTAGGGAGTCTTATGTATGCAATGGTTTGTATGCGGCCAGATATTGCTCATGCAGTTGGCGTTGTGAGCAGGTATTTATTAAATCCTGGCAGAGAACATTGGGAAGCAGTTAAGTGGATTCTCAGATACTTGAAAGCTACTTCTAGTTTGTGTTTGGTTTTTGGTAGTACGAGTCCAGTCTTGGAGGGTTTTACAGATGCAGACATGGCAGGTTCTGAAGAGAAGAAGTCTACTTTGGGGTATTTGTTTACTTTTGCAGGGGGAGCAGTATCATGGCAGTCCAAGTTGCAAAAGTGTGTTGCTTTGTCTACAACTGAGTCAGAATACATCGCTGCTACTGAAGCAGGCAAGGAGATGTTGTGGTTAAAACGGTTTCTCCAAGAGTTGGGTTTGAAACAAGATAAGTACGTGGTTTATTGTGATAGTCAGAGTGCAATTGACTTGACTAAGAATGCCACGTATCATAATCGGATCAAGCATATTGATGTTCGTTATCACTGGCTTCGAGAAGTGATGGAAAAGGAATTGATGAAAGTAAAGAAAGTTCATACTGACAAGAATCCCTCAGACATGTTAACAAAAGTTGTTACTCGTGACAAGCTGGAATTTTTCAAGGAATTGGTCGGGATGGACTCCAAGTGACGGGGTCACGGAGATTACATCCTCTAATGGGTTCGGAGGGGGAGATTGTTAGTCAAAAAAGGTGTCCTCACCCACTCCCACTCATTATCAATTCCACCCACTCCCACTCCCACTCATTATGTTTCCTCGCCCACCCACTCCACCTTCTACTTTCTTACCTACCTCATAATTTAGCCAACCTCTATTTGGCTATAAAAGGAGGCTAAGGAAGAAGGATGATATACACCAACAAAAATCAACATACTCCATCCGAGAGCTTAAGGAGAGAAAGAAAAGCTTCTGTGAAGCTTTAGAAAATAGAGAGAGAAAGGTAGTTCAAATAAAAGAGTGTTTTATTTGGATTCCATCACATAGTTATTGTGGTGAAGTAATTTGGGTTTGTACTCAAATTAAGATATCTTTGTATTCTCTCATATTATTCTAGTGGATTTGTCAGAGATCGTCCCGTGGTTTTTTCCTCTTAGTTTTAGAGGGTTTTCCACGTAAAATCTTGGTGTCTCGTGGTTGGATATTTTTCTACTTATTATTTCCTGCAGTGGTTGTTATTTTGGTGGAACTGCAAATTTAATCTGTTTGGCATGTGGTGATATTTTATCCGTCTAATTTATCAAAGACAACAGTATTTGGGAGGTGATTTTTTCCCAACAGTAATTATGTTTACTGTGCTAGATTTGATTAGTATATTTAACCATTAGATAGTCTAATAGGCGTATATCCTATACACACACATGGAGGAAAGGTTTACTTCGTCACTGGTATGCATACACACAGTGGCGGATCCAGCCCAAAAGTTCAGTGGGGTCAAATTTGAATTTTTTTTGTTAAGAATAAAAATTATAACTATATATATACTTTTCTAAATCCAATATAATTTCTCAACATTTAAGTCGTTAAGTTTAATATATATATATATATATTCATAATTTTCTTATAAGAAAAATATTAGAATGATTTTTTTAATCAACAATTTTTTTTATTAAAAATTCAATATAGTACAAATATGACAATCCAAAAGAGTTGGATAAGGCCACACGGGATAAAGAAAATTAAGTAAATATTCTTGGAGTTTTAACACCTTGTTTTTGTCTTTGAATTTTAACTTGGTGATAAAAGAAAAGGAAGCGAATGAAAACAAAAAGAGGTCAGTTTTGTAATAGAAGAGAATATTTTTTTAAGAAAAGTGGTGTTTTTGAGTTTTAATTAGAAAAAATATATATAAAAAAATGAATGTATTTCGAGTCAAAAATTTTCTTCTCATTTTTTTTTCTACAACAAAAAAACTTTATAGGATATTAGTTAAAAAAGAAAAGAAAGTAGAAGAGAGTACTTACTTTTTGAGCCAAATATTACACATGGAGAAAGAAATAAGGGAATTAGTACAAAATTATCATTACTTTAAAAAGTCATTTATACAAAAAGAGGGTGGTGGTGGTACTATGGGAAAAGCCAAAGAAGGCACAAATTAACACATGGACTGAAAATTCAGTGGGGGCAGGTGCCCCCCCTGCCCCTAGGGTAGAACCGCCCCTGCATACACAAAATTTGTTTCGTCTTTATCTCCTACATGATTTAAAGCCCTCTTGCTTTGTTTAGCACAACAGGCTTGTTCACTGTTGGATCACACTGATACTGCTATCGCAACGGTTTCCTCGATTTTATTGTTCAATATCATCTGGAGTCCTGTCAAAATTTTGCTGGAGCTTGGTTTCAGTAGAAAATTAGGGGTGTCATTCTTTTGGTGATATCTTTAAATTCATGCCTGCCATATTGGAAGTATAGTGCTTCTTTATACTAGTACAGAATTCTTGAAGAGTATTTTCTTAGACTATTAATTTTCATTTATTTCTTGATCGGCACCAAATTTCTCATGTATAGGTCCCAAACATACTCAAAATTTGATTTTTAGTTTATCTGTAATTACTATAGATCTAATTTATGTTCCTAATGTGTTTCCAAACTGTTTTTAATGCTTCAAAATGATTGAAAATGTTTGCCAAACTTAAAGTAGTTCTAAGCTAGTTTCCCTCATTGAAAAAAGTAATAAATAATAGAAAATGCAGAAACCTCAGAACTCAGATAGAATTATTCATCCTCTAATTTCTTGATCTTATTCTATGGCCAAAAGTTTTGGTCTTTGGATACTACATACCCTACCAATTATCAACATCAACATTTCTAAGAATTCATCTGTTGCAACCTCATTAGGTTACATTTTTGTAATCATGCTTCTTTTCACTATTCTCTTTGTATCACATAAGCTTGTTAATTTGTTTTATTTCCAAGGAATGAAACTTTATATATCTAGTGATATTCTGAAATGATTTTTTTTGTACATGACGTGAGTTTTTGTAATGCAATTGCAGGATGTTTGAGAATCGTGTTCCACACATGGTGGACAATGATTACACGCCATTATCTGCACTCGATATCTTTGTGAAGGATCTGGTCAGTCTGATTTCAACCTCATAATGCTTTTCATGGATCAACTTGTTTTTTATTCTCTTTTAGTTTCTTAATCATGAAAATTAATGTTACAGGGGATCGTCTCTCGTGAATGTTCATCCCGCAGGGTTCCACTTCATGTTTCTACTGTAGCGCACCAATTGTTTTTGTCAGGTGAGGTTGAATATGTAAAAACAAATATTTACATTCTCTCTAACTGTCTATGTTGCGATGGTTGTTCCTTTATGAAATGTTTTTCAGGAGTTGTGTAATTTTATGAGTTTCCGTTAGTTTATAGCTATAGTTATTAATGAAATTTCTGAATGATTTTTAACGTTCTTTTGAGATATAGTATCCCAGTTTGTAGTTATTAACTGAGAAGGGGCCAAATCTAATGAATGCAGTGGGAGTCGTGAATTGTCTCTAACTTTAGCAGCTTTAAGATAAATTTAAATATGAGAAGAAACATTAAATTTCACATTAAAAAGTTTGTATCATGTGATTGTTCTGGTATATGATAGATCACATTAAAAAAGTATGTATCACATAAAAAAATTGTTTATTTGTAATGAAATCTCTAAACTTCTGTTAGCAGGTTGTTATTTTCAAATGCATAGCTCTTCCTCTACTCATTCACTTAGATATTACTTACATATCTGATTCTGATCTTGGTGAAAATTATTGGAAATAGAATTGATCAGTCCTTTCTATGATTCTATGAATTTACTATACGGTTGAATTAAACTTCTGTCACTGTTTTTTTTCTTGACTCAGTGTTGGGTAAAATCTAATAACGCACAACACGCAAGTATACGTGGTCAACAAGTAATAAAGTGAAAGTAGAGTATCATTCCCACGAGGAATTGTTAATACAAATTACCAAATATACTCTTAATCAAACTAATTTTATTTAAACAAACAATTTATGATTATAAATTAAATTATCTAATTACACTAATTCTAATTACCACTAATTAAAAATCAGATTATGTAGATTTAAGATCACAACTTCACTTATTGCTTCATTTAAGTTAGCACACTTCTCATCAATTATTTTCTATCCAGAATTGTTAATCAAGAACACTAAAGCAGATAAAATCACTTCTCGATGCATAATACCCATACTCACTTAAATTCACAGATGATAGAATTAAGCAAGACACCTTAATTAACTAATCCACTATATTTCTATGTGAATTACAATTAAAAAGGATTTAAAACACAAGTTCTCTATAAGATTACATATGGCGCAAAGGCATATCTTATCCTAAACATGAATCATGAATTCCATCTATGCAGAAATCACAAACACATGCTATTATGATCAGATCTAAATCTAAACTTCATCTCTCGAGTTCATATAGATTATCACGGTAATTGATGGCAAATCAATTAAACAATTAAGTCCAAATCACAATAGACAATCCTCACAATAGAACATAATAATTGATAGTGAATCATATTAAAATAAACTACATAATAAGATCCATTGTAATCTCAAACAAAGAATTAGTTCATTGAATTAAAACTAAGAATCCACACTTGAATACACATTAAAAGATAAGAATAAGATTAAAGAAAATAAGTGAATCTGTTGTCGGCAAATTCGTCCTCCGTCTCGCTCTTAATCTGGATCTCCAATGGCTTCCAAGTGCTTCAATCTCCAAATCTCATAAGAACTAGTGTTTTCTCCTATTCTACTCTAATCAAATCTAATGGAATCCTCTCTCTCTCCTAATCCTTGTGATTCTCCTCCTTTTATGTCTCTTTATATGTCTTTAAGTCCTCTTGGAAGTCTTTGAGTCAATCGGATCGAACCAATCCTTCTCGAACTCAAATTCAGACAAAAAACGACTTTTATGCGGTACCCCAGCCCCAGCGGGGGTATAAGGCTTAAAGGGCCCGCCCTGGCTGGCATACCCAATGTTTTGCAGCTTGTACCCCGCCCCGGCGGGGGTTTTGTATAGTAAAAGCCCGCCGCGGCGGGCATCCTTTTTCTATTGCAGTGTCCTCTGGTAAAACAGCCATAACTTTTGATCCGGGAAGAGTTACGAGGCCCGCCACCTATCAAATCGAAGATATCGACGAGCTCTACAACTTTTATTTTTTAAGAATCGAGAAATAACGGACGGATGAAGGTCGAAATTGGGCTGGAAGTGACTGCTATGCAAATGACCACCCAAAACAGTTAAGTTCAACGTTCGTTGGTACAAAGATCATAACTCTTGCATCTGAACTCCGATTGGAATGATCCAAGATGTTCCGGAAAGCTAAGAAGAAGCTCTACAATATAATCCAAGTTCCAAACCAATAACATGAAATAAACATGAAAGCCAAAACGATGTCCGGGTTGCTTTTCTTTACGATTTCATACCAATTCTTTGCGATTTCATACCAATAGTCGCTCACACAGCTCTCAAGCGTATAATCTACAAAATAAACACAAAATGCATGAAAAGTAACTAAGAAATATAAGTTTAAGCAACTAATTCAAGTAACAGATATCGGATAAGTAGGTATAAAAACTACTTATCAAATACCCCCAAACTTAAACCTTTGTTTGTCCTCAAGCAAAAACACAAAACAACAATGCTATGCAATGCAACTAATCTACATGCATACGAATCCAACAGTAATGACAGAAACAAGTCTAATCAACCGGCCTTAGAGAAATCAAGTAAACATGATAATACATCATATCAAAACAAATCATTAACTTCCCAATCAATCATCAAATCTTAGACTGTTATCACTAATATAGTGCGTGTGTGCTCCACAACAATGTTAACTGATGTAAAATCAAATTTAACACATAACAAGTCTCTTCAAAGGAATCATACAGTGTAAACTCAAGAAATTCAAAAACAAGCTAGATCCAACAAAAATCAAACAATTACCAATATCGAGGGCCAACATAGGATACTTATGCTTCATTTTTCATCTACAGGGGCTTTTTGCTCTTATTTCCCGTTTTATTCATTTTTTTTGTTTATATACACATAGCTATGTAATGTCTTATTCCCTTAGGCTTTTCAATGCTACCTTAATGAGCTTTCGGCCAACGACTCCTAGACCATTAAGACCTTAGGGCGCTAGGTGTAAAGACAATCCCCTCGGGCATACTTACTCAAGTAACAAAGGCCACATAACTAGACAAGCACGCCACGGTGTTTATTCATACTTTTTTTTCTTTTTTCTTTTTTTATATAGCTTATATACCTCAAATATTCCCCCAAACTTAGGTTCTTGTCTAACCTTAGCCATAACTACTTATTCTTGTCATTCTTTCATTCAAACTAGCATTATCCTTTAGAGTCCCATTATGTATCAATTTAAACGCAATCAATCAACAAGTTGTTTTTACTATGCTATCGTTATTATACCAGTTTCAAATAGAAACAAAAACTCAATTCATAACAAGAAATCACATCAAAGCTCTAATAGTCAGTACTATACTTGTCTACCCAATTCCAATCTCATCATTGGCCAAAACAAACTGTAAATATCAAAAAGTTGGACTCATGCAAGATGTACTAAATGCTATATAAACATAGTAAACTAACTACTATTTTTGAAAATTTTCAATTTTTTTTAATTTTAAACAAAAAGATGAATGTAAAAACTAAATGTAAATAACCTGTAAACATAACGAACTACAATGTAAATAACTAACTATATGCAATACGACACTAAAATGCCCCCAAACTTAAACTAGGCATTGTCCTCAATGGCTGAAATAGAAAAAAGTAAAGCAGAGGACTTCGCTGAAAATATAGCAATCCTCCTCCTTGTTCGCTAAGTTTGGAGAATAGGTTAGGCACATTGAACAAATTGGGCACCACACTTGAATTTGACTTGCATAACCTTTCCATAATCTTTTGCCTGTCTATTGAACCTCCAATACCTGCAATGAAGAGAGTACAACATGGATTAAAATAATACTTTGGATTGGTAAGAGAACTTAATAAGCAAATTAATTCCTATCTACTAAATAAACTAGTAAAGCATATAAATATAAAAATTCCTGGGTTGCCTCCTAGTTAGCGCTTGAATTACAGTCTTTCAGCCTGACTTTGTCTGGTCAACGCTATCCAATTCCTCTTCGATGATTGAGGAACCTCCATCCATCGGAAATAATATAACTTTTGGTAGGTTCCCATTTGTGATGGCTATCGAATTAAAGTCACCTAGCATGCTTTGTTTAAATAAGTGCCCAATTGAGAATGTTGAATAACTAGGTGCTTTTCCGTCCGTTGAGCCTATGATTCGATTAGGGCTTTGAGGCTTGGCAAGAACAACGGGATCTTCTTCTATCTTCTCCTCCTCATCCCACCATGGCTTTACATTTGTACTAGCTCTCATGTCATAAAGAGCCTTGCCGACGACATGACTACCAAGCGGGCATGGTTTTGCAAATCTAACTGGACCCTTGATCTTTGGCGGAGAAGGAACTTGGGGCACTAATAACATCGGCTCATCCTCGTTGGTACTCATAGTTAGTTCTTCACCGACCTTATTTTCATTATCCCCACTTGTCTCCTCTTTTTCAACATCTTGTTTCTCATCCAGTTGTAGATTTGGTTCGGGCACTTCATCAATCTCGGAATCCAAGTCATAACACCAATTATATTGAGGACAGTTGTTCAAGGCTTTGAACATTTGATCTATCTTATTCTGAAGATTCTGAATTAACCGCTCTTGATTAATCCTCCTCTCCTCATTTGATGCTACGAATTTGGACAACAATTCCAGTACCCCTGAATTTTCTGCCTCAGTATTGGAATCCACGTATTGAGGACCATGGATTGAAGTGGTGATGAGTTGCTCCATCTGGTGCTGAAAATTGTGGCTCGATATTTCTCGACTCATCATCCTCTCCTCTTGGTTTGCTATAATCTTTGACATGAATTCCTCCAAGTTTGACTTTTCTTCTTGCAATGGAAGTTGACATGAGAATTCCAAAGTGTATGTTGAATTTGGAGCAGAGTATTGATCTTCATAATTGAAACTCCATGAAGAATCCAGGTGATACCCCAATCTTGATGATAGTTGTTGGGATAGAGATAATTGTTGGGGTAATCACCACCACACTGTACCGGCTCAAAACTGATGGCGCATTGATGACTCAGATGATTTCCAGCACAATAATCACAAGTAACTGCCATCCTTCGACTCCTTTGGGCTACAATAACGTCCAACGTCCTCGAAAGTTCTTCAATCTGTGCTGATATTGCGGAAAATGCATTAAGTCCATCAATCTTTGTTTCCCTTGGTTGAGTCATATTTGCCATCCTTCGACTCCGTTGGGCTGCGATAACCTCCAACGTCTTTGAATTTGCCTAAATTTGTACCGACTCTACAGAAAATGTATTAAGTCCATCAATATCTGTTTTCCTTAGTTGAGTCATGTTCGTGTATGGCCATTGATACGCAAAGTCATCCATGGTACCTGAAAAGAGAGAAATATAGGAAGAGAATTAAAAATAAAAATAAAAATGTTTAAATTAAGACTGATTTGATTGAAATTAATACTGGTAAAAAATATTAAACTAATTCCCCGGCAACGGAGCCAAAAACTTGTTGGGTAAAATCTAATAACGCACAACACGCAAGTATACGTGGTCAACAAGTAATAAAGTGAAAGTAGAGTATCGTTCCCACGAGGAATTGTTAATACAAATTACCAAATACTAACTCTTAATCAAACTAATTTTATTTAAACAAACAATTTGGGATTATAAATTATATTATCTAATTACACTAATTCTAATTACCACTAATTAAAAATCAGATTATGAAGATTTAAGATCACAACTTCACTTATTGCTTCATTTATGTTAACACACTTCTCATTAATTATTTTATATCCTGTTAATCAAGAACACTAAAGCAGATAAAACGACCTCTCGATGCATAATACTCATACTCACTTAAATCCACAGATGATAGAATTAAGCAAGACACCTTAATTAACTAATCCACTATATCTCTATGTGAATTATAATTAAAAAGGATTTAAAGCACAAGTTCTCTATAAGATTACATATGGCGTAAAGGCATATCTCTATCCTAAACACGAATCATGAATTCCATCTATGCAGAAATCACAAACACGTGTTATTATGATCAGATCTAAATCTAAACTTCATCTCTCGAGTTCATATAGATTATCACGGTAATTGATGGCCAATCAATTAAACAATTAAGTCCAAATCACAATAGACAATCCTCACAATAGAACATAATAATTGATAGCGAATCATATTAAAATAAACTACATAATAAGATCCATTGTAATCTCAAACAAAGAATTAGTTCATTGAATTAAAACTAAGAATCCACACTTGAATACACATTAAAAGATAAGAATAAGATTAAAGAAAAGAAGTGAATCTGTTGTCGGTAAATTCGTCCTCCGTCTCGCTCTTGATCTGGATCTCTAATGACTTCCAAGTGCTTCAATCTCCAAATCTCATAAGAACTAGTGTTTTCTCCTAATCTACTCTAATCAAATCTAATGGAATCCTCTCTCTCTCCTAATTCTTGAGATTCTCCTCCTTTTATATGTATCTTTATGTCTTTAAGTCCTCTTGGAAGTCCTTGAGTCAATCGGATCTAACCAATCCTTCTCGAACTCAAATTCGGACAAAAAACGACTTTTCTGCGCGTACTCCCGCCCCGGCGGGGGTATAAGGCCTAAAGGGCCCGCCCCGGCTGGCATACCCACTGTTTTGCAGCTTGTACCCCTGCCCCGGCGGGGGTTTTGTATAGTAAAAGCCCGCCCCGGCGGGCATCCTTTTTTTGTTGCAGTGTCCTCTGGTAAAACAGCCATAACTTTTGATTCGGGAAGAGTTACGAGGCCCGCCACCTATCAAATCGAAGATATCGACAAACTCTACAACTTTTATTTTTTAAGAATTGAGAAATAACGAACGGATGAAGGTCGAAATTGGGTTGGAAGTGACTGCTATGCAAATGACCACCCAAAACAGTGAAGTTCAACGTCTGTTGGTACAAAGATCATAACTCTTGCATCCGAACTCCGATTGGAATGATTCAAGATGTTCCGGAAAGCTAAGAAAAAACTATACAATATAATCCAAGTTCCAAACCAAGAACATGAAATAAACATGAAAGCCCAAACGATGTCCGGATTGCTTTTCTTTGCGATTTCATACCAATTCTTTGCGATTTCATACCAATAGTCGCTCACACAGCTCCCAAGCGTATGATCTACAAAATGAATACAAAATGCATGAAAAGTAACTAAGAAACACAAGTTTAAGCAACTAATTCAAGTAACAGATACCAGATAAGTAGGTATAAAAACTACTTATCAGTCAGTAGTCCTGACTTGCAATAGAATTGGCCAGTTCTTTCTCTGTATGATGGTGAAATGTGTTTGAAACAGAAAGGAGATCAAGCGTTCAGTTAGAGTCTTTATTCCTAAATTGTCTTTTTAATTACTGATGGAGTTCAATTGAATGTAAAGATTAGTTTTTCTACGATCTTTAGGTTGCTGCACCTTTTTGCCATATTGGAAAGGAAACTTCATTTGCACATCAGAAAAAATTAATTTATCTATCGAGTTATAAAATAAAGCAAAGAGAATAAAAGTCGGGGCGTCCTTTCCATGAACCAAATATTTTGCTACAACTGATACAGAACATATTAGTATTTCTGCTTATAATATGGGCTGATTCTGCGTGCATACATATATATATATATATATATATATATATATCATGTATGGGAAATCCATTTCACTTATTATACTACATATATCTTGTCTAAATAAATATATATGTTAGCTTATTGCCAACTAACAGTTCTTGTTACTTTCATTGAATAGGTTCTGCTGCTGGGTGGGGTCGCTTAGATGATGCTGCTGTTGTAAAGGTATGATTTTGTATTCACAATTTGTGAGAGGCATTCATTTACATGGGGGAACAGCTGTCAGGGTGAAGTGAAGCGTCTGCTTTATAGGAGTCTGGGATTTTTGGAATTTGCCAAATGATTCATACCAAGTTTGGAGAAATTTACTGTTTTTTCCCCTATCAAATTCTCCCTTAACGTCCATATAGTTAATTGACTACTATTAATAAGTTATCATTGTTTTTTCATAACATGGCTTGATTGTGACATAGATAGGACTCACAGTGGCCAATTTCAGTTTATAAAGATGTTCATGTCTGAAATTGAGTAATAGAAATTTAATTTAACTCTTGTACTATCTTTGTAGGTGTATGAGACACTCACAGGTGTCAAAGTTGAAGGGAAACTTCCCATTGTTGGGAAAGAATCACTATTGCAATCTCTTCCATCTGAGTGGCCACTAGATCTAACTGAAGATATACGTAAATTGGATCAGCATAATTCAAAAATTTTGGTGGTTCTGGATGATGATCCAACTGGAACTCAGACTGTTCATGATATCGATGTCTTGACAGAATGGTGAGTGCATCTCAAATAACTTGTTAGGTGTTATAATTTTTTTTGTGAAGACTCTATACTAAAGTTAAGACTAAGAGTTGTTATCTAACTCCAAACAGGCTGCAGTTCTTTCCATTGTCATTATAATTTGGTTAATATTCTTGTGTATATTGTATACAATCACCCCGAGTGTCAAAACATCTTTAAGATGATAAATAAATGAAAAAGAAAGTATTATGCCTATCAATACTAAATCTTAGTTGCTATATATGTTTTCAGGAACATTGAGTCGCTTGTTGAACAGTTTAGGAAAAGGCCAAGTTGCTTTTTCATTTTGACAAACTCTCGTGCACTGAGTTCTGAGAAGGTAAATAGCTTCCTCAACGCATACAGTTTTGAATTTATTTTTTCAAAATTTTTGTTAAGATGACAAATGACCTTATATATATGTTACTGACTACAAAAATAATATTCCCCACACAGGCTAGTGCACTGATAGCAGATATCTGCAGAAGCCTATGTTCTGCAGCTAAGTCAGTTGAGCACATTGACTATACTGTGGTATTAAGGGGTGATTCGACATTAAGGGGTCATTTTCCAGAGGCAAGGACATGGACCCTCAAGTTTTAATATAATATAACGGTAACTATGTCTTTATGCTGTTTTAATCATTATCCTAACATGTTTGGCTGATTTATGTAGGAGGCAGATGCAGCTGTGTCAGTACTAGGTGAGATGGATGCGTGGATCATCTGTCCCTTCTTTCTTCAGGGAGGTCGATTCACCATTAATGATATACATTATGTTGCAGACTCTGATAGGTATTCTTCTATTTCTCTCATGCTGTCACATCCTTGACATTTCAACATGCAGAACACTGTCATGGTTACACTCTTGGTGTTTGTAGGCTTGTTCCTGCTGGGGACACAGAATTTGCCAAAGATGCTGCTTTTGGATATAAATGTTCAAACCTCCGTGAGGTCTAGCATTTTTACTTACGTGAAACACATGATAGATCATCAATAATCGAAGTTAAGATTTCGTTTTAATTTTTATTTTTCTTCATCTGTATTATAGTGGGTGGAGGAGAAAACTAGAGGCCGCATACTAGCTAGCACTGTTGCATCTATCTCTATTCAACTATTAAGGAAAGGTGGACCAAATGCTGTTTTTGAGCATCTTTGCAGTTTGCAGAAGGTAAAGAGGAAAGTTTGGCAGAAATCATTTGTATCAACTAATCATCTACCTGGTTATGCATCTTGATCTAACTTATAGATATTTCTGATTTGTTCCTTCTTTTTCTCACATTCATATCCATGCCTCCTCCTCCACTGCAACCCGCCCCTCATAAACTCCTCCAACATAGACAGAGAACTCATGAATATCAACGTATTTATGTCAGGGGTATAAAAACTACGAGAAGCTCCAATGAAATTTCTGAAGTCACAATCTAGACTATGGCCAATGAGGTTTCTAAACTTACACTCCCTCTGTGCTTCGATTGATAATAGATTGACCCTTTAAACGAGTCGGACAACGCGAACAGAGAGCTGCTCGAATTCGACTCGAAACGTTAAATTCATACTCGAATTCGAATTGTATTTAAAAAATTCTACTCAGATTTAGATTCGACTCGAATATTTATTACTCGAATTTGATCCAACTCTGATCAAATTATATTCAAACTACTCGCAGGGCCAACCCTGAGTTTTGAATGGCCTAAAGCGACAATAAAAAAATTTGGGCTTATTTCATTGGGTAAATTTTTTGTGATCCTTTAAATTTAAACTAACGTGAGCTGGTCTCTTTTGTTTGGCTATATATATACATAACATAAATACCTCTTGGGGGCCCTAAAAATTGTAAATTTTAGTGGGCCTAAAGCTTAGGCACCTTGGGCTTTAGTCCAGGGCCGGTGCTGACTACTCGCGAGCTTCAATTTCAAGCTCAAATTCGAGTCTCCACATAATAACTCGCTTTATAATAAATATAATTATAAATTGAATTTGTTATTTTACTTAGAAATGAGAAAATATATTTACTATTACACTTTACAAATATAAATCACAATTAAAATTAAAAACAAAATAAAATAATAATAATTAATTATCCTAATTTGATTTAATTTTGTATATATTATAAGAGAATGTATCGAGTATCTAATCGAATCTGTATCAATCGAGTATGTATCGAATCACAATTGAGAATTCTAGTAGTTTGAATCTTAAACGAGTCGAATATAATCTTGCTCAGATTTTATTCATATTTTTTTAGAACTATTTTTTATGCTCAAATTTGAAGCATATTATTAATGAATCCGAGTCTCGCTCGTATTTTTTCAAGTCGAGACCAAATCGATCCCGAATTATTTGGTTCGTTTACAACCTTAAACCCTTCTGTTAGTTGACATAATGCAGAACAAGAGCAACATTTACTTCTGTTACTTTTCTTGCATCCCTTTGGGCTTTCGCCATGGGCAGTGGCAAAGCCATTATTTTACATCACTAGGGGAAAAAAGTACACTAAGCATATATACGCCAAAAAAAAGGAAAAAAAGAAAAAGGAATAAAGAAGTCGGTTACTATTAATTTGATAACTATATTAAAAAATAATTCAAACTATTGTAATACAATAAAGTTGTAATAATATTTAAATAATAAATTCTAGTTTTTGTGACTTCTGAAGAATGGCTCTCTCCCTCCCACCCTTTTAATTTCAAAATCAAAAGAAAAAAAGCATTAAGAAACAGGAGGCTGAGGTAGCAAGGGATTTAGGGCACTAGTTTAGGAGTTTTAGGGAAAGGTTATAAACTTAAAATTACTCCACTAGATTTGAAACAGGAGTTTCTCTTTTGGTTGAACAGTTTCATTGACTGCTTGTGAAGCATTAATATATAGCACTAATTAAATTTATACTTTGTTAATATTTATAGCTATCACTTAGTTTATTAAAAAATATCAGTGAGGGAAACTGCTCCACTAGCCACAACATAGCTTCGCCAAAGGCTATGGGAGCCATTCATGACAAATATATGTGAATTTTTAGCACGCACAACCATCAAGATATCAAAGCAAGGCTCAACAAAACAGAAGACGGCTGCACTTTGTAAGTGCTTCTTGTCTTGTTTTCAACTAGTTCGGTAAGGTGGACTTCTTGTCCACCATTTTTTTTCTTGTAGCCTTTCTTTTCTATTAATATTTTTTTTTCTCCTTTTGTTTTTATAACAAAAAATCTCTTCTCAATAAGCTATGTTTTAACCATCCATATTTTGTTGTAAGATTTCTCCCCTCAAAAGAGTTTAATTCTATTTTGTATTTGGGGTTTCAATGCTCATTTTGAAATTTCAAAGCTCAAAAGGAAGACCGAATTGATAAGAATTCCTATAGATCTTGGAAACCAATGGCGTAAACTTAGAGTATGACTTTCTCCCAGCTAAGGGAGTCTGAGCAGTTTGTGCCATAATTTAATAGCTAAATATTGTAGCAAATTGCTTTCCAGGTTATAGCAGTGTTACCTGAAAATGCTAACATGTAAGCGAATTGTGATTTCGTACGAGCATTCCAAAACATTAAATTTAGCGATCCAAAACTTCTTTTTCTATTTAATAACAACAGGTTGAAACTTTAATTCAAAAAGAATGATTATAACTATGGTTTTTGATTTTACAAATGAGGGGCATTTTTTTATAATCACTAGGCATTGTGAACAATGATTAGGCTAAAATTAGTGGAAGACTAAGATTGCCTATCTATAACATTCTTCCAAAATATCTAAGATATCTACAAGCTTAGTTATCACAAAGATAAATCTAAAATGTTCTATCAAAAACCCTAATATGTATAACGAAACTCTAAACACCAAGTGAACACTTTGTGGGCATCCAATAATAATGGTAACGTGGTGTAGCCTCTTGAAAATATGCATATTGTGATACTAACTTATTAGATTTAACTAAACATATATGTTTAGGTAAGTTATCGTAATGTACCACATTTCGAATAAACGTACTCGTACTATCAAAATGACCCCAAAAAACCTACCCCTACAATACTTTTGTACCATTATATGTGACGTTTTTTGTTCTTGTTTTCGTTACAGTACCGCATTGAACCGCGATCTCCATAACATTGGGATATAGTAGTTTTGTATTATATTTAGGGGCTCACGAAGATTATGGTATGTTATTTGTATACCAACCTCATATTATTAATGTTTACTTAAACCAGCTGACAATAGGAAAATATGTAAAAAAAGGAAAATAATTAACTTAGCAGTTCAGCTATGTAGTTGATATTAGATTATATAGTTGCGTAGATTTAGTATCATTAGGGTTTACCAGTCTTCTTTTCATAGAAGTAGTGGTTATGATGGAATTATACAAAACTTTTAATTATTAATGAAATATTGCTATCTTACTTTTGAGTTCTTCAGAGAACTTTAGGGTTTTGCTTCAACAAAATTTTCCCTTGGTTTCTCTCGAAGAAACAAAATCTTCGATAATGAAGCGAAATTTGATTTTTCCCTCTCGCACTCCATGATGCTTCAGATTCAGCTTGATATCTCTCTCCACGTGCAAATGGGGGTTGCACATGAGGTGCAGCATTAAAGCATGGTACACATTGTTGGCTCCTCTCTCTAATAGCATAAGATTTTAGAGCAATTGGTGACTTGACACTGCGTGAATGCTTTATACAACAGAATAAATCCTTCCAAATATCAACTGCTGCTCATTCAGAGTCAGCTCACTGAACCAGTAGCTTGGTTTCAGCTTCATTTAAAGTAGTAGAGTACCTACTAAATAAAGTAGTAGAGTGACCTAGATACTAATGTTCCATTTCTGGAAAACTATGCATCTGGAATAAGTTCACTAATCACTCAACATCTGGAATAAGTTCATAATCACTCAACATCACTCTCAGAGAAATTTCTTAATTGAGTTAATAGATGCATTCCCTTCCCAATCAATTCGTTTACAGATAAGTAGCTCTTGGATATGAAAATTTTCACCTGTCTTCTAGTGAGTCTACGAAATTAGTGGTATACTGGACACTCCTTTTCATCGCAAAACAACCATATGATGAATATGAGGTATTTATTTTCCACTGCATGCTTATTTCAGAATACTTATAATCTCTTACGCATTCAATTGTTTTGTTAAACAGGGTTCAATATGTATTGTTAATGCGGCTAGTGAAAGAGATGTGGCTGTGTTTGCAGCTGGAATGATTCAGGTACTTCCTGAATCATTTGTGCTGTTGAATATCTCTGTTATATCTGAAAGAAAGCTCAAGACGACCTTTCTATTATTTATTTACATTTCATTGGCAGGCAGAACTGAAGGGAAAGCGATTCTTAAGCCGCACTGCTGCTAGCTTTGTTTCCGCTCGGATTGGAATTATTCCTAAATCTCCAATTTCACCCAATGATCTTGGAATAGATAAAGGAAGGAGTGGTGGACTTATAATTGTGGGGTCATATGTTCCAAAGACAACAAAGCAGGTCAATGTCATTTTAAAGTATTTTGGAACCTTCAGCCTCTTTTTAAACTCTATTTTGTAAATCTAAGTCATTACCAATTTCTTGTGACACAGGTTGAAGAACTTAAAATACAATGCAGCCATATGATTAGAAGCATTGAGGTGATTAAAATACTAATTTTTCTTATGATAAGTCTCCTATGTGCTGATAATATATATTTTTTTCAACAGAAGAATATGTGACTATTGCAATCCACTTTTCAACACACAGATTATTTATTTAACACAATTGGATTATTGACTCAAGGATCTCTAATTGCTTTATTTTGGATAGATTTCTGTTGATAAACTTGCCATGAAGTCATTAGAAGAAAGGGAGGAGGAAATCAGTCGAGCAGCTGAAATAGCAGACATTTTCCTTGGGGCTTGTATAGATACTCTAATTATGACTAGTAGAGAGCTTATAACAGGGAAGAGTGAGTCTATAATATTTTCTTGTAATTTTTAATCTGCTACCATGTATATAATTCTAAACTTGAAAGTTATATTGAATGATTACCCATATGATGATGTTTACATCAACATTGAGTAAGAACAACTGCTGATTGTCATTAATGTTGAAAACAGCTCCTTCAGAGAGTTTGGATATCAATTTTAAGGTGAGCTCTGCGCTGGTGGAAATAGTTAGGCGGATAACTACAAGACCCCGTTATATTCTTGCAAAGGTACTTCTATTTGTTCAGACAAGAAGTTATTTTTCCCTTTCAATGCCAACATTATTTTAAGTCTTAACTATTTTCCTTTCTTGATTAGAAAAATATAAACAAAAGAACTGCAAGTGCCAAAGAAAAGATTTCAATTGTTGATATTACTTAAACTAGACAGAATTTGGGCAGATGATGAATTTCTACAGAACCCACCTTATTTTTATCATTGATAATTAGAAGATTAAGTTTGAAACTTTGACTTTCCCTGTTGAAATGATGAACAATGTTTTCAAGAAATTATTTACTAGAGATGAGGTATTAGGTCAAGATTGTGGATTGGGTTTGTTAGGCTCTTTCTCCGGACATTTCTTCATTGCCCTGTTGCTTGGGGTTTGTGGAGCTCTCTATTTGGAGTGTTAGGAGAAGAGTGGGTTTGCCCAGCTTCGGCGGAAAATATGTTGTTAACTCGCTTATGAAGAAGGAAGCTGGAGGGGATGCCAAAATCCTAATGGAATTCCTTTTTTTAATAGTTTTTTGTTTAGTTTGGAAGGAGCGTAATGCTAGATTTTTTAGAGGGAGTTACTTATCCTCTCAGTTTTTAAGAGATAAGAGTTGTTTTTCTTGCTTCCCTTCTGTCTTCTGTCTTCTGCTATGGTCCCAACAATGGGGAACAGGACACCAACATAATGGGGACCAAATGCAACCAGATTAAATTAACCTTAAACCTCGTGAGACCAGAGATCTGAACCTGATACTTGTCAAGTTACCAATTTTAGTTTTTTTCAAAAAAAGTTTAAAGTTGTTAGGTAAATGGACCCAACAATGCATATCATGCTTTAACAATTTTTATCTTTTTTTATGTTGAGATATGTATGGCTGAATGATATGACTACAAGATTTTCCTTATCTTAGGGTGGAATCACCTCTTCAGACATTGCTACAAAAGCTCTAGAAGCAAAACGTGCCAAAATAGCTGGACAAGCCTTGGCTGGTGTCCCCTTGTGGCAGCTAGGTGCTGAGAGTAGACATCCAGGAGTCCCATACATTGTTTTCCCTGGTAAGTTTGTGTTCTTATATATCTCCACATAATCAACTTTTTGAAAATGTTCTGTGTTGGATGTATCACGTATATTGTATCTTTGTTAGGGAATGTTGGTGATAGTAAAGCTCTGGCAGAGGTTGTCAAACGTTGGGCTCGTCCAGTCAGAAATTCTTCAACGAAGGAGCTCCTTCTTGTAAGATCCACTAAGCAAAAAAAAACTGAAAAATTATTTTAAAATTGTGATTTTTACTGTCTTTTGTTGTAAAGAATGCAGAAAAGGGAAAATATGCTATTGGAGCATTTAATGTTTATAATTTAGAAGGAGTTGAGGCAGTTGTTGCTGCAGCAGAGGAGGAACAGAGCCCTGCAATTTTACAGGTTCAAGCATTCAATTCAGAAGTTTAGATTAGTTCAAATTTGGCTGATTATGAAATTTATATCACATGACTACAAATCTATAATTCTTCGCCTCTTAAAGACCAAGTGTTAGAGTTTTGACTTGTATACAGTATGTCAGATATGGTAGCTCTTAACCCCCACCCCCTTCTTTTTCCAGCCAACAATATCCAGGATCAATGTATGTGACGTTAGAAAGTATATGAAAGAAGCTTACACTCTCAAATATACAAATTAGTTTTCACTCAACATCTTTTCATGATGGGGAATTAAGTTTCTGCTAACTTACTGCATATTCTTTTTAAGATTAGGACTAGAAATTCTAGAATTCTTTTGTTCTCTTACTTCCTAATAAAGTGGTACTGAGACAATTTGATGGCTTAGATGAATGATGAAAACTTGGTATATTAAGAACGCATTCTGGTCTGTCAGTTGTAGCATATGAGTTAGTGATATCTCCTAGTCATGTTAAGAGAGAAAATTGTGGTGTAAACTTTTAAAATTTGTAGACTAAATATATTGAAAAAGTAATTTTTATTAATGTTTGAATGGGCTCATCAATTGATCAACTATCTATGTACTGACAGTCTTCTTAGATGAATTTCTAAAGCACTGTTCATTTCCAGATCCATCCAAGTGCCTTAAAACAAGGAGGAATCCCATTGGTTGCATGTTGCATTTCTGCTGCAGAACAAGCGAGGGTAAGTACAATTTTTCAGTAGATCATTCTAAAAATTTGCAAATACAAATGATTCGATCAAATATAGATTTCATCCTGTTTGTTGCAGCTTCTTTGTACTAGAATATACTTATAGGTTAGAATAAGCTGCTGGTATGATGTGGGTTGCAGCTTCTTTGTAATAGAGTATACTTATAGGTTAGAATAAGCTGCTGGTATGATGTGTGTTGCAGCTTATATGAATAAGCATTAATCAGATTATTACTTGAAATGTTATGGGCAAAATTTACAAGTTGCTCAATTGGTGATTATCACATTAAAGCTTGTGCAATGTTTACTGAGTTATCTAAACTGAATACCTTTAAGAAAATTCATTAAAATTTGTGTAGCCTAAATGATCTCAGTAACAGCGATAAATACACAGCAACTTTGTAGTGATTTGAGAAGTTTGAAAACAAAATTGTATCTGATTTTCCGGTGAACACCTTTTATGCATATGCTTTTGTGACCTTTTATGGAAAAAGTTTTCTAGATTCTGTAGACCTTTTATTTACAAAAGTTATGTGGATATTGTGAATAAAGTATAAGTGACTGACAAATAAATGTCTATGCAGTTGATCTATATAATTTTTCGAATCCTTGTTCACAATTTTTATGTTTCATATTGAGGAATATTTGTTCCATATCCGGATCTCTGTCTCTTAAGTTTGTCGAATTCATGTTTAAGATCTTGTGCCAAACAAATGCTCCTCTAACACTCTGCTACATTTAATTATGTTAACTTTATGACTAGTATAATTTCCACCGTGAAGAATGCATCCCAATTTAGATATTAGAGATAACCAGTGGCGAAGCCACATAGGAGTTTGTGGGGTCAATCGACTCTACTGGAAAAAAAATTGCTTTATAATGTAAGGTAAATTTTAAAAAATTTAAGTATTATATATAAATTGTCCTCACTAAAATTTTATAAATTTTCTATTATATGGGGTCAAATTGAAAATTTATAACTTTGTCAATCAAATTTTAACCACATATTACTCATATCCTCTCAATATATGTATCTCTCTCTGTAATATTTTAAACTAAATAATAATCTAATTATATTATTTTTAAAAATAAATAATGAATTACTTACTTATGAACATTTGTGATTAAAAAAGTCTATTATGAGTCAATATAGTGTATATATACCATATATTATTACTCATTATATTTTCATTGTAATATAGTGTATATATATATACTCGAAAGTATAAAGTATTAAAAAAAATTGGCTCGGGAGCTTTGCCCCCGAACCCCCACCAAATTATTTGTAAATCAGTAATAATTTTGACCCCACTGACAAAAGTTTCTGGCTTCGCCACTGGAGATAACAGTCATTTAGGTAAGGTTGGCCTACATGCAAAACACTTGAGAAGTAAATTTGCATGCCTTTGTGACAGGTCCCAATCACAGTTCACTTTGATCATGGGAATTCCAAGAAAAAGTTGGTGGAAGTTCTGGAATTAGTAAGTTGTCTTCCTAGTATATTGAAGCAGATATTTTATGTACTCTATTCTGGTTACATTTCCACTGAATTTTGTGATGTTCAAATTAGAACTATTGAGCTTTAATGTATCATTCGCAATCTACTTGTCAATACAAACCATTGCAGGGATTTGATTCAGTCATGGTAGATGGTTCAGAGTTTTCTTTCAAAGAGAATATCTCATACACGAAATTCATTTCATCCTTGGCACATGCAAAAGGTATGCTGGTGGAAGCTGAACTAGGAAGATTGTCAGGAACTGAAGATGACTTGACGGTAGAAAATTATGAAGCAAGAATGACTGACATTAAACAGGTTTTTTTTTAGTTTATTTATTTATTTATTTCGCCCCAGTTGGTTAAACACTCAATAACCGCCTGATAAAACAGTTCCAAATGCATCACATATGGCTCTGTATGAATTTCAGGCTCAAGAATTCATTGATGAGACAGGTATTGATGCTTTGGCAGTTTGTATTGGAAATGTTCATGGGAAATACCCTGCAAGTGGCCCTAAACTTCGACTTGATTTACTTAAGGTTGAGTATCTATAATCTTAACTATACTATTTATTTCTCACATCATTGGCCATTGCCATTAATATCGCAATAGCTAGTAATATGAAATACATTCATCTCACTATGATACAACATCAGTTAATTTAGTCTCCTAGTTCCCAGATTGTTAGCTCCATGAATTTAATTTTGTTTGGAACGGCTAACTTTAATAACAAAATAATTTCTCGACCCAATTCTTTGAACTGCACGTGTTACTTTATTTCTGGACTATTCTGACATCAGACTTAAATTTCATCAGCTGTTCTGTTAGAAGTATCACTCAAATAGATGAATCAATTTCACATACTGAAATTCTCAATTTATTACATAACAAAAACTAAAAACTTATAATCTCATTGTTTGAGTATAGGTATCTAATTTCCCAGTAGTTGGTTTGGGTTGTTAGTGTTATTTACCTAATTTGAGTTGTCCTAGTGGTATTTGTGCTTTGAGCCAGAGGGAATCACAATTCTTCACAAGAAGTGTAGTGTAAGGACTAGTTTATCCCTTGTGGGGGTGCCACAAACCATAATTTTATCATTCCACCTTTTTACCCAGAATAGTTTGTTATTTTGATTCGTTTACCTTATGGGCAATAACATTACCACAGGTCATCATTAGGTATGTTTTCTTCTCTAGACTATGATCTTGTCATTATTTTTATTTTTATTTGTGAAAAGGCCATTGTGTAATCATTTGGCAAATGCTATGACCATCCATGTTGATAGATTTGGCTAATTCCTACATTTGCTTTTATCCAGAATCTGCACGAGTTATGTTCGAAGAAAGGAGTTTATCTTGTTCTTCACGGAGCTTCTGGATTGCCAAAAGAACTTGTCCATGTATGTTAGATACACAATTCTAATCAATGTTGGGACCAAGCTTCCCCACCACAACAAAAAATAAAATAAAAACATTTACACCTTCCACCCAAGTTCCCCAATACAAGTAACAAAACTATTACATTAGTTACACAATTGAATTCATCACAACTAATAGTGTCAGTGTTGGCATTGTCACTAAAAGCAGTATTTGTGTCACTGAATGTATATTATTGGGGAAATCGGGTGAAAAACGAAATGGAGGGTATCTTAGTCCGACAATGCAGGTATGTATATCTGACTATCTGAGGAATATGTTCACTTACCTATTTGGGTGCATGCTTTCAATGATCAGGAATGTATCGAGCATGGTGTAAGGAAGTTCAATGTAAACACCGAGGTTCGGAAGGCTTACATGGACTCACTGAGCAGCCCAAAGAAAGATCTTGTCCATGTCATGGCATCTGCAAAGGAAGCCATGAAAGTTGTAGTTGCAGAGAAAATGCGCCTATTTGGCTCAACAGGGAGAGCATGCTAGCTACTTTGTGTAAAAAAACCATGCCTACTGTTAGAGCTGTTTGGTTACTGCTAGGGGATTTATTCCTATGGAGTAGAACTTGAAATATTGAAGAAGCAAATAAATTCCTTTAGCACCAACATTTCCAAAATTTACATTTGTGGTCTAATGTTAAGAGGATTCAATTGATTAGTCAAAAACATCTTCAAATTGAGTAACAAGTGTAGCTTAAAGTCTGAAGTGATTGTAAAACTGCGGTTAAATTGTATTTTTATTTTTGTAGTATAATTTTTGCTTGAATAATATCAATATCCTAAATTATTTCTACGGTTATTTATTTATTTAACAAAGGTGCAAAAAAATTTACTTTTTCTTGTGCCCCAGTTTGGGGATATAATACAAGTCCATGAATTCTCATAAGCAAATACGAATTCAATGTCAATAAACTTACACTTTTGTTGTGAAATTACAATAATCAATCAATTCTCATATAAAATAGAAAACATACTAAAATTATGTTATGTAAAAACACTTAAAATAGAAGGAAAATTTAAAAAAGAGCTGGAATTTCAAGAATAGCCTCACAGCATTAATGACAGATTATTTTTCATACCAAGTGCATTATTTAATGCATAGAAAACTGTTGGTTATTGGATCTAAACTGGCGAACGGTCGATTCGGTGGATATAATCACATAGTTTATTGTCTAGATACAATAAACATGTGGGTTAATCATATATATATATATATATATATATATATATATATGGGGAAAATGGGTATGCACAGTTGTGCTCTTTTTTTTTACACAGTATCCAAAATGACGTTGTTTTGGAGTTAAAAAAAACACAGCTTAAGGCTTCTCTCCCTTCTCCACAGTCGCGTAAGGGCTTCTCCCAAATCGATCGGCATGAGAGCTTCATCCTCCCCTTTTCACCTGTTGTTTCCAGCCAAATCGATCGACAAAAGGAATATCCGGCCTATGCTTCTCTCTCTCCGGTTCGTAACCTTCTCTCTCTTCGAATGTATTAATTTTGTAAATTTAAGAAATTTAGAATTTATTTGGAACCAGTTCTTCATCTCTCTTCGATGATTTTTTCATTGGTGAACCAGTTCAATTAGTTTTATCCCTAAATTAGTCCCTTTTCTTTGTGATTTTTCCTAATTTTTCTTAATTACATCGATCTGTTTTTCCGCCCATGCTCTTCTCTTAGCTATTTTGTATTTTGATTTTGAAATTTTTGTAACTGGAACACCAATCGGATTCTGTTTCTGTTTCACATAATATCATCTGTGAATTCATTAATGGTTAATTCTGTTTTATGCTTTTGATTTCTCAGGAGTGAGTTATGGAAAGATAAACACTGATCGGATTCTGTTTCTGTTTCACATAATATCTTGTGTAGGTCCTGCCCTCGTCCTGTAATAGCTTATACTGAGAAACCTATTCAGCACCAAGCCTCTAGGATTTCCGAAGCACTGGTCGTCAAAAACTCAAAAGTCATCAAGATCAGGACAAACTAAATCCTATTCAGCTGTGCATACCCATTTTCCCCTATATATATATATATATATATATATATATATATATATATATATATATATATATATATATATATATATATACGGTCTCGTTCAAAAGCATTCTGCTTAAAAAACAATACTCCCTTAAAGAGCATTCCTATTTAAAAGGTCCCGTTTTATCATTCTCTCTCCTCACGACTGAAATCGAAGTCGTAGCAAAACTTCTCCCTCTCGAAGCAAAACTTCCCCAAATTGCAGCATGACACATAAATCGAAGTCGAAGTCCTAGAATCGGAACCTCGTCACTGCGAAACGGGGAAACGGAGGAAGCGAACTAAGAGCGAACCGGCTTATAGCGACGGTTTTTTTCGTCTCTATTGTAAGACCCCGAAAATTTTTAAATAAAAAAGAATTTTCTTTATTTATTTTTTTAAATAGTAAGGGTGAATTTGATTAATGTGGTTAGTTATGGGTAAAATGCACAAATATTTTAAATAAGCAGGTGGTTATAAAATATTCATTATTGTCGGGGAATATTCGTTTGGTCGTGGAATATTCTTGCTGTCGGGGAATATTCGTACGACGGCGCAGTCTTTTGTGGGCCCCATAACGGAAAGCGATTGGATGAAGAAAACGACAAGTATAAGTTGTTTATAAAAAACGGCGTAGTTGTTACCGTTAATACTGTTGGAATACCCGGTGGTTAAAACACAGTAATACGTGTTGTTGCACAGTAGCACACGGTATTGCACCAATTATTGATTCTTACGTAAGAAGGCACTACTCAATAACGGTTACAGTAATTACTGTTCAGTATTTTATGTTATTGATTCAATAATTACTGCATTGATATTTTATATTGTTGTTGTTTCAATAATTGTCATTACACAATATTTTTATTATCGAAGCAATAATTCATATTATCTGAATAATATTATTTGATAACATTATTGGCAATGTCTAGAAAGTTCTGTCTAAGGAGAGGTTTGGTCACCTAATTGCGCGCCAGTAAGGAAAAATTCTTATTGGAAAGCCCCTCTTTCCTGGGAACTGCCTGGTTGTCAATATTGTGATTCTGTAATATTATTTGTGAATAATTAATTATTGATTCATATGATGAGGAAAATATTGATTTTATGTGGATATAGATGGAGAAAATTTTTAATGTGACAATTGTTGAAAATAAATATTTTATCTTTTTCTGATAAAATAATTCATTTAAATATATTATTTTAATAATATATTAACGGTGATATTTTTACAACGAATGTGGGATATATGAGTATACGAGGAGGAAGAATATTTTTGTTGCAATAAATGTTTAACACATATTTTGTGTGTCGGTGGACCCCATTTCTTGACTGAAATTTGATTATAGCCTGTAAAATCGTCCGTTTGTGGATTTCGGTCAATTTCTGTTTGGAATTTGGAAAAACTTCCTTCTGCAAAGTTGTAGATAATGGAATTTCCTATAAAAACTCGCGAGATTTGAATTTTCTGGCAAAAGGGCTATTTATTATGAATTATTGAAGTTTCGAAGCTTCGAAATAATTGATTTTTGGAAGTTTAAAATGTTTTTAATAACAAAAACGTTTTTGTCATTTATGGTGGGTCTTGCATGTGATGTTAATGACTGATTTCAGTTCTTCAAATGTTGGCGTTGGAATATTAATTAATATATTATTAATTTATTAAATTTTCTACTTTGATGTTCTAAGCAATTTCCTATAAATAGGTGATTAGGTTAGAATTGAAAATCACACCAGAAACTGAAGTCTTCTCTCTCTATATTATCGAGCGTATTCTTGTGAGTATTTTGAGTATACTTTGAGTATTGCTATACGGTGCAAGTTCAAGTCATAGCCTATATCCGGTGTTTCAACTAGAAGTACTGTGGTAAGGGATGTTATTTTCTTCTCAAATAATATTATTTCTTCAATATCATTATGCTGAAATGTTGGTTGGAACTTTTTATCAAATTTGGAACTTTTTCATTTCGGGATTACTATTCATGAGTTACTATTCACGAGTTACTATTCACGAGTACTATTCACGAAACGTGATGATGTTTTTTGTGAAATTTCTATCTTTTGGTGTCGGAGTTACTATTCACGAATACGGCATTATTCACCGAAAAAAATGAAATTTTTTCTTTTTGTCCAAAATATCTATTCTGGATACTAGCTTTGATTGTATCCATGTTTTGATCATTCTTGAATTTTACTTCAGTATGATTATTTATGAAGTATTTTTGAACTCAGATTGTTTAAAGTACGAATCCTTAATACTTGTTATTTTGTTTCACTTGATTCGTTTTCTTTAAAATATTTTTCATCATCCTCAGTCCTAAATGATGGTGTTACTGAATATCTTTGGCCTGTAGTGCAAAGATGGTTGATTTTATTATGAATATCTTTGGCTCGTAGTGTAAAGATGTACAGGTGTTGAGATGAACATGAACAATTGATGAATATCTTTGGCCCGTAGTACAAAGATGAACATGTGTTGAGATGAACATGACCGACTGATGAATATCTTTGGCCTGTAGTGCAAAGATGAATATTTGATTTGATTTGAGATATATATTGATTGATGTTACAGGGATAAAATATTGATGATGGACTTTTAAATTCATAGATGTTAGTAGATTTCATTCTCTACTTAACTCCTCTAATGAATTATTGTTTTCGCTGCAGTTGTTGATCTAAAACATGTTGTCTATTGTATTCTATCAGATTTTTCCCTGTTAAAGACTAAGGATAATTTGTTGTACATTATCTTAGTCATAATATTCTTTACTGGGCTAGTTGAGCTCACCCTTTTTTTGTTGTTCTAATTTTCTTCTCAGGAGACGAGAATGTAGCGAGTACGAGTCGGGGGATGTAATGATCGTTCTAGAGAGAGTTGTTTAGTAGTCCTCACCATTTTTGTAAAATAATGTATAAATAATTATGATGAGGATTTATTTGGGTATGTATATTGTCTAGAAGACAATTATTATATTTAAACTCACAGTATATATGTTGTCGTATTTTGCACGACAAATGTATTAATAAAGTTGTAGTTATTTCTGTACCATGTATTTGGCGACTCAGAATGGGTTGGATGGAATGGACCTATTTTGGGGACGTCACAGTTGGTATCAGAACTTAGGGATATGATCTCTGGCGGAGATCGGGGAATAGAACTAGGAGGGGAGAGACGAGTAAATCCTTCGCTAGTGTGTCCTACCTAAGCTTATTTGTTGGTCGGTCATAATATAGGGGTATTATGTGATTTGTTAATTTGTTTAATTAACCCTTATTTTATGACAGTATTTGAGAATGTCGACTGAGAATGTTAACAGTGGAGTAAATGAGACCGTAGAGACGCTTGTACTCACCAACGAGGAGAACGTGCAGCAGGCTGGAAATATACCTCCTGTGAACAACGCCACTAAGCAGACGATGAACGACGGGATGTTTAGGAGCTTTTTGCAGTTCATGCAAAACTAGACGAGGGAGACTCGTGTTCAAAATATAGGAGGAAATGATAGCAATTCACGGGTGGTCATAGCCAAGAAGTTCAAAGAGTTGGAACTACCAGAATTTAAGGGAAAGCCCGATCCGATCATGGCGGAAACATGGGTCAAGCAAATTACCAAGATATTCGATGTCTTGGGATGCACGGAGGAACATAAGGTTCCATTTGCCACCTTTATGTTCCGTGGAGAGGCAGACTACTGGTGGGAGTCTGTGAAGCGTACACATCCAGCCGCACTCAGCATGTCATGGGAGACGTTTCAGAAACTTTTCAACGAAAAATACTTTCCTAAAAGTATTCGCCATATGAAGGAAGTAGAGTTTATTAGACTAGAGCAGAATAACATGACGGTATCCCAGTACGAGGCGAAGTTCGCGGAGTTATCCAGGTTTGCACCTCATTTGGTGGAGAATGAGGAACGTATGACGCGGATGTTTCTGAGAGGTTTGAAACCCAGCATACGTGAGTATCTCATTTCTCATAAATTTTCTATCTATTCAGATGTTGTCAATAGGGCTCAGTTGTTAGAGCGAGATAACGAGTACATTCAACCGAGGGACCATAACCAGGATCATACTGGTGGCAGCAGTCATCAGAACAACGATAACCTGCGAAGAAAGAAGAATACGGGCAAAGGTGGTAACCACTCTGGTGGTAATCACGGCCATGAAAATAGAAGAAGCGAGTCAGGAGGAGATTTTAAAAAGAGGAGATTTAACAACGACCATGTGAAGACGACAGTGCCAGCAGTAACTGGTTCCAAGGGAGGAGAAAGACCACCGGTCGTATGTTACAAATGAGGGAAAGAGGGACATATCAGCCCAAACTGCCCACAACAATTCAAGGTATGCTATAATTGTGGAAAGGAAGGATATATCGCTCGAGAGTGTACGGTAGCGAAACCAATTCTAGCGGGGATGGTGATTCAAAAGGCTGTCCCAGAAAAGTCAAAGTCAACGGTTCTTGGAAGAGCATTTGTCGTGATCGGTCAAAATACGAGGAACCCGAACGAAGTTAGCACGGGTTAGTTAATTATAATTTATGCGAAGTTTATACCTTACTAGGTACCGGTTCTACCCATTCTTTTATCTCTCTTGATTGCGCTCAACGTTTGAACTTGACTACGGAGAAATTAGACTTTGACCTATTTATGGAGACTCTGTTAGGATAAACTTTCATTACATCCGTTGTTTAGAAATCTTGCTTGATTCAAGTTGGCACTATCACATTACCTGTTAACCTTATTTCTATAGAGATATTTGCTTTTGATGTGATTTTAAGGTTAACTACTCATCATGCCAAAATTAATTGCTTTTGTAAGGTTGTTAGTTTTCATATTCCTAAGCAACCTGATATTCGAACTCAAGCAATCAAACCATTGAAGTCCAACATTTTTATATCAAGCCATGAAGTCATTCGTTAATTGAAAAATGGATGTCATGTTTTCTTAGCCCATGTCATGGACTTGAACAAAAGTACATCAGATTTGAATGATATTTCTGTTGTTACTGAATTTTCTGACGTATTTTCTGAAGAATTTCTTGGCCTACTCCCAGAGCGTGATATTGAATTTTGTATCGACTTTGAACCCGGTACAAAACCCATTTCTAAAAATCTCATGGCTCCTATTGAACTTCAGGAGTTAAAAATTTAATTATAGAATTTGGTACCCGAGCCTTTATCTTGTGACTTCCTTTGTGGAATGCACCGAAGCCAAACTCTCCGTAGGAGACGCCATATTCGTGAGGTAGTAAACTGATAGGTGCTATTGTGATGTGCTATCCAAGATTGGGATATGAGTCATAGTTGAGAGCAACCTAAGTCAGTAATCGAAATACGTAGCTTTCTAGGCTAAGTTGGTTATTATCGGAGATTCGTTGAAGGATATTCTCGAATCGCTACTCCATTAACGCAGCTGGCTCGTAGAGATACAAAATTCGAATGGAGCAAGGAATGTGGGAAGAGCTTCGAAGAACTCAAGAGGAGACTCATTTCAGCACATGTTCTGACCATGCCATCCTGGAAAAACGAACGTGGTAGCTGGCGTGTTGAGTAGAAGATCGTATACGAGTATGAGTACGATATTGTCAAAGACTCATTTCGTATAATTTACAAATAATAGAGATGGAGATGAAAACTCTAGGTATCCACGTGATGATATACGAGTAAAATCGACTTTAATCGATAAAGTTAAAGTTGTTCAAGCTACACACTGGAGCTGATGAATTTAAAGAAGGAGGTGCAAGAAGTTGTTATTTCAAAAGCGAGAATTGGCGATGTGAGCAAAGCTCAAACCTTCGATTTATTAGTCCATTTGAAATCCTCGATCGAATAGGAACTGTGGCCTATAGACTCGTTTTATCGCCAAGTATGTCGCGTGTTTATAATGTTTTTTTTATGTACCGATGTGGACGACTCGAACCATGTTATTGAGTTAAAACCGGACGAAATAGCCGAAGACTTAACGTACGAGGAGGTACCTGTCAAGATGTTGGATGGGAAGGAGCATGTCCTACGCACGAAGGTCATACCACAAGTTAAAGTTTTGTGGAGGAATCATGCTATAGAGGAAATGACCTTGGAGTTGGAAACGGAAATGAAAGCGAGGTATCTTTACCTTTTCGAAGCACCAGTTACGTACGTCAATTTCGAGGACGAAATTTCATAAGGAGGGGAGGTTGTAAGACCCCAAAATTTTTTAAATAAAAAGGAATTTTCTTTATTTATTTTTTTAAATAGTAAGGGTGAATTTGATTAATGTGGTTAGTTATGGGTAAAATGCGCAAATATTTTAAATAAGCAGGTGGTTATAAAATATTCATTATTATCGGGGAATATTCGTTTGGTCGTGAAATATTCTTGCTGTCGGGGAATATTCGTACGACGACGCAGTCTTTTGTGGGCCCCATAACGGAAAGCGATTGGATGAAGAAAACGACAAGTATAAGTTGTTTATAAAAAACGGCGTAGTTGTTACCGTTAATACTGTTGGAATACCCGGTAGTTAAAACACAGTAATACGCGTTGTTGCACAGTAGTACACGGTATTGCACCAATTATTGATTCTTACGTAAGAAGGCACTACTCAATAATGGTTACAGTAATTACTGTTCAGTATTTTATGTTATTGATTCAATAATTACTGCATTGATATTTTATATTGCTGTTGTTTCAATAATTGTCATTACACAGTATTTTTATTATCGAAGCAATAATTCATATTATCTGAATAATATTATTTGATAACATTATTGGCAATGTCTAGAAAGTTCTGTCTAAGGAGAGGTTTGGTCACCTAATTGCGCGCCAGTAAAGAGAAATTCTTATTGGAAAGCCCCATCTTTCCTGGGAACTGCCTGGTTGTCAATATTGTGATTCTGTAATATTATTTGTGAATAATTAATTATTGATTCATATGATGAGGAAAATATTGATTTTATGTGGATATAGATGGAGAAAATTTTTAATGTGACAATTGTTGAAAATAAATATTTATCTTTTTCTGATAAAATAATTCATTTAAATATATTATTTTAATAATATATTAACGGTGATATGTTTACAACGAATGTGGGATATATGAGTATACGAGGAGGAAGAATATTTTTGTTGCAATAAATGTTTAACACATATTTTGTGTGTCGGTGGACCCCATTTCTTGACTGAAATTTGATTATAGCCTGTAAAATCGTCCGTTTATGGATTTCGGTCAATTTCTGTTTGGAATTTGAAAAAACTTCCTTCTGTAAAGTTGTAGATAATGGAATTTCTTATAAAAACTCACGAGATTCGAATTTTCTGGCAAAAGGGCTATTTATTATGAATTATTGAAGTTCCGAAGCTCCGAAATAATTGATTTTTGGAAGTTTAATAACAAAAACGTTTTTGTCATTTATGGTGGGTCTTGCATGTGATGTTAATGACTGATTTCAGTTCTTCAAATGTTGGCGTTGGAATATTAATTAATATATTATTAATTTATTAAATTTTCTACTTTGATGTTCTAAGCAATTTCCTATAAATAGGTGATTAGGTTAGAATTGAAAATCACACCAGAAACTGAAGTCTTCTCTCTCTATATTATCGAGCGTATTCTTGTGAGTATTTTGAGTATACTTTGAGTATTGCTATACGGTGCAAGTTCAAGTCATAGCCTATATCCGGTGTTTCAACTAGAAGTACTGTGGTAAGGGATGCTATTTTCTTCTCAAATGATATTATTTCTTCAATATCATTATGCTGAAATGTTGGTTGGAACTTTTTATCAAATTTGGAACTTTTTCATTTCGGGATTACTATTCATGAGTTACTATTCACGAGTTACTATTCACGAGTACTATTCACGAAACGTGATGATGTTTTTTGTGAAATTTCTATCTTTTGGTGTCGGAGTTACTATTCATGAATACGGTATTATTCACCGAAAAAAATGAAATTTTTTCTTTTTGTCCAAAATATCTATTCTGGATACTAGCTTTGATTGTATCCATGTTTTGATCATTCTTGAATTTTACTTCAGTATGATTATTTATGAAGTATTTTTGAACTCAGATTGTTTAAAGTACGAATCCTTAATACTTGTTATTTTGTTTCACTGGATTCGTTTTCTTTAAAATATTTTTCATCATCCTCAGTCCTAAATGATGGTGTTACTGAATATCTTTAGCCTGTAGTGCAAAGATGGTTGATTTTATTATGAATATCTTTGGCTCGTAGTGCAAAGATGTACAGGTGTTGAGATGAACATGAACAATTGATGAATATCTTTGGCCCGTAGTACAAAGATGAACAGGTGTTGAGATGAACATGACCGACTGATGAATATCTTTGGCCTGTAGTGCAAAGATGAATATTTGATTTGATTTGAGATATATATTGATTGATGTTACAGGGATAAAATATTGATGATGGACTTTTAAATTCATAGATGTTAGTAGATTTCATTCTCTACTTAACTCCTCTAATGAATTATTGTTTTCGCTGCAGTTGTTGATCTAAAACTTGTTGTCTATTGTATTCTATCAGATTTTTCCCTGTTAAAGACTAAGGATAATTTGTTGTACATTATCTTAGTCATAATATTCTTTACTGGGCTAGTTGAACTCACCCTTTTTGTTGTTGTTCTAATTTTCTTCTCAGGAGACGAGAATGTAGCGAGTACGAGTCGGGGGATGTAATGATCGTTCTAGAGAGAGTTGTTTAGTAGTCCTCACCATTTTTGTAAAATAATGTATAAATAATTATGATGAGGATTTATTTGGGTATGTATATTGTCTAGAAGACAATTATTGTATTTAAACTCACAGTATATATGTTGTCGTATTTTGCACGACAAATGTATTAATAAAGTTGTAGTTATTTCTGTACCATGTATTTGGCGACTCAGAATGGGTTGGATGGAATGGACCTATTTTGGGGACGTCACAGTTGGTATCAGAGCTTAGGGATATGATCTCTGGCGGAGATCGGGGAATAGAGCTAGGAGGGGAGAGACGAGTAAATCCTTCGCTAGTGTGTCCTACCTAAGCTTATTTGTTGGTCGGTCATAATATAGGGGTATTATGTGATTTGTTAATTTGTTTAATTAACCCTTGTTTTATGACAGTATTTGAGAATGTCGACTGAGAATGTTAACAGTGGAGTAAATGAGACCGTAGAGACGCCTGTACTCACCAACGAGGAGAACTTGCAGCAGGCTGGAAATATACCTCCTGTGAACAACGCCACTAAGCAGACGATGAACGACGGGATGTTTAGGAGCTTTTTGCAGTTCATGCAAAACTAGACGAGGGAGACTCGTGTTCAAAATATAGGAGGAAATGATAGCAATTCACGGGTGGTCATAGCCAAGAAGTTCAAAGAGTTGGAACCACCAGAATTTAAGGGAAAGCCCGATCCGATCATGGCGGAAACATGGGTCAAGCAAATTACCAAGATATTCGATGTCTTGGGATGCACGGAGGAACATAAGGTTCCATTTGCCACCTTTATGTTCCGTGGCGAGGCAGACTACTGGTGGGAGTCTGTGAAACGTACACATCCAGCCGCACTCAGCATGTCATGGGAGACGTTTCAGAAACTTTTCAACGAAAAATACTTTCCTGAAATTATTCGCCATATGAAGGAAGTAGAGTTTATTAGACTAGAGCAGAATAACATGACGGTATCCCAGTACGAGGCGAAGTTCGCGGAGTTATCCAGGTTTGCACCTCATTTGGTGGAGAATGAGGAACGTATGACGCGGATGTTTCTGAGAGGTTTGAAACCCAGCATACGTGAGTATCTCATTTCTCATAAATTTTCTATCTATTCAGATGTTGTCAATAGGGCTCAGTTGTTAGAGCGAGATAACGAGTACATTCAACCGAGGGACCATAACCAGGATCATACTGGTGACAGCAGTCATCAGAACAACGATAACCTGCGAAGAAAGAAGAATACGGGCAAAGGTGGTAACCACTCTGGTGGTAATCACGGCCATGAAAATAGAAGAAGCGAGTCAGGAGGAGATTTTAAAAAGAGGAGATTTAACAACGACCATGTGAAGACGACAGTGCCAGCAGTAACTGGTTCCAAGGGATGAGAAAGACCACCGGTCGTATGTTACAAATGAGGGAAAGAGGGACATATCAACCCAAACTGCCCACAACAATTCAAGGTATGCTATAATTGTGGAAAGGAAGGACATATCGCTCGAGAGTGTACGGTAGCGAAACCAATTCTAGCGGGGATGGTGATTCAAAAGGTTGTCCCAGAAAAGTCAAAGTCAACGGTTCTTGGAAGAGCATTTGTCGTGACCGGTCAAAATGCGAGGAACCCGAACGAAGTTAGCACGGGTTAGTTAATTATAATTTATGCGAAGTTTATACCTTACTAGGTACCGGTTCTACCCATTCTTTTATCTCTCTTGCTTGCGCTCAACGTTTGAACTTGACTACGGAGAAATTAGACTTTGACCTATTTATGGAGACTCTGTTAGGAGAAACTTTCATTACATCCGTTGTTTAGAAATCTTGCTTGATTCAAGTTGGCACTATCACATTACCTGTTAACCTTATTTCTATAGAGATATTTGCTTTTGATGTGATTTTAAGGTTAACTACTCATCATGCCAAAATTAATTGCTTTTGTAAGGTTGTTAGTTTTCATATTCCTAAGCAACCTGATATTCGAACTCAAGCAATCAAACCATTGAAGTCCAACATTTTTATATCAAGCCATGAAGTCATTCGTTAATTGAAAAATGGATGTCATGTTTTCTTAGCCCATGTCATGGACTTGAACAAAAGTACATCAGATTTGAATGATATTTCTGTTGTTAGTGAATTTTCTGACGTATTTTCTGAAGAATTTCTTGGCCTACTCCCAGAGCGTGATATTGAATTTTGTATCGACTTTGAACCCGGTACAAAACCCATTTCTAAAAATCTCATGGCTCCTATTGAACTTCAGGAGTTAAAAATTTAATTATAGAATTTGGTACCCGAGCCTTTATCTTGTGACTTCCTTTGTGGAATGCACCGAAGCCAAACTCTCCGTAGGAGACGCCATATTCGTGAGGTAGTAAACTGATAGGTGCTATTGTGATGTGCTATCCAAGATTGGGATATGAGTCATAGTTGAGAGCAACCTAAGTCAGTAATCGAAATACGTAGCTTTCTAGGCTTAGTTGGTTATTATCGGAGATTCGTTGAAGGATATTCTCGAATCGCTACTCCATTAACGCAGCTGGCTCGTAGAGATACAAAATTCGAATGGAGCAAGGAATGTGGGAAGAGCTTCGAAGAACTCAAGAGGAGACTCATTTCAGCACATGTTCTGACCATGCCATCCTGGAAAAACGAACGTGGTAGCTGGCGTGTTGAGTAGAAGATCGTATACGAGTATGAGTACGATATTGTCAAAGACTCATTTCGTATAATTTACAAATAATAGAGATGGAGATGAAAACTCTAGGTATCCACGTGATGATATACGAGTATAATCAACTTTAATCGATAAAGTTAAAGTTGTTCAAGCTACACACTGGAGCTGATGAATTTAAAGAAGGAGGTGCAAGAAGTTGTTATTTCAAAAGCGAGAATTGGCGATGTGAGCAAAGCTCAAACCTTCGATTTATTAGTCCAATTGAAATCCTCGATCGAATAGGAACTGTGGCCTATAGACTCGTTTTATCGCCAAGTATGTCGCGTGTTTATAATGTTTTTTTATGTACCGATGTGGACGACTCGAACCATGTTATTGAGTTAAAACCGGACGAAATAGCCGAAGACTTAACGTACGAGGAGGTACCTGTCAAGATGTTGGATGGGAAGGAGCATGTCCTACGCACGAAGGTCATACCACAAGTTAAAGTTTTGTGGAGGAATCATGCTATAGAGGAAATGACCTTGGAGTTGGAAACGGAAATGAAAGCGAGGTGTCTTTACCTTTTCGAAGCACCAGTTACGTACGTCAATTTCGAGGACGAAATTTCATAAGGAGGGGAGGTTGTAAGACCCCGAAAATTTTTAAATAAAAAGGAATTTTCTTTATTTTTTTTTTTAAATAGTAAGGGTGAATTTGATTAATGTGGTTAGTTATGGGTAAAATGCGCAAATATATTAAATAAGCAGGTGGTTATAAAATATTCATTATTGTCGGGGAATATTCGTTTGGTCGTGAAATATTCTTGCTGTCGGGGAATATTCGTACGACGGCGCAGTCTTTTGTGGGCCCCATAACGGAAAGCGATTGGATGAAGAAAACGACAAGTATAAGTTGTTTATAAAAAACGGCGTAGTTGTTACCGTTAATACTGTTGGAATACCCGGTGGTTAAAACACAGTAATACGTGTTGTTGCACAGTAGCACACGGTATTGCACCAATTATTGATTCTTACGTAAGAAGGCACTACTCAATAATGGTTACAGTAATTACTGTTCAGTATTTTATGTTATTGATTCAATAATTACTGCATTGATATTTTATATTGCTGTTGTTTCAATAATTGTCATTACACAATATTTTTATTATCGAAGCAATAATTCATATTATCTGAATAATATTATTTGATAACATTATTGGCAATGTCTAGAAAGTTCTGTCTAAGGAGAGGTTTGGTCACCTAATTGCGCGCCAGTAAGGAGAAATTCTTATTGGAAAGCCCCCTCTTTCCTGGGAACTGTCTGGTTGTCAATATTGTGATTCTGTAATATTATTTGTGAATAATTAATTATTGATTCATATGATGAGGAAAATATTGATTTTATGTGGATATAGATGGAGAAAATTTTTAATGTGACAATTGTTGAAAATAAATATTTTATCTTTTTCTGATAAAATAATTCATTTAAATATATTATTTTAATAATATATTAACGGTGATATTTTTACAACGAATGTGGGATATATGAGTATACGAGGAGGAAGAATATTTTTGTTGTAATAAATGTTTAACACATATTTTGTGTGTCGGTGGACCCCATTTCTTGACTGAAATTTGATTATAGCCTGTAAAATCGTCCGTTTGTGGATTTCAGTCAATTTCTGTTTGGAATTTGGAAAAACTTCCTTCTGCAAAGTTGTAGATAATGGAATTTCCTATAAAAACTCACGAGAATCGAATTTTCTGGCAAAAGGGCTATTTATTATGAATTATTGAAGTTCCGAAGCTCCGAAATAATTGATTTTTGGAAGTTTAAAATGTTTTTAATAACAAAAACGTTATTGTCATTTATGGTGGGTCTTGCATGTGATGTTAATGACTGATTTCAGTTCTTCAAATGTTGGCGTTGGAATATTAATTAATATATTATTAATTTATTAAATTTTCTACTTTGATGTTCTAAGCAATTTCCTATAAATAGGTGATTAGGTTAGAATTGAAAATCACACCAGAAACTGAAGTCTTCTCTCTCTATATTATCGAGCGTATTCTTGTGAGTATTTTGAGTATACTTTGAGTATTGCTATACGGTGCAAGTTCAAGTCATAGCCTATATCCGGTGTTTCAACTAGAAGTACTGTCTTTCGAGGTAAGGGATATTATTTTCTTCTCAAATGATATTATTTCTTCAATATCATTATGCTGAAATATTGGTTGGAACTTTTTATCAAATTTGGAACTTTTTTATTTCGGGGTTACTATTCATGAGTTACTATTCACGAGTTACTATTCATGAGTTACTATTCACGAGTACTATTCACGAAACATGATGATGTTTTTTGTGAAATTTCTATCTTTTGGTGTCGGAGTTACTATTCACGAATACGGCATTATTCACCGAAAAAAAATGAAATTTCTTTTTGTCCAAAATATCTATTCTGGATACTAGCTTTGATTGTATCCATGTTTTGATCATTCTTGAATTTTACTTCAGTATGATTATTTATGAAGTATTTATGAATTATTTTTGAACTCGGATTGTTTAAAGTACGAATCCTTAATACTTGTTATTTTGTTTCACTGGATTCATTTCCTTTAAAATATTTTTCATCATCCTCAGTCCTAAATGATGGTGTTACTGAATATCTTTGGCCTGTAGTGCAAAGATGGTTGATTTTATTATGAATATCTTTGGCTCGTAGTGCAAAGATGTACAGGTGTTGAGATGAACATGAACAATTGATGAATATCTTTGGCCCGTAGTGCAAAGATGAACAGGTGTTGAGATGAACACGACCGACTGATGAATATCTTTGGCCTGTAGTGCAAAGATGAATATTTGATTTGATTTGAGATATATATTGATTGATGTTACATGGATAAAATATTGATGATGGACTTTTAAATTCATAGATGTTAGTAGATTTCATTCTCTACTTAACTCCTCTAATGAATTATTGTTTCCGCTGCAGTTGTTGATCTAAAACTTGTTGTCTATTATATTCTATCAGATTTTTTCCTGTTAAAGACTAAGGATAATTTGTTGTACATCATCTTAATCATAATATTCTTTACTGGGCTAGTTGAGCTCACCCTTTTTCTTGTTGTTCTAATTTTCTTCTCAGGAGACGAGAATGTAGCGAGTACGAGTCGGGGGATGTAATGATCGTTCTAGAGAGAATTGTTTAGTAGTCCTCACCATTTTTGTAAAATAATGTATAAATAATTGTGATGAGGATTTATTTGGGTATGTATATTGTCTAGAAGACAATTATTGTATTTAAACTCACAGTATATATGTTGTCATATTTTGCACGACAAATGTATTAATAAAGTTGTAGTTATTTCTGTACCATGTATTTGGCGACTCAGAATGGGTTGGATGGAATGGACCTATTTTGGGGGCGTCACAGCTATAGCATAAAAAATTGGCTTTCTATGCTAGTGCGACGGAAAAAATCGTCGATATAGCCGGTTCGCTCTTAGTTCGCTCCCTCTAGATCGCTGGAGAGAGCCGGGCTATATATATATATATATATAATAAGGATCTTATTTAAGACCCCAACTTATTATAAATAAAATTGAATTTTCCTTTATTCATTATTCTAAATTAATAAGGGTTAATTTGATATAATGCTTTGGTTATGGGTGAAATGTACAATTTTTGAAAAATAAACAAGTGGTTATTAAAATATTCTTTTTTGTCGGGGAATATTCGTTTGGTCGTGGAATATTCTTCCTGACGGGGAATATTCGTACGACGGCGCAGCCATTTGTGGGCCCCTGTTATAAATAACGGTTGGATGAAAGAAAACGACAAAGATTGAGTTTTATAAATAACGGCGTAAATTGTTACCGTTAACACTGTTGGGTTACCTGGTGGTTAAAATACAGTAATACGCGTGGTTGCACAGTAGCACACGGTATTGCATAGTATTGTTGAATTATTGATTCGTACGTAAGAAGGCACTACTCAATAAATGTTACAGTAGTTATTGTTCATTATTTTATTATATTGATTCAATAATTGCTGCATTGTTAGTTTATATTATTATTGTTTCAATAATTGTCACTGCACAATATTTCTTATTATCGGATCAATAATTCATATTATTTGAATAATATTATTAGATAGTATTATTGGCAATGTCTAGAAAGTTCTGTCAAGGAGAGGTTTGGTCATCTATGTGAGACCCCAGATTTTATGAATAAATATTTAATTTTCTCGAATTATATTTTTGAAAATTATGGTGTGGATTTGATATAATGTTATAGTTGTGGGTAATATTTAAAATGTTGCAAAGTACGCAAGTTGTTATAAAATATTCGTTTGGTCGGGGAATATTCTTTATGTCGGGAAATATTCGTACGACGGCACAATCATTGGTGGACCCCACAACGGAATTATTGTCGGATTGAGAAAACGACAAAAATACTTTATGAAAATAACGGCGGAGGTGTTATCGTTAAAACTGTTGAACTACTCGGTAGTAAAAGTACAGTAATACGCGTGGTTGCATAGTAGCACACGGTATTGATTATTGATGCTTACGTGAGAAGTCACTCAGTTATACTCAATTATTGCTACAGTAATTGCTTCATCATATCTCTTATATTATTGATTCAATTATTGTCACAGTATCATCTGTATAATATGTTATATTATTTAAAAAATAATTGAGACGACAAGTTATTATGATTAATAATTGTTGAAAGATTAATTATGTGTTGATTAAAAAATAAAATGATTTCTGGTAATTTTTATTCAATCCTTGATGTATATAAAGAGTCTATTATGAGACGTTGGTGATAAGTTTAATTATTTATGGGGGGCCATATGTCGTCATCTAAGAGTCTCTTTCGTAAATAGTAATTACCTTCATAAATAGTAATTACCTTCGTCAATAGTATTTACCTTCTTCAATAGTAATTACCTTCGTCAATAGTAATTACCTTCGTCAATAGTAGTTGTCCCTTCAATATTACCAAGAGTTAATTGCCTCTTCGGTGTTCCAAGGGTTAATTACCCCTTCACAAATAGTAGTTGTCTCTTCAATATTACCAAGAGTCATTTTGACCCTTCGTTAAGACCAAGAGCCACCCTCAGTTTTTCTATAAATAGAAAGCTCATTCCTTCATTATTTCTTACGAATTCACTGAAACTCTAGAGAGAAAGAAGAAAAGTATTCTGCTACTTCACTTTTCCAATATTCATTTCTTCTAAGGTAGGGAATATTATTTGTTGTACCCGTAAGGGGTGTTATTCTTTCTTATTCATGAAGAGAACTGTTGTTATTCCATTTCTTATTATTCTGTTGGAATAACCTGTATACGCGGTCTACCCTATACTTGGTGACATTCTTCTATTATTATGTCTTTATTATTCTGTCGGAATATCCTGTCTGTGCTATACGCCAGACCTGGTTCCATTTTTATTATTCCGTCTTTATTATTCTGTCGGAATATCCTGTCAGTGCTATACGCCGGACCTGGTTCCATCATTTACTATTCCGCATTTATTATTCTGTTGGAACATCCTGTCGGTGTGAATTTCACCTGACCTGGTTCCGTTATTATTATTCTGCGGGAATAACCTGTTTGTGCGGTCTCTATCGCATGCATGGTGATATCTTTTGTTATTGTATTCGGTATTACTCAGTTGGATAAAACTTTGACTTCTATACTCCATGAAATTAGTGGAATATCCTTGATATTTGCGCTTCATCCAGTATCTTTTCATGAAAATATTCTTCTGAGCATTCTTGAATTTTACACCACAAAACAGTATCGTGTTGATAATTTGGACGTTAATAATTCCTGGATAAAATAATTCTTGATCTTGTTTTATTGAATTCTTATATCATTGTCAGCATCCTCTTATTTATATTTTTGAAAGTCATCTGTGGCCTGTAGTGCATAGATGGACTTGGTATGATTATGACCAGGGATTATTCGGTGTAATCATGACCGTAATATTACAAATGATGTAAAAATTAAAAATCCTCATTGGCCCGTAGTGCATTGATGGACAGTTGTTGGCATGATCATGACCATTAATGAATACACAAATATTCTTGGCCGTAGTGCATGAATAATTGTGGTGGTGATACTAAAGAATATCCTTGGCCGTAGTGCAGGGGTGATTCGATGATGTGGAATATTTATTAAGCTGAGTCTCAGCTATAACAGTGATGAAAAACCTTTTAAATCATAAAAGATAGTAGATTTTATTTTCTACTTGACACTTTTAATGGATTGCTTGTTCCGCTGCAGTTAAACTTGATGTCTATTGTATTTTATCAGTTTAACATTGTTAGAGGCTAATGATAATTTATTCTGCATTATCTTAGTCATAATATTTCTTACTGGGCTAGTTGAGCTCAACCTTTCTTTCACTGTTCTCTTCAGGAAATGAGAATATAGCTGGGACGAGTCGGGGAACGGAGTGATGGACCAGAGAATAGTATTAGTAGTCCTCACTATTCTGTTAAATAGTGTGACAATAATTGTATTGAGGACTCCTTTTGAGTTTGTATGATCTCTAGTAGACAATAATTGTATTCAAACTCACAGTTATATTTTGTCGTATTGTACACGACAGTGGTATTAGTAAGTTGTATTTGAATTCTGTACCATGTATCTGGCGACTCAAGATGGGTGATGTATACCTAATTTTGGGGGCGTCACAATCTAATTGCGCACCAGTAAGGAGAAATCCTTATTGAAAGCCCCCTCTTTTCTGGGAACGGCCTGGTTGTCATAATTGTGATTATGTAATATTATTTAAGAATAATTAATTATTAATTTATATGATAAGAAAATATTTATTTGATGTGGATATAATTGATGAATATATTATTTTATGTGGATATAATTGAAGGAATTAATGCTAAGGTGTTTTATCAGTATTTTGTCGGACCAGAAGTATTAAAAATCATCCGTTTGTGGATTTTTGATATTTTCTGTTGGGAATTTGGAAAAACTTTCTTTTACAAAGTTGTAGAGAATTTGATTTCAGGCAGAATGGACATAAAATTCGTATTTTTCTGATAAGCGGTCTATTTTCTATGAATTGTTGAAGTTTCGGAGAATAAAATGATTTTTATTAATTTTTGGGTGGGACCCACTCTTGTTTGAACACGTGGGCTGCTGGAAATTGGGTCAAGGATGGCTGGTGGCTGAATTGGTCTTTAGGCATGCATAGAAATGAGTTTTATAATAATATTAATTTATTAATTTAGTCTCCTTTGGCGTTCTAGCATTTTCCTATAAATAGAGGGCTAAGTTAGAATTGAAAATCACACCAGAAATAAAGTTTTCTCTCTTTCTCTCTCTATATTATCGAACGTATTCTTGTGAGTACACTTTGAGTGTTGCTATACGGTGCGAGTTTCTGTCAGCACTATACCGAAATTCAGTCAGAAGTACGGTTATTTTGAGGTAAGGGATGTTATTTCTTTCGCAAATGATATTATTTTCTTCAATATCATTATGCCAAAATATTGTTTGAACTTTTTATCAAATTTGAAACTTGTTGTGTCGGGATTACTATTCACGTATACGACACTATTCACGTATACGTCACTATTCACCGAAAAATAAAAATTTTCCTTTTTGTCCAAGATGTCTATTTTGGCTACTATCTTTGATTGTATCCATGTTTTGATCGTTATTTTTGAATTCTGCTTCAAAATTGGTTATTATGGAGTATTATTGATCTTGGATAAAACTGTTATACGAATCCCTAATATTTGTCCTTCTATCTCACTGGATTCGTTCTTAAAAATATTTTTCATCATCCTCAGTCCTTAATTATGGTATTATTGAATATCTTTGGCCTTTAGTGCAAAGATAAATGATTACTGATGAATATCTTTGGCCCGTAGTGCAAAGATGAACAGGTGTTGAGATGAACATGACCAACCGGTGATATAAATGAATATCTTTGGCCTGTAGTACAAAGATGATTAAAGATGTATATTGATTGTTGTTACAAGGATAAAATATTGATGATGGACTCTTAAATATTAGAAGATAGTAGAATTCATCCTCTACGTGACTCTTCTAATGGATTGTTGTTTCCGCTGTAGTTGTTGATCTAAAACTTGTTGTCTATTGTATTCTATCAGATTTTTCCCTGTTGAAGACTAACGATAATTTGTTGTATATTATCTTAGTCGTAATATTCTTTACTGGGCTAGTTGAGCTCACCCTTTTCCTTTTTGTTTCATTTTTTTCTCAGGAGGTGAGAACATAGCAGGATCGAGTCGGGGTATGGAGTGAGGTTTCTAGAAAGATGTTTTAGCAGTCCTCACTATTTCTGTAAAATAGTGTTTGAATAATTGTAATGAGGACTTATTTGCGTGTGGATATTGTCTAGAAGACAATATTTGTATTTAAACTCATAGTATGTATTGTCGTATTTCACATGACATTTGTATTATTGAATTTGTAGTTTGCTTTATGTACCATGTATTTGGCGACTCAGAATGGGTGTTCTATACCTGTTTTGGGGGCGTCACAGTTGGTATCAAAGCTTAGGGATATAGTCTCTGGCGGAGATCGGGGAATAGAACTAGGAGGGGAAAGATAAGTAAATCCTTTGCTAGTGTGTCCTACTAAGCTTATTTGTTGGTTGGTCATAATACAGGGATATTATGTGATATGTTTAATTAACCCTTGTTTTATGGCAGTATTTAAGAATGGCTGCTGAGAACGTTAACAATGGAGTGTACGAGACTGTGGAGCAACCTTTAGTCACAAACCAGGAGAACGTGCAACAGGAAGACAATATTCCTCCTGTAAACAACACTACCGAGCAAACGACGAACGATGGAATGTTTAGGAGCTTTTTGCAGTTCATGCAAAATCAGACGAGGGAGGCCTGTGTACAAAATACTGGTGGAAATGATGGCAACGCGCGGTCTGTCACAGCCAAGCAGTTTAAGGAGTTGGGACCACCAGAATTTAAGGGAAAGCCAAATCCGATCATGGCAGAAACATGGGTCAAACAAATTAACAAGATATTCGATGTCTTGGGATGCACGGAGGAACAGAAGGTTCCATTCGCTACCTTTATGTTTCGTGGTGAAGCAAATTACTGGTGGGAATCTGTGAAGCGTACCCAACCAGATGCACTCAACATGTCTTGGGAAAGATTCCATAAACTTTTCAATAACAAGTACTTTCCTGAAAGTATTCATCATATGAAGGAGGTAGAGTTTATTAGACTCGAACAGAACAACATGAAGGTGTCTCAGTACAAGGCAAAGTTCGCAGAGTTATACAGGTTTGCACCTCATTTGGTGGAGAATGAGGAACGTATGACGCAGATGTTTCTGAGAGGTCTAAAACCCGAGATTCGTCAATACCTTATATCTCATAAATTTTTTCTGTATTCAGATGTTGTAAACATGGCTCAATTGTTAGAGCGAGATAGTGAGTATACTCAACCGAGGGACCACAACAAGGGTCATATCGGTGACAGCAGTCATCAGAACGATGATAACCAGCGAGGAAGGAAGAATACGGACAAAGGCGGTAACCACTCAGGTGGTAATCGTGTCCATGATAATAGAAGAGGTGACTCAATTGGAAATTTCAGAAAGAGAAGATTCAACAACGACGGAAAGACATCAGCAGCAGCACCAGCACTAACAACAAATTCTAGGGGAGGAGAACGACCGCCGGTTAGATGTTACAAATGCGGGAAGGAGGGACTATTAGAGTTTATGCCCTAGAGGCCAATTATTTGATATAATTGCTTAACGTTTTGATATTATATTTGATTGAATAAATATATGATTTTATTATGGTTTTATTTACTGCATAATATAATTGTTAACATAATAAAATTCCTTAGAACAGTGATACAAATTATATAGTTTCAAGTATGTGACTTGAACATGAGATTATATATTACCATTAGTATCAGTGTTCTTAAATGTCCCTAGTCGAGTATCATTGTTGATGGGACAACAATGATGCATTGAGACTAGTATGTGGATTGACTGATGACCAAATCTCATTGGTCATAAATATATGAGATATTAAGTCAATGCATAGGTACATGTTAGAGAATGATGTACTGGACAGACCCACCATGAGAATTCTATATGGAGCATTATGCGAAGTGTCATTAGCAATTCTCATAGTGACAATGATGTAATGGTCCTCCGACCTGAAATCGCTATATTACTACACGAGAATTTATATACTTTGATATCATCAAATGTCACCTTTAATAGGGTGGACTATAAAGGTGATTATTGGGTTCATCATTAATCGTTTGAGAAATATGAGTGATCTAGATGAAATTTAACTATCCTATATATTATGGGTGATATCCATAGGCCTCTTGATTGAGTAGGACTATGAAATGCATGGCCATGCTCAAATAGTGATTTGTTTCATATAGTATACTCATTGATCAAGAAAACTCAGATTAAATTATGAAGAGTATGACACATTCCATGACTCGAGTTTAATCTAGGATATTAAGGTTAAAAGGATTAAATTACATTGAAACATTGGTCACGAAAAGGTTGCATCGAATCATCGATCTTATTATTACTTGGGTACCAGTGATGCATTACTAGATGCCGCTCACTGTTTATAATTTTATAATATGATTTTAAAATTATTGCCAACGTAATAATAACCTATTGGGTCACACACATAGAACGTTATTTAAAAGGGAATTAATTTAAATTTTAAGGATTTAAATATATTAATATGATTAATAGTATTTAAATCACGAATTTAAATTAAAAGGATAATTTGTATATATGTATATTAATTAAGTAAGACTTAATTAAGATATATATATATATATATATATATATATATATATATATATATATATATATATATATATATAAATTCGGATTTTATGAAATTAGGTTTTGATTTGATTAATTCCTTTTAACTACTATATATATGATATATAGGAGCTACTTAGGGATAGATCATAATTGAAAAACCCTAGCTGCTCTTAGAGAGAGACTAGAGAGAAAACAGTTTCAGAAAATTCATTCCTTTTGGTGGCTAGTACCGCAAGTCCTTCGTATTGCAGAATCGTTCGACGGTTCGTGCGGCGTTCGTGTGGATACCGTAGAGGCACAATCGGTTTGTATTGCGTTGAAGATTCGAGGCGCAGTCGGTTTTAGATTCTCATTTTTTTTATATCTGGTATAATCTCTAAACCTCTTAATTAATTGATTTTTCGCATGGATCCTGTTTTAGGGTTTTGGAATTTGCTTTAAAATTTTAATTTCCGATGTGCGTTTCTGTGCCGAAGCCCAACAGTGGTATCAGAGCTACTTGCGAAAAGATTAATTCAGATTACGTGTTTTAATTGTATTCGATATATATGATATATGATGATGCATGTTTACCGATATAAAATTGAATATATGATATTCCGTTGTATGTGTATTCTGGTAATATATATGATGATACTGTTAATCGTATCTTTAATCGGTGGAATAACAATATAACTATTCTAATCAGATTAGAAGCATGAAGAATCGTTTTAATATGATTAATCAAAACTGGAAATAAATGATAAATTCTGGGTGTACTGTTATTTGTTTTAATGTGATTAAATCGAAACTGGACATATATGATTTGTTATTATGGGTGTTTTGGTGGATTAAAATGTATGATTCTGAAACTGTTTCAGAGATTCGTATGGAAAAATTCTGCAATACAGAATGTAGTTTAAAATTTTTTTCCAGGGGGGGAGACCCCCCTTGGACCCCCCCTGTTGTAGCGCACGATGGTCGTGTCCCCTATATTTTATATATAGTTTTATTTAATTATATATAAATTGTTATGTGCTTATTGTGATATGCATGATGCACAGTTATGGCCTTTTGACCCATAGGTTAGTGGTTTTTGGTTTTGAAATACGGCTTGCATGTCGTGCCTTTCTATAAATTCTAATGTAATATTCTCTTCTCATCTAAATCCCCTCGAATGTAACTCGAGGTTTCTTTATGTCATGTAATAATCTGTAATTGATGAAGATGTCAAGATGGAGAACACAATAGAAAGATGATGATGGAGAGGAGGCTCATGCTAGAGGAAGATCCAAGGAAGCTATTTATTTTAAGATCTTTTACCACTTTAGATTGACCTTCAATCTTTCATTAGCTTGAAAAAATTGACAGTGGATTGGGCCATAACTGTGACACATTTAATTTTACACTTTATTTATGCTTGTATGCGATATGATATGATTAATAATGTGCATGTTTAATAAGATTAAAATTGGTGAGATCTAAATTAATAAAATCCCTCATTAAATTATTAAGTCTAAATCAGATGCCTTCCAATGAATAACACTCATCAAGGCTTTGATCAATAGATGTAGGTTTGCCAAAACAAAGTACCCTATTTATCTAGGTAAGATGCGATAGGATAATTGTGATATCCAAACTATTAAAATCATTGGGCCCGACTTAACTAAGTTATCTCAATAGGATTGTGGACTTAGAGGCATAGAGTTTGGTTGGTAACATTAGATCGACTAGAAACAAATGTTGTTTACCAAACTATCCAGGAGTTATATATGATATAATTGACAAAGGGTTGTCTACCTAAATAATTATGTTTGGAGAGAATAGCCAAAGCTAACTTAAGGCATAATGAAATGTGGATCTTGGCTCACTAGAAAGATTTAATAGAAAATGCTTTCCGAATTAATGGTGAGGGCTATTAATTTGAATAAAATAGTGGGAGGTATATTTTGAATGTACTATTATCAATTATATAATATCAACTCTGTAATTTGACTTATTATTTTTGCACTTATAAATTGTAGATATCAAATGGAAAAAAACAACAACACAAATAGTCTTTCATTACGATCAGTCCTTGAAAAGGACAAGTTAAGTGGAATTAATTTCCTTGACTGGCATAGGAACTTGAGGATTGTCCTCAAACAAGAGCGTAAGCTATATGTCATTGATGGGCCCATTCCTGCAGCACCAGCTGTCACTACACCACGTGCGGAGCACAATGCTTACAAGAAGCATCAAGATGATGCTCTGGATGTGAGTTGTGTCATGCTAGCAACCATGAACGCTGAGCTTCAGAAGCAACATGAGTTGATGGATGCTTATGAGATGATCGAGCATCTCAAGAAATTGTTCTAAGGGCATGCTCGACAGGAGAGGTATGATATAAGCAAGGCGTTGTATCACTGCAAAATGGGTGAACATGATCCAGTTGGTCCACATGTGCTGAAAATGATTGGGTATATTGAGTACCTTGATAGGTTGGGTTTTCCAATCACTCCGGAAGCCCAAACTGACCTTGTTTTGCAATCTTTGAACAACAGCTACTCTCAATTTGTTATGAACTATCTTATGAATGAAATTAAGAAACCCCTTACTGAGTTATTGAGCATGTTAAGAACTGTCGAGAACAACATGAAAAAGGCAGGACCCGCTCCCATAATGATGGTGCAAACGGGGAATGCTAAGGGAAATTGGAAAGGCAAGAAGAAGATAGGATCTAAATCTTTTGCCAAACCCAATTCCAAAATCAAACAGGTTTTAAAACCTAAAGGTGGGGTGGCTAAAGAAGGTGAATGTCACTTCTGTGGAAAACCTGGACACTGGAAAAGGAACTATCATGCTTATCTAGAAGAAGTGAAGAAAAAAAAAGGAAGTACGACTTCTGATTCAGGTATATATGTTATAGAAGTCAACTTGTCTACTTCTACATCATGGGTATTGGATACTGGATGTGGTTCTCACATTTATGTTAATGTGCAGGGACTCCGAAGGAGTAGAACTTTGACGAAAGGAGAGGTTGACCTACGAGTTGGAAATAGAGAAAAATTTGCTGCACTGGCCGTAGGAACTTATCATTTATCTTTGCCCACTGGGCTAGTTTTAGAATTAGAAGATTGTTATTTTGTGCCTGCTATAAGCAAAAACATTATTTCTGTTTCTTGTTTGGACAAGAAAGGTTTTTCATTTATAATAAAGAACAATCGTTGTTTGTTTTACTTAAATGATATTTGTTATGGTGTTGCACAATTGTTTAACGGTCTCTATATTCTTGATTTAGAAATGCCTATCTATAACATAAATACAAAACGATTTAAATCAAATGATTCAAATCCGACATATCTCTGGCACTGTCGTTTAGGCCATATAAATGAGAAACGCATATCCAAACTCCATAAAGATGGGTTCTTGGATTCATTTGATTTTGAATCATATGAGAAATGCGAGTCTTGTTTATTAGGCAAGATGACTAAAGCCCCTTTCACTGGACACAGTGAACGGGCTAGCGATGTATTGGGACTTATACATAGTGATGTATGTGGACCCATGAGTTTGTTAACAAGAGGTAGGTTTTATTACTTCATTACATTTACTGACGACTTTAGTAGATATGGATATGTGTATCTTATGAGACACAAATCCGAATCCTTTGAAAAGTTCAAGGAATTCAAGAATGAAGTTCAAAACCAATTTGGCAAAAGCATAAAAGCCCTTCGATCCGATCGAGGAGGTGAATACTTAAGCCAAGACTTTGATGACCTTCTAAAGGAGTGTGGTATTATATCACAGCTCACTCCACCTGGAACACCGCAATGGAATGGTGTATCTGAGAGGAGGAATCAAACCTTGTTGGACATGGTACGATCAATGATGAGTCATGCAGATCTTCCAATAAGCTTCTGGGGTCATGCCCTACAGACAGCTGCATTCACACTTAACTGTGTTCCTACAAAGACGGTTCAGAAGACACCATATGAAATGTGGACTGAGAAACGTCCTAGTATGTCGTTCATGAAGATTTGGGGTTAGAAGGCGTTCGTAAAACGTCTGGATTCTGACAAGCTCGGACCCAAATCTGACAAATGTAATTTTGTGGGATACCCAAAGGAAACAAAAGGGTATTATTTCTACAAACCTTCTGAGAACAAAGTGGTTGTTGCTCGAACTGGTATTTTTCTAGAATGAGAATTTGTCTCTAAAGGAAACAGTGGGAGGAAAGTAGAACTCGAAGAAATTCGAGAACCATAAAATATCATTGAACCTGAGTTGGAACATGAGCAGGAACCACAAGAAATTGTGGAAAGTGATCCTGCTCAAATTACACAAGTCATTCGTAGATCTGGTAGGACACGCCAAGAGCCTGAGAGATATTATGGATATCTTGTGACTCAAAACGGTGATGTGATGCTCATAGATCAAGATGAGCCTGCTTCCTACCAAGAAGCTATGAATGGACCAGATTCTGAGAAATGGCTTGAAGCCATAAAATCTGAGATGGAATCCATGTATACTAACCAAGTATGGACTCTGGTTGATCCACCCGAAGGGGTAAAACCAATCAGGTGCAAGTGGGTTTTCAAGAAGAAAACATACATGGATGGTAATGTACAAACCTATAAAGGCCGACTGGTAGCAAAAGGTTTCAAACAAATTCAAGGTGTTGACTATGATGAAACCTTCTCTCCAGTGGCAATGGTTAAATCCATCAGGATCTTACTTGCTATTGCAGCTTTTTATGATTACGAAATCTGGCAGATGTATGTCAAAACTGCTTTTCTTAACGAAAATCTCCTTGAGGATGTGTATATGACACAACCTGAGGGTTTTGTCACTCCAAAGGATGCTGGAAAGGTATGTAAGCTGCAGCGATCCATTTATGGATTGAAGCAAGCCTCTCGGAGTTGGAATCTTCGATTTGATGAAGCAGTCAAAGAATTTGGCTTTATTAAAAATGAAGATGAACCTTGTGTATATAAGAAGGTTAGTGGGAGTCACATTGTATTCCTAGTATTATATGTTGATGACATATTAATTATTGGGAATGACATTCCTTCCTTGCAGGCTGTAAAAACATGGTTAGGAAAATGTTTCTCCATGAAAGATTTGGGCGATGCTGCCTACATTTTAGGTATCAAGATCTATAGAGATAGATCAAGAAAAATGATCGGCCTAAGTCAAAGTACATATATTGATAAAGTGTTGAAACGGTTCAACATGCAAGAGGCGAAAAGAGGAAACTTACCCGTGACTCATGGTGTAAAGATCTCTAAGGCCCAATGTCCTAAATCACAAGATGATGAGGAGCGTATGAGAAAGATCCCTTATGCTTCGGCAATTGGATCTATCATGTATGCAATGACATGTACTCGTCCGGATGTCTCGTATACTTTGAGCATGACGAGCAGATACCAGTCGAATCCAGGTGAAGGTCACTGGACAGCAGTCAAGAATATCCTTAAGTACCTGAAAAGGACTAAGGATTCATTCTTGGTATATGGAGGTGAAGACGAACTAGCAGTAAAGGGTTACACAGATGCTAGTTTCCAGACTGACAATGATGACTATAAGTCTCAGTCAGGTTTTGTGTTTTGCCTTAATGGTGGTTCTGTTAGCTGGAAAAGTTTGAAGCAAGAGACAGTAGCTGATTCTACAACAGAGGCTGAGTATATTGCTGCTTCTAGTGCAGCCAAGGAGGCTGTATGGATTAAAAAGTTCATCACTGAACTTGGTGTTGTTCCAACCATTGTTGATCCGGTTGCTCTATACTGTGATAATAATGGAGCCATTGCACAGGCTAAGGAACCCAGATCTCACCAACGATCCAAGCATATACTTAGGCGGTACCATCTCATCCGTGAAATCATTGATAGAGGAGGTGTACATATAGGAAGAGTGCCAACAGATGATAATGTTGCAGATCCACTAACCAAGGCTTTGTCGCAGCAGAAGCATGACGGTCACACTAGTTCCATGGGTATTAGATACATGAGTGATTGGATCTAGTGCAAGTGGGAGACTATTAGAGTTTATGCCCTAGAGACCAATTATTTGATATAATTTCTTAACGTTTTGATATTATATTTGATTGAATAAATATATGATTTTATTATGGTTTTATTTACTGCATAATATAATTGTTAACATAATAAAATTCCTTAGAATAGTGATACAAATTATATAGTTTCAAGTATGTGACTTGAACATGAGATTATATATTACCATTAGTATCAGTGTTCTTAAATGTCCCTAATCGAGTATCATTGTTGATGGGACAACAATGATGCATTGAGACTAGTATGTGGATTGACTGATGACCAAATCTCATTGGTTATAAATATATGAGATATTAAGTCAATGCATAGGTACATGTTAGAGAACGATGTACTGGACAAACCCACCATGAGAATTCTATATGGAGCATTATGCGAAGTGTCATTAGCAATTCTCATACTGACAATGATGTAATGGTCCTCCGACCTAAAATCGCTATATTACTACACGAGAATTTATGTACTTTGATATCATCAAATGTCACCTTTAATAGGGTGGACTATAAAGGTGATTATTGGGTTCATCATTAATCGTGTGAGAAATATAAGTGATCTAGATGAAATTTAACTATCCTATATATTATGGGTGATATCCATAGGCCTCTTGATTGAGTAGGACTATGAAATGCATGGCCATGCTCAAATAGTGATTTGTTTCATATAGTCTACTCATTGATCAAGAAAACTCAGATTAAATTATGAAGAGTATGACACATTCCATGACTCGAGTTTAATCTAGGATATTAAGGTTAAAAGGATTAAATTACATTGAAACATTGGTCATGAAAAGATTGCATCGAATCATCGATCTTATTATTACTTGGATAGCAGTGATGCATTACTAGATGCCGCTCACTGTTTATAATTTTATAATATGATTTTAAAATTATTGCCAACGTAATAATAACCTATAGGGTCACACACATAGAACGTTATTTAAAAGGGAATTAATTTAAATTTTAAGGATTTAAATATATTAATATGATTAATAGTATTTAAATCACGAATTTAAATTAAAATGATAATTTGTATATATGTATATTAATTAAGTAAGACTTAATTAAGATATATATATATATATATATATATATATATATATATATATATATAAATTCAGATTTTATGAAATTAGGTTTTGATTTGATTAATTCCTTTTAACTACTATATATATATGATATATAGCAGCTACTTAGGGATAGATCATAATTGAAAAACCCTAGCCGCTCTTAGAGAGAGACTAGAGAGAAAATAGTTTCAGAAAATCCATTCCTTTTGGTGGCTAGTACCGCAAGTCCTTCTTATTGCAAAATCGTTCGACAGTTCGTGCGGCGTTCATGTGGATACCGTAGAGGCACAATCGGTTTGTATTGCGTTGGAGATTCGAGGCGCAGTTGGTTTCAGATTCTCATTTTTTTTTCATATCTGGTATAATCTCTAAACCTCTGAATTAATTGATTTTTCGCATGGATCCTGTTTTAGGGTTTCGGAAATTGCTTTAAAATTTTAATTTCCGCTGTGCGTTTCTGTGCCGAAGCCCAACAGGGACTTATCAGCCCAAACTGTCCACAACAATCCAAGGTATGTTACAACTGTGGAAAAGAAGGCCACATCGCTCGAGATTGTACTATAGCGAAACCAAGTTCAGCGGGAGTGGTGATTCCAAGGGCTGTCCCAGATAAGTCAAAATCAGCGGTTCCTGGAAGAGCGTTTGTTGTGACTGGCCAAAACGTGAGGAACCCAAACGAAGTGATCACGGGTAAGCTAATCTTGAATTCTTGCGAAGTTTATACCTTACTAGATACCGGTTCTACCCATTCTTTTATCTCTCCTGCTTGTGCTCAACGTTTAAACTTGACTCCGGAGAAATTAGATTTTGATTTATCTGTTGAAACTTCGTTGGGTGAAACCTTCGTTACATCTACAGTTTATAAATCTTGCATGATCCAAGTTGGCACTATCACATTACCTGTGGATCTTATCTCTTTAAAGATACTTACTTTTGATGTGATTTTAGGAATTGATTGGTTAACCACTCATCATGCCAAAATTGATTATTTTCGTAAGATTGTTAGTTTTCATATTCCTAACCAAACTGTCATACGAATTCAAACTACTAAACCACTAAAATCTGTTAATGTCATATCAAGCCACAAAGCTATTCGTTTATTGAAAAATGGATGTCAAGCTTTCTTAGCCCATGTTATGGATTTGAATAAAGACAAGTCAGATTTGAATAATATTTCTGTGGTTAGAGAATTTCCTGATGTATTTCCTGAAGAGCTTCCCGGTCTACCCCCGGAATGTGAAGTTGAATTCTTTATTGATCTTGAACCGGGTACAAAACCCATTTCTAAAATCCCATATCGAATGGTTCCTATTGAACTTCAAGAGTTAAAAGTCCAACTACAGGAATTGTTAGACATCGGTTTCATTCGTCCTAGTACATCTCCTTGGGGTGCTCCTGTTTTATTCGTAAAGAAGAAAGACGGGAGTATGCGACTTTGTATTGACTACCGAGAATTAAACCATGTCACCATCAAGAATAGGTATCCACTACCTCGCATTGATGACCTGTTTGACCAGTTGCAAAGAGCACAATTCTTTTCAAAGATCGATCTTCGTTCTGGATATCATCAGCTGAAGATTAAAACTGAGGATATTCCAAAGACTTCCTTCAGAACTCGGTACGGGCATTATGAATTTTTAGTCATGTCTTTTGGAATGACTAATGCTCCAGCTGCTTTCATGGATATGATGAACAGTGTATTCAAGGAATATTTTGATCAATTCGTTGTTGTCTTTATTGATGACATCCTCATCTATTCCAAAAGCTGTGAAGATCATGAGCACTATTTGAAGCTAGTACTTCAAAGACTTTGTGAACACAAGCTTTATGTCAAGCTGAAGAAATGCGAGTTCTGGCTTGAGGAAGTAGCATTCCTTGGGCACGTGGTGTCAAAACATGGAGTATCTGTGGACCCGGCGAAGATTGAAGCAATACAAAGTTGGGAGCAGACAAAGTCGGTGACCGAAGTGCGTAGCTTTCTGGGCTTAGCTGGTTATTATCGGAGATTCGTGGAAGGATTTTCTCGAATCGCTACTCTGTTAACTCAGCTGACTCGGAAGGATGCAAAATTCTTATGGAGCGAGGAATGAGAGAAGAGCTTCCAAGAGCTCAAGAGGAGACTCATTTCGACACCTGTTCTAACAATACCATCTGGTTCGAATGGATTTGTTATCTACAGCGATGCTTCTGGCAAGGGGTTAGGATGTGTTCTCATGCAACATGGGAAAGTCATAGCCTATGCCTCACGACAACTCAAAGAATATGAGAGGAATTATCCTACTCATGATCTGGAGTTGGCAGCAGTCGTATTCGCGTTGAAGATATGGAGACACTACTTGTAAGGGGAGAAAGTGGAGATTTATATGGACCATAAAAGCCTCAAATATTTCTTCACCCAAAAAGAAATCAATATGCGGCAACGACGTTGGCTTGAGCTGTTGAAAGATTTCGATCACACTATTCAATATCATCCTGGAAAAGCGAACGTAGTAGCTGACGCATTGAGTAGAAGATCATATGCGAGTACGAGTGCAATATTATCAACGCAAAGGCCTATTTTATATGACTTGCAAAGGATGGATGTAGAATTAAAGACTCCAAGGACCCACATGATGATGGCGAATATACGAGTAGAACCGACTTTAATTGATAAAGTTAAAGCTGTTCAAGCTACGGACCTGGGGCTGATGCAAATGAAGAAGAAAGTGCAAGAATGTGCTATTCCAGAAGCAAGAATCGATGAAAAAGGAATACTTCGATTCAACTCTCGACTTTGCGTTCCGAACGATTCTGACTTAAAGCATAGAATCATGATGGAGACACACAACACCCCGTTTGCAATCCATCTTGGGAGTACCAAAATGTATCATGATATTCGACAAACATTTTGGTGGAACAATATGAAGAGAGAGATCGCGGAGTTTATCTCGAGGTGTTTAACTTGTCAACGTGTAAAGGCGGAGCATCAAATGCCAAAAGGTCCATTGCAACCACTTAAGATTTTGGAATGGAAGTGGGAGCACATTACAATGGATTTCGTTACGGGTCTTCCCAAGGTTTCTCAAGGTATAGATGCGATTTGGGTTATTGTTGATAGATTAACCATGTCCGCCCATTTCTTGCCGATACGTGAGACTTATTCCCTTGAACGTCTTTCTCGTATGTATGTGAACGAGATTGTGAGATTGCATGACATGCCAATATCCATAATTTCGGATCGTGACCCAAGATTCACTTCAAGATTTTGGGTTAGTTTACAGAAAGCTATGGGCACGGACTTACGATTCAGTTCAGCATATCATCCTCAAACGGACGGACAATCAGAGAGGACTATTCAAACCCTTGAAGATCTATTAAGACTCTATGTTCTAGATTTCAAAGGAAGTTGGGATAAGTACTTGCCACTGGTGGAATTCTCCTACAACAACAGTTATCAAGCAAGTATAGGCATGGCTCCATTTGAGGCATTGTATGGACGAAAGTGTCGATCTCCAGTATGTTGGGACGAGGTGGGAGAAGAAACATTGTTGGGACCAGAGTTAGTACGCATGACTACAGAAAAGATCAAAATGATTCGACAACATATTCACACTTCACAAGATCGACAAAAGAGTTATGCTGATCTTCATCGAAAAGACGTGGAATTTAATATTGGGGATCATGTACTGTTACGTGTTGCTCCATGGAAGGGAGTTACAAAATTTGGAAAGAGAGAAAAGCTCAATCCAAGATTTGTTGGTCCATTTGAGATTCTTGACCGAATAGTAAATGTGGCTTATAGACTCGCGTTACCTCCAAATGTAAGACCCCAGTTTTTATAAATAAAGATGAATTTTTATAATTATTATTTTTGAATATTATGGAATAAATTTGATATAATGTTATAGTTGTGGGTAATATTTATAAATTTTGCAAAGTACGCAAGTTGTTATAAAATATTCGTTTGGTCGGGGAATATTCTTTTTGTCGGGGAATATTCGTACGACGGCACAATCATTGGTGGACCCCACAACGAAAGTATTGTCGTAGTTAGAAAACGACAAAATTATCTTTCTATAAAATAACAGCGGAGGTGTTACCGTTAAAACTGTTGAACTACTCGGTAGTAAAAGTACAGTAATACGCGTTGCTGCATAGTAGCACACGGTTTTGATTATTGATGCTTACGTGAGAAGTCACTCAGCTATACTCAATTATTGCTACAGTAATTGCTGCATCATATCTCTTATATTATTGATTCAATTATTGTCACAGTATCATCTGTATAATATGTTATATTATTTAAACAATAATTGAGACGACAAGTTATAACTGATTAATAATTGTTGAAAGATTAAATATGTGATTTCTGGTAATTTTTATTCAATCCTTGATGTATATAAAGAGTCTATTATTAGATGTTTGTGGTAAGTTTAATTATTTATGGGGGGCCATATGTCATCATCTAAGAGTCTCTTTCATAAATAGTAATTACCTTCATAAATTGTAATTACCTTCGTCAATATTAATTACCTTCGTAAATAGTAATTACCTTCGTTAATAGTAATTACCTTCGTAAATAGTAAATACTTTCGTAAATAGTAATAAATCTTTTATAAATAGAGGCCTAGGGCTTCATTATTTTTCACGAATTCGTTCAAGCTATAGAGAGAGAAAGTATAGAGAGAATAAGAGAGAAAGAAGAAGAGTATTCGGTTACTACACTACTGCAGTATTCAATCTCCTAATAAGGTAAGGGGTGTTATTCTTTCTTCTTGAAGAGAACTTATGTTATTCTATTCTTTGTTATTCTGTTGGAATAACCTGTATATGCGGAATACCCTATACTTGGTGACATCCATTTACTATTCTGTCTTTATATTTCTGTCGGAATATCTTGTCTGTGCTATACGCTGGACCTGGTTCCGTCTTTATTATTATTCTGTTGGAACATCCTGTCTGTGTGTTTTACGCCGGACCTGGTTTCATTCTTTATTATTTTGTTGGAATATCCTGTCTGTGCGTTTTACGCCGGACCTGGTTCCGTTATTTATTATTCTGTTGGAACATCCTGTCGGTGTGAATTTCACCTGACCTGGTTCCGTTATTATTATTCTGCTGGAATAACCTGTCTGTGCGGTCTATCGCATGCATGGTGATTTCTTTTGTTATTCCATTCTTTATTATACTCAGTTGGATAAAACTTTTACTTCTATACTCCATGAAATTAGTGGAATATCCTTGATATTTGCGCTTCATCCAGTATCTTTTCAAAGAAATATTCTTCTGAGCATTCTTGAATTTTACACCACAAAACAGTATCGTGTTGACAATTTGGACGTTAATAATTCCTGGATAAAATAATTCTTGAACTTGTTTTATTGAATTCTTATATCATTGTCATCATCCTCATGTTTATATTTTGTTGAAAGTCATCTGTGGCCTGTAGTGCATAGATGGACTTGGTATGATTATGACCAGGGATTATTCGGTGTAATCATGACCGTAATATTATAAATGATGTAAAAATTAAAAATCCTCATTGGCCCGTAGTGCATTGATGGACAGTTGTTGGCATGATCATGACCATTAATGAATACACAAATATTCTTGGCCATAGTGCATGAATAATTGTGGTCGTGATACTAAAGAATATCCTTGGCCGTAGTGCAGGGGTGATTCGATGATGTGGAATATTTATTAAGCTGAGTCTCAGCTATAACAGTGATGAAAAACCTTTTAAATCATAAAAGATACTAGATTTTATTTTCTACTTGACTCTTTTAATGGATTGCTGATTCTGCTGCAGTTAAACTTGATATTTATTATATTTTATCAGTTTAACACTGTTGAAGGCTAATGATAATTTATTTTGCATTATCTTAGTCATAATATTTCTTACTGGGCTAGTTGAGCTCACCCTTTTTTTCACTGTTCTCTTCAGGAAATGAGAATATAGCTGGGACGAGTCGGGGAACAGAGTGATGGACCAGAGAATAGTATTAGTAGTCCTCATTATTCTGTTAAATAGTGTGACAATAATTGTTTTGAGGACTCCTTTTGAGTTTGTATCAGAGCTTAGGGATATGATCCCTGGCTAAGATGTGAGACTAGAACTAGAAGGGGAGAGACGGGGAATTCCTTTGCTAGTATGACCTACTTAAATTTATTTTGTATTTAAATTGGTTGGTCAGAGTTCAGAGATATTATGTTACATGTCAATTAACCTTTGTTTTGTGGCAGTATCTGAAAATGACATCTGAGAATGTTAAGAATAGTAATGGAGCACAGGCGATCGTTGATTCACCACATATCAATAATCAGGATAATGTGCATCAGGAAGGCGACAATCCTCATGCAAACAACAACACTAACCAGATGATGAATGATCAAATGTTCAGAGGCTTTATGCAATTCATGCAACAGCAGGCGAGAGCGACTCCTGTCCAAAACGTAGATGGAAACACAGGAAACTCTCGGGCGGTCACCGCTAAACAGTTCAAGGAGCTGGGACCACCGGAGTTTAAGGGAGAGCCAAAACCACTTATGGCGGAAACATGGATAAAGCAGATTACCAAGATATTTGATGTCTTGGGATGCTCCAAGGAGCAAAAGGTTCCCTTTGCCGCTTTTATGTTGCGCGGAGAGGCAGATTACTGGTGGAAATTGGTAAAACGTACTCAACCTACTGTACTGAAGATATCTTGGGAGAAGTTCCAGGAGCTGTTCAATGACAAATACTTTCCCGAAAGTATTCGCCACATGAAGGAAGTGGAGTTTATTAAGTTGGAACAAAATAATATGACCGTGTCGCAATACGAGACAAAATTTGCAGAGTTATCACGGTTTGCGTCCCACTTGGTGGATAATGAAGAGAGAATGGCGCGAATGTTTTTAAGAGGTTTGAAGCCGGAGATACGTCAACATCTTATTTCTCATAAACTGTGTTTGTATTCAGATGTTGTAAATAGGGCTCAGTTAGTGGAGCGCGATAACGAGTCAACTCAATTAAAAGAGAGCAGCCGACAAAATTATAATACCAGCGAGAGTGGTCATCGAAGCGGTGACAACAAGAGTGGAGGGAATCAGCAGGCCAGAAATGGTTACCACTTCGGTGGTAATCAGGGCCAAAACAATAAGAATGGACATTTCAAAAAGAGGAGATTCAACAATAATGGAAAGACGTCAGCACCAGCACCCGTTGTTAAGGAAGGAGAAAGACCACCTATCATATGCTTCAAATGCGGAGGGGAGGGACACATCAGTCCAAATTGCGCGATGCCGCCCAAAGCATGTTATAATTGTGGAAGAGAAGGTCACTTAGCCCGATTTTGTCGTTTACCAAAGACAAATTCAGCTAGAATGGAGGCACCAAAGGCCGTCCCAGAAAGGTCAAAGCCGGTAGTGCAAGGGAGAGCGTTTGTTGTGACCTTCCAGAAAGCAAGGAACCCGAATGAGGTCATCACGGGTAAGCTTATCATAAACTCTAACGAAGTTTATACTTTATTTGATACCGGTTCTACCCATTCTTTTATTTCTCCTACTTGCGCTCATCGATTAAATTTGACTCCGGAGAAATTAGACTTTGACTTGTCTGTGGAAACTCCGTTGGGAGAAACTTTCATTACATCCACTGTTTATAAGTCTTGTTTGGTTCAAATCGGTACCCTCACATTACCTGTAGATCTTATTTCATTAAAAATACTTGCATTTGACGTGATTCTAGGGATTGATTGGTTAACTACTCGTCATGCAAAAATTGATTGTTTCCATAAGGTTGTTAGCTTTCATATTCCTAATCAACCTATTATACGAATTCAAGCGACCAAACCATTAAAATCAATCACGGTCATCTCAAGCCATAAAGCTATTCGTTTATTGAAAAATGGATGTCAAGCTTTCTTAGCTCATGTCACAGATTTAAACAAAAATACGTCAGTTTTGAACGATATTTCTATTGTTAATGAATTTCCAGACGTATTCCCCGAAGAACTTCCTGGCCTACCCCCAGAGCGTGAGATTGAATTTTGTATCGACCTTGAACCCGGTACAAAACCCATTTCTAAAGCCCCATATCGAATGGCTCCTATTGAACTTCAGGAGTTAAAAACCCAACTGCAGGAATTGTTAGACATTGGCTTTATTCGTCCTAGTACTTCTCCTTGGGGTGCTCCTGTTCTATTCGTGAAGAAGAAAGATGGGAGTATGCGACTTTGTATTGATTATCGGGAGTTGAATCATGTCACCATCAAAAATAGGTATCCATTGCCACGTATTGATGACTTGTTTGACCAGTTGCAATGAGCCAAATTCTTTTCAAAGATTGATCTTCGTTTCGGGTATCACCAATTGAAGATTAGAACTGATGACATTCCAAAGACGGCTTTCAGAACTCGGTACGGACATTATGAATTCCTAGTCATGTCCTTTGGATTGACTAATGCTCCTGCTGCCTTCATGGATATGATGAACCGAGTATTCAAGGAATATTTGGATCACTTTGTGGTCGTCTTTATTGATGACATCCTTATTTATTCCAAAAGTCGTGAAGATCATGAGCAACACTTGAGGCTGACACTCCAAAAGCTTCGTGAATATAAGCTTTATGCCAAGTTGAAGAAATGCGAGTTCTGGCTTGAGGAAGTAGCATTCCTTGGGCACGTGGTATCAAATCATGGAATATCTGTTGACCCAGCAAAGATTGAAGCTATTCAAAGCTGGGAGCAACCTAAATTAGTGACCGAAGTACGTAGCTTTCTCGGTTTAGCTGGTTATTATCGGAGATTCGTGGAAGGATTTTCTCGAATCGCTACTCCATTGACTCAGCTGACTCGGAAAGATACAAAGTTCGATTGGAGCAAAGAATGTGAGAAGAGTTTTCAAGAACTCAAGAGGAGACTCATTTCAGCACCTGCTCTGACAATACCATCTGGCTCGGAGGGTTTTGTCATCTACAGTGATGCTTCGGGCAAAGGGCTGGGATGTGTTCTTATGCAACATGGAAAAGTCATAGCCTATGCCTCGCGACAACTCAAAGAATATGAGAAGAATTATCCTACTCATGATCTAGAGTTAGCAGCTGTTGTCTTTGCACTTAAAATTTGGAGGCATTACTTGTATGGGGAGAAAGTAGAGATCTTTACGGATCATAAAAGCCTCAAATATTTCTTCACTCAAAAGGAACTCAACATGCGACAACGACGTTGGCTTGAACTGTTGAAAGATTATGATTATACCATCCAATACCATCCTGGAAAAGCAAACGTGGTAGCTGACGCATTGAGTAGAAGATCACATGCAAGTACGAGTGCGATATTGTCAACGCAAGGGCATTTTGTATGACTTGCAAAGGATGGAGATAGAGTTAAAGACTCCAGGGGCACATGTGACGATGGCGAATATACGAGTAGAACCGACTTTAATCGATAAAGTTAAAGCTGCTCAAGCTACAGACCTGGAGCTGATGCGTATGAGGAAGAAAGTGCAAGAGGGTGCTATGCCGGAAGCAAGAATCGATGAAGAAGGAATACTTCGAGTCAACTCCAGACTTTGTGTTCCTAACGACCCTGATTTAAAGTATAAAATCATGATGGAGGTGCACAATACACCGTTTGCAATCCATCCTGGGAGTACCAAAATGTATCATGATATTCGTCATACATTTTGGTGGAGCAATATGAAGAGAGAGATAGCGTTGTTTATCTCAAGGTGTCTAACTTGTCAACGAGTTAAAGCGGAGCATCAAGTACCAAAAGGTCCATTGCAACCACTTGAAATTCCAGAATGGAAGTGGGAGCACATTACCATGGATTTCGTTACCGGTCTTCCTAAGGTTTCTCAAGGCATAGATGCGATTTGGGTCATTGTTGATAGATTGACCAAGTCTGCTCATTTCTTACCGATACGAGAAATTTATACACTTGAACGTCTTGCTCGTATGTACATAAAAGAGATTGTAAGACTGCATGGTATGCCGGTATCCATAGTTTCTGATCGAGACCCAAGATTTACTTCACGATTTTGGGTTAGTTTGCAAAAAGCTATGGGCACAGACTTACGATTTAGCTCGGCATATCATCCTCAGACGGACGGACAGTCGGAGAGGACTATTCAAACTCTTGAAGATCTATTAAGACTCTATGTCTTTGGTTTCAAGGGAAGTTGGGACAAGTTCTTACCATTGGTGGAGTTTTCCTACAACAACAGTTATCAAGCAAGTTTTGGCATGGCTCCATTCGAAGCGTTGTATGGAAGAAAGTGTCGTTCTCCAGTATGCTGGGATGAGGTGGGTGAAGCAACGTTGTTGGGACTGGAGTTGGTACGTATGACTACGGAAAAGATTCAAACGATCCGACAACGTATAAAAATCTCACAAAGTCGACAAAAGAGTTATGTTGATCTTCATCGAAAGGACGTGGAATTCAATATAGGAGATCATGTGTTGTTACGTGTTACTCCATGTAAAGGAGTTACAAGATTTGGAAAGAGAGGAAAACTCAATCCTCGATTCATCGGTCCATTTTTAATCCTCGATCGAATAGGAACTGTAGCCTATAGACTCGCTTTACCGCCAAGTATGTCTCGTGTTCATAACATTTTTCACATATCCATGTTACGTAAATATGTGAAAGACCCGAACCACATTATTGAGTTAGAACCGGACGAAATAGCAGAAGATTTGACGTATGAAGAGATTCCTGTTCAAATCTTGGATAAGAAGGAACATATTCTACGCTCCAAGGTTATACCTCAAGTCAAAGTTTTGTGGAGAAACCACGATGTTGAGGAAATGACTTGGGAGTTAGAATCTGAAATGAAATCAAGGTATCCTTACCTCTTCAACATACCAGGTACGTACCTTAATTTTGAGGGCGAAATTTCATAAGAAGGGGAGGTTGTAAGACCCCAGTTTTTATAAATAAAGATGAATTTTTATAATTATTATTTTTGAATATTATGGAATAAATTTGATATAATGTTATAGTTGTGGGTAATATTTATAAATTTTGCAAAGTACACAAGTTGTTATAAAATATTCGTTTGGTCGGGGAATATTCTTTTTGTCGGGGAATATTCGTACGACGGCACAATCATTGGTGGACCCCACAACGAAAGTATTGTCGTAGTTAGAAAATGACAAAATTATCTTTCTATAAAATAACAGCGGAGGTGTTACCGTTAAAACTGTTGAACTACTCGGTAGTAAAAGTATAGTAATACGCGTTGCTGCATAGTAGCACACGGTTTTGATTATTGATGCTTACGTGAGAAGTCACTCAGCTATACTCAATTATTGCTACAGTAATTGCTGCATCATATCTCTTATATTATTGATTCAATTATTGTCACAGTATCATCTGTATAATATGTTATATTATTTAAACAATAATTGAGACGACAAGTTATAACTGATTAATAATTGTTGAAAGATTAAATATGTGATTTCTGGTAATTTTTATTCAATCCTTGATGTATATAAAGAGTCTATTATTAGATGTTTGTGGTAAGTTTAATTATTTATGGGGGGCCATATGTCATCATCTAAGAGTCTCTTTCATAAATAGTAATTACCTTCATAAATAGTAATTACCTTCGTCAATAGTAATTACTTTCGTAAATAGTAATTACCTTCGTAAATAGTAATTACCTTCGTAAATAGTAATTACCTTCGTCAATAGTAATTACCTTCGTAAATAGTAAATACTTTCGTAAATAGTAATAAATCTTCTATAAATAGAGGCCTAGGGCTTCATTATTTTTCACGAATTCGTTCAAGCTATAGAGAGAGAAAGTATAGAGAGAATAAGAGAGAAAGAAGAAGAGTATTCGGTTACTACACTACTACAGTATTCAATCTCCTAATAAGGTAAGGGGTGTTATTCTTTCTTCTTGAAGAGAACTTATGTTATTCCATTCTTTGTTATTCTGTTGGAATAACCTGTATATGCGGAATACCCTATACTTGGTGACATCCATTTACTATTCTGTCTTTATATTTCTGTCGGAATATCCTGTCTGTGCTATACGCCGGACCTGGTTCCATCTTTATTATTATTCTGTTGGAACATCCTGTCTGTGTGTTTTACGCTGGACCTGGTTCCATTCTTTATTATTCTGTTGGAATATCCTGTCTGTGCGTTTTACGCCGGACCTGGTTCCGTTATTTATTATTCTGTTGGAACATCCTGTCGGTGTGAATTTCACCTGACCTGGTTCCGTTATTATTATTCTGCTGGAATAACCTGTCTGTGCGGTCTATCACATGCATGATGATTTCTTTTGTTATTCCATTCTTTATTATACTCAGTTGGATAAAACTTTTACTTCTATACTCCATGAAATTAGTGGAACATCCTTGATATTTGCGCTTCATCCAGTATCTTTTCAAGGAAATATTCTTCTGAGCATTCTTAAATTTTACACCACAAAACAGTATCGTGTTGACAATTTGGATGTTAATAATTCCTGGATAAAATAATTCTTGAACTTGTTTTATTGAATTCTTATATCATTGTCATCATCCTCATGTTTATATTTTGTTGAAAGTCATCTGTGACCTGTAGTGCATAGATGGACTTGGTATTATTATGACCAGGGATTATTCGGTGTAATCATGACCGTAATATTATAAATGATGTAAAAATTAAAAATTCTCATTGGCCCGTAGTGCATTGATGGACAGTTGTTGGCATGATCATGACCATTACTGAATACACAAATATTCTTGGCCGTAGTGCATGAATAATTGTGGTCGTGATACTAAAGAATATCCTTGGCCGTAGTGCAGGGGTGATTCGATGATGTGGAATATTTATTAAGCTGAGTCTCAGCTATAACAGTGATGAAAAACCTTTTAAATCATAAAAGATACTAGATTTTATTTTCTACTTGACTCTTTTAATGGATTGCTGATTCTGCTGCAGTTAAACTTGATATTTATTATATTTTATCAGTTTAACACTGTTGAAGGCTAATGATAATTTATTCTGCATTATCTTAGTCATAATATTTCTTACTGGGCTAGTTGAGCTCACACTTTCTTTCAATGTTCTCTTCAGGAAATGAGAATATAGCTGGGACGAGTCGGGGAACGGAGTGATGGACCAGAGAATAGTATTAGTAGTCCTCATTATTCTGTTAAATAGTGTGACAATAATTGTATTGAGGACTCCTTTTGAGTTTGTATGATCTCTAGTAGACAATTATTGTATTCAAACTCACAGTTGTATTTTGTCGTATTATACACGACAGTGGTATTAGTAAGTTGTATTTGAATTCTGTACCATGTATCTGACGACTCAAGATGGGTGATGTATACCTAATTTTGGGGGCGTCACACCAAACATGTCTCGTGTTCATAATATTTTTCACATATCTATGCTTCGTAAATATGTGAAAGATCCAAACCACATTATTGCGTTAGAAGCAGACGAGATAGCCGAAGATTTAACGTACGAAGAGGTACCTGTTAAGATCTTGGATAGGAAAGCGCATGTCCTACGCACGAAGATTATACCACAAGTTAATATTTTGTGGAGAAACCATGCAATTGAGGAAATGACATGGGAGTTGGAATCGGAAATGAAAGCGAGGTACCCTCACCTGTTCGAAACACCAGGTACGTACGTCAATTTTGAGGACGAAATTTTATAAGGAGGGGAGGTTGTAAGACCCCAACTTATTATAAATAAAATTGAATTTTCCTTTATTCATTATTCTAAATTAATAAGGGTTAATTTGATATAATGCTTTGGTTATGGGTAAAATGTGTAATTTTTGTAAAATAAACAAGTGGTTATTAAAATATTCATTTTTGTCGGGGAATATCGTTTGGTCGTGGAATATTCTTGCTGTCGGGGAATATTCGTACGACGACGCAGCCATTTGTGGGCCCCATACCGGAAAACAGTTGGATGAAAGAAAACGACAAAGATTGAGTTTTATAAATAACGGCGTAAATTGTTACCGTTAACACTGTTGAGTTATCTGGTGGTTAAAATACAGTAATACGCGTGGTTTCACAGTAGCACACAGTATTGCACAGTATTGTTGAATTATTGATTCGTACGTAAGAAGACACTACTCAATAATTATTACAGTAGTTACTGTTCATTATTTTATTATATTGATTCAATAATTGCTGCATTGTTAGTTTATATTATTATTGTTTTAATAATTGTCACTGCACAGTATTTCTCATTATCAGATCAATAATTCATATTATTTGAATAATATTATTAGATAACATTATTGGCAATGTCTAAAAAGTTCTGTCAAGGAGAGGTTTGGTCATCTAATTGCGCGCCAGTAAGGAGAAATCCTTATTGGAAAGTCCCCTCTTTCCTGGGAACGGCCTGGTTGTCATAATTGTGATTCTGTAATATTATTTAAGAATAATTAATTATTGATTCATATGATAAGAAAATATTTATTTGATATGGATATAATTGATGAATATATTATTTTATGTGGATATAATTGAAGGAATTAATGCTAAGGTGTTTTATCAGTATTTTGTCGGACCAGAAGTATTAAAAATCATCCGTTTGTGGATTTTGGATATTTTCTGTTGGGAATTTGGAAAAACTTTCTTTTACAAAGTTGTAGAGAATTCGATTTTAGGCAGAATGGATATAAAATTCATATTTTTCTGATAAGTGATCTATTTTCTATGAATTGTTGAAATTTCGGAGAATAAAATGATTTTTATTAATTTTTGGGTGGGACCCACTCTTGTTTGAACATATGGGCTGCTGAAAATTGGGTCAATGATGACTGGTGGTTGAATTGGTCTTTAGGCATGTGTAGAAATGAGTTTTGTAATAATATTAATTTATTAATTTAGTTTCCTTTGGCGTTCTAGCATTTTCCTATAAATAGAGGGCTAAGTTAGAATTGAAAATCACACCAGAAACAAAGTTTTCTCTCTTTCTCTCTCTATATTATCGAGCGTATTCTTGTGAGTACACTTTGAGTGTTGCTATACGGTGCGAGTTTCTATCAGCACTATACCGAAATTCAGTCAGAAGTACGGTTATTTTGAGGTAAGAGATGTTATTTCTTTCGCAAATGATATTATTTTTTTCAATATCATTATGCGAAAATATTGGTTGAACTTTTTATCAAATTTAGAACTTGTTGTGTCGGGGTTACTATTCACGTATACAACACTATTCACGTATACAGCACTATTCACCGAAAAATAAAAATTTTCCTTTTTGTCCAAGATGTCTATTTTAGCTACTATCTTTGATTGTATCCATGTTTTGATCATTATTTTTGAATTCTGCTTCAAAATTGGTTATTATGGAGTATTATTGATCTTGGATAAAACTGTTATACGAATCCCTAATATTTGTCCTTCTATCTCACTGGATTCGTTCTTAAAAATATTTTTCATCATCTTCAGTCCTTAATGATGGTATTATTGAATATCTTTGGCCTGTAGTGCAAAGATAAATAATTACTGATGAATATCTTTGGCCCGTAGTGCAAAGATGAACAGGTGTTGAGATGAACATAACCAACCAGTGATATAAATGAATATCTTTGGCCTGTAGTGCAAAGATGATTAAAGATGTATATTGATTGTTGTTACAGGGATAAAATATTGATGATTGACTTTTAAATATTAGAAGATAGTAGAATTCATCCTCTACGTGACTCTTCTAATGGATTGCTGTTTCCACTGTAGTTGTTGATCTAAAACTTGTTGTCTATTGTATTCTATCAAATTTTCCTCTGTTGAATACTAACGATAATTTGTTGTATATTATCTTAGTCGTAATATTCTTTACTGGACTAGTTGAGCTAACCTTTTTCCTTTTTGTTCCATTTTTCTTTTTAGGAGGTGAGAACATAGCAGGATTGAGTCGGGGTATGGAGTGAGGTTTCTAGAAAGATGTTTTAGGAGTCCTCACTATTTCTGTAAAATAGTATTTGAATAATTAAAATGAGGACTTATTTGCGTGTGGATATTGTCTAAAAGATAATATTTGTATTTAAACTTACAGTATGTATTGTCGTATTTCACATGACATTTGTATTATTGAAGTTGTAGTTTATTTTATGTACCATGTATTTGGCGACTCAGAATGGGAGTTGTATACCTGTTTTGGGGGCGTCACATCTTAGGTGGGATAATAGACTTTTTGGTAACTGTACTAGGGTCCGATATTCATTTTGGTTACCAAATTTTTTTTGTTACAATCGAATAACTGTACTCTCAAAAATTATAAAATGATCATTATTTTTAATTTTTATCCAAAAAAATGAACGGAATGCTATTAAAAACACTGTGATATTTTTTTCACAATATTTTTAAACAAAACGTTGTAGATATATATGTAAAAACGTTATGTATTTAAAAAGATATTTTTTTAATTTTAAATAGATAACGTTTTTTTTAAAAAACGTTGTGTACGTGAAAAACACGGAGCAAAAAACGCGTTCAAACTAAAACTTAAAATTAAAAAAAACGTGACTCAGTGACTGGAAGTGCATCCTCGAGGGTTCGAAGTAGCGAAAGTTAGAGAGAGAGGCTCCTCAGATTCTGCTGATTTTAGGGATTTTGACAGTTGAAATCCTTGGGGCTTCGGATTTGGAGGTCTCGGATCTTGATGATTCTACTGGCTTTAGGGGTTTTGACAGTTGAAATCTGGTCTTTGGAAGCTGGTTTTGCATTCGGTCGGAGGAGGAGATACCGCTGCAACCCTTATACTTACTGGTACTATATCATGGAATCTTTTGCTCATCATTTTCTCTCTTCTTCTTCTTCATCGGTTACTCTTTGATTTTGCAGCAACCATTATACCGCTGCTTAAGATCTTTTGTAAGGGAATTTTAAATTAATTGCTAATCTTTTGTATATTTTTTGTAAAGATTCCAGTTGCTGACCATCAGATTTCAGGTATTAAATTTGACTGAAATCGAACTTAACCGGGTGGATATTAGAGTAGGGCTATCTAGTCCGTTGGTTTTCATGGATGGATCTCCTCAAGCTGTTCGGCAGTTGCGTAATCTTAATTCACAGGTCATATGACGGCGCTGATCCCAAGAAGCCTTTGCTCATGGCGATTAAGGGTCAGATCTATGATGTATCACAGAGCAGGTATATATCATCTGTATTTAATTATGTGTATTTGCTTCCGGTTAGATGAATTCTGGTCTATTTTTGGCTTTTTTGGATTCGGGTAATGACCTTTTTTTTGACATTTGACTGCGAATTTTGGTATCAAATTTCAGGGTGTGAAAAAGGTTTTTCCTTTTTTTTTTGGATGGTGTTTGTGTTAATTTTGGGTTCCTGGTTAAGTTTTGATTTAGGGGTATGATACTTTTGGAAATTTGTGTGACAGTGTGAGAGATTATAAAATTGTTTCTGTTTCTTTTTTTAGCAAGTTGATTCTTAATAGCTTTATTGACCTTGATGTCTTCTTTAGCTGCTTTATTGTTAAAATACTCATCTTTCTGGGGTTCATGAGTTTTTTGTATATGCTTGATTTTGATTATGTTTAGCTGCTTTATTGTCCTGAAAAAAGATCTCCTTTCTGCAGTTCATTGGTGTTTAATATATGCTTGGTTTATGTTTTTGCGGGTTGGGTCTAGACAGGTTGAATTTATTATTTGACAGCACATTTAAGGAATATAGTTATAAAAACCCTATGTTTTTATTTTTTTATTTTATCTAGTATCAGGTCTCAGCCAATTGAAGCTTCAGTAATTTTAGTCTAAATCTTATACGACTTATAAATGCTTTTTCAAGAGTAATTTGGATATGTAGATTTGATTATATGGTTAGACCATAGGAATTTGATTACTTGGATTGTTGCTTTTGTAAAATGTTGTTTTACTTAAACCTATTTTCTTCATGATTTGAACAAAGTAATTTACTACTGTCCTCCAACGCCATATTTTTTAGTTGACAACGTATGAATTTGTTTAGTTATATAATTTATAGAGAAGCATTATTAATGTTGGCTTCCTGCTTAGTGTTATATTTACACTGATGACTGATAGAGAAGCAAGGGCTTATCAAGTGCTGAGTGATCCCGCACAAAGGCAAGCCTATGAATAAGGATAGAGAAGCAAGGGCTTATCAAGTGCTGAGTGATCCCGCACAAAGGCAAGCCTATGATGCTTATGGGAAATCAGGAATCTCAACGTCAGTTATTTTTTTTCTTCTTTTTCCAATTCAAAATGATTAAAATTTATAGTCTTAGGGAATTAGGGTCCTCAAGTAGTATATATTCAAACTGTACATGGAAATTTTTTATTCAGTTACTTAGTTGAGCGACTATTTAATCTTATATAGATATGCATAATTTCTCTTCTTTTCAGTGAGGCGATCATTGATCCTGTTGCTATTTTTGCTATATGCTTTTTGGGAGTGAGCTGTTTGAAGATTACATTGGACAACTTGGAGGTATTCTTTTGTTTATTCCGCGTTATCTATTTACTGTTTTGTAGTAGTGTAAAAGAGGTAAGCCTAAGACTTGCTTAGTTTTCTGAGGCTGATTATCACTTATACTAGTCCTTATCTCGACTAGACTTGTCTAGTATCATGGTATGATAGCAGCTCCATTTTGTGTGCTCTTTAACATATCTTACATACAAGCTTGCTTTTGTGTCTCTGTTATACCCTGCATGAAACATGGTACCTGTGTGATATGTTCCATGAATTGGACTTGGTTGGATAGAAATCATAGAATGTACCTTATGTTAACAACTAGGATGGAATTCACAGTATGTTGATTATACCCTAGTTAGGCTCATCAAAAAGTAGATTTCACAGTATGTTTTCACAGTATAATACATGTCATATGTATCTGGAACAGATGTGGCTAGAAAGGTATCAGTTGTTTATTTTGTTTCATGCACTTTCGTTATTCTATCTTATGTATGCCTCCTCTGTTTGCCAACTGTGGGGAAAAGGCACCAACTTTAGATAATCTTATTTCTTCAGTAAGTCAGCTTACCAATGCCCTCACTTTACCCTTGGCAAGAGGCAGTTGTTTCATTGTAACCGCAGCTATCTGTTATTAAGGGTGACTTGGATTTGAACACCCAACCATCAACAAATGCCAGCTATCTCTTTGTGGCTACAAATTATATGCACTGCACTTTATGAAAATGCATTGAAATATTTATGAGCTAATACATAAATTTATAATATTGCAGGTGATTATTCTTGCTAGAGAATCTGGATTAAAGCTGGAACTTTCTTATATCCCTGTTCAGAGCCTTGTTCCAGAACCATTAAGGGTGAGAATATTATTTGCTTCTAATGATCCAGTATTCGATGAAAATGACTGTATTAGTTATATTGAAAGGTGTAAATATTAGTCCACAAGGATATGTTGCTATCTAATACTCCCTCCTTCCCTCCATTGGAAGGAATCCAACAGTTCTGTTGTTGTTGTTTTCTTTTGAAAAAGAAAAGTATATCGAGGTTTGCATTTGACACACTTGGACATTTTCTAATTTTTTAAAATATTATTAGCAACTAAAATTTATATTTGAAAAAAGTTATACTTAAGCTAGCAATTTCCTTTCATTATTGCTAAATGTCCTCTGTCCCATGCACCTTACCAGCTCGCATAGTTCACCGGCTACGATCAATACAAACCTTCATATTCCTTGAGAAAACAAAAGTAAAAAAATTAGTAGATTTCATTCTCCAGGCGGAAGTAGTAATAGTATATGAGTTTTTATCAGTGAATGTATATCTAGTATGATTATGTTTGAAAATAGCTAAATCTAATAAAAATTTTGAAGTATGGTATTCTATATGCTAAATTGGATCAATATTGAGATCTTAAATTCTAATATCGCATCCTGTACTATACAAATACCATGGATATCTTATTGTATGCTTTGATGCTATTATTCTTTTTCTTTATTATCTTTTCAGAAGATTGCATCGGCTGAGGAATTTCTGATGCAGTTGCCACAATTTGATTCAGAAATGTTCAAGGAACGACAAGATGCTGAAAACGCAGGGGAAGTGAGTATTTATATGTCACTATTGTCATATAGGAGTGTTTCTCCAAAATTAAATAAATATGAATGCAATACTTGTTAACTCAATCTCAGCCTTTAAGGATCTGACAAGTAACTCAATCTCAATACTTGTTAACTAATTGAAGAATGCTTCTTTTAGGATCTGACAAGTAACATTAGTTTTGGAGTACAATATTTTTTTATGGTGGATTATACCAGAGACAAAATATACTGTGAAATCAAAAAGTAGATTTCACAGTATGTTTTCACGGTAGATTATGTATTATGCCCAAGTCTCTGGTCATTTGGTGCCATATGTTTCAGTTTTAGTTTTAATTTTTCTATGTATCATCTGCATTGCATATAATATTTGATTTGATATCTTGTTGATTTTATTATATACTTAATGCTAATGTATTTTCTCTTCCAGCCTGCTTTCACATTATTGGCAAATATTAATGCCTGAAGTAAACATGTATTTGTAACCTGCCTTGGTTGCTGCCACATATATATGGTTGGTGTCAGCACATGGAGTATAATTTAATGCTAGTGTCTTTGACAAGAATTGTCTATATTACAACTGCTTCTGATAAGCATACTATTGCTAACCTTGTTGTGGTGCTACTTTTCAAACTGATATTTTGTGAAACATATGCAGACTGCAAATCTTTTTGGAAGGATTTCTGCCGACGCTGAAGTGTGTGATTGACTTGGCTTCTGCAGTTTTTGTCAAACATGTCTATTAATCATCAACATGGGTGTCACATGCAGATCATAAATCATGCATTTGCTAGTAGCTAGTTTACTACCTGTGACTAAAGAGTAACTGTCACAATTCCATGTGTGTTACAATCCAGTTTTAGGTTCTCTGTATTCTTATATGTCCCCATGTATTATTGGGATGTATTTTGAATGCTTGATACGTTTTTGTTTTAAATTTAAATGAGAATTTAGACCTTTTAGCTATATATCATGGTATTGCAGGTGCATTGGTAATATAGGTGAACTATAACATTTTTTTTCTTTTTTTTACTTTATCTACAACATTTTAAAAATGTTGTATAAATTGGTTAAAAATGTTGTCTGATATATTAAACTACAACGTTTTTATCCAGAAAACGTGGAATCATACCTTCTACAACGTTTTTAAGCATTTGCTAATTTATGGAAAACAAATCTACAACGTTTTTTTTCTTAAAAACGTTGTGTAATGTGTTTAACTACAATGTTTTAAAAACGTTGTGTAAGGGTGTCAAATAGATAACACTCTTAATCACGACGTTTTTCTGACTGAAATCACAACGTTTTTTCTGCATATATATATATATATATATATATATATATATATAATAAGGATCTTAGGTGGGATAATAGACTTTTTGGTAACTGTACTAGGGTCCGATATTCATTGTGGTTACTGAATTTTTTTTTGTTACAATCGAATAACTGTACACTCAAAAATTATAAAATGGTCATTATTTTTAATTTTCGTCCAAAAAAACGGACAGAATGCTGATTGTGCATATTAGCCGTTATTTTAGCTGACGTGTCCTGTTATTTTTGCTGACGTGGACTGACGCGGAGGATTAAAAATTTTCTTAAAGAAAAAGTTGCTCACAAGTATTGAACCTGAGAACTCTTCAAACTAGAAACCTTATATTTCAACAAAAGTCATTGGACCAATTACGCTAAAATTCATGTAACAGTAATATTTAAATCACCTAGCACCGTTTTTGGTGCAATTGTAATAATAATAATAATAATAATAATTGTAATAATTATAATAATAATAATAAATTTTAAATAATTAAAATAATAATAATAATTAAAATTTTAAATAATAATAATAATTATTGTAATAATACAATGACCAAAAAAGAGATAATACATTGTATTATTACAATAATAATAATAATAATAATAATAATTATAATAATTAAAATAATAATAATAATATATGCGTCTCACATATATATTCACGTTCACCCACCATGTTAGCCCTTTAATGGGTTGACACGAATTTAGCATGCGGGACACCCAGATAGCATGTCATGCTAAGTCTTGACACTCACTTGTGGGACAAGGCGCATGCGAGCAGCAGTGAGTTACACTGTGCGGCAGCCAAGGGTGATGTGCGCACTTAGTCGGCAGTGTGTGGCGACAAGGGCGCTGGGCGCACGAAGTCGGCAAACAAGCTTTGACACTTAGTCTTTTGGGTAGCAATGAGCAGCGTTGTGCAACAGTGGGCGACACTAGGCAGCAAGTTGGGTCATTGGGCAGCAAATAGGCTATGTTAGAAAACTAGCAAATTTAGAGGATTTGCATTATGTTTTCTCAGACATATCTGATGTCTAGTGCTAACACTTTGAAAATTTTCATAAGTGTTATTATAAGGGGGGTGCTCCGTGAAGGTCACCCGGGGCCATGGGCAGGTGTCATGGGCGAGGCGTGTTGGACGTTGGGACATTGTTAGGCTTCCTTACAACAATCTTTAACATCAAATTGTGACTTTGGATCGAATCAAAGACTCGTTCATGAGTGGGGCATAATCGAGCAAGAACATTGTTGGGCGAACGTTGGGCATGTCAAAGCAATGTCAAGGTTGGGCTTGGTATACGGTTGGCTTAAGACCAAGGACTAACGGACGAGTGGCTTGGTGACTAGACCTGGCAAAAGAGATCCAAGTCCGCGGGCCGGGCCGGGCTTCGAGCGGCAATTTTGTAGCCCAATAAATTTCGGGCCTATTTGGCCTGCCCGTTTTTGGCCCGGCCCGTCATCGGGCATACCCGTTTGGGCCAAACCCAAAAAATAACAAAAAATAGGCACAAGAGTGCTTTCGGCCAGTGGGCCGGCCTAGCTCGCCCGCCACGGGCCGGGCTTTGGGCTGAAGATTTTTGGCCCAGAAAAAATCGGGCCTTTACGGCCCCGTCCGCCACTCGTTCGACCCGTTTGGGTCGGGCCCGCCCGTGTGCTAGGTTTATTGGTGACACATGAGGTGGGCTAAACGTGGGCATGGCATAGGCGGAGCCAAGCCTGCCAAAATAGTGCATGAGTTCAGATGAGGCGGGGCTAAACTAAATTGGTGGCAAAGGCAACATCACATGTTGGGCTACGAGGGGTGCCAAACAACGCGAGGCGTTGGGCTGCGTGACAGCAAAAGGTGTTGGGCAATGCACAAGATAGTGCTAGTCATGTTGAGCGGAACAGAATGCAAGACCGATGCACGTGTAGGCTAACGAATCAGGCTGGCGTGCACAGTTGGCTTAGGCTACGACTTGGACTGGGTCAAGGAGCAGTTGGGGTGCAATTTGGGGCGCCAGATTGTACAAACATGGGGGACAAGCGTGTCAGCAAGTGGGCAACAGCTGGGAGATCATGCAAGGCAGTTGTGGGCAGTTACCAAGTAGTGGGCAATGTGCTAGACAGCAATTGAGGCAGTTACCTGTGGTGGGTAAGCTGACATGGCAGCAGTTAAGGGCGACATAAGATTGCATGAGCTGGGACACAAGGATGCGTGGCTAAGAGCTTGATGACACCTGTTGGCGGTTATCAGTCATGGACAGTTTTGGGGAACTGCCACTCCTTTGTTGGCAGCACCGTATTGGTGCAAACCTCTTGGCAGTTGGGGGTGTCAACTGACCACTAGGCTATAAATAGCCAGTGCTGGGAGCACAAATGGTAGATGAGGGAAGTCTAGTGTAGAGACATCAAACTTGTAGGTTAGAGAGCTGAGTTTTGTAAGCCTTTGAGCGAATTTTTTAATTTATTGAGAGTGCAATAAAAGGTTGGGCGTTTGCCTGTAAATTCATGTGTTGTCCCTTTGTGTGCTTGCAAATCACTTCTTCCAAACAGTAAACCATACAAACAGTGTGTGTTCTGTTGGTGCAAACAGTGCGACGGACTGCATATGTGGGTTGGCTGACTGATTGTAGGAGGCAATCAGACCATCACAGGACTGAAAGTTGGTAAAAAATTTGGGACAGACCTGACCCGTGTGACACACCACGACGTACCTGCAATTTCGTTTTGTTAAAGAGTCGTGCGTGATTCTAAAATACAAAATCTTGTAATTTTAATCTTAAATGACCCTTAAGGCTTCTAAAAGCTACCTTCATTTGAAATATTGAAGAGGCACTCTTTGATTTTAGCCAAATTCATTCCTGTCCTTTCACTATGCTAAAACTCTAATTAAGCCACTATATATTTCTCTAATAAATTCATATATTTTTCACAAGATTTTTATCATATATAATTAAATTAAGAATGACTTGTTTAAATTAATACTAATTGCCTAAACTAAACTGTTGTTCAAATTAAGAGGCAACCTCATTACATATTGAACTTAGACCATGCATGAGATTAATTAATTAACTGATATTAATTAGAAGTCTTACTATTTAGCAAAAAAAAACAAGTCTTTCTAAATGAACCTCTCTACACCTCTGTTTAAACTTTATACTCCCTCCGTGAATATATATGTGAGACGCATATTATTATTATTATTATTATTATTATTATTATTATTATTATTATTATTATTATTACTATTTTAATTATTATTATTGTAATAATAAAGTGTATTATTTCTTTTTCGGTCACTGTATTATTATAATAATAATTATTATTTAAAATTTTAATTATTATTATTATTATTTTAATTATTTAAAATTTATTATTATTATTACAATAATAATTATTACAATTATTATTATTATTACACCAAAAACGTTGCTAGGTGATTTAAATATTAATATTACATGAAATTTAGCATGGTAGGTAGTTGGTTTAGTGGTTTTTGTTGGAATATAAAGTTTTTAGTTTGGAGAGGTCTCACGTTCAATACTTGTGAGTAACTTTTTCTTTAAGGAAATTTTTAACCCTCCGCGTTAGTTCGCGTCAGCAAAAATAACAGTCTACATCAGCAAAAATAATGGCTACTATGCACAGTCAGCATTCCGTTTGTTTTTTCGGACGGAAATTAAAAATAACGACTATTTTGTAATTTTTGAAAGTACAATTATTCGACTATAAGTCTGTTGTTTTCTTAATTTTGAGTTTAATTGACATTGCTTCGAAAATGGGAGTAATTAAATGTGCAAGTAATTAAATGTGTGATCAAAACTCTATTCTATGGTAGAAACTGTGTGATCAAAATTCCATGACTCCATTCTAAGGTAAATATATGTTACAGTTCCAATAACAGATAAAAGAGTGTAAGCTATGGCCATACGGATCCTAAACTCAAAATTAAGAAAACAACAGACATATAGCATATAACATGAATAAATCGATCTATGTAATACAATTAGGATCGATAATTGAAAGAGAGATAGAAGACAAACTTGCGTATGATGCATTTGAGAGGTAAAAATTAGGGCCAGCCGTCGCGACGGATTTGGGGCAAAAATTAGGCCAATCCGTGGTTTTGAGATTTGGGACGAGCGAGCAGGGGTTGAGAAGTCAGTGAGCGCCTAAGATCGTCAGAAGAGAGGGAAAGAGAGATCGGGAGAGCGAGAGAGGAGAGCTTGGGGCTTGCAGAATGGGAGAAGTTGTCTCTCGCGTGAGGAGCTCTCGTTATGTCTGAGTAGTTAAATAAAGCGTTATGTCTGAGAAAAGAGAAAAAAAATTGGTTTTTATAGGTGAGCTGGGGTGAGCTTTTTTGGGGTGAGCCTAAGATCCTTATTATTTATATATATATATATATATATATATATATATATATATATATATATATATATATATATATATATATATATATGAGGAGGAAGAGTGTAACTTTTATATATATATATATATATAGGATCCGGATCCGGACCGGACTCCCGGACAGGTTTAAAATCCGGACCTTTTTTTTTTTTTTGCTTTTTTTTTGAAACAACTAAAAAAAAAAATTTATGGAATTGGAATTTTTACATTATACAGTGTTTTGGGCGTGATTTGGATGCCTATAACAAAACATGTCTGTACAGTCTGGGCAGACTGTACATACATTGGTTGGTGTAGGTATTAAAAACACACCCAAAACACTGTATTATTGAAAAATTTCAGTTCCATAATTTTTTTTTTTTTTAGTTCTACAAAAAAAAAAAAATATCAGGTCCGGATTTTCTCCCGTCCGGGAGTCCGGACCTGATCCTTATCCTATATATAATATCGAAAATTAATATCGAAAATTAATATAATAATAATAATTATTAATATTATTATTATTTTTATTATTATAATCATTATTTAATTGTTATTACTTTTATTGTTATTATTATTATTATTAAAAAAAATTGGAAAATCGGTATATATCGGTCCGTTTCAGTAATACCGAACCATAAAAACTCCATACCAAAAACGGGTATTGAAAAACCGGTATATATCGATTTTTTTTTACCAAAACCGGACCAATTCTTTTTGTACCGAACCAGCCGGTTCGGTCCGATCCGGAAAATCGAAAAAACTGAAAATTATTCACAGCCCATATATTCTTACAAAAACAATTAAATAAAACTAATCAAATATAAACTTTAGGTATTTATGTAGCAAATGAAGTTTTATAATAAAAAACATCCATTTTGTTTTAAAATATAAGTTCAAATATTAAGTCATATGATTTTATATTTCGGAAGGGATTTAGTAGTAAATTTAAATGAAAATCATGAAATTCAGTAACACATAAAAAAAATTAAATTATTTCCACTACAAAAGTTAATTGTCTATTATGGATTTAAAGGAGAAAGGAGAGTCAGGCTTATCTTGTCTAATGTCTATTGTCATAAGAACATTTTGCAATTCTAGTAAATGTTTTTTTTTGATAATCGAGAGTTTCTCAACCGCAATCAAATTAATCTCCACGAATTCGAATCAGTCTTTTCATACGGGCTTACGCCCGCATCACTGTGTCACTGTGAATCATGTTGATAGATAACTTAGTGGGATGTAAGTTCCCCACCACACTAGTAGCATTGTAGGATTCGATTCCATCCCTCTGCCGTATGTAATATTTTTAAAATTAAAAATGATAAATCATTGGGATAATTTATTCGTTTAGTCCACTAACTATTTTTTTTTTGCGTATTTCGTTGTCAAATTATATATTTTTCTCATGTAAGTCTTTAAAATATAGCAACTTCATGTTTAGTCACCGAAATATAATTTTTTTAAACTTAGTTCTTAATCTATAATTGTTTTTCATGTTTTAGTCCCCTTTAATTGATCTAATTTTATAAGGTTAGACTGAGTTTGCAGAATTTATAAAATTTGAGGATAAATTACACAAAAAGAATAGTTACGGGAATAACATAGTACTTGATTAATACTCATGAACCTTATGGTGACAAAATAGCCAAATAGCTCTAAGCGTACAACATGGCACTGATTAGCTATTTATCAAAGTGAACTAAAAGTAATTTTTTTTTTTGTTTTTTCTGACTTATACAAGTGGCTCACTCAACTAAATCAAAAACTTTTAAACTCCTAGGCTATGTTTGATTGCAAGGATTATAATCGAGATTATACTACATGAGATTATAATTCCAAGACTATTAATTCTAGGATTATAATTCCGGGATTATAATTATAATTACAAGACTATTAAGTCATTTTATAATTCTTAAACTAATAGTCCCAATTATAAATTTGAAAACAAACAAGACACTTGGGATTAATAATCATGTCCCAAGTATAATCCTTCTAAACAAACATAACCCTAACTTCTAAAGCTTTAAAGCCCAAATACATCTCTATACTTCTAATTTAATATGTATAAATTATGGATGAAATACATTTTGTAAGACCTCAACTTTTATGAATGAAGATTTAATTTTATTTAAATATTTTTTTGAGTATTAAGGTGTGAATTTGATATAATGTTATAATTGTGGGTAATATTTATAAATTTTGCAAAGTAAGCAAGTTGTTATAAAATATTCGATTGGTCGGGGAATATTCGTTTTAACATGAAATATTCGTACAATGGCGCAATCATTGGTAGACCCCACAACAGAATTACTGTCGGAGTTAGAAAACGACAGAAGTAACTTTTTATGAAAATAACGGCGGAAATTTTACTGTTAACTGTTGAAATACCCAGCGATAAAAGTACAGTAATACGCGTGGTTGCATAGTAGCACACGATATTTGATGCTTACGTGAGAAGTCACTCAGTTATACTCAATTATTGCTACAGTAATTGCTGTATAATATCTCACGTTATTTGATTCAATTATTGTCACAGTATTTTATATTATTAAATCAATAATTAAAATGACAAGTTATTCATATCATTATTTGTATTATTGACAATATTTAGAAAATTCCGTCGAGGAAATGAGTTTGGTTATTTAATTGCGCGCCAATAGGGAGAAATCCTTATCGAAAAACCCCATTTTCTTGGGAATGACCTGGTTGTTAATATTGTAAGTTATATTATTGATAAATAAATATTGTTAAAAATATTGAGAAAATTTTTATGAAGTATTTGTTGTTAATGTTGCTTATTATTTGGACCCCCATTTATCCATTTTTTAAAATAATCGGAGAAAGTTATTCATTATAAGAGGTGGAGCCCACATGTGATGAGGGTTAAATGCAAAGTCGACCACTGAACTTTAGTGAAATTTGGGTATTGAGTCCCTTTCTTCCGGCTAACGCAAATTGAACCCCTTTCTATTCAAAAATTTGGACTTTGAACCCCAAAGCGCCACATGTGACGCGACTTCTTTAAAAATTTTTCCAAAAAAATTGTCACTTCATAGATTTGAACTCACAACCTTAAACATGAAACTTTAGTCATCTAAGCACTAGAGCACCATAGTTAGTTGTTAATAGTTTGCAAGGACTAATCTTTATATCAAAACATATTAAATATATTAATATAACAATAAAGATGGGCATATGTTTAACATCATTTTTAAACAAATATATTTTTTACTTTTAGGCCATGCTATTTTTAATATTCTCAAGAGATTAAAATTGGCCCAAAACCTTGTCGCTATAACAATATTCTATATTATATGAATTATTATCACAATTAGTTATTCTATACTTATGTTGTTATTGTCTCGCTACAGGTAATATTGGAATCATGATATGTGAATTGGAGGTAATATTGGAATCATGGTATATGAATTTACGGAAACAATAAAATATATCACAAATAATTCTATCATTGATATTGTTGCTAAAATTAAAATAATATATGTTGCTAAATTTATATTTTAAAAAATGGGTGAAAGATAACGCAATATAAAAAGATTTTTTTTATGTACGTTGGTTATAATCAGAATTACTCAAACACAAACAAAATATGAGTTTAAGGATGTAATTATGTTAAAATTAGTTTGATGAATAACCTTACTTCAAAAAGCTAATTAATAGTTTATGGGCTAAATAATTAATTTATCCTATATATAGTATGTTCTTTTTCTATTTTCTTCTCTTTTGTTTTTTCTAGTGTTCTCTAATGAATGGAAATTTATTAATATATTTATAAATTTATTATTTTTGAATATTAATAAATTATGTTAATTTTTTTAAATTATCAAATTCCATGGTGGATCAGACGAGAATAAATACTGATTGGTTGCTGAGGGACAATGGTCCAGTGCAGAAATTTCAATAAGGCAATGAGAATTTCAATAGGACAATGTTGTTGTTGTTATTATTATTATCCTTCAAATAACTAACTGTTATTATTATTATTATTATTATTTATTACTATTTTATTTTTATTTTTATTTTTATTTTTATTATTATTGTTATTGTTATTATTATTATTATTATTATTATTCTACTTTAAATAACTAACTGTTATTATTATTATTACTATTTTATTTTATTTTTATTTTTATTATTATTATTATTAGTACTATTATTATTATCATCATCACCATCGTTACATTCCTTCCGACTATCGTTTTGGCGATAGTAGTCTGCCTTTATATGATGTTAAACATGCCCATCTTTATTCTTATATTAATATATTTAATATGTTTAGATATAAAGATTAGTCATTGCAAAATATTAATAGTTAACTTATGGTGTTCTAGTGGTTAGATAACTAAAGTTTCATGCTTGAGGTTGCAAGTTCAAACTCTATAGAGTGACAAATTTTTGGAAAAAATTCTAAAGAAGCCACATCATATCTGCCACGTGTTAAATTAAAATATAAAATGTCGCGTCAGATGTGCCACGTAGGCGCCACGTGTGCCACGTCAGCAGGTCAACGTACATGTGGCGCCTGGGGGTTCAAAGTCAAAATTTTTGAATAAAAAGAGGCTTAGTTTGCGTTGACCGAAAGAAATGGGCTCAATACCTAAATATCATAAAAGTTCAGTGGTCGACTTTGCATTTAACCCCATGTGATGATGACATGTAGGGCCCACGTGTGGAGAAAAGTCTTGGGGGGGATTATTTTGGTCACGGGTGGTGGCAGTAATCTGTATATATATATATATATATATATATATATATATATATATATATATATATATATATATATATATATATATATATATATACGGTCCGGATCTTAAGCTCACCCCTTATCTAACTCACCCGAGCTCACCCTCCATTTAGCGACGGACCCGACGACGGTTCGGTCATACAACCGTCGTCTATATTTTTAGTGACGGACAACATATAGTGTCGCTATAAGTATAGACGACGGTTGTATGATCGAACCGTCGTCGTGTCCGTCGCTAAAAGGGGGTGAGCTCGGGTGAGTTGAATAAGGGGTGAGCTTAAGATATATTCCCTATATATATATATATATATATATATATATATATATATATATATATATATAATCCATAGCAAGTATTTGCTATGGAGAAAAATTGGGCAAATAGCATCATATCCGTTCATTCCAATTATAGAGGGCGTAGATTAAAAAAGGGAGTGGACGGTCCGCCAGTTCGTCTAGCAGACTCTACTTAACAAATTTTCGGTCAAATTTGACCCTAACTTTTGATAAGAAAAGGGTACATGTGATTGATTTCAGTATGAAACAGGGGACGCAGTGGCTGGCGCCTTTGATGCATGCTTTGGCCTTGCGGCTTGGTGGGCCGCCTGCTTTTCAATTAACCGGGATTGGACTGCCGTCCAACAATAACACTAATCATTTGCAAGATGTGGGTTGGAAATTGGCTCAATTTGCAGAAACTATTCATGTCAAGTTTAAGTATAGTGGGTTTGTGGCGAACAGTTTAGCTGATCTCTATGCTTCCATGCTGGATCTTCGAGAGGGTGAAACCGTGGTGGTTAACTCCGTTTTCGAGTTTCATCAGTTGTTGGCTCGCCCGGGTGCAATCGAGAAGGTGATGTCGGCGGTGAAGGAGATGAAGCCGGAGATCGTGACGGTGGTGGAGCAGGAAGCTAATCATAACGGTCCTGTTTTGTTTTCTTGGACCGGTTTACCGAGTCTTTGCATTATTATCCAACCTTATTTGACTTTTTAGAGAGTTGTGGCGGCGGTGGACTGGCGAGTAAATTGGGCAAAGTATTTTTTTTATAATCCTCTAGACGAAGTAGCGTTCGTGGGGAATTGATTTCCAGATTCCGCTAGACGAACTGGCGGATCGTCCATTCCCTTTTTTAATCTGCGCCCTCTATAATTGGAATGAACGGATATGATGCTATTTGCCCAATTTTCCTCCATAGGAAATACTTACTATGGATCATTTCCCTATATATATTATAATAAATTTAGTTTTTTTATGAAAAATAGAATATATTATATTTTATTATGCATAGTATTTGCATAGTGACTGCATAGTAAAATCAGAAAATTTTGTTGAATTTCGCTGTACGCCCATGAAATTCTTCTTCCTGTTCACCCGTGAGAATTCTAAATAGTATCCTTTTCATTCTCCTATAAATATGATACTTAGTTTAGAAAAGAAAATCACACCAGAATCAAAGTATTCTTCTTTTATAATATTGAGCGTATTTTTTTAGAGTTTAAGGAAGCTTTGAGTGTAGAAAATAGTGAAAGTTTTCTTCAAGAATATATCCGCTATACTAGTCGGAATTGCTTTGTTTTAGAGGTAAGGGGTATTATTTATTTCATATTCGCGTAAGAAATTTTATTTTGTTCAATATTCGCAAGAAATATTATCTTCGTTTAATATTCGTAAGGAATATTATCTTCGTTCAATATTCGTAAGGAATATTATTTTCGTTCAACAGTTATAAGGGATATTATTTTTGTTCAGTATTCGTAAGAAATGATACTTTCTTCCATACTTTGCAGTATGTAAGTAATATTATTTCGTTTCAGATTCTGAATTCTACATTTATTGTGTTAAGTTTTGGCTTCTATACTCCATGAAATTAGTAGAATATCCTTGATATTTGCGCTTCATCCAGTATCTTTTTATGGAAATATTATCCTAAGCATTCTTGATAATTTTTGATCTTTTCATGCCAGAGTACTATTCATGGGGTACTATTCCTAAATTACTATTCATGGGGTACTATTCACTCAGGTACTATTCACCCGGGGCACTATTTATGACAAAAAATGATTTTTTTTGGTCCAAATCATTTTTGATACAATATTATTCTTGAATTTTACTCCACAAAGTAGTATCATATTGACAATTTGGACATTATTGAATTTTGGATAAATTAAATTATAAATCATTAAAATTTATCCTTTGCTTTCATTTAATTGAATTCTTATATCATTATCATCATCCTCATGCTTATATTACGATGAAAGTCATCTTTGGCTTACGTGCATAGATGGACTGTTGATTGGTATGATTATGACCAAGGATTATTCAGTATAATCATGACCGTAATTTTACAAATGATGTGGTAAAAGTCCTTATTGGCCCGTAGTGCATTAATGAACAATTGTTGGTATGATCATGACCATGGGTTCTCTTCGGTAAGGGTGCAAAGATGAATTATTTTATGGCGTGATCATGACTGTTGATGAAAACACGAATATCTTTGGCCCGAAATGCATGATAATTTGTGGTCGTGATACTAATGAATATTATTGGCCCGTAGTGCATGGATAATTCAGTGATGTGGATTATTAATTAAGCTGAGTCTCAGTGATAAAATTTATGATTAAACTTTTAAATCATAGAAGATAGTAGATATCATGCTCTACTTGACTCTTCTAATGGATTGCTTATTCCGCTGCAGTTGTTGATCTAAACTTCTTGTCTATTGTATTCTATCAGTTGTTATACTGTTGAAGGCTAAAGATAATTTATTCTGCATTATCTTAGTCATAATATTTCTTACTGGGCTAGTTGAGCTCACCCTTTTCTTTCACTGTTTTCTTCAGAAAATGAGAATATAGCTGGGAATAGTCAGGCAATGGATTGACGGTCCAGATGGTTGTTTTAGTAGTCCTCACTATTATGTGAAATAGTGTGATAATAATTGTAATGAGAATTGAATTTGAGTTTGGATATTGTCTAGGAGACAATATTTGTATTAAAACTTAGAGCTTATGTTTTGTCGTATTCTGCACGACACTTAACAGTTGTATAAATTAAGTTTGTATTTGAGTTCTGTACCATGTATTTGACGACTCAGAATGAGTGATGTATACCTATTTTGGGGGTGTCACACATTTGATCTTTGAATATTGCTACCAGGTACTTCTTCATTAGTTCATTAAGTTGATACTTATCACTTAATATATGTGAAATAAGTAATTGATTTTTACAAGTATTGAGTTAATTTACGACATATGTTTATAAATGTAATAAAAACTCTATTTTATGTGAAGATTATCACCGAATTCTACTAAAAATGTAGCTTAATCTTCTCTAACAATTTAAATATGAGATGATAAAAATATAAAATATTATTATGATAGGTGTTGCGTATTAGAACTGTATTTTTATATTAAAATAATTTATATTTCTTTTTTCATAAAATCTTACGATTCTACCATCCGATTTTATATTCAATTCTATACACCCAAAACGATCCTGATGGGATCCCCATTTTAACAATCTTAGATTCAACACTTAAAACTCTGTGATTTCTTCATGCTTAAGTTGTAATGAATCCCTACATACGTGTTACTCATCAGGATATTGAAGTTGAACTACAACCCAAGTGGACATGATATATGAATTTTTTTTATCTCCCGTGCAATTACAAACCAAAGTAGATAAATTTTTAAGTAGAAGAAATCTTATCAGATACAAATCAATGTCATATACTTGAAAGATTGCAGACTTACATTTTAAGAACAAAATTTCCATAATTAGTACCAAATCTTGCAATGGTTCCCAAATAATTCATGAATTACAAAGTAAGTACATCTTATGATCCTCTATACTAATTTTAGGAAAGAGTCATAACTAATGTTACCCCATGGAAAATAAATAATTTTAATCTTTTAGTTTTGGTGAATCTCCCCATTTATATCTTTACCATATATTAACTTAATTATACACATAAGAAGCAAAATCATAGGTATCTAAACTATAATTTAAAGGGTTCTTTAAAATAATATACAACAATTAGTAAATAATTATAATAGTAGTGCATCAATAAAATAATTACAAAAATAGTGCAACACAATAAACACGTCATATTATCCAATTCCACAAAAATAAAAAACCATAGTAGCCAAAACCGTCATGCACGAACAGATCTAAGGATTTCGAAACTGAATCTATATATTGAGACTGAGTCTGCCAACTGAATCTGGAAGATAATTAGAAAGGTATATATCCCTTAATCTGAATCTATATATTGAAATCACTTAATTTAATTTTGAATCTGACAATGAGTGTAAGATTTTGAATAGTAACCAAAACAAAACCAATATAAGGATTAGTAGATTTTTATTGATGGCTTTCAAATCGGTATAAACAACGATTGTATAATGGAACTTTGAAATTAGTATTTGCAGGTTCAATACATTATTGAGTCATAGTTTTTACACGTTCATAGTTTGTCTACATTAAGGGTTTGGTTACCTTGGTTTAATTGTTCATTCTTTAATTTTTCTCCTTCACGTCATGATAATCTGTGATTTCTTTATAAATTGGATGAAAACAGTATGTTGGAGATGTATGGTTACTAATAACATATATTTTGGTTACTGTATATTGTTGATTTGGTCACCATTTATAGAATTGTATTAATTTTAATGTTTCAGTTCTCAGACAGTATTTGTTACACATTCTTATTTTGGCTGCATTAACATAAGGGTTTGGTTACCTTGGTTTAGTTGTTCAGTCTTTAATTTGTCACCACATCATGATAATCACTGATTTGTTTATAAACTGAATGAAAACACTGGGTTGAAGATGTATGTTTACTAAAAACATATATTTTAGTTATTGTATAATGTTGATTTGGTCACCATTTACAGTATTGTATTAATTTTAATATTTCAGTTGTCGAAAAATGGAGATGATTCCAGTTGTAATTTATTTCAATAGGACGTGGACCGATAGTAACCAATATCACAATTTCGAAGTTACCGGCCTACTAGTCCCTTTAACTTGTTCATTTACAGAAATGAACAACTTGATATACAGTGCAATAAGGCTAGACTACAACACAACAGAATTGTCAATCAAATTTCAGATTAGAAGCAACATTCCGCCGATCAGTGTGACAAATGAAGCAACCTTCAGATTCTATATAGAAGCCAGTAGAAAATCAGATGAATATGGCAAGTTTCCACTAATTATAGTTAACGAGTACAACAATGGATGCACTACAATCTTACAAAACTTGAGAAATGTAAAAGAAAATAGGACGCAAACTGAAACGCCAATGAGATTGACACAATGAAATTCTGAACTTGTACCGTTGGCAACACAAGATTACCAAATTGGATCACAATATGCTGAGCAGTTGGCCATCAAAGCTATTGATCAAGAACAAGACAGATAATAAGACATAACATACACTGGAGAACAATATGATGAGGTCATATCAGATCCGAATTAATTTGAAGTCAAACTACATCAAACTTACAAAGACAAAAAAAATTCTAGCACAAGCAATAAGACTACATTCAATCAGACAAAACCGACAACACAAGGTTGAAAGAACAAGTGGTAGAGACTTTGTGCTAGTATGCATAGACAATGAAAATTGCAAATGGAAAATAAGAGTATCAAAGTTTTGAAAAACAACTATGTTCAAGGTGAGAGAATTCAGTGATTTACACACTTTTTCATCCGACATACTTCTAGGAGATCATAGACAAGCAAATAGTGAGATGGTTAATGAATGCATAATGCATATATTAACAAATATGAAAAAAATTTACACACAAACAGATATTGTGGAAGACATGATGACAGAGTATAATGTGTCCATCTCCTACCAAAAAGCATGGAGATCAAAGGAAAAACATTAGAAAAAGTAAGAGAAAATCCACACGACTACTCTCTGATCCCTTCATGGTTGTACATGTTGAAAAAAACAAATCCAAGTAACAATTGGAAACTGTTCATTAAAATTTTATAATTAATCAATAACCCAATAAAAAATAAATTGGATACCTCTGTATGAAGGTTTAGCTACTAACAGTACCATGAATATATATATATATATATATATATATATATATATATATATAAATGGTTTTTTTGCAGGTAATCAATATCTACATAAAATATAACTCTTAAATAGCATTTTAGACACCATCTGCACCATATGGAAAAGATTAAATGCTAATTAATTAGATACCAGTAGTCATACACATGGTTATCCTCAACTACAAATTTGGACAATATCTGTTACATATATTTATATTAACAGTACTGAAATTTCATTTCAGGTTCCATCACATCCATGGAGTTGGAAAAAAATGGCCGTTTCAAGTATCTCTTCTTTGCAATAGGATCATCCATTGAAGCATGGCATCATTACTTCCCAATCATTGTAATTGATGGCACATTCATATAATCAACCTACGGGGGGACACTCCTCATAGCAAGTACACATGATGCAAACAGAAACATTATACCGATTGCTTTTGCAGTGGTTGACAGTGAAAATGAATTATATTGGAGATGGTTTTTCATCAATTTGAGAAATGCTTGTGGAGTTAGGGAAGGACAATGTATTATTTCAGATAGACATGAAGCAATTGTTCAGGGACTTAACTTTGTATTCCTTGATGTCATGCACAGTTCATGCACATACCATATTTTGAAAAATATAAAAAATAGATTCAAAAAGAAAGGAGAAGAACTCAAAAAAGCATACAACGGAGTTTGTAGAGCTTACACTATTGAACAATTCAACATACACATGGCTCAACTTGATGCAATTGATGCCCGAATAAGAACATATTTGGAGGAAGAGGTTAAACTAGATAAGTGCATGAGGTTCCATGGGACTGTAAGAAGGTACTCAACAATGACTTCAAACACCGCCAAATCTATTAACAATGAAATCAAAGGAATCAGGGATCTTCCAGTTGCGTCAATGATTGAATGCCTACGTTGTATGGTTCAAAGATGGTATTTCACAAAAAAACAAGCAGTAATATCAACATTCACTACCCTTTCCACAACAACTGAGAGAAGATTGCAATCTAATATCATTGAATCAAAGAAACTTAAGGTCAGTGATACAACTTTTAAATTGTTACATGCATACCTACCAAAAGTTACATTTGCATTTTAAGGAAACCACATTAGTCATTTTTGGTTACTTATATATACAGAAAAAGTTACAAACAGTACAAATGCCTTCAATTATTCCGAGTTACATAAAAAAATTATTATACATACTAACTACACCATTAAATTATGTTGTAGGTTGAGACATCAAACCTAGTGATTTTAACTGTTTACGATGTCACCAAACAGTTTATTGTGGACATGGAACAAAGGACATGCACATGCCGTAAATTTCAGTACCATGAGATGCCTTGTCCACACGCTGCTGCTGTTATCAGCAAAAAGAATTTGAGTTGTTATGAATTTTTCTCAAAATACTATTCAAAAACAACTTTGGTAGACACGTATTCAACTTCCATCTTGCCGTTAGATGACAAAGAGAATTGGGATGTGCCAGATGAAATAAGAAACATACGTGTAAAACCACCAAATACAAGAAGACTAGCTGGAAGACCAAAGATTGGTAGGTTCAAGCATGGATCTGAAAACAGAGTTCAAAACAAATGCAACAGATGCCAAGAAAAAGGACACAACAGGAAAACATACAATAATCCACCGATTTTACGACAAAAAAGGTCTGATATAGTACATCAGCAAAAAAAGTGTAAAAAACTCCTTGATGTTTATTGTTAATAATCAATAGCCATACATATGGTAATCATTTTATTGGTGTAAAAAAACTGATTTTATCTTCCACAATATTGAATAACGATTTTTTGCATTAATTTCTTTTTAACAGAAAATAATAGGAAAACCACACGACCACTCTATGATTCTATCTTGAAATAACAATATACATAAAACACATACATGTGAGAATTGGTTAACTATTATGGAATTTTTTTTATGACTATCTGGTTACCCACAAAAACTAAAATGGTTACCTTTGGATGAAGGTTTGGCTACCAACTGTACCATATAAAACACACATGTTTTCAATTTGAAAACCGTTTTATAATTTTTTTAATGACTATTTGTTACCCATAAAAACTAAAATGGTTACATTTGTTTGCATGTTTGGCTACCAACTAAACCACATAAAATGCATATATGTGAGAATTGGTTAACTGTTTTTGAATTTATTTATAACTATTTGGTTACCCACACACACTAAGGATTGTTACCTTTGTATGAAGGTTTGGCTACCAACTGTACCATATAAAACACATACATTTGAAAATTGGTTAACTGTTTTGGAATTTTTTGTAATGACTATTTTGTTACCCACAACAACTAAAATGGTTACCTTTGTATGAAGGTTTGGCTACCAACTGAACCATATTAAAAAATATATTTATTAAAGGTTATTTATAAATAAGAACCAACTACTTTTGGTTACTTGTAAAAAAAAAGAGTCCAAAAAACCCAATCTTAACCAACAAAACTATGTCATACATCTCATAATAAAAACAAATACATAATTCCATTATCAAAAAATTCACAAAACATTTTAAAGTCAGGAACCATAACAAATGGTAACGAATATCCCAAAAAAAACAAGATGAATAAAAACTTTACAACGAAAATACAGTGACATCCAAACTATTCTTCTCTGATAAATCTGCCTGGGTATTCTGTGTCAGAATCATATCCACCTACTTGCTTGTTCCTCACATGCATAAACAGGTTAACGCATAATTTCTTGTGATATTGCACGATGGGAAATGGATTAGGCATTTCAGTGGATTGTTGGTGAAGAAAATGTTCTGCAAAACAAATTGTGAATATTCTGCAATCACTGCAAAAATAAACAAAATATAAAAGAAATCAATCCAAGCATCGTAGTAGATGGAATAATAAAAAAATGGAAACAATATAAACCTTACCCATCAACTTGTTCAGGTAACCCCTCAGCAAATTCAAGATCAATTATATCATATTCCCCCTTATTGCGATATGGTTCACTTTCGAAATCAATATCTGACCTACCCTTCCAAAAACCACACTTCGAGAATATTATGGGTAGAATGAAAATATAAGGCTCACAAACATCCATAATATTTGTTCGCATGACTGTCCTGTTTGGTTGAAGAGAGTTGTAAACTACTAAAAGTCTACGATGCACATCAAAGACCAATAAAAACCAATGCCCAGGAACTGTCATGTGAAAGGAAAACAAAACATAATCAATGGCAACCCATGGTGTGTTCACATCCATCAAAAAACCACGAATATACTTAGCAACATCACCATCCCCCAACAGAAGAGTCTTATCTACATTTTTTTGACAATATTCCCCATACAAAGTAGACAACTTGATATGAAACCAACAATCTGTTGTAGTGACCCTTATTTGAATATTGGCAGAGTGCCTAGCCAAATTCTGAAAGTAATAAAAATAAATGTTGATATGCTGAACCAAAAATCAAACCAAAAATCCATCAGATGTAAACAATTGCCAAAAATTAAAACTTTATGATAAAGGTAGCCAAAACTGTCACAACTAGTGACCAAAACAATTACATAAGGTAACCATATCTCACAAAACAGAATTTTAAAAAATGAATAAACTCACATCATCATCAAGCCACTGTCCAGGTGTCTTTAACTTGTAGAACCACATTTTAGACGATATTGGGACAGACCCAAATCTAAATGCAGGTTCAATCTTGTCATGATCTCTCGAAATTTTTTCAATCCTTCAAAATAAAAACATATTGGTAAGAGAGAACAAATGATTTTTTTTTTCTAAAAAAATAGACTATATAAATCTTAAACTACAAATAACATACCTTTTTCTGTTATTTAAGTCAATCCTAAACCATTAATCGAACATAACATCTTCAAATTTTGATAGCATACCCATACAAACATTTGGGAATGCAGCCAGACCTCTGCGTATTGGTCTAGGAACAACAACAGAAGAAGTTGAATCAGCTGAACCAAACTTCGATGTATATGGACTCCTCAACGCATCACTCTTTGCAGACACACGGACAGGTCTACCACATGGTTTAGATGCACTTTTCTCAACTTTAACACAATGAAGTATATCCCGTGTCGTTAAAACCATCTCATCAAGTAACGACCTGTCTAGTACTTCAATTTTACTCCCCTTGAACAATATACAAAATAGGTCACAAAAAAAATACAAAATCTAAATTGATTCACCAGTAACAGAAATACTGTAACGAAGTAACCAAATATAAACTATGAAGGTAACTAATGTTGAAAAAAATACGAACCTCAATAGGGGTAAAAACAACGATCTCTTTTCCAGAAGACTGACTTAAAATATCAAAACTTGGAATGTCATTGTTCTTGTCTATCTGTAAAAATAGAAAACATTCAATTGATCAATATAACACAAAAAAATATATATAGCATAACAAAAACAAACAAAAATGCCTAACCTTTTCCTCATCCCTATCAATGTGATTCCCACTAGGGGTAAAACATTAATTTCTTTCCCATGACTGTGCCTTAAATTATCAAAAGTTGGGTTGTCATTCTTGTTGTCAATCTGTAAAAATAATAATAAAAATAATCAACATTTACTATAAAAACATAAAACACAAAAAATGCAAACATATATTTTAACCTTTTCATCATCTTTATCAATCTGAACCCCACCAAAACCACCAACATCAGCGTCAACTTTTCCATGAAACTGTTTTACATCATCAGAACCTTTGACTACTACATCATCCTCAACAGACGTAACATCATCATCTAAATCATTAACATTACCAGCATCATCATCCTCATCCAACTCAATACCATCATCATCATCATCATCATCATTTCTCCCTTCACTAGAACTAGGGCGGCCACGTATCTGCTTTCTCAAAATCTTCTTTATGTCCATGCAAATCTCAATATGAAAAACATGCAATTCATCTTTCAATTCAACCCCCAACTTTTGAATTTCTTTCTTAACCTTCATCACTTTCTCTTCCAAAGGCCTCACCCATGCATCAATAATTTTTTTCACATCAGAAAGTGAAAATCCAAAGTCTTTATCCTTCCTGGATTTTTCCACTTTAATATCAACAATATTAGAGCCACCATCATTCCCACTAAAAAAGTGAAAACCACCCAAATCCAAACGCTCCTTCTCATCATCCGTAGGAATGAGATTTTGAATCATCAACTGAAACATATTAATAACAATAAATATATCATGTCAAAAACATTGAACAAATAAAAGAAGCAAAACAATACAAAAAAAACCAAAAATTTAAGGTAGTAACCATATATATAGATAAAGGTAACCAAACATAATGTAAATGGTAACCAGCATACCCAACCAAAACCAAATACTAAATCATTCAACTTCTCATTCTTAGGAGCCTTCCCTAATTCCCTCCATCTAAATAATCTAACTTCTGATACATGATCATCAATACAGAAACCCCTGACTTTCAGTGTAGGAATGGTTTCAAACAAGAAAACTTGGAAAATATAAGGCAATCCATTCAACTTGTAAGATTTACAATAACTGTCCTTGTAAAAATTATATATCACACCCCCATTCTTAGCCTTCTTTACATGTCCCTTCACACCAAGCGATAATGAATTCTTCGTCTATTCAAATGAAAATTTCCCCCACGGATAACTTTCAAGGTCGCGATAAGACAGAAAGTTAAACAAAGCTTCATCAACATAATTATCCGACACAATAGCTAGTATAAAATTAAAAACCAAGAATATGATGGACATCCTGACAGCCTCATCATCATCATCAAAAACAACACTCCGATATATCCTCCCGATACTAGAACAGGTCACAACCTCATTTCCAAGAAACTTTTCCACCAACATATTTTCCATTCCCTTAAATCCATCAATATCCTCATCTCCTTGCCAACTCAAACTAGAAATCAAACAAAATTCTGGCAATCCAAATCTTACCCTTTTCTCACCAAACAGAAACCACATATCCTCATTATCCATTTGATAAACTTCTCTCACCAAAGCATGATGGATTTTCTGTGAAAACATTTGGGGCTGCCCAACATCTAAAAATTTCCCAAAACAAGATAATTTAAACTTATTCAAATGAACTTCAGATAAATTATTCTTAATAACACTTGGCACTTCTATATCAAACCAATAAATGATTTTTGCTATAAAATTACGATGGTGCTCCTCATAAAATAGATCCCAAATCTGAAAATACAATACATTACAATAAATTACATTACGTACACATTAACCAAATAAGAATGGAACATTCATCAAACTTTAAAACCAAAACTATACAATCAACAATATCCAGATATACTAGCATTAGTAACCAAACAACATCAGCAAGTTACCAAAACCAAAATAATCTAACTCTGTAATGAAACAAAGTATCTAGTAACTAAATCAGAAAATAATAGTAACCAAACCTCCACTCGGAGAGAAATATCCATTTTAACAAATACAAGTTGAACATTCATCAATCTACAACTCTAGGGTAACAAAATCCATTTTAACAACTATATAATCAACAGTATCTAATAATATTAAAATTAGTAAACAAAACTCAATCAACAGGTTACCAAAACAAACATAATCAACCTCTATAATGTAAAAAGGGATCTAGTAACCAAACCAGAATATACTATTATCCAAACCTCCACTTGGAATGAAAATAACCATTTTATCAAATACAAGTTGAACAGTCATGACATTACAAATCTATACTAACAAAACACATTTCATCATCCATACAAAGGTACGTATCCAAATATATTATCATTAGTAACCAAAACACAATCAACATGTTACCAAAACAAAATTAATCAACCTATGTAAATGTAAAAAAGTATATAGTAACCAAATCAGAATATAATAGTAACCAAACCTCCACTTGGAGTGTGCGTAACCATTTTAACAAATAAACATTAATTAATAACCAAATTGAACAGCACCAGACACCAAAACAAATACACAAGTAACAAAAAACAACTAATAATTCCAGATTCTTAAAAATAATTACAATAACAAACCTTAAGATGTTTTTAGCGGGGAATAATTTTCCGGCTATGAGCATCATCTTCATCCTCTTTCCCAACTTTGTTTGGCGAACCTTTAAAATTAGAATCCAAATACATCAATTTCTTAGCCTTCTTAGACACATGTCTCCCCGATTTCTTATCTTTAAAGGTGATTTGACCACTAACTTCTTCACCTACTTTGGGGACTTTACCACACTATCCTTCACCTTCACATATTTTTCACATCCTTAACATAATCATCATCCCTAATTCTTTTCATCTTCCCATCACTCTTCTTATCAACCATTCCCTCCATACTCTTCCTCGTAGAAACCATCCTAAACAAAAATGGAATAAATAACAAAGAGCAAAAAATATAGTAGTAATAGAGGAGAAACCACCACACAACTTACGAACCACCACGAACTGAAGAAGCAGGCGGTAACGACGAACTAAAGAAGCAGAAGACAACGACGAAGATCTACCGGAGAGAGCGACCGACTCAACTTAGAAGAAAATAAGTTTGCTTAGAAAGTTCCCAAAATATAAAATAAGGGTTTCCAATAGAAAGATATACGACAAATAAGATATACATGAAATTCAAATTAAAACACGATGCCCACAAAAATAATGAACAGTTTATTTTTGAAAAACTGATTTGCCACGTCATCATCTCATTAAAACACACACCTAAATTAAAGGAAAAACAAATTCACTAATTGTGTAAATAAAATATTTAAATGCATTAATTGTGTAAATAATTTAGGTATGAACTTTTGTTGTAATTTTTTTTTAAAATGTACTAGAAAGTGTAATTGTTTCTAATTTAAATCATTGCACAATTTGTGTACAAAAGTAAAAGTCTCCCTATATAGGACACAATTTAACTTTCTTTTTCTTTTTTTTGATAATGTGGGGTTTCCCAATCGCAGTCGGACTAATCCCCCAGCCAGGACCAACCTTTTCTTTAAATCAGCTTGCGCTAGCGGTCTGTGGCCCCATGAGCATTTCTTCCTTGACAATTGTTGCAAGTGGGAGTCAAACCTAAGATGTCTGGGTTTATGGCTCATCCCAGGGTGACCTTGAATCACTGCGCCAACTGCTGGGGTTAACAGTTTACCTTTCAATAACCTCTAAATGCTTCAAATTAATTGCTTCTAGAATAGCAATAATAATTTTAAGAACATATGGTGATAAAACATAATGGTAGTACCTACATTTTATTTTTAGTCCTATTTGATTGGATGATGATTATACCTTAATATATATTTGTATGGAAATAAATTGTGTAAAGTCTTTTTAGAAAGAATCTTATGTAAAATGACTTAGTTTAGGAATTAAACTTGTTAGGTTGATCCAAATTGTAAAGTTAAACCTCTATAATAGCTATGTTGTTCCTGGCCAAAAGACGATCATAGAGCTAGAGACAATATTATTCTAAGATCGTAGAGCAGACTGAAGACATTCAGAGATCGTAGAGGCAAAATCGCATAGTCATTTTTATTCATAGCTAGAGCAGAATAATCATTCTATGATTTCACTTGCAGGAAGCCCAAATCGTAAAGTGCAGTTGTCTGACAAGTCAATGACAAGTTATGACAAGTTCACCAACCTTAACATTTGACCCTCCGAGGTTATCCTTGGTTAATTTTGTGATAAGGACAAGCCGACAAAGCCTCTATCTAACAACTATTTTAGTAGAGTTAAAGGACACGTGGCTCCTACTGCACTGTTTATAGTACTTAAGAAAAGGACCTTAGGTGGTCTAAACATACAACAATTCGAAGTCAATCAATTGATGAAAGACAAGTGTCCAAACAAGAATGGAGCAATGATAACTTTCTAATTAGAAGATCCCTAGAGAACTCTGTATAAAGTTAATAATTTCAAGTATCAGATATATATCAAATCAATTAAGTCTAGGTGCTGAAACTTTAAGTTCAAACAAGTTTCACTCTATGACCCTAAGAAACACACTCTCACTACAAGAAAATCAAGATAAGGCAACGAGCTATAACGACGGTCAAGATTGTTTGGAGTCTTTTGTTAATTGTGTTTTGCTCTAGTTTCATTTAATAACAAATGAATGATTTTATAGAGATGAATAACAAACTGGGTTGCAGGCATAATTGTTTATATATTAAAAACATAAAAAGGTTTTATTTGCAGATCACTATAGCTACCATGGAGGGTAGTATTAAAGAAAAGCTACTGGGAGAAGTTCAAACAGCAGAAGAGACGCACAACTTGGATGCTCTTCCTTTACAAAATTTGTCTTCTCTTCACTTAAACTTTCTATAATTTTTTAGATGTTATGTATTTAGGATGGTGTATTTTAATGTGAATGATATTAAATGATATATATAATTATTATTTTTATATTTTATTTTATATTGTATTATATTTATTTAATAAATATGTGTATCAATAATTTTTTTAAATCTAAAAAGACTAAGCGACGGTCAAGACCGCAGCTATAGCACCAAGACATTCACGCCAAAATTTCATATAACGACGGTCAGGGCCGTAACTATAACACCCATACATTCGCGCTAAAATCTCATATAACGACGGTAGGGACCATGTGACGCCCCCAAAATAGGTATACAACACCCATTCTGAGTCGCCAAATACATGGTACATAAAGCAAACTACAACTTCAATAATACAAATGTCGTGTGAAATACGACAATACATACTGTGAGTTTAAATACAAATATTGTCTTCTAGACAATATCCACACGCAAATAAGTCCTCATTATAATTATTCAAACACTATTTTATAGAAATAGTGAGGACTGCTAAAATATATTCCTAGAACCATCACTCCATACCCCGACTCGATCCTGCTATGTTCTCACATCCTGAGAAGAAAAATGGAACAAAAAGGAAAGGGTGAGCTCAACTAGCCCAGTAAAGAACATTATGACTAAGATAATATACAACAAATTATTGTTAGTCTTCAACAGGGAAAAATCTGATAAAATATAATAGACAACAAGTTTTAGATCAACAAATGCAGCGAAAATAGCAATCCATTAGAAGAGTCACATAGAGAATGAATTCTACTGTCTTCTAATATTTAAAAGTCCATCATCAATATTTCATCCCTGTAACAACAATCAATATACATCTTTAATCATCTTTGCACTACAGGCCAAAGATATTCATTTGTATCACTAGTTGGTTATGTTCATCTCAACATCTGTTCATCTTTGCACAACGGCCAAAGATATTCATCATAAAATCATTAATCTTTGCACTACAGGCCAAAGATATTAAATTATATCATCATTTAGGACTGAGGATGATGAAAAATATTTTAAAGGAAACGAATCCAGTGAAACAAAAGAATAAATATTTAGGATTCGTATTTCAGCTATTTCATGTCCAAAAATACCTCATAAATAATCATATTGATGTAAAATTCAAGAATGATCAAAACATGGATACAATCAAAGCTAGTATCCATAATAGATATTTTGGACGAAAAGGAAAAATTTCATTTTTCGATGAATAGTGTCGTATTTATGAATAGTGCCGTATACGTGAATAGTGCCGTATACGTGAATAGTAACTCCAACACCAAAAGATAGAAATTTCACAAAAAACATCATCACGATTCGTGAATAGTACTCGTGAATAGTAACTCCGACACGAAAAAGTTCCAAATTTGATAAAAGTTCCAACCAATATTTTGGCATAATGATATTGAAGAAATAATATCATTTTTGAATAAAATAACATCCCTTACCTCAAAATAACCGTACTTCTGACTGAATTTTGGTATAGTGCTGACAGAAACTAGCACCGTATAGCAACACTCAAAGTATAATCACAAGAATACGCTCGATAATATAGAGAGAGAAAGAGAGAAAACTTGTTTCTGGTGTGATTTTCAATTCTAACTTAGCCCTCTATTTATAAAAAAATGCTAGAACGCCAAAGGAGACTAAATTAATAAATTAATATTATTTATTTTCAAAATTCATACGAATGCTTTGTACTACCAAGACCAGCCACCTTTGAAAGAAAATTCCAGCAGCCCATGTGTTCAAACAAAAGTGGGTCCCACCAAAAAATTAATAAAAATAATTTTATTTTCTGAAACTTCAACAATTCATAGAAAATAGACCGTTTATCAGAAAAATACGAATTTTATGTCCATTCTGCCTAAAATCGAATTCTCTACAACTTTGTAAAAGAAAGCTTTTCCAAATTCTCAACAAAAAATATCCGAAATCCACAAACGGATGATTTTTAGTACTTCCCTTCCGACAAAATACTGATAAAACATCTCAGCATTAATTCCTTCAATCATAACCACATAAAATAAATAAATCTATCATTTATATCAAATAAATATTTCATTATCATATAAATCAATAATTAATTATTCACAAATAATATTACAGAATCACAATTATGACAACCAGGCTGTTCCCAGGAAAGAGGGGGCTTTCCAATAAGGATTTCTCCTTACTGGCGCGCAATTAGGTGACCAAACCTCTCCTTAGACAGAACTTTCTAGACATTGCCAATAATGTTATCTGATAATATTATTTAAATAATATGAATTATTGATCTGATAATGAAAAATACTGTGCAGTGACAATTATTGAAACAATAATAATATAAATATCAACGCAGCAATTATTGAATCAATAAAATAAAATAATGAACAGTAATTACTGTAACAATTATTGAGTAGTGCCTTCTTACGTACGAATCAATAATTCAACAATACTGTGCAATACCGTGTGCTACTGTGCAACCACACATATTACTGTATTTTAACCACCAGGTAACCCAACAGTGTTAACGGTAACAATTTACGCCGTTATTTAAAAAACTCAATCTTTGTAATTTTCTTTTATCCAACCGTTTTCCGTTATGGGGCCCACAAATGGCTGCGCTGTCATACGAATATTCCCCAACAGCAAGAATATTTCACGACCAAACGAATATTCCCCGACAAAAATGAATATTTTAATAACCACTTGTTTATTTTGCAAAAATTGCACATTTCACCCATAACCAAAACATTATATCAAATTACCACCTTATTAATCAAGAATAATAATTAGAGGAAATTTGATTTTATTTATAAAAAGTTGGGGTCTTACAACCTCCCCTCCTTATGAAATTTCGTCCTCAAAATTGACGTACGTACCTGGTGTATCGAAAAGGTGAGGGTACCTCACTTTCATTTCTGACTCCAACTCCCATGTCATTTCCTCAATAGCATGGTTTCTCCACAAAACCTTAACTTGTGGTATAATCTTGGTGCGTAGGACATGCTCTTTCCTATCCAAGATCTTAACAGGTACCTCTTCGTACGTTAAATCTTCGGCTATCTTGTCTGGTTCTAATGCAATAATGTGGTTTGGATCTTTCACATATTTACAAAGCATAGATATGTGAAAAACATTATGAACACGAGACATGTTTGGAGGTAACGCGAGTCTATAGGCTACGTTTCCTATTCGGTCAAGAATCTCAAATGGACCAACAAACCTTGGATTGAGCTTTCCACTTTTCCCAAATCTTGTAACTTCTTTCCATGGAGCAATATATAACAATACATGATCTCTAATATTAAACTCCACGTCCTTTCTATAAAGATCAGCATAACTCTTTTGTCGATCTTGTGAGGTTTGCATACTTTGTCGAATCATTTGGATCTTTTCTGTAGTCATGCGTACTAATTTTGGTCCCAACAACGTTGCTTCTCCCACCTCGTCCCAGCATACTGGAGAAGACATTTTCGTCCATACAACGCCTCAAATGGAGCCATGCCTATATTTGCTTGATAACTGTTGTTGTAAGAGAATTCCACCAGTGGCAAGTACTTATCCCAACTTCCTTTGAAATCTAGAACACAGAGTCTTAATAGATCTTCAAGGGTTTGAATAGTCCTATCTGATTGTCCATTCGTTTGAGGATGGTATGCTGAACTGAATCGTAAATCCGTGTCCATAGCTTTCTGCAAGCTAACCCAAAATCTTGAAGTGAATCTTAGGTCACGATCCGAAACTATGGATACTGGCATGCCATGCAATCGCACAATCTCATTCACGTACATACGAGCAAGACGTTCAAGGGAATAAGTCTCATGTATCGGCAAGAAATGAGCAGACTTGGTTAATCTATCAACAATAACCCAAATCGCATCTATGCCTTGAGAAACCTTGGGAAGACCTGTAACGAAATCCATTGTAATGTGTTCCCACTTCTATTCTGGAATCTCAAGTGCTTGCAATGGACCTTTTGGCATTTGATGCTCTGCCTTTACACGTTGACAAGTTAAACACCTCGAGATAAACTCCGCGATCTCTCTCTTCATATTGTTCCACCAAAATGTGTGTCGAATATCATGATACATTTTGGTACTCCCAGGATGGATTGCAAACGGGGTGTTGTGTGCCTCCATCATGATTCTATGCTTCAAGTTAGAATCGTTAGGAATGCAAAGTCTAGAGTTGACTCGAAGTATTCCTTCCTCATCGATTCTTGCTTCTGGAATAGCATCTTCTTGCACTTTCTTCTTCATTTGTATCAGCCCCAGGTCCGTAGCTTGAGCAGCTTTAACTTTATCAATTAAAGTCGGTTCTACTCGTATATTCGCCATCATCATGTGGGATCCTGGAGTCTTTAATTCTACCTCCATCCTTTGTAAGTCATACAAAATGGGTCTTTGTGTTAACAACATCGTACTCGTACCCGCATATGATCTTCTACTCAATGCGTCAGCTACAATGTTTGCTTTTCCAGGATGATATTGAATAGTGTGATCGTAATCTTTCAACAGCTCAAGCCAACGTCGTTGCCGCATATTGAGTTCTTTTTGGGTGAAGAAATATTTGAGGCTTTTATGATCCGTATAAATCTCCACTTTTTCTCCATACAGGTAGTGTTTCCAGATTTTCAACGCAAAAATAACTGCTGCCAACTCCAAATCATGAGTAGGATAATTCCTCTCATATTCTTTGAGTTGTCATGAGGCATAGGCTATGACTTTCCCATGTTGCATGTGAACACATCCTAACCCCTTGCTAGAAGCATCACTGTAGATAACAAATCCATCCGAACCAGATGGTATTGTCAGAACAGGTGCCAAAATGAGTCTCCTCTTGAGTTCTTAGAAGCTCTTCTCGCATTCCTCGCTCCATACGAATTTTTCATCTTTCCGAGTCAGCTGAGTTAACGGAATAGAGATTCGAGAAAATCCTTCCACGAATCTCCGATAATAACCAGCTAAGCCCAGAAAGTTGCGTACTTCGGTCACCGACTTCGGTTGCTCCCAACTTTGTATTGCTTCAATCTTCGCCGGGTCAACAGATACTCCTTGTTTTGACACCACGTGCCCAAGGAATGCTACTTCCTCAAGCCAGAACTCGCATTTCTTCAGCTTGGCATAAAGCTTGTGTTCACGAAGTCTTTGTAGTACCAGCTTCAAATGGTGCTCATAATCTTCATGGCTTTTGGAATAGATGAGGATGTCATCAATAAAGACAACAACGAACTGATCCAAATATTTCTTGAATACACGGTTCATCATATCAATGAAAGCAGCAGGAGCATTAGTCAATCCAAAAGACATGACTAAGAATTCATAATGCCCGTACCGAGTCCTGAAGGCAGTCTTTGGAATATCCTCAATTTTAATCTTCAGCTGATGATATCCAGAACGAAGATCGATCTTTGAAAAGAATTGTGCTCCTTGTAACTGGTCGAACAGGTCATCAATGCGAGGTAGCGGATACCTATTCTTGATGGTGACATGGTTCAATTCTTAGTAGTCAATACAAAGTCGCATACTCCCGTCTTTCTTCTTTATGAATAAAATAAGAGCACCCCAAGGAGACGTACTAGGACGAATGAAACCGATGTCTAATAATTCCTGTAGTTGGACTTTTAACTCCTGAAGTTCAATAGGAGCCATTCGATATGGGGTTTTAGAAATGGGCTTTGTACCCGGTTCAAGGACAATAAAGAATTCAACATCACATTCTTGGGGTAAACCGGGAAGTTTTTCAGGAAATACATCAGGGAATTCTCTAACCACAGAAATATTATTCAAATCTGACTTGTCTTTATTCAAATCCATAACATGGGCTAAGAAAGCTTGACATCCGTTTTTCAATAAACGAATAGCTTTGTGGCTTGATATGACAGTGACTGATTTTAGTGGTTTAGTGGTTTGAATTCGTATGACAGGTTGGTTAGGGATATAAAAACTAACAACCTTACGAAAGCAATCAATTTTGGCATGATGAGTGGTTAACCAATCAATTCCTAAAATCACATCAAAAGCTAGTATCTTTAAAGAGATAAGATCAACAGGTAATGTGATAGTGCCAACTTGGATCATGCAAGATTTATAAACTGTAGATGTAACGAAGGTTTCACCCAACGGAGTTTCAACAGATAAATCAAAATCTAATTTCTCCGGAGTCAAGTTTAAACGTTGAGCACAAGCAGGAGAGATAAAAGAATGGGTAGAACCGGTATCTAGTAAGGTATAAACTTCGCAATAATTCAAGATTAGCTTACCTGTGATCACCTCATTTGGGTTCCTCACGTTTTGGCCAGTCACGACAAACGCTCTTCCAGGAACCGCTGATTTTGACTTATCCGGGACAGCCCTTGGAATCACCACTCCGGCTGAACTTGGTTTTTCTATTGTACAATCTCGAGCGATGTGGCCTTCCTTTCCACAGCTGTAACATACCTTGGATTGTTGTGGACAGTTTAGGCTGATATGTCCCTCCTTCTCGCATTTGTAACATCTAATTGGCAGTTGTTCTCCTCCCCTAAAATTTATTGTTGGTGCTGGTGCTGGTGCTGATGTCTTCCCGTCGTTGTTGAATCTCCTCTTTCTAAAATTTCCACTTGACTCACCTCTCCTATTATCATGTCCAAGATTACCACCTGAGTGGTTACTGCCTTTGTCCGTATTCTTTCCTCCTCGCTGGTTATCATCGTTCTGATGACTGCTGTCACCGATATGACCCTAGTTGTGGTCCCTCGGTTGAGTATACTCACTATCTCGCTCTAATAATTGAGCCCTGTTTACAACATCTGAATACAGAGAAAATTTATGAGATATAAGGTATTGACGAATCTCGGGTTTTAGACCTCTCAGAAACATCCACGTCATACGTTCCTCATTCTCCACCAAATGAGGTGCAAACCTGGATAACTCTGCGAACTTTGGCTCGTACTGTGACACTTTCATGTTGTTCTGTTCGAGTCTAATAAACTCTACCTCCTTCATATGACGAATACTTTCTGGAAAATACTTGTCATTGAACAGTTTCTAAAATCTTTCCCAAGACATGTTGAGTGCATCTGGCTAGGTACGCTTCACAGATTCCCACCAGTAATCTGCTTCACCACGAAACATAAAGGTGGCGAATGGAACCTTATGTTCCTCCGTGAATTCCAAGACATCAAATATCTTGGTAATTTGCTTGACCCACATTTCTGCCTTGATCGGATTCGGTTTTCCATGGAAATCTGGTGGTCCCAACTCCTTGAACTGCTTGGCTGTGACAGACTGCGCGTTGCTATCATTTCCACCCGTATTTTGTACATGAGTCTCCCTCGTCTGATTTTGTATGAAATGCAAAAAGTTTCTAAACATCGCATCATTCATCGTTTGCTCGGTAGTGTTGTTTACAGGAGGAATATTGCCTTCCTGATGCACGTTCTCCTGGTTTGTGACTAAAGGTGTCTCCACAGTCTCATACACTCCATTGTTAACGTTCTCAGCTACCATCTTAAATACTACCATAAAACAAGGGTTAATTAAACAAATTAACATGTCACATAATATCCCTATATTATGACCTGACCAACAAATAAGCTTAGGTAGGACACACTAGCGAAGGATTTACTCGTCTCTCCCCTCCTAGTTCTATTCTCCGATCTCCGCCAGAGATCATATCCCTAAGCTCTGATACCAACTGTGACGCCCCCAAAATAGGTATACAACACCCATTCTGAGTCGCCAAATACATGGTACATAAAGCAAACTACAACTTCAATAATACAAATGTCGTGTGAAATACGACAATACATACTGTGAGTTTAAATACAAATATTGTCTTCTAGACAATATCCACACGCAAATAAGTCCTCATTATAATTATTCAAACACTATTTTATAAAAATAGTGAGGACTGCTAAAATATCTTCCTAGAACCATCACTCCATACCCCGACTCGATCCTGCCATGTTCTCACTTTCTGAGAAGAAAAATGGAACAAAAAGGAAAGGGTGAGCTCAACTAGCCCAGTAAAGAACATTATGACTAAGATAATATACAACAAATTATTGTTAGTCTTCAACAGGGAAAAATCTGATAAAATATAATAGACAACAAGTTTTAGATCAACAAATGCAGTGGAAACAACAATCCATTAGAAGAGTCACGTAGAGAATGAATTCTACTGTCTTCTAAGATTTAAAAGTCCATCATCAATATTTCATCCCTGTAACAACAATCAATATACATCTTTAATCATCTTTGCACTACAGGCCAAAGATATTCATTAATATCATCATTTAGGACTGATGATGATGAAAAATATTTTAAAGGAAACGAATCCAGTGAAACAAAAGAATAAGTATTTAGGATTCGTATTTCAGCTATTTCATGTCCAAAAATACCTCATAAATAATCATAGTGATGTAAAATTCAAGAATGATCAAAACATGGATACAATCAAAGCTAATATCCATAATAGATATTTTGGACGAAAAGGAAAAATTTCATTTTTCGATGAATAGTGTCGTATTCGTGAATAGTGCCGTATACGTGAATAGTGCCGTATACGTGAATAGTAACTCTGACACCAAAAGATAGAAATTTTACAAAAAACATCATCACGATTTGTGAATAGTACTCGTGAATAGTAACTCCGACATGAAAAAGTTCCAAATTTGATAAAAGTTCCAACCAATATTTTGGCATAATGATATTGAAGAAATAATATCATTTTTGAATAAAATAACATCCCTTACCTCAAAATAACCGTACTTCTGACTGAATTTTGGTATAGTGCTGACATAAACTAGCACCGTATAGCAACACTCAAAGTATACTCACAAGAATACGCTCGATAATATAGAGAGAGAAAGAGAGAAAACTTGTTTCTGGTGTGATTTTCAATTCTAACTTAGCCCTCTATTTATAAAAAAAATGCTAGAATGCCAAAGGAGACTAAATTAATAAATTAATATTATTTATTTTCAAAATTCATACGCATGCTTTGTACTACCAAGACCAGCCACCTTTGAAAGAAATTTCCAGCAGCCCATGTGTTCAAACAAAAGTGGGTCCCACAAAAAAAATTAATAAAAATCATTTTATTTTCTGAAACTTCAACAATTCATAGAAATAGACCGTTTATCAGAAAAATACGAATTTTATGTCCATTCTGCCTAAAATCGAATTCTCTACAACTTTGTAAAAGAAAGCTTTTCCAAATTCTCAACAAAAAATATCCGAAATCCACAAACGGATGATTTTTAATACTTACCTTCCGACAAAATACTGATAAAACATCTCAGCATTAATTCCTTCAATCATAACCACATAAAATAAATAAATCTATCATTTATATCAAATAAATATTTCATTATCATATAAATCAATAATTAATTATTCACAAATAATATTACAGAATCACAATTATGACAACCAGGCTGTTCCCAGGAAAGAGGGGGCTTTCCAATAAGGATTTCTCCTTACTGGCGCGCAATTATGTGACCAAACCTCTCCTTAGACAGAACTTTCTAGACATTGCCAATAATGTCATCTGATAATATTATTTAAATAATATGAATTATTGATCTGATAATGAAAAATATTGTGCAGTGACAATTATTGAAACAATAATAATATAAATATCAACTCAGCAATTATTGAATCAATAAAATAAAATAATGAACAATAATTACTGTAAAAATTATTGAGTAGTGTCTTCTTACATACGAATCAATAATTCAACAATACTGTGCAATACCGTGTGTTACTGTGCAACCACGCATATTACTGTATTTTAACCACTAGGTAACCCAACAGTGTTAACGATAACAATTTTCGCCGTTATTTATAAAACTCAATTTTTGTCGTTTTCTTTCATCCAACCGTTTTCCGTTATGGGGCCCACAAATGGCTGCGCCGTTACGAATATTCTCCGACAGCAAGAATATTCCACGACCAAACGAATATTCCCCGAAAAAAATGAATATTTTAATAACCACTTGTTTATTTTACAAAAATTGCACATTTCACCCATAACCAAAGCATTATATCAAATTACCACCTTATTAATCAAGAATAATAATTAGAGGAAATTTGATTTTATTTATAAAAAGTTGGGGTCTTACAGACCATCACTATTGAAATGTATTGGTCGTCAATAAAAACCTTCGAGCGCGTTTTTGGTCTAATTTTTAGCTACGACCCCCGACCATCGGTATAGATATGTAGGATCGACGTTATAGCCTTTAGCAACGACTTCTAAGGTGAGGGTCTCTGACCATCACTATAGCTTTAGCGAAGGTGTTTTAGCCTATAACTACGGTCGGTGATCATCGCTATAGGTTAATTTTCTATTATTGTCTCTTGCTAAGTCATTTGAAGAGAATCCTTAAAGCAACTTAGTAGCACCTCAAAATAAATAACTTCTCTTTGTGTGAAGTCAGATCTAAGTGATCTTTTGTAACCCAAGTTTGCTTGACTCAAAGGATTCTTTATGAATCATTTGTGTAAAAGTTCTTAGTGAGTTGTAATATTGGTGATTACCCTTCTTAATGAAATATCCCTACTCATGGAGTAGAAGAGAGTATGAAGAGATTTTAGTGCTATGAACCTCTTAAAAATATCTTGTGCTCTTAACCTTATGTATTTCATATTTTGTCACTCTACGTTTTTAATTACATATGTGACTTATTTCTATATTTGTTAACTAAATTTAGAACTGTGCATTTTATAATAATCTTTGAAGGGTAATTTTAATAATACAATTTCATTGTGCTTAATCAATCTATTAACTTGCTTAACTGATTTGGTAATATCTATTTAAAAGGAAAATTCAAAGAATCTATTCAACCCCCTTCTAGATCTCTTTGTGCTTTTTTGGGAATAATAAGTGGTATCAAAGTAGATTTCTCTTGAACTAGCTTTACAACTTGAGTAGATCCATGACACTAACTAAAACCAGTTCTGAGCTTATTAGTGGAAACAAGTCACCCTTGTGGAATAAAGACAAATTTGTTAATTAGAAAGTTCGTATATAGGCATTTATAGATGCAATTGATGTTGAGCTATTAAATGTTGTGAGCAGTTGTAATACCCCATCTTATTATAAATAAAATTGAATTTTCTCTATTCATTATTCTAAATTAATAAGGTGTTAATTTGATATAATGCTTTGGTTATGGGTGAAATGTGCAAATTTTACAAAATAAGCAAGTGGTTATAAAATATTCATTTTTGTCGGGAAATATTCGTTTGGTCGTGCAATATTCTTTTTGTCGGGAATATCCGTACGACGGCGCAGTCAATTGTGGGTCCCATAATGGAAAACGGTTGGATGAAAGAAAACGAAAAAGTTTGAGTTTTATAAATAACGGCGTAATTGTTACCGTTAACACTGTTGGATTACCTGGTGGTTAAAATATAGTAATACGCGTGGTGGCACAGTAACACACGGTATTGCAAAGTATTGTTGAATTATTGATTCGTACGTAAGAAGGCACTACTCAATAATTGTTACAGTAGTTACTGTTCAATATTTTATTTTATTGATTCAATAATTGCTGCGTTGTTGTTTCAATAATTGTCACTGCACAGTATTTCCCATTATCAGATCAATAATTCATATTATTTGAGTAATATTATTAGATAAGCATTATTGGCAATGTTTAGAAAATTCTGTCAAGGAGAGGTTTGGTCACCTAATTGCGCACCAGTAAGGAGAAATCCTTATTGGAAAGCCCCCTCTTTCCTGAGAACGGCCTGGTTGTCATAATTGTGATTCTGTAATATTATTTGTGAATAATTAATTATTGATTTATATGATAAGGAAATATTTATTTGATGTGGATATAAATGATGGATTTATTTATTTTATGTGGTTATAATGGAAGAAATTAATGCTGAGGTGTTTTATCAGTATTTTGTCGGAATGGAGGTATTAAAAATCACCCGTTTGTGGATTTCAGATATTTTATATTTGGAATTTGGAAAAACTCAAAGCTACAAAGTTGTAGAGAATTCGATTTCAGGCAGAATGAACATAAAATTCGTATTTTTCTGATAAACGGGCTATTTTCTATGAATTATTGAAGTTTTGGAAAATAAAATGATTTTTATTAAATTTATGGGTGGGACCCACTTTGGTTAACAACATGTGGGCTGCTGGAAATTTTTCTAAGGTGGTGGCTGGTCTTGGTCATTGAAAGCATACATAGAATTATTGTTTTAAAAATTAATATTTTATTAATTTAGTCTCCTTTGGCGTTCTAGCATTTTCCTATAAATAGGCGCTTAGGTTAGAATTGAAAATCACACCAGAAACAAGTTTTCTTTCTCTCTAGATTATCGAGCGTATTTTTGTGAGTATTTTGATACTTTGAGAGTTGCTGTTTGGTACAAATTTCCTTCGACTTTATATCCGATATTCCGATCAGAAGTACCGTTATTTTGAGGTAAGGGATGTTATTTTCTTTCGAAATGATATTATTTTCTTCAATATCATTATGCCAAAATATTGGTTTGAACTTTTTAATCAAATTTGGAACTTTTTGTGTCGGGGTTACTATTCATGTATACGACATTATTCACGAATACGGCACTATTCACCGAAAAACGAAAATTTTCCTTCTTGTCCAAGATGTCTATTTTGGCTACTATCTTTGATTGTATCTATGTTTTGATCGTTATTTTTGAATTCTGCTTCACAATTGATTACTATGAAGTATTACTGATCTTGGATAAACTGTATACGAATCCCTAATATTTGTCCTTGTGTCACATTGGATTCGTTTTCTTTAAAGTATTTTTCATCATCCTCAGTCTTAAATGATGATATTACTGAATATCTTTGGCCTGTAGTGCAAAGATGAATGATTAATTGATGAATATCTTTGGCCCGTAGTGCAAAGATGAACAGGTGTTGAGATGAACATGACCAACTGATGATACAAATGAATATCTTTGGCCTGTAGTGCAAAGATGAATATTTGATTAAAGATGTATACTGATTGTTGTTACAAGGATAAAATATTGATGATGAACTTTTAAATTTTAGAAGATAGTAGAATTCATTCTCTACGTGACTCTTCTAATGGATTGCTGTTTCCGCTGCAGTTGTTGATCTAAAATTTGTTGTCTATTGTATTCTATCAGATTTTTCCCTGTTGAAGACTAATGATAATTTGTTGTATATTATCTTAGTCATAATATTCTTTACTGGGCTAGTTGAGCTCACCCTTTTCCTTTTTGTTCCATTTTTCTTCTTAGGAGGTGAGAACATAGCAAGATCGAGTTGGGGTATGGAGTGATGGTTCTAGAAAGATGTTTTAGCATTCCTCACTATTTCTGTAAAATAGTGTATGAATAATTGTAATGAGGACTTATTTGAGTGTTGATATTGTGTAGAAGACAATATTTGTATTTAAACTTACAGTATATGTTGTCGTATTTTGCACGATAATTGTATTATTGAAGTTATAGTTTGCTTTCTGTACTATGTATTTGGCGATTGAGAATGGGTGTTGTATACCTATTTTGGGGGCGTCACAACAATGACCCCTACATTCTCACAAAGCTCACATTGACTTTTGATGATCCTAACAAAGTAGTCGTGAAACAAAGAATAGAATGGATCGACAACGAGAAGAATTTGGTGGCCCTAGACAAAAAAGCTAAGAACATTTTGTTTATGACTCTTGAAGATGAACTGTTTGAAATTGTTGTCAACTGTAAGACAACACAAGAAGTCTTGGAATCTCTGCTTGTGATACATGAAAGAATAAAATAAGTAAGGAGGATAAGCAATCCCTGCTCACCCAACAGTATGAGATGTTCTCTCATGCTCATGAAGAAGACATAACTGCAACTTATGAAATGTTCAACATCTTGCTGAATTCACTCAGAGTATTTGGGAAAGTTTATCCCAAAAGGACTTAAACATTGAATTCATGATAGCACTTCCAAGAAAGTGAGATGTTATGACCACTACAATTAGAGAGTCAAAAAATTAAATGAAATGATAGTGTAGAAGCTTTATGATAATATTTTAACCTATGAGCTTGAGTTGAATCAGAGAGTAGAAACAACCTTAGAGACCAAAAGAAAAGATAAAAGAGTATCTCTCAAAGCTGTTGGGACATCTTCAAAGGCTCCTACTGATGGTGAGTCTGATATAGATGATGATGTGGATATAACCCTGCTTGCAAGGAAGCTGAAGAAGTTTATGAGAAATAATAGAAGAAATAATAGAAGATACAACAACAAATGTAATAGCAAGAGAGACTCCTTTAAGAATCTATGCTACAACTACAAAAAGTCAGGCCACTCACTATATAGCAGAGTGCACCAAATCATTGAGAGATGAGCTTAAGAAGGAAAAAAAGAAGTTCTTCAAGAAAGTTCAAAATGCCTTCAAGAAGTTTCATAGGAAGAACAAAGGTCTTATAGCTGAGGGCTTTTGGCAATAATGAGAATTACTCAAATTCTGAGTCAAATGATGATGAAGGACCTTTGAAAGCCAACCTATATCTCATGGCACTGGAAGCTCTTGCAGTCAACACCACTGATCATCAATAGATTGATATCAGTGAGGTATTTGACTTCAACTCCCCAAATATTCATATCTTTGATTTAAGAATTGTTTTATGTGATATTACATCTGAGTTGCATAAATACATGAAATGGTTCAGGGTTTTATGAAGGTATCATTCTCTTCTTCAAAAGGAAAAAGAAAAGGTACATCTTGAGTTGTAAACAACTCAAAGAATTACAAACTCTCTTTCTAAGCTTGAAAATGAGAATGAAAATTTAGAAAAATTATTGAGCAGTCTGCACAAAGAGAATCAAATCTAACTTCAAGAATTGTGGAATTGGAGAAGACAATCTCGACATGGAACAAGTCTTCTTCTTCTATGGACCTCCTGATTACCAATCAGAGATGTATCTCAAATCGATTAGGATTAAAATTTGGGGACTTGTCCTCAGATTATAGTGTGGACACAATCTTAGAGACTAACAACAATGCTTTTTGCTCTCATAGAAACATTGTGTTTGTGTATTCTACACAAGTTGTAGGGCTAAGTATTCAAAGCTCTATGATTTTTCTTGATCAAATTGTGATCCCTGAAAACAATCGATCACACATTAGCCTAGGATTTAAGAAATCACAGGACAAAGTCAAAACTACCTTCAAGCCTTGAAGGATCGTAGAGTCTGTTAATCCTCACTTTACGAACCAACTAGCCAAGAAACGTATAGTAAATTTGTAATGATCGCAACGATCGAACAATCTTTGTAAATTAGAATATGAGAAAATTATTTAATAAAATGAATTTTTATTAATAATTTGAGTTTTATGTGACTTATGGTCATTATTTGATGGCGCTACGAATTATGTGTGCGTTTTTAAGTGTTTGGAGGGTAAAGGTGGAAAATAAAATTGTTTTAAAAAAAAGACATAAAAATACCATTCATGCTAAAACACACTTGTTTTTTCGAATTTTCAAATTACGGCATAACTTTTCTTTGGAAAAAGGTGATCAATGGTGAAATCGAATTTTCAAAAATCGAAAGTCGATTTTTTGAATAACTGAGCGAATTATGAAAAGTACCTAAAAAAATTAGGAAACCTAAATGGATAAGAAATTTTTTAACTAGAATTAGTTTGACCAATTAAGCCTAAGAATTTGGATGCTTGGCTAAGAAATTTGGATTTGGCTAGAGTTGAGCCAATGAATGAGCCTAGGGTTTGTAAGGTTTGGCTAGAGTTGATCCAAGAATAAAGCCAAGGGTTAAGGGTGGCTTGGCTTAGGATTGAGCCATGGCTCAAGCCTTAGGGTTAAACCCTAAGACTTGGAGCCAAAACAAGATATGTTGTTGTTTATCCCATGTGGAATAAACACATGGTGACTCACCCCTTATCTAAAGCAAGATAAGGAGCATTTTAGGGCTTACTGGCCGAATTTTTGGGAAAGGGATGAGTATTTGGTGAGTCATCTAGCATGACTAACCACACCTAAGAAGTAGGTATTAATGGCCAATGTTTCATTAAGTGATTTTGGGCATTAAGTGCCTTGAGTTAGTTTTAATTGTGGTTTTATTAGGCTAACTCAATGGAGTGATTAGTAAGCTTTTAAACATGAGGGGGAAGATCTTTTGTGACTTAAGTTGGGTGAGCATATTCTAAGGAAGAGAAACTATGTTTTATATAAGCAAACTCCATGCATCATCTCTTCACTTTGCAAGAAATAAGCTAATTGTTAGAGAGAAAGAAGAGAGAGCAAGAGAAACCTTAAGAGCAAGAGCAAGATAGACATAAAAGAGTGGAGAGGGCTAGACCTAGCTATGGAGGAGGAGAGTAAGGATCAAAGCTAATCCAAGCTTAAGAAGAAGAAGAAGAAGAACCAGGAAGGGAAGAACATCAAACTCATCCACTTTATCCATTTTCTTTTAAAGCTTTCTAGTTTGTTAGAGAAGTGCTTTGTTGGTGGTTATGTTTATGTGATGATGGAATATAGAAGGATCTTGGAGAGATAATGTTTATGTGTTTTACATATGTTAAAACAACATAAACAAGCATGAAAAGTGAATCAAAGTATAAAACCTAAGCCTAAACATGAGGATGGTTAAATAAGATAATAGTGGACTCTAAATAGACTTTCATATGTGTTTGTCTATGTGTTGTTTTATGATTTCAAAAGATGAAATCATAGATACGTGTGTTGTGGAAATATTCCAAGTGGACTGGAGATACGTTATAACAAAGTTATGGCATAATTTTCCGTAAAAGGTCTTAATTAAGATAAAACCCTAGCTTGATACTCTTTTGAATCAATTTTATGGGTAGTTAATTTTTCAAGAAATTATATCTTTCTGGGGGATATGTAATTGGGTAAATATGTGAGCCGTGGGCTCAAGAATGAGTCCAATCTGACTTCGGATGAACAAGTTATGAAGTTTAGAAAATTTAAAGTTTAAAACATCTTTCGGTGAAAAATGGCTCCCAAAGGGGGTTTGAGCCTAATTTCTAATAATTTATTGAATTATGAAAATTTTTCTGTCCAGGGGGATTTGAAGAATTTGTTACAAGGAAGAAATAAATGCAAGAACGAGCTCATTCAGTTATCAGACGAGCAAGTTATGATGTGTCGAAGTAAGCACGTAGAAACTATACAAAGTTGAAAATTTAACAAAGCTTAGCAAAGTTTCTGAAGGGTGGGTGTGCCCCGAGCCACCCATAGCACAAAAATGGTGCGCCCCACGCTGGACATTCTGTAGGTTTGACAGTTTGGACATCGTTTGGTAAATTATACATAACTCTTTCGTCAAATCTCGAATTGAGATAATTCAAGACGATTTGGAAAGCTAAGGAGTAGCCCTACAACTTTCATATTTTAAGTTTTGAGATTTAAGGTCGGGATCAAGGCCTAAAATGGGCATCTTTAGGACTATTATGTAATGGGAGGCAAACCGTGGTGGTTTCTTTGGACTATTATGGTGCTGAGCCATGTTTTACTAGTATTTCTGAGTTATAAACATTGGACATTGGGAATATAGTCTAGAGGAAGGTAAAAAAGAAATGTTATATGTATTGGATGTATTAATCGTACACAATGGCGTGTCAGTTAAGTGTCCGGTGTTAGGTTTGTAACATTCAAGAACGCAATCAAATTGCAAAAAATTAGCGGAAGCGATGAAATCAGAGTTTAAAAATTTTACAAACCATAAACCCGGATCATCCTTTATGCACAATTATTAATTAAACGAAAAGATAAAGAACACGAATCATACCCTTGAAGATCCGAGCTTCCTCAGGTACAAGTTCACCTCCAATCCTTTTCGCGTTCAACTTGAATCCACCGGGTTTGGTTCCTTCCTTTGATCAACGTTAGCCACCCAAGTGTTTGGCCTCTAGAGGTGATCCACCAAGGAAGAACAAAATTCAAGAAGATGGGTGGTTGGCAAAACCCTAGTTTTCTATCTCTATAGAAAAAGGCGTACTCTCCAACAGTTGGAATAACGTATGTTAGATATCTGATATAAGACTCCTCTTATAAAGATATCTAGTAACCCTATTAAAATAAGGTATAATTTATTTAATTAAACTCTTTTAATTAAATGGGCTCCCTAATCTTATTAGGGATAATTAATTAAACTCCTTTAACTAATTTTCCCTCCTAATCCTATTAGGAATATATGAGAGTACTTATATTAAATTAATTCCTAAACTCTTTTAGAAATTAAAATAATAATAATAGTAATAATATTAATAAGACTCCTCTTATTAATTTATATTTAATATTTCTAAAATATTAAATAATAAATATTAAGCTATTTAATTTATTCTATCACCATAGATTAAATTAAATATACTTAACATATTATTACGATTATGCCATTAACTTCTTAAATAATTATTCTTCCTTTTATGGTGTGACCCTTTAGGTTCTCCATATTAAACCGGTTGTGAATAAATCAATTAGAACAATTCTAATCTTATTTAAATAAATAAATTAAACTAATAATTTATTTAAATAAATAATATTTATTCTACAATAGGGATAAGCCTCCCTAGCGATCAACGACTTTCCAGATAATATAGATTTCAACATTAATCATAAAAGAACCTTTGAGTAAATAGTTACCGTACAATTCAATCCTTCCACCATACAATGTCCCAATTAAATATAAGACATGGAATTTCTGTCAAGTCTTATTTTATTTAATTATATGTATTTCGACTCTTAAATGCACAACCCCAAATAATGCAAATTAGAAACTCCTTTCTAATTTCATTCTGCCTTGGCCAAGGACTACTGGGTTGTCATTTATCGAATCACATAGGACATTTCTCTTCTTTTACTAGAAGTGGTAGATTCTTTATTGATCATACATTATCTCCATGTATAACTTATTATACCCAAGCATACCCTTTGATATACCCTAAGGGTCTTAAGGAATAAGTCAAAGTATAACTCATCATACACAAGATACTATGATGATCTCAAGTCCAAGGATCACTTGTACTACTATCACTACAGGAATTCCTATTGACATGCAAGTAAAACTCCATTAGGTATTCCTTAGCGAGTCACATTCAGTGAACTTATTCTCTAATAAGCACCTACATACTTGCTTTAGTGTCTCCACACAAATGATCATGAGATCAATCATCCTCATCCAATGAGCAAGCAACGTATGTACCAATCTATCCGGATTCACTAATCCCCAATTTAGTAATCCAACGATTGGGAACTATTTTAGTTTTAAGCTTTCTAAGAATTTAGATCTCATTAGAATGATCATCATCATTATTCTAAAAGCATTGCTTAAAACTATGGGTTTATCACATATTATAAAACAGCATCATGTAGATAATTTAAAAACCTTTAATAAATTAATACTTTTTATTAATAAATGAATAAGATTGTTTACAAAGTATATGCTTTATCATCAAACATGATTGGCTTGTGTGCATACTACTTTCAATCTCCCACTTGCACTAAAGCCAATCGTCATGGTATCTCATACTCTTCTTCTCTAAGTGACGATTATCCTGCTGTTGGATAAGCTTCAGTAAATAGATATGTAATGTTGTTCTTGAGAGTCCACTATCTCTATAGTGATTTCCATCTTTCAATGATTTATTTAATCAAATGAAAGTGCCACAACACATGTTTAGATCCAAGATGAGACTTAGGAACAATTCCTAGTTCTGTAATGAACTTTTCATCCAAACAATCAACTTGTAGCTTCATTTATAGTTATATACTTTGTCTTTATCACTAAACCAACAACTCTTTGCTGTTTGGAACCTTTCCAATTCACTGCACCACCGTTCAAGGTAACCCTTTACCTTAAAGTGGATTTTCTGTCGTCTTGGTCTGTCTGAAAAACTTGAGTCTGTTAAGCCCTCTAGTTTTAATTCAGACCCACCATGTATTATGATCACATCCTTAGTGCCGGTTAAGTACTTTTAGATGTTTTTCACTGTCTCACAGTGAACTTCTCCAGAATATGACTGATCAACATCAGGTCACGTATATTTCATTGCATACATGATTGTCACTCATGCGATCTCTCTTTTAGGAGTCTATGGGGACTATTAAGAGAGATACACTCCATGGCTCATCAACATGAGACATCTCTTGGAGTTTACCATGCTAAACGACTTTAGCATCAAATGAATATACGTTCTTTGGGTTAAGCTGAGTATCCTTTTAAATCTATCTATATAGATTTGCATCCCCAATTAAGATACTCTTCCCAAATCATTCATGGAGGAATGTTTAGACAACTTTATCTTTACTGATTGTAGCATTGGTATGTTATTCCTCATCTGTATTATATCAACATATAATAATAGAAATGTCACGACACTCCCACTGACCCTTTTGTACACACTAGGTTCATTCTTATATTTGATAAAATCAAACTCTTTTGAATCTTTCATCAAAATGAATGTTCCATTTTTTGAGAAGATTGCTTCAATCCATTTCTCTGAGTGTCTACAACTCTTACCTCATCGTATGTAACTGGATCATCATCTTCTATGATACGTACCTCATCATCATCATCCATGATGAATCCATACCTTCCAGGTATCTTCGGTACTATTCCAGATTTACGATTCGGTTGTGGTACAATAGGTCTATCTATAGGTTCCTCTTATTTGACTTGTAGTGTTTTGTGGTTCTTGAACTTTTCAAGATGTATTATCCTCCCACTAGCCCCTTCAATGATAAATACCTTTATCTTAGAAGGTAGCATGTTTCACAACAAAAACCTTTTGCTAAGTAGGATTATAGAACATATGCCCTAAATTTACTTTAGGATGTCCCACAAATCTACACTTGTCAAATCTTGTCCCAAGCTTATCATTTGAAACCGTTTCATATAAGTTGGACAACCCCTTATCTTAACATACTTAAGATTAGGAATCCATCCTGTCCATAACTTTTATGGAGTCTTGGGGCCGGATTTTGAGGTTACCTTTTCCGTAGATATGTAGCCATTTCTAGGACATTATCGTAGAAGGATACTGAAATGTCGGTAAAATCATTATGGACTGCACCATGTCCAACATGGTGCGATTTTTCATTTAGATACATCAATCAATTATTGTGTATCAGGAGGTGTCCATTATGAGAAAACCATTTAAGATGATCTAGAAACTTATTGCACATGTATTTATTCCTTGATCTAATCAAAGAATATTAATACTTTGTCAATTTGTTTCACTATGAATTCTTTGAACCTTTCAAATAATTCATACTTGTATTTCAGCAAATACATACATTCAACTCTTTGAATGATCATCTCCTTTTCTAATACTAGTTTGTTCAATTTGCAAAATTATTTTTTACGTAAGTCAAGTATATAAAATCCATTAAGTAATATTCCAGTTCTATACAAAACATTATTATTATAAATAGAACAACAATTGTTCTTAAATATAATATCAAAGATTTTATTGTCTAACAATAAAATGGAAATAATGTTTCCAACAAGTACTGGAATACAATAACAACTTATTGACTTAATAGACTTGCCCGTAGGCATTGCTAAACTATAAGTTCCTATAGCTAATGCAGCAACCTTTGCTTCATTTCCCACACATAGGTTTACTTTTATTTGTTTAGCTTTCTACTTCTACTTGGTCCCTTCATAAATCTATATTTATGATAACCAAAGTCGGTATCCAATACCCAAGTAGAACCTTGACTTAATGAAAAATTTATTTTAAATCATGAACAAAATTGTATTTGTACCCGAAACTTCACTAAGCTTCTTTTGGTTAGCCTCTGCAAGATGCTTCTAGCAGTTTCTTTCCAGTGTCCAGGCTTATTGCAGTGGAAGCAAACTCCTTTGCTATCCGTATCAGTTTTGTTCTTATTATCCTTTGTTTTTGCCCTTTCTATTTACCTTCTTAGAATCTTTCTTCTTTTCAGAAGATCCTTTGACCCTTACCAGTAAGAATTGGTTTTTCTTGGTTGGAAAGTGACTCTCAACATTTTTCAACATGTTAAGCAAATCAGCGAGGCTGATATCTAGCTCGTTCATATGAAAAATTCACAACAATTGTGAAAGGAGTCCGGGAGTGAGTGCAAGATCAAATCTTAGCTCAAATCTCCATCCATGACAAAACCAGTTGTCCTAATTGATCAATCAAATTGATTATGTTAAGGACTTTTATCTGTACCGTAGTGTCATCGGTCATTCTAGATCGGAAGAGCTCCTTAGATATCTAATATCTATCAGTCCTACTTTCCTCACCATCAACTACTTGATGTGCAGGAATATAATAGGAGCATCCATAGTTTTATGCTGACGCTGAAGCTCGTTACTCATGGATGCGAGAATGATGCATTGAGCCAACTATGCATCATCTAGCCACTTTCTAAAAGTAGCAATATCTTCCTCAGAGGCATTGTCTGCAACCTTTTCAGGGATAGGCGTATTAAGGACATAAGATAACTTTTCAGCCATGAGAACTATTCTCAAATTCCTTAACCAATCCGTTTAATACGGTCCGGTTAAATAAGCATCTAATATGCTATGCAGTGATAGTAATTTAGACATTGTAAAAATATGTAAATGAATTTGTAATTAACAACATTTTAACATACATTCTTTTATTAATTACCAAAATAAATTAGGTCTTGTTTTAAATTGGTATCTCCCACTATTTTCTTCAAACTATATTACCCTCACTTATATAGTTCGGCAAAATCTAATTAAAGATTTGCTAGTGAGAATAAGGATCCTATTTCAAATGTATATAGCCTTGTGTGTGCACAACAAACTATATATAAATAAATAGGTAGACAACTCTTGTCAATTACATTAACTATGTAACTCCTTGTATTTTGCCTCTTAAATCGTAATGGTCAAGTGTGTGCACATCCGAACTAAAATGATTTAAGTTAAGTCAGACCCAGCATTTCCATATAAGTGAAGAGAAAACTACAGCCCTTGTGTGTGCACAACAAAGCAGTAATGTTCAATTCCTTATAAACATCATATGTAATAAAAACAACATCTTAAATATTTAATACTCGCCTTGTGTGTGCACAACAAACTCATATTAAATATTCAATACTCTATTGTTTCTATCATGCTAGAAGGCGACGTTCGATATTCCAAATATCTTTGAACGTTACAACTTAATATAAAAATTTGAGGGGTTTGTTATTAATTTGTCTCATCTTGTTTAGCGCACATGCACATATATATATATAAAATACGCGTCATATTAATGAACATGCGAAGCATGTTTGCATAATATATAATATATATAGTATAAGCATGCACATATAGAATACTATATTCTACCCGGATTGATTATGGACTTTATTCTAGTTTGGTTCACTAGAGCCACCAAGTGAACCAAAAAGGTCAAACCCTAGGGGTGCAAAAATTAATATTTAAATATAACTATTACATTTAAACCCGGGCTCCATTACAAACGGGTCTTCACGCGCTCCTTGTTCCTTGATCTCCAATTCTTCAAAATTAATTCTAACTATTCCTATTACAAAACTATTTAAAATAAATAGAAACCTTGATCAGCAGTCAAGGGGAAGTACATAGGAGGGAGTTAGAATTTACATTAAGAAAAATAGAGAAGACGAGGTACGCAGACCCCATTTAATAAAACCCATACATTCATGCATCCAACTAAAATAAAATCCAATCACATTGGTCAATTGTCCATAATCAATCCCATTTATTATCATACACATCACCATATGTATAAATAAATAATATTCATCTTATGAATAATAAACATTTAATATATATATTGATATCATTTAATGGGCAAATTTAGTTAGTATAAAATCTAATTTTGAATCAAAATAAACTCCTTTATTTTAATCCAAATTTAAATCAAAATAAAACTATTTTATTTTAATTTATCCAATTTTGAATAAAATAAACTATTTTATTTTAATCAAAATCTTTAATCAAAATAAACTCCTTTATTTTAATTAATTATGGAATCCGATTCCATAATAAAAAAAAATAACTCCTTTATCAAAGGAAACACGGATTATTTTCCTATTCACAAATAAACTCTTTTATTTTGAATAATATGAAATCATATTTCATATCTAAATAAACTCCTTTATTTAAGGAAATTAGGATTCTCTTTCCTATGCACAAATAAACTCCTTTATTTTGAATAATATGAAATCTTATTTCATATCTAAATAAACTCTTTTATTTAAGGAAACATAGAATCCAATTTCAACTCCAATTAGTTATCATGGAATCCAATTCCAACTATAATTAGTTAGCATGAAATTTAATTTTAAAATTAAAATAAACTCTTTTATTTAAATATTAAAATAAACCTATTATTTTAAAATTAAAATAAACATTTTATTTTAATTATAAAATAATAAGATTAATATATATAACTTATATATATTACCACACCAGATTGTGAATAAATATATAATTATATAATTTGCACCAAATTCGGTGCAAATACAAATCCTGTACCATTTGAAATCATGCAATCAGGATACGTGGGATTGCAGCTTGGTTATCTAGAAAACAAAGTCACGTGGATATCTAAAAACAGATCCTGCTATATAGGTAAACATATATAATATATATGATTATCCTGTAACCAAAAGCATGAAAGCCACGTTTTTTTTTGTTTTTTTTTTATTAAAAGGAAGTTATTCACCCAACCAACTCAGCTAGTCAGCTTGGCCGAATCCCACCATGCATCAACCGCATCAAATTAATGATGTTGCAGACGGAAGTTATATATATATAAATCCGTGACAGTTTCGCGAATTGCGCCATTTTTTTTTATTAAATTTTATACAATAAAATTATGCCCAATTAAATTGTTCTAAACACATATCAATATACATATCAAATCTGACAATTAATAATTCGCATAAAGGTTTGGCTCTGATACCACTGTTAGGTTTGTAACATTCAAGAACGCAATCAAATTGCAAAAAATTAGCGGAAGCGATGAAATCAGAGTTTAAAAATTTTACAAACCATAAACCCGGATCATCCTTTATGCACAATTATTAATTAAACGAAAAGATAAAGAACACGAATCATACCCTTGAAGATCCGAGCTTCCTCAGGTACAAGTTCACCTCCAATCCTTTTCGCGTTCAACTTGAATCCACCGGGTTTGGTTCCTTCCTTTGATCAACGTTAGCCACCCAAGTGTTTGGCCTCTAGAGGTGATCCACCAAGGAAGAACAAAATTCAAGAAGATGGGTGGTTGGCAAAACCCTAGTTTTCTATCTCTATAGAAAAAGGCGTACTCTCCAACAGTTGGAATAACGTATGTTAGATATCTGATATAAGACTCCTCTTATAAAGATATCTAGTAACCCTATTAAAATAAGGTATAATTTATTTAATTAAACTCTTTTAATTAAATGGGCTCCCTAATCTTATTAGGGATAATTAATTAAACTCCTTTAACTAATTTTCCCTCCTAATCCTATTAGGAATATATGAGAGTACTTATATTAAATTAATTCCTAAACTCTTTTAGAAATTAAAATAATAATAATAGTAATAATATTAATAAGACTCCTCTTATTAATTTATATTTAATATTTCTAAAATATTAAATAATAAATATTAAGCTATTTAATTTATTCTATCACCATAGATTAAATTAAATATACTTAACATATTATTACGATTATGCCATTAACTTCTTAAATAATTATTCTTCCTTTTATGGTGTGACCCTTTAGGTTCTCCATATTAAACCGGTTGTGAATAAATCAATTAGAACAATTCTAATCTTATTTAAATAAATAAATTAAACTAATAATTTATTTAAATAAATAATATTTATTCTACAATAGGGATAAGCCTCCCTAGCGATCAACGACTTTCCAGATAATATAGATTTCAACATTAATCATAAAAGAACCTTTGAGTAAATAGTTACCGTACAATTCAATCCTTCCACCATACAATGTCCCAATTAAATATAAGACATGGAATTTCTGTCAAGTCTTATTTTATTTAATTATATGTATTTCGACTCTTAAATGCACAACCCCAAATAATGCAAATTAGAAACTCCTTTCTAATTTCATTCTGCCTTGGCCAAGGACTACTGGGTTGTCATTTATCGAATCACATAGGACATTTCTCTTCTTTTACTAGAAGTGGTAGATTCTTTATTGATCATACATTATCTCCATGTATAACTTATTATACCCAAGCATACCCTTTGATATACCCTAAGGGTCTTAAGGAATAAGTCAAAGTATAACTCATCATACACAAGATACTATGATGATCTCAAGTCCAAGGATCACTTGTACTACTATCACTACAGGAATTCCTATTGACATGCAAGTAAAACTCCATTAGGTATTCCTTAGCGAGTCACATTCAGTGAACTTATTCTCTAATAAGCACCTACATACTTGCTTTAGTGTCTCCACACAAATGATCATGAGATCAATCATCCTCATCCAATGAGCAAGCAACGTATGTACCAATCTATCCGGATTCACTAATCCCCAATTTAGTAATCCAACGATTGGGAACTATTTTAGTTTTAAGCTTTCTAAGAATTTAGATCTCATTAGAATGATCATCATCATTATTCTAAAAGCATTGCTTAAAACTATGGGTTTATCACATATTATAAAACAGCATCATGTAGATAATTTAAAAACCTTTAATAAATTAATACTTTTTATTAATAAATGAATAAGATTGTTTACAAAGTATATGCTTTATCATCAAACATGATTGGCTTGTGTGCATACTACTTTCAATCTCCCACTTGCACTAAAGCCAATCGTCATGGTATCTCATACTCTTCTTCTCTAAGTGACGATTATCCTGCTGTTGGATAAGCTTCAGTAAATAGATATGTAATGTTGTTCTTGAGAGTCCACTATCTCTATAGTGATTTCCATCTTTCAATGATTTATTTAATCAAATGAAAGTGCCACAACACATGTTTAGATCCAAGATGAGACTTAGGAACAATTCCTAGTTCTGTAATGAACTTTTCATCCAAACAATCAACTTGTAGCTTCATTTATAGTTATATACTTTGTCTTTATCACTAAACCAACAACTCTTTGCTGTTTGGAACCTTTCCAATTCACTGCACCACCGTTCAAGGTAACCCTTTACCTTAAAGTGGATTTTCTGTCGTCTTGGTCTGTCTGAAAAACTTGAGTCTGTTAAGCCCTCTAGTTTTAATTCAGACCCACCATGTATTATGATCACATCCTTAGTGCCGGTTAAGTACTTTTAGATGTTTTTCACTGTCTCACAGTGAACTTCTCCAGAATATGACTGATCAACATCAGGTCACGTATATTTCATTGCATACATGATTGTCACTCATGCGATCTCTCTTTTAGGAGTCTATGGGGACTATTAAGAGAGATACACTCCATGGCTCATCAACATGAGACATCTCTTGGAGTTTACCATGCTAAACGACTTTAGCATCAAATGAATATACGTTCTTTGGGTTAAGCTGAGTATCCTTTTAAATCTATCTATATAGATTTGCATCCCCAATTAAGATACTCTTCCCAAATCATTCATGGAGGAATGTTTAGACAACTTTATCTTTACTGATTGTAGCATTGGTATGTTATTCCTCATCTGTATTATATCAACATATAATAATAGAAATGTCACGACACTCCCACTGACCCTTTTGTACACACTAGGTTCATTCTTATATTTGATAAAATCAAACTCTTTTGAATCTTTCATCAAAATGAATGTTCCATTTTTTGAGAAGATTGCTTCAATCCATTTCTCTGAGTGTCTACAACTCTTACCTCATCGTATGTAACTGGATCATCATCTTCTATGATACGTACCTCACTATCAAATATTATCACCAACACAGGCTCAAATCCAGGTACCAGTGGAGCAACCAGTTGCTCATTCACCATACGGATATACTAGAATATATCATCTCCTGACGTCTACATTTAAATAATTTATCTTATTAGTACATTTCATCAAATCACATTTGATATTTCAAATAACAGTTCAATTTATGTTATTTTTACTTCTTTAAACTTTTACTGATGAATTTCCTTAATTCATCTCTTAGCAAACTCTATCTGAGTTTCTTTTACTTTCTGACTTCTTCTAACTTCTCTAGGTTATAACCTAAAATGCTCCACCTAAGTTTTTTAATCTATATCTTTGATACTAACCTTTGACACTCCCAAATCTAAGTACCTTTAAACTCTGTATTTGGTACTTCACGATCCTAACATTAGCATATATCTAACCATGCATTCGCACCAATAGGAAAACAATTACTAATTATTACAAGCCTATTATTACATACCCAGGTCCTAAGACCTTTAAATCTTCTTAACATGATAATTAAAACAGTAATTATTTACAATAAACCTATCTATTACAAATAGGTTTCATAATCAACTTATCCGTTCATCTTTCCTTTACCCTTGTCCTTCCCTGAACCTACCACACACTCAGTTTTCGCTGAAAACATTTAATTTTAAGCAAGAGTGAGCATTTACACGCCCATCAAATATAAAAGTTGCATATAAAACAACAAAATCAAGAATCATGCTTTTATACTTCTAAACCTTCAACAACTAAACAAAAGTTGTGAAGAGATCTCACATTATAGGAAATTACTTCCTTTGTTTTCAAAACATATTTTTGAAACGACGTAGTGACTTTAGCTGAGCAGTCATAAGAGCTCAAACTTTCATTTTCATTTTAAAAGGGTTTAAACAATTATTTCGCTTTAAATCGTTAGGGCTTATGAGTACATTAGGTGATCAGCCCTTTGTACCTTGTATTGATCAATACTGTATGCGAACGACTTAATTTGCGTTCTTCCGTCGCTCGACATAACATGTCGACAACATAAAACATTTTCCTCAATATTAGGGTTATTCATTCTCATTCTGAATCCGTACCAAGTAAAAATTGGTTTGGAAACTTAACTTAAACTCAATAACAATTCAAAAGATCATATCTAGATCATTGAAAAGTTTTAACATGTGTCTAGTCAATAAAAATGGCATTGACATACTTCTTAAATAGTTCATGCATATTAGAACTTAAAAACTTGAGCAATTCATACGTATATCAAATCTTTAAACATTTGATGCATTATAGCATAGTTGAACACTTATACAACCAATAAAGAGTTTGTATAATTCTGATGTTTACACAACAGTTAAACATTGTGTAAACCGAAGCATACATAAGGATTATTCATAAGAATATACATCCACATACTTTAAACCAACATTCAAATGAATATTGAATGGAGTTAGGTTAATGATCTGTTATATTTGATTATAAACGATTTTGGGTAATCAAATTCATGAAAATATGCTAAAGATGAAGAACTTGAGTTTTTGATGGTATATGTACATTATGACTTATTTTGGAGTAAAAAGTTGGTGGTTAATTCATGTATATAATCTAAAATTGATGGTAGATGTTGTTAATATAACGAGATACAAAAATAATGCAAGTTGAATGAATTAATTTGGTTGAGAAACGAGTTCGTGGTGTTTGATTTCGCTATAAATGTAAAACTATGAAAAATTGAACATGAACTTGGGATTTTTAGTTTTTAAATTGGTTGCTTGAGTCGGTTAAGTTGTTAGAATAGTTATGTATGCGTTATGTTGTTTTGGTTAAGTTTATAACTTCTAGGTATGTCTAAATTACTGTTGAAATGAAGAAATTGGAGTTTTTGGGTTCATAGCTGAGTTCTTTACCAACTGTAGACACTGAATCTATCCAGCAGCGCTACCGCGCCGTGCTAAGGCTTAATTAGGGCGCTACCGCGCCTAGTGGCACTGTCACGCCGTGATGAAGGCCAAAAGTGGCGCTGCCACGCCAGTTGCCAGATTTGCCCAGAAATGAGTTTTTTCTTATTCAGTCCGAGGAAATGTAAACTTAACCTAATTTAATGCACACAAAGAAATGTTAAACCTATAATAAGATGTTATAACAGATTATTATCACAAGTATAATATTTTTAAGTTGTGAACTAACAAGTTATATAAAGACTTAAATTTGATGTTCGTAAAAATTGGAAATGTCATTTAAATGCTAAAGTCGTGTGTTATGTGTTAACTAAGATGGGAATTAAACCTCTAACGTTAATGTTAATGAAACTAATTGGTATTGTGATCATAATGGTATATGTAGGATATTTGGAGAACGTAAGTTGTGGTTGTATAGCTAACATGCGAGACAAGTTTCCTATCCTTAACTTGTTATTAATATGCAAGTTTCCTAACTCTACTCCTTTATTAAGCAAGTTTTATAATCTTTGTTTATTATTGAGCAAGGTTTCTTATAGTACTTAATACCTATGTTTTGATTAAGCTTTCTAACTCTTTCTGAAAGTATAACTTTGATATATGATGTTTATCCACTTGTGATTCATTGTTATCTTATCATTGCTAAAGTACCCCTTTACAATAATATGTTGTTATCAAACTCTTGAATGTTATCAAATCTGTATTGATTCAACTAGTCCATAGTTGATGAGCGTTCTAAAGACTTAGAATTTTCTTGAAGCGAATCAAAACCAAACTTCATTTGGTGCGGACTCTAATGTCAAAGCTGAGATGAACAACCCTATTATAAGGGATTATATTACGCAACAGTGTTAAAATGATTGTGCACAATACATTGTACAAAGGGTTGATCCCTCAGAGTACGAGATGGATGGTTCATATAGTCTATAAGACTGTTAAATGTTACAGTAGAGATAGTTGTTAACCTAGGACATAGTTCGTGGTCTTGTGACCCTCAGTTATACTTTTGATCTTGATTTTTATTATTGGTTCAAAAGTCGAATTTTCCATTGAGCTTTCAGTTCTTGAGTATCATTGACTATTTAGAGAAAGAATGTTACTCAGTTGAAGCTTATCTATTGATGATTCATATATTGTTATTGTTTATTATTATTCTAGTGAGCATTTGTTTTGCTCACTCTTGCATAAAAATATTGCAGCTAAGGTTGAAAAGCCCAAGGAGCCATCGACGAGCAAGGGCAAGGGCAAGGGCAAGGGCAAGATGAATAAATAGTAGATGATTAGCTTACTTATTTGATAAGACTTATGTAAATATACTTTATTGTTATGTTTTAATTTCTCAAACGATGTAATAAAGGTTAGATGACCTGGGATTTTATTTGAGATGTAACCCTTTAATGGGATGATGGTTTATGTAGTTTATTATTATCCTTTATTATGGGTAGTTAGATGTGATTATTTTGGACAGTGAGCACCAGATCTGTAGGATTTAAGTACCCGGATTTGGGGGTGTCACACTGACCGAACCTAATTATATAGACTGGTGAAGTATATGAGAATTGTTCTCATTTTTGAAAAGATTTCTTATGTCCTAAATTCGTCTGTCCCAACAACTGTTGCAGAAACAGCCTTTGTAATACCCGAGAATTTTCTGATTATTATTAATAATTATATTAATAAAAGTTGAATATTTATTTAAATATAATTAAATATAGTTATGGTATGGTTTATAGAAATTCTATTCAATTAAGTTAAGTGTTGAGAATTATATGACACTAGTTAATGTGGTGAGATTGGTGAAGAGCTTAACGTAAAGCTTATCAGAATTGCCTAGTGTGGCATAATGAAGGACTAAAAGATTCACTAAGTGAATTAAGAGAGGAACGGTCTAATAAGAGAAAGATTAATTAATATTTATTATGAGTAATTGTATACAATTGAATGATAAAGTAACTCCATGAATGAAAAATGAATAGGATGTTTAGCTAGTAGTATTATTAATTTGGAATTTAATTCATGCGATGTGAAACTGGGATGATGGTAGAGGTTGGAACTAGCATGTAGCTAAACCAATTTGGCACTGCCAGGGACCGGCGCAGCTGCACCCTTCCTGCCGTACAAACTGGCCCAGTGACCAGATTTTTGAAAGTTGGTTATTACTGTGGATATTGTATGGAACATTATTGTAATGTGTGACATTATTGAAATCATATGATAAGAGTAAATTTAATGGTATGAAGTACTAAGTAGCACAATAAAATCATGTGTGACAGTTTAATATAGAAAGAACTAATTAATTCTGCATCTCAGAAATTTGGAAAGAAATTAAATGTTAGAAAAATAGACATTTAATATGGGACAATGTTATAATATTGAAGTATGTGTACTAATAATATTTATGAAAAATACCCGGTTAATAATACCTAACCGCGTTATTTTATCTACATTAAATATTAAATTATGTGAACCCAATGTACATGGAGTATATGATATAAGTACATATATAATCCCTAACTTTTCTTTATGAAGTAACATTAGTACATTAAAATCACACGAGGGAACCAAAAAGGAACTAAACTAGGAACATTTGAAAATAAATGTTGAGAATTAGAAGGCTTGTCCCAATTCAGTTGCCCAAACAGTAACCTATATCTCCTATATGTAAAATGCAAAGCTAAGAACAGTAGCTATAAGTTGGGTGATGATGGCTGGGGAAGAAGTGGTTGAGAAACTCTTCTATAACCATTGGTTTCTTCTTCTACCTCATAGATTCAAACCTTAATGTAAAGTCAATAACTGGTCACTTAATTGTCTATATAAGTCAGTCTTCTTCTTCATTTCTTGTTGCTGTGAATTGTCTGAGAAATTCTAAGTTGAGAGTGATAGTTGCTTTGTTGATTAAAAGGGAGTCTAGAATTGCAGAGGGAAGAAACTAAGCTTCTCAGAAGGTAAATTCTTGTTTTAAGTTCTTAATTCCAAACTTGGCAAATTATAGAAATTCTCATTAATTCTTGTGAACTTGATTTAGAAATTGCTACCAATGTGTTTATGAAGTTTATATGCATGTATGGAACCTCTGAGAATAGGTTTAAGAATGTTAAAATAAAGAAAAACTGATGTTGGTATGATCTTTGCCAAAGCAGTGGCCCTTCTGGACTGTCCAGGGTAGGGCACAGCTGCGCGCTCCCTGCAGTTCAACACGGCGCAGCTGCGCCGTGCACTAGTCCTGAGTTTTGGACTTCTACTGCTATGTGGTAGTTCTATCATGCTAAAACAACTTAGACATGCATGAGAATAGACCTGACTTATGACCGTAGGTTCCTTTGCATATTATGAGAACTTTAACTTACTTTAATATGCGTTCTTAAAGAAGACTTGGAGTTTTAAAAGAAGAACTTTGATGAAAGTAATAATGTCTTAGTTCTGACTTTGTGAGTGGTGTATATGGTCTAGCTATGCATGAAATATGATTATAAGATGCTTCGTATGTACTAAGTTGCTTTGACTTGGTTTGAAAATGATTTCGAAAGATGAACTCGGACATTTTGCAAGCTAAGTATTATGAACGTTGTCTTGGTTAGATTCTGAACTTCAAAGATTGGATACTAATACCCTAATCAACTAGCAAAGGAATATGCTTCCATTGCAATAAGTCAGGTCACTGGAAGAGGAAATGCAAGGTGTTTCTTGTGGAACAAAAGCAGAAGAAGCTTGGAGAAGCTTCGACTCCTAATCAAGGTTTGTTTATGATGGAATTAATTTTTTTGAAAGTCAAAATTCTACATAGGTATTGAATACCGGCTGTGGTTCTCACATATGTAATATTATGCAGGGACTGGTCAGAAGTAGAAAGCTGAACAAGGATGAGGTCGTCTTACGAGTGGGAAATGGAGCAAAGGTTGTTGCATTAGATGTAGAGACTTATTGTTTAGCACTGCCCACGGGAAAATCTATTAGTTTAAATAATTGTTATTTTGTTCCAACACTCATTAAAAACATTTTTTCAATTTTTGTATTGGATATGGATGGTTTTGATATTATTATAAAGAATAATAGTTGTTCCATTTATAATAAAAATGTTTTATATGGTGTTGGTAAATTGCTGAATGGACTTTACGTACTTAACTTTCATGAAAATATACTTCAAATTGAACAAACTAAGTGTAGACACTCGAAATTTCGCATTCCAGTTACTAAATATACAGCAGGGTAAAATCAAACCCTGTCCCCCAGAGACAACCCTGGGAGATCACCAAATCAGTCCCCGAAGACAACCCCGGGAGATCATTAAACCAACCCCCGGAGACAACCCCGGGAGATCATCAAACCAATCCCCAAAGACAACCCCGGGAGATCATCAAACCAAATCCCGAAGACAACCCCAGGAGATCAGCAAACCAATCCCCAGAGACAACCCCAGGAGATCATCAAACTAATCCCCGGAGTCAACCCCGGGAGATCATCAAACCAAATCCTTGAGACAACCCCAGGAGATCATCAAACCAACCCCCAGAGACAACCCCGAGAGATCATCGAAACAATCCCCAGAGATAACCTCGGGAAATCATCAAATTAGACCCCGGAGACAGCCCCGTGGGACATCAAATCAACTTCAAAGTTAACCCTAAAGACAGATGAGAGTCGACATTAGTCAAACCGCAAAGACAACCCCGAGGAAAGACAGCTACAACACATCAAGCTCGAAAATCAACCCAAAAGGGTAAAAAGGTAATTTTACTAACTCAATATCGAATCAAATCAAATTACCATGAAGAAGGTCATGAGGAACCATAACAACAATTCAGAGTTAAAATAGTGCAAGAAAGCTTAACGGATAGACTGCGAAGACTCAAAGATCTGGTCATAGACCCATCTTCCCAGATTCAGAAAAGGTTAAATCCTATGTCATTGTGTAGCTCTCATAAAGGGCTTTCCGAAAATGTATAGCATGCCTCCATTGGATTCCCGGATTGAAAGTTATGAAGGTTCAAGCAAACTGCGCGTTGGTCAGAGTTCACATACTTAGAGACGATGGGACCCACTAGGCTGGGCCCACCAGGGTCAGTCACTAGTAGACCCGTAGCTGATCGGGTCTATATATACCTCCTCCCACCAGTTCATTTATAAGAAAAAAAGAGAGAAATAAAGGGTCCGGGAGAGAGAAATCAGGCCATTTGAGAGCGAAAGACAATTTTCTTTCGTTTAGTCTTTGTAAATCTTTTATAAAAACACTTTTATACATATATACTACAACGTATCAAGTTTTAACCGATGGAAAATGAGTTTTAAGGTGCTAAAAGCCGTTCAATAGCCATTTTTGTGTCTAACTGTAAGATTTTGCCAGATCTGGCTGCTTAGCCTGCTTTAATACGTCTATAAGTGCTTTATATAACTTTTTAACAGTTGATATTCATTAGATCTGAAGTTTTAACCTATTCATTTCTTACAAATAGTCAATATTTGAGCTGTATTGACTAGATATGTACTGGATTTAGCTAGATCTAGCTTTTAACTAGTTCAAAAGTTGTGAAACTTAACCTGGAAGATAGAATGGCTAAGATCTGTACAGATCTAGTTTTCTTTCTAGTTTTTGTAAATATTTAGCAACCACACGACCGTAAATATGTATCTAGAGGAAGCTAGAAGCTTTGGTTACGCGCATACAAGGATTTGACTGATGGATCCGTTATTTTATGACGTATAGGGTAAATATATCTATTTAGTTTCAGTATATTTGCTATGCAGGTAATTTATGGGATATCATGTGAGCCTAGGAGCCACGTGATCTAAGATCCAGTTGATGGATCTAGATCCGGTTCACATGATGGACCCTTTTTAAATGTACAACTAGCTTGTAAATTTTGTAATTGTAAATATAGGACCTTAAAACGGTTATCCGGATTTAAGGTCCCCGTAATAGTGAAAATCATATGTGTGATGCTCGGGCATAATTTGATGGCTTTCATGCCCATAAGGAGTTCGAAACTTATATATATATATATATATTTATTTGTCGAAGATGCTTCACATCTCGAGAATAAAATGAAAATAAGTCAAATACGAAATAAAATAGAAGTATCAAAGGCCTCAATTACTATGTGAGCATAAGGGTTTGAAAACCTATTTTCAAAACATCATTTTATATGTCTTGTACTAAAATTGAACTTTTATACAAGTCAAACCCTTTGTATATAGGTGCAAAAGATGCATAACACTACTTCCAAATAAAGCACTTAGGCCTAATTAACTGCAATGCACACACACATACACACAAATTAGGGAACAAAAAATGCGGTAACTGTGTTTCACGGAAGTCGAGGGGTGCCTAACACCTTCCCCCCCGCTTAATCAAGCCCCCGAACTCTATGAAATCTCGGTTTCCAAGACCAATTAAACAGAGTCCAATATTGAGCCATATTGCAAAAAGTGACGCCCCCAAAATAGGTATACATCACCCATTCTGAGTCGCCAAATACATGGTACAGAAACAACTATAACATCATTAATACAATTATCGTGTAAAATACGACAACACAAATACTGTGAGTTTAAATACAAATATTATCTTCTAGACAATATCCACACTCAAATAAGTCCCCATTACACTTATTGATACACTATTTTACAAAATAATGAGGACTACTATAACAGCTGCCTTGGACCATCACTCCATACCTCAGCTAGTTCCTGCTAAATTCTCACTTCCTGAGAAGAAAAATGGAACAAAAAGGAAAAGGGTGAGCTCAATTAGCCCAGTAAAGAATATTATGACTAAGATAATATACAACAAATTATCCTTAGTCTTCAACAGGGAATAATCTGATAGAATATAATAGACAACAAGTTTTAGATCAACAACTACAGCGGAAACAATAATTCATTAGAAGAGTTAAGTAGAGAATGAAATTTACTATCATCTATGAATTTAAAAGTCCGTCATCAATATTTTATCCCTGTAGCATCAATCAATATACATCTTGAATCAAATATTCATCTTTGCACTACGGGCCAAAGATATTCATTTGTATAACCATTTGGTCATGTTCATCTCAACACCTGTTCATCTTTGCACTACGGGCCAAAGATATTCATCAGGTAATCATTTATCTTTGCACTACAGGCCAAAGATATTCATCAAGTATCATCATTAAGGACTGAGGATGATGAAAAACATTTAAGAGAAAGAATCCAGTGAGATAAAAGAACAAAGATTAAGGATTCGTACTTTAGATAATCTAAGTTCAAAAATATTCCATAATAAACAATAATGGAGTAAAATTCAAGAATGAAAATCAAAATATGGATACAATCAAAGATAGTAACCATAATAGACATCTGGGATGAAAAAGAGAAAATTTCATTTTTCGGTGAATAGTGCCGTATACGTGAATAGTAACCCCGACACAAAAAGGTAAAAATTCCACAATAAAATTCATATCAATATTTCGGCATAATGATATTGAAGGAAATAATATCAAAGTATCTAAATACTCATAAAAATACGCTCGACAATGTAGAGAGAGAAAACTTATGTTTCTGGTGTGATTTTCAATTCTAACTTAAGTGCCTATTTATAGAAAATGCTAGAACGTTATAGGAGACTAAAATAATAAAATATTAATATTATTTTTTTCAAGCACACCACCTTCTTTGTTGAATAATCAAGCCAGCCATTTCTGAATTTTTTTGCAGCCCACATGTTTTCAACAAAACAAAAGTGGGTCCCACCCAATTTTAATAAAAATATTTTATTTTTTAAAACTTCAGTAATTCATAATAAATAGCCCTTTATTCAGAAAAATATGAATTTTATGTCCATTCCACACGAAATCGAATTCTCTACAACTTTGTAGCTTTAAGTTTTTCCAAATTCGAGATAAAAAATATCCGAAATCCACAAACGGATGATTTTTAACACCTCTTAAAATTCATAACAAATCATACGTTAATTTTTAACGGTTCAAAATTTGTGGACATATACTCAACTTATATATGTATAACATCTCCAAAAATCACAACGATCCAACGGTCGGATTAAAATTATAACTCACGCAATAGAGCTTTAAGAACACCGATTTGATTTTTTAATACCTTCAATCCGACTAAAATACTGATAAAACACCTCAACATTAATTCCTTCATTTATAACCACATAAAATAAATAAATCCATCATTTATATCCACATCGAATAAATATTTCCTTATCAATAACTAATTTTTCATAAATAATAATACAGAATCACAATAATGACAACCAGACTGTTCCTAGGAAAGAGGGGACTTTTTGATAAGGATTTCTCCTTACTGGCGCGCAATTAGGTGACCAAACCTCTTATTGACAGAACTTTCTAGACATTGCCAATAATGCTATCTAATAATATTATTCAAATAATATGAATTATTGATCTGATAAAGGGAAATACTGTACAGTGACAATTATTAAAACAACAATAATATAAAATATCAACGCAACAATTATTGAACCAATAAAATAAAATATTGAACAGTAATTACTGTAACAATGATTGAGTAGTGCATTCTTACGTAAGAATCAATAATTCAAAAATACTGTGTAATACCGTGTGCTACTGTGCAACCACGCGTATTACTGTATTTTAACCACCGGGTATTCCAACAGTGTTAACGGTAACAACTATGCCGTTATTTATAAAAACTCAAACTTGTCATTTTCTTCATCCGACAATTATTCTGTTATGGGGCCCACAAATGACTGCGCAGTTGTACGGATATTCCCGACAAAAAGAATATTTCACGACCAAACGAATATTCCCCAACAACAATGAATATTTTATAACCACTTGCTTATTTTACAAAATTTTCACATTTAACCCATTACCAAAATATTATATCAAATTAACTCATTATTTCAAGATAATGAATAGAGGAAATTCAATTTTATTTATATAAAAATTTTTTTGGGGTCTTACACAAAACCTTTCAAAACTCGGTTAAGTTAGTACAACCATTTAGACTTATACCAACTGGCGACTATGTCTAATTCGGACCAATAAAATCAAATCTTTTTAAATTGTTGACATTATATGTCGGCCTTTTCTTGAAAATTTCACCCTTTAGATCAAACAAATCAACATAGAAAACCTAAAGAATTAGAAACACATGGGAAAAGGGAGATAATGTGACACCCCCAAAATAGATATACATCACCCATCTTGGGTCGCCAAATACATGGTACTGAATACAAATACAAACTTAATTATATAACATGAGCTGATAGTTTTTACACGAATATTATCTTCTAGACAATATCCAAACTCAAATGGAGTCCTCATTACATTTATTGTCACACTATTTTATAGAATAGTGAGGACTACTATAACACCATCTCAGTTCTCGGACCATCATTCCGTTCCCCAACTAGTCCTGACTATGTTCTCATTTCCTGAAGAGAACAATGAAAGCAAAAGGATGAGCTCAATTAGCCCAATAAGAAATATTATGACTAAGATAATACAGAATAAGTTATCGTTAGACTTCAGGAAATCCATTAGAAGAGTCAAGTAGAGCATGATATCTACTATCTTCTATGATTTAAAAAGTTTTTCATCAACTTTATCGATGAGACTCAACTTAATAAATAAACCACATTATCGAATCATCCCTGCACTACGGGCCAAAGATATTCATTAGTATCACGTCCATAAATTATTCTTGCACTACGGGCCAAGAATATTCGTGTAATCATCAATGGTCATGATCATACCGAATTATCCCTGGTCATAATCATACCAATTAACAGTCCATCTATGCACATAAGCCAAAGATGACTTTCATTACAATATAAGCATGCGGATGATGACAATGATATAATAATTCAATTAAAAGAAAGCAAAGGATAAATTTTTAAAGATTTATAATTTAATTTCTCCAGAATTCAATAATGTCCAAATTGTCAACATGATACTACTTTATGGAGTAAAATTCAAGAATAATATCCATGTATCAAAAATAATTTGGACAGAAAAGAAATAAATTTTTCAATGAATAGTACCCTGTGAATAGTACTTCTGGAATAGTACCCCGTGAATAGTACCTCGACATGAAAAGTGCCCCAAATACCCGAGTAAATAATATTTGAGTGAATAGTAATCGGGTGAATAGTAACTCGTGAATAGTACCCCAACATGAAAAGTGCCCCAAATACCCGAGTGAATAATATTATAGTGAATAGTAACTGGGTGAATAGTAACTCGTGAATAGTACTCTAGGTGAAAATATTGATATTTAATAAGAAAGTTCAGATCGATATTTCAATAAAACGATATTGGATGAAGCGCAAAACTCAAGAATATTCCACTAATTTCAAGGATTATAGAAGCAATACTTATCATAGTAAGTTTAGATTTAAGAATATAAAAAGAAATAACATACGAGACTGCAAATGGATTTTCACATGTCATACGGTACGTAATCCGCGTAGACAGGTTATTCCGACATATTAAAGGATGAATACAAAAAATAGTATTCCTTATGAATACGAAAGAAATAATACCCCTTACCAAACGAAAATAACATCCCTTACTAATGCAACATATAATATCCCTTACCGTAGTAGAAGACTGGATATTGCAATAATGAAGTAGCAGAATACTCTTTTTCTTGCTCTCTATAGTTTCTCTCTTTATAGTGTCTCTTGTGAATCTCAGTGAATTGGTGAGAATGAAAGAAGGATTAAGCTTCTATTTATAGGAGAATGGACTAAATAGTAACTGATTCATGAACGGTCCAGATTGATTTACTTTTAAAACCACCACCGACGGTCCAAATTGATTTACCTTTAAAACCATCACCGACGGTCCAGATTGATTTACTTTTAAAACCACCACCGACGGTCCAGATTGATTTACTATTAAAACCACCATCAATGGTCCAGATTAATTTACTATTACAACCACCATCAATGGTTCAGATTGATTAACTATTATAACCACCATCAATGGTCCAGATTGATTAACTATTAAAACCACCATCAATGGTCCAGATTGGTTATCTATTAAAACCACCATCGACGGCCCATAAAATTCGTAAATCTTCCCATGGAATACTAAGTCAAACTTACAACAAACACCTCATAACAATCCCTATATTTATATCAAAAATTGAATAAATATTTACCAAATTTTTTTTATCTTTAATAAACACATTTTTAATCTATTAATAATTATTCATCATTAATATTATAACTCACAATATTTAACAACCAGATCATTCCCAGGAAAGAGGGGGCTTTCCGATAAGGATTTTTCCCTATTGGCGCGTAATTAGGTGACCAAACCGCTCCTCGACTGAACTTTCTAGACATTGTCAATATTGTAAATAATAATATGAATAACTTTGTTGTCTCAATTATTGATTTAATAATATAAAATATTATACAGATGATACTGTGACAATAATTGAATCAAATAACGTGAGATACTATGCAATAATTACTGTAGCAATAATTGTGTAAACTGAGTGGCTTCTTATGTAAGTATCAATAATCAATACCGTGTGCTACTATGCAACCACGTGTATTACTGTATGGGTATCTCAACAGTTTAACGATAAAACTTTCACCGTTATTTTTATAAAAAAGATATTTCTATCATTTTCTAAGTACGACAATACTTCTGTTGTGGGGTCTACCAATGATTGTACCGTCGTACGAATATTTCCTGTTAAAACGAATATTCTCCGACCAATCGAATATTCCCCGACACAACGAATATTTTATATCAATTTGCTTACTTTGCAAAGTTTTCAAATATCACCATTAACTTTAACCTTTTATCAATTTAACCATTTACTAAATAAAATAATAATTATAAGAAAATTGAATACTTTTATTTCATAAAATTTGGGGTCTTACAGATAAAATCTTTTCGGCGTCGAGAGGTGGCGACTCCGTTGGGGACAACAGAGGGTTTAAGCCGCATTTCAGTCTTTTTGATTCTCTTTTTTGTGCATGTATGTGAAATGATGTCTTTATATTAGATGGATATGAATGTCTCTTTACCACACTTTATATTAGTGCTTCACATAATGTCATCATTTTGCATGCGGTGAGACGCGATGAATGTATGTTGTGTGATTCCTCGACCCGGAGGCAAACCCGTCGGTCACTGATTACTAGACTCTAGCGGCGATTAAGTCCAAGTATGGCTCAGGAAAGGTACCACTCAAATCCGCTCTATTTGAAAGATCGGATTAACTTCCCATCTAGTAGATTGTGATGATCTGGGAACCTCCATGCTGAAAAACCCATGAGAGTAACCTAAGATAGGTCAGCCTCTGATAAACCAAATGCGATTAGAAGTCTCTACATGCCTTCCCTCTTTCAATACATGTCCTTTGTAAATCTTGTCAAATATTAAATGTTGTAAATATCAATTTATTGTCAAATATCAAATCCTGTCATGATATCCTGTCATCAAAACAGCTGACGTCTGTTTTGCAGGAAAACATTAAAAAGCCCTAAAAACAGACACATTGCATAAGCATGAATACTATTCGGGTTTATCAAGACTAAAATACCGACATTTACTGTAGGTAAGATTGGTCCCATTACCAAATCCAGATCTAAGAAGGCAAAAAGCCTACTCATTAACATGGAAAAAAGTACCCAACTGGGGTTAGGTTTCGTGTATCGAGAAGAATTCGAGAAACTCAGAAATCAGATAACAAAATTGGTTGTCTTCTTAAAAGAACATAGCAAAAGTACTCAGGGTAAATGTGATAACCCGAGATTTTGAATAATCCAAATTTTTCCTGAATATTTTTTTTATATTTTATTTATTTAATATTAATATTAACTGTTAATATTGTACTGTGTATCTGTGATATAAGTCTCGATATGTGGTCAATTTGTGTATTGACTACAAAATAAGAGTAGAGTTTTACTTAACAACTTTAGAAACCCTAACCCTAAGTTCAGATAAGGATTTGGTAGAAAATATAATTTTAATAACTGTATTGATATGTACGTGTTTGTACTGTAGATAAATTATTGATCTTTGATGGATTGAATAAGGGTTAAATTTAGTAAACCCTAATAAGGGATTAGAAACCCTAATCTCAGATTTAAAAACCCCGACGCACAGTTAGGAACCTTAATTGTAAGCCGGGAAACCCTAGTTTAAAATTTGGGAATCCTAAGCCCTAATTAGAAAACACTAATCCTAATTAGTAAACCCTAATTATATTTTAAACATCTTAATTTCCTATTTTCAAAACCCTAATTAAAATTTTGGAAACTAATGTTGTAAAACCTAAGGGTTAGAACCTTAGGGTTAAACCCTAAGGGTTTGGATAAAAATCTAGTATGCCATTAAAATTAAAATACAAATGACAAAATTACCCTTTTTCATTCTTTAATAAGCTATCTTGCAAATCTAGCCAAAATTTGTAGTAGGTGACCAACTAGCTTGACTTTGTGACATAAAATCCAACAATATCAGCCAATAACATCATATCTAAGTTATTCTATCATCATATATATAGATTTGAGAGAGAAAAAAATCCATAAAATTAGCCATTTTGCTCTTTAGCTCTCACAAACTCATTCTCTCTCCCAAACCTCCAAAATTCTAAAGTAGATTAGTCACATAAACAGCCCCAAGATCACCCAAGAACAGATTGGAAAGCAAGAATCAAAGATTGAACTAGAAAGTTATAAACCCTAAGTCCCTATTTGATCTTATTTAGTAAGAAAATTTTGTGTTTATGTGTTTAATCATATGTTATAAGATGTTTTTAGATGATCTATGTTGATCCATCATGGATCCATAGCATCAAATTCCTTAAAAATAAATTTTTTCAAAAACTATTCTTGAACTAATAATGTTGTCTGACAACCATATGTCAGTGGTCCGTAGATCGTTGTCTGTTAATGTTTTGTGTTGTTTTAAGCTATGGATTTGTAGTATGCCTATGAGTACTTTGATCTGGAACACGAATCATAACTATTGGATGTCCAGATTGTGAGTTAGAAACGGTCAAAACCCGTTGACCGGACATGATCGGTCAAATTCTGGGTAACCCAGAAATAGTTTTCAGCGTCTGACAAGATTTTGTAACGTCCAGATCTGCCAGGATTTGTGTGTTTTAGTGATGTGTTTGTAACAAATTTATAGCCTGTTATGTGGACTCTAGAACCGTGCCTTTAGATCTCTTAAACAACAAGCTGATCGAATGTAGTGGACGATCAAACTTGACTATCCGATCACGATTTGCATTTCTGGGATTTTCTAGAAACCGTAAGAGCATTGCTTCTGATAGCCTTTGACCGAGTGATAAATTATGATTCTGTTGTTTTTGGACTGATCTGGTGATGTATATATGTTCCTTGACATGTGAACTATAGATTTAAACCTTAATAACAACCTATTGATGATCACAACACTAAGATTAATGAGCTTGAAAGTGGTACCTCGAGATTGTCTGGGTTTCTGGGTAACCCAGAAAACCCAGATGATGTCTGACAGCTACTTTGGGGCGTTGAATCTTCCTGGTAGATTAAGTTATGAACTAAATTATTGTTGATACTTGTAGTGTTACATAAACACTACAAGGTCGAGTTTTAAGCAAGCCCAGAACATGAATGTACATAGAATTACAACCGGTCAAACCGAGACCCTTGTGAACTAAGCTGTCAGTGTTCTTGAGCTCAAGAACACCAACATCGATGCTCAGTGTCGCTATAGGCTATAGTGACGGTTTTTAATATTTTTAATTTCTAACTTTTTCAGAAATTAATTAAAAATAGGAATAAATTTCTAAAAAGTACAAAAATGATTTTAAATTATGAAAAATAATTTTTGACCATTTGGGATATTTTCATTAATATTTATAATTATTTAAATATTAATGGTATTTAATTTATTTAATTAGAATATTAAATAAATTAGAGAAAATGATTTTATTATTATAACAATCATTTTAAATAAGAATAAAGTGTTTAAAATATTTTGAGTTATAAAATGTAACTTTTAATATTTTTGAGAATTTTCATTAATAATTTAATATTAATGATATTAGATTTATTTAATTATCATATTAAATAAATGAGTTAAAATGGTTTTATTGAATTAAAAATTATTTTAAAAGAGAATAAAGTGTTAGAAAATATTTTGAATTATAAAATATAGTTTTCAATATTTTTGGAGAATTCTCATTAATAAATTAATAATAATGATATTAGGATTATTTAATTATTAAATTAAATAAATGTTGGTAAAATAGTTTCATTGATTTTAAAATCATTTAAAAATTAGAAAGTGATATAAAAATATTTTAAGTTATAATTAATGACTTTTGATATTTTGATAATAAATTCATTAATATTTAAATATTAATGGTGATGGTTTAAAAAATAATTTTAATTACTTTAAAAATCATTTAAGTAGAATATTGGTGATTTAAAAGTATTTTAAGTTATTATAAATAACTTTAATATTTTGACAAGTATGTCATTAATATTTTAATATTATTAAATATTAATGATGATGGATTTATTTGATATTTAAATCATTTAAATTTTTTTTAGTGTTTGAAAAATTATTATAAAATTATTAAAAGCTTCCGAAAAATATTATAAGTGATATTTGACTTATTTAAAATAATATTGAAGCTTAGAGACCGATTTTAGTTGACAATTTAAGTGTTAATTGTCAGATAGGGTGATCAGAACACCGAAAATAGACCGAAGTCCAACCAGATCGATCTAGTTAGACATGATAAGTGTTTATATAGGTTATAAACACTGATGTGACTATGTGGTAATGTGCCTAGAAGAAAGTTTGACTGTAAATTACAGTATTGTGTGTTGTGAATTATTGTGCTAATTGTAAGACTGATATTGTGATTATAGGTCTTGCAAACGCAGATAAGTATATTGTGTAGCGGTAATCAACGCGGAAGGCAAGTTTCCTAACTCAACCTTGAGTTATATCTTTTCAAATATTATGGTGGTTAATTATTGTTGATTAGACCACTGTCTGAGAATTTATTGTTGATTATTCGCAGTTAGTGCATGTTTATTAATTCAAATTGAATTAGTGATTTTGAGAATATATATTTGGAGAATAATTGTTATTAGATATTCACATCCGTAGAATCTATTAATGATTGTAAATAGTACATATAATTCCTGTCTATTATTGAATCGTGTTGAGAAATGTCTTAGCTAATTATTCTGCTAGACGAACATTTGTTAAAACTTGATAGTTTCGAGAAGAGAAGAAAAGAGAATTCAATTATTATTGATAGATCAATGCCAATTGTTTCGGCTAGGTCAGAAAAGAAAACTTGATAGATTTGAGAATAGAAGATAAGGGAAGTGATTAGGTATTGAAATCATTGTATTTCATTGTTAAATCAAAATTTGATTCAAAGACTGAGAATAATAACCTTTTTATAAAAAAGGAACATTTTTGGTCGTAAATTCGACCTTTGCACGCGTTTTAAGTATTATGCATAATATAGGGTATAATAAAGCTGATCACTTGTTATACTTGCAGAGGGGTATGATTTAATCTTTATAGGTTATCTGATATACTTGCGTATATATCAAAGTAAATCTTTGATATCTACCCGAGAAGAGAAGTTCTAGATCCTTTGTAATCACTCAGCATAAATCTGGAAAACATTCCACTTTGTTATTGCATAGAATTGATTCTTGATTATTCATTAGAATATCATAGAAACTTTGAAAGCGTTGTACTATTTCATTATCAAATTATTGTGGTGCATAGATTGTGAGAAGACTTGTTAAAAATTGGAGATTTGTTCAGTTATTTTCAAAGTTTCCCGAACTTTGGTTTCATTCTATCAAAATAGATAGTCTGTTATTATTGATTCATATACATTTATTGTATGTCTTAACTTGCGGGGCAAATTTGTTGCTCACCCTTGCTAAATAAAACTTTTCAGCTAGGGACGAAGTGGCAGGAGGTGCTGTGAAGGACAAAGGAAAAGGCATAGTTATAAATTAGTTATGAATAATATTATTATTATGTTATGTTTATAAACCCTTTTTGTATATCTAAAGGGTATGTTTGTAATGTTAAGGTTAGAGAACCTGGGACTAATGTATTAACTTTATAATTTAATGTGGTGTAATATTCTATTCATCAATGAATGGGTAATTAAATGCTTATTATATTGTGGATCGTGAGCACCAAACTCGGGGGTCAGGTAACCCGGATTTGGGGGCGTCACAGGTTGATATCAAAGCTGTAGGTTATAAACCTTAAGTGTGGGGGGGGGGAACCATAGGATTATAACCATAAGCGGGATAGAGAATGCTCATTTAGAGTACTAAGTGAGGGATTGCCGAAGCTGCATTGATAGTGAGATATGTTGTGATGCCCCCAAAATAGGTATACATCACTCATCTAGAGTCGCCAAATACATGGTACAAAATTCAAATACAACTTAATAATACAACTGTCGTGTAAAATACGACAAAACATAAACTGAGAGTTTTAATACAAATATTATCTTCTAGACAGTATTTAAACTCAAATGGAGTCTTCAATACATTTATTATCACACTATTTCATAGAATAGCGAGGACTACTAATGCAAACATCTGGACCGTCACTCCAGTTCCCCGACTAGTCCCGGCTACGTTCTCATTTCCTGAAAAGAATAATGAAAGGAAAAGGGTGAGCTCAACTAGCCCAGTAAGAAATATTATGAGCAAGATAAAGCAGAATAATTTATCATTAGCCTTCAACAGTGTTAAACTGATAAAATATAACAAACATCAAGTTTAACTACAGTGGAACAAGTAATTCATTAGAAGAGTCAAGTAGAGCATGATATCTACTATCTTCTATGATTTAAAAGGTTTTTCATCACTTTTATTGCTGAGACTTAGCTTAATAAATAATCCACATTATCGAATCACCCCTGCACTACGACCAAGGATATTCTTTAGTATCACGACCACAAATTATCCATGCACTATAGGCCAAGGATATTCGTGTATTCATCAATGGTCATGATCATGCCAACAACTGTCCATCAATGCACTCCAGGCCAATGAGGACTTTTACCACATCATTTATAACATTACGGTCATGATTATACCGAATAATCCCTGGTCATAACCATACCAAGTCCATCTATGCACTACAGGCCACATATGATTTTCAATATAATATAAACATGAGATTGATGACAATGATATAAGAATTCAATAAAACAAGTTCAAGAATACATTTTTAAAGATTTATAATTTAATTTATCAAGAAATAAATAACGTCCTAAGTGTCAACATGATACTGCTTTGTGGAGTAAAATTCAAGAATAATATTGTACCAAAAATAATTTGGACCGAAAATGAATCAATTTTTATCATGAATAGTACCCCAGGTGAATAGTACTCGAGTGAATAGTACCCCATGAATAGTACTTCGAGAATAGTAACCCCATAAATAATACTCTGACATGAAAAAGTTAAAACTTATCAAGAATGCTCAGAATAATATTTTCATGAAAAGATACTGGATGAAGCGCAAATATAAAGGATATTCTACTAATTTCTTGGATTTTAGAAGCCAAAACTTTAACAAAACGGGTATAGAATTTGAAATCTGAAACGAAATAATATTACTTACATACTATAGAGTATGAAAGAAAATATTATTTCAAGCGAATATTGAACAAAAATAACATCTCTTACACCTTAAAAAAAAGAGTATTCCAACTGGTATAGCGGGGATATTCTTGAAGAAAACTTGAACTGTTTTCTATACTCAAAGCTTCCTTAAACTCTAAAGAAATACGCTCAATATTATAGAAGAAGAATTCTCTGATTCTGATGTTATTTTCTAATTCTAATTAAGCATCCTATTTATAGGAGAATGGAAAGGATACTATTTGAATTTAATTTTTCACGGATCAACAGAAGAATTCACGGGCGAACGAATTCGACGAATTCGTTGATTTTCTGATTTTTACTATTCATCACTTTGCAATAAAATATTCTAATAAAACAAAAACTTTAAATAAAATATAATATATTCTATTTAAAATCTAATAAAACAAAATTTATAATATATATATATATATATATATATATATATATATATATATATATATATATATATATATATAACCTTTGCCTTACGACAAAGGTATCACCACAAAATCGCACACCACTTATTACATATATATTATATATATTAACTCCCTTTCTAGCAAGGAAAATTCCCCCCCCCCCATTTCCCTCCCGTACAACATATATATATATATATATATATATATATATATATATATATATATATATATATATATATATATATATAGCAAAATTGAGATAACTTCTACCAATAATTTTGAAAAATGAATAAATGGGGGTCCATAAAATAAGAAAAATTTACATCAAATACTTCATAAAATCACTTTAATAGTTTTAACAATATTTATCATCATTATCATAATTTGCAATATTTAACAACCAGGTCGTTCCCAGGAAATAGGAGGTTTTCCAATAAGGATTTCTCCCTATTGGCGCGCAATTAGGTGACCTAAATCTCTCATTGACAGAACTTCTAGACATCGTCAATATTGTAAATAATAATATTAATAACTTTGTCAGTCTCAATTATTGATTTACTAATATATAAAATATCGACAATAATTGAATCAAATAACTGTGAGATACTATGCAACAATTACTGTAGCAATAATTGAACAAAATTGAGTGACTTCTCACATAAGTATCAATAATTAATACCGTGTGCTACTATATAACCACGCGTATTACTGTACTTTTAAGACCGAGTGTTTCAACAATTAACGGTAAAACTTTTGCCATTATTTTTATAAAAAGATATTTTTGTCATTTTCTCAATCCAACAATAATTCCGTTGTGGGGTCCACCAATGATTGTGTCGTCGTACAAATATTCCTTGATAAAATGAATATTCCCTGACCAATCAAATATAATATAACAACTTGTGTACTTTGCAAAATTTATAAATATTACTCACAACTATAACATTATATCAAATTCACTCCATAATATTCAAAAATGATATTTGTAGAAAATTCATCTTTATTCATAAAAGTTGGGGTCTTACATATATGGGCACATAGTGTGAGAAGTTTGTGCTATTAAAGTACTAATCAAGTTATTTGAACTGATAATAGGATGTCTAGAGAAGATGAAATAAGTACAGAAGTGCTAGCGGCTGTTGCACCAGTGCCAGTAGCCGAGGTGCCAGCGCAAAGCGAGTTAGTTAAAGAAGTGGGAAAAATGAACCTATGATCAATCTGGGGAGTGATCAAGATGATTATCTTGAGATATGTCTGAGTGATGATGAGGAGGCGAAGTTCGAAGAAGCTAAGGTGGAGAAAGAGAATAGGACTAGAGTTGTAGAACAAGATCAAGAATCTTCAGAAATTCAAGAACTCCAGAGTAAAGTGTTTCTCTTGGAAGAGATATGGAAGACAGAGCGAGCGTTACACGAAATGACTGAAGAATGAAACAAGCTAAAGGCGTAGATAGAAAGTATGAAGACTGAAGGTGGTGGATCGTCTGAAGGAACAATCAAGCACAAGAAGGACAAAAATAAGAGAAAGAGAGAAAACAACAACGATAATTCTGAAAATTCAAACCCGAAGAAGAAGCAAGTCTATAGCAAGTGTGGGAAGACTCATGTGGGAGAATGCATGATGTGAAAGAACGTGTACTTCAATTGTAAGCAAGAAGGACATATTTCCCAACATTATTCTAAGTTGAATATGAAAAAGTGTTTTTCATATGGGAGAATGGGTCACGGATTCAACAAGTGTCCCAAAAAGAAGACTGGTGAAGGGAGTGGACGATAAGCGATAATATCTTTTGATAGTGTGATATTAACATTGAGAACGATGCTGTAAACATATGTAAATGTATATGTTTGTATGAATGAAATCTTTATTTTCTATATGAATATAAGATTAAAATTTGTGAGTTCTTAAAACTCATACTTATGGTAAGATCATGACTCATAATTATATGAGATGTTTTGAACCTCTCAGCGAATGGACGTCAAAGGCCTGACTAGGATAAGTTCATATACTCATATAATTGTGGCAAGTTCCTGAACCCCTAGGTGTGGTAAGTTTGATGAACTGAGAATAGTTATGTGTGACTAGTGAATTACGACTTTTTGTTTAAAGTTAGAGAATTACAACTTTTGTTTAAAGCTGTGTTGTTAATCCTGATATTATTTAAAAAGGGATAGTTCTATATATGTGTTAAGTGCTAAATGTACTGCGTGCTATTTGAATAAATATATGATTATATGAGAATTTTTTTAATTCTTATTGTGTTATTAATAAGAATCTGTGTAAAGAACGAGAATTAATGTAAGATTTTTATCAGATAATGCCGTCAAGGAAGGGAGGTCTAAAGAGAAATATGGAAGAAATTTTTTTGAATCTGAAGCAAAAGAATATGACGGTGACAGAATATTTTGTCAAGTTCAACGAGTTAGCAAAATTTGCTCCACATAGAGTGGACACTGAGGAGCTTAAAACATGATGTTTTAGGAACGGATTGAAATCGTTGGTACTCGAGAAGTTAGATGTTCTGCAAATTAATTCATTTTTAACTTTATTAGAAAAAGCCATTATCGCTGAGGGAGAAATTGAAGCTGTATTAAAGAATAGTCAAGAGCAAAGAAAGGAGGCTCAAGGAAATAATATGATAGGTGGTAGTGGAGGTAGTGATCTTAATAAACGTAAGAGGGATGGTGATGTTAATTCAGGAAATAATCCAAAAGAGATTAGGAAGAAAGGTGCGCCATGTGTAGTTTGCGGGAAGCATTACAAGGAGTTTGTTTGAAGAAACAAAGAGTATGTTATAACTGTGGTCAAGAGGGACACATATCACCCAATTGTCCCAATCCTAAGAAGGTACAACGTTGTTTTGTGTGTGGATCGACCGATCATCTGGTCCAAAATTGTCCGAAGAGAAATACGGAGAAGGGAAATGCCAACAAGGGACCCGATAGCGGAACCTTAATGATTCGAGGACCTGCACAACCAAGAAGACCAATAACATTCACTTTTAGCATGACAGTTCCAGACTGCAGTAGCTTCCCATGAAGTGGCAATAGGTAACGATTTCGCTGAGAAATTAATTTACGCGAGTAATATGGGATAGATATCGCTGTAAATTGTTTTCTTTTATAGATCCAAGTCACAGGTTAGAATATAAGACATAATTTAATATTGTGTTGATAATAATGAATTGATGATACAACTTTAAAAGATTGTAGAGAATAAGAAAGCGGTGATTCCTGATGATGGAATCCTTTTAAGGGGGGTGAATGTGATAACCCGGGATTTCAAATAATCCAAATTTGTACGAATAAATTTTTTTATATTTTTTTTATTTAATATTAATATTGACTGTTAATATTGTACTGTGTATCTGTGATACGAGTCTCGAGATGTGGTCAATTTGTGTATTGACTGAAAAATAATAGTAATGTTGTGTTTAATAGCTTTAGAAACTCTAACCCTATGTTCAGATAGGGATTTGGTAGAAAATGTAATTTTAATAATTATATTGATATGTACGTGTTTGTACTGTAGAGAAATTATTGATCAATGATGGATCAGATAAGGGTTAAATTTAGTAAACCCTAATAAGGGATTATAAACCCTAATATCAGATTTAAAAACCCTGACACACAGTTAGGAACCTTAATTATAAGCCGGGAAACCCTAGTTTAAAATTTGGGAATCCTAAGCCCTAATTAAGAAACCCTAATCCTAATTAGTAAACCCTAATGTGATTGCTAATCTCTAATGTAATTAGGAAACCCTAATTATATTTTAATCATCTTAATTTCCTATTTTCAAAACCCTAATTAAAAATTTTGGAAACTAATGTTATAAAACCTAAGGGTTAGAACCTTAGGGTTAAACCCTAAGGGTTTGGATAAAAGTCTAGTATGCCATTAAAATTAAAATACAAATGACAAAATTACCCTTTTTCATTCTTTAATAAGCTAACTTGCAAATCTAGCCAAAATTTATAGTAGGTGACCAACTAGCTTGACTTTGTGACATAAAATCCAACAATATCAGCCAACAACATCATATCTAAGTTATTATATCATCATATATATAGATTTGAGAGAGAAAAGAATCCATAAAATTAGCCATTTTGCTCTTTAGCTCTCACAAACTCCTTTTCTCTCCAAAAACCTCAGAAATTCTAAAGTGGATTAGTCACATAAACAGCCCCAAGATCACCCAAGAACAGATTGGAAAGTAAGAATCAAAGATTGAACTAGAAAGGTATAAACCCTAAGTCCCTATTTGATCTTATTTAGTAAGAAAATTTTATGTTTATGTGTTTAATCATATGTTATAAGATGCTTTTAGATGATCTATGTTGATCCATCATGGATCCATAGCATCAAATGCCTTAAAAATAAAGTTTTTCAAAAACTATTCTTGAACTAAAAATGTTGTCTGACAACTATATGCCAGTGGCCGTAGAACGTTGTCTGTTAATGTTTTGTGTTGTTTTAAGCTTTGGATTTGTAGTATGCCATGAGTACTTTGATCTGGAACAAGAATCATAACTATTGGATGTCCAGATTGTGAGTTAGAAACGGTCAAAACCCATTGACTGGGCATGATCGGTCAAATTCTGGGTAACCAGAAATGGTTTTCAGCGTTTGACAAGATTTTGTAACGTCCAGATCTGCTAGGATTTGTGTGTTTTAGTGATGTGTTTGTAACAAATTTATAGTCTGTTATGTGGACTCTAGAACCGTGCCTTTAGATCTCTTAAACAACAAGCTGATCGAATGTAGTGGACGGTCAAACTTGACTATCCGATCACGATTTGCATTTCTGGGATTTTCCAGAAACCGTAAGAGCATTGCTTCTGACAGCCTTTGACCGAGTGATAAATTATGATTCTGTTGTTTTTGGACTGATCTGGTGATGTATATATGTTCCTTGACATGTGAACTATAGATTTAAACCTTAATAACAACCTATTGATTATCAGAACACTAAGATTAGTGAGCTTGAAAGTGGTACCTCGAGATTGTCTGGGTTTCTGGGTAACCCAGAAAACCCAGATGATGTCTGACAGCTACTTTGGGGCGTTGAATCTTCCTGGTAGATTAAGTTATGAACTAAATTATTGTTGATACTTGTAGTGTTACATAAACACTACAAGGTCGAGTTTTAAGCAAGCCCAGAACATGAATATACATAGAATTACAACCGGTCAAACCGAGACCCTTGTGAACTAAGCTGTCAGTGTTCCTGAGCTCAAGAACACCAACAGCGATGCTCAGTGTCGCTATAGGCTATAGTGACGGTTTTTAATATTTTTAATTTCTGATTTTTTGGAAATTAATTAAAAATAGGAATAAATTTCTAAAAAGTACAAAAATGATTTTAAATTATGAAAAATAATTTTGACCATTTGGGATATTTTCATTAATATTTATAATTATTTAAATATTAATGGTATTTAATTTATTTAATTAGTATATTAAATAAGTTAGAGAGAAATGATTTTATTATTATAACAATCATTTTAAATAAGAATAAAGTGTTTAAAAATATTTTGAGTTATAAAATGTAACTTTTAATATTTTTGAGAATTTTTATTAATAATTTAATATTAATGATATTAGATTTATTTAATTATCATATTAAATAAATGAGTTAAAAATGGTTTTATTGAATTAAAAATTATTTTAAAAGAGAATAAAGTGTTAGAAAATATTTTGAATTATAAAATATAGTTTTCAATATTTTTGAAGAATTCTCATTAATAAATTAATATTAATGATATTAGGATTATTTAATTATTAAATTAAATAAATGATGGTAAAATAGTTTCATTGATTTTAAAATTATTTAAAAATGAGAAAAGTGATATAAAAATATTTTAAGTTATAATTAACGACTTTTGATATTTTGATAATAAATTAATTAATATTTAAATATTAATGGTGGTGGTTTCAAAAATGATTTTAATTACTTTAAAAATCATTTATGTAGAGTATTGGTGATTTAAAAGTATTTTAAGTTATTATAAATAACTTTAATATTTTGACAAGTATGTCATTAATATTTTAATATTATTAAATATTAATGATGATGGATTTATTTAATATTTAAATCATTTAAAAATATTTTTAGTGTTTGAAAAATTATTATAAAATTATTAAAAGCTTCCGAAAAATATTATAAGTGATATTTGACTTATTTAAAATAATATTGAAACTTAGAGACCGAGTTTAGTTGATAATTTAAGTGTTAATTATCAGATAGGGTGACCAGAACACCAAAAAATAGACCGAAGTCCAACCAGACCGATCTAGTTAGACATGATAAGTGTTTATATAGGTTATAAACACTGATGTGACTATGTGGTAATGTGCCTAGGAGAAAGATTGACTATAAATTACATTATTACGTGTTGTGAATTATTGTGCTAATTGTAAGACTGATATTGTGATTATAGGTCTTGCAAACGCAGATAATTATATTGTGTATAGCTCTGATACCAACCTGTAAAGTCCCCGAACCCGGATACTTGAAACCCGAATTCGGTACTTCACGATACCATTTCTATGAGCGGAAATATTACTAATAATAACAATAATATAAATTTTAAACTTAACTTACATTTATCAGAGTTTAATCCCAAGTACGCAACCTTTACTACATTCTTTGCATGATATATAATACATATTATAACTTAGTACAGTCTAACTATTACAAATGATACAAATAAACAAATTATGTTTGCTTTCCTTTTCACTTGATCTTGGCCGATCTCTTCTAGCTGTTCACACTTAGCTGAAAACATTTAAATTAAGCAAGGATGAGCATTTGAGTGCCCAGCAAGTATTATATATATAAGCTGAAAGAATTTAAATATTTTCTTTATAATATTCTTCTACAACCAGTCAATAGTTATGAAGTAATCTGTACCAATAACAATAACATAACAACCCTCGTTCAAATTTTTAAAACTATGTATTGACTATACATGGGGTTTCTGTGACATATTATGAACATTGTTTTTCATTTTCGAAAAGGTTAAACAGAAATTCATCTGTAAACCGGCATTGCTTACGGGCCTGCGGGTGTACAGTCCATGGGCCCTGTATTAATCAATACTACATTGCTAGAACGATATTATCGTTCATCCTTTGTCCGCCGTAGCGCATAAAAATTTTCCCATTATCGGGATGTTCATATCTGTCGGGTTTTTATAACAAAGGTCTTATATAATTCAACATATATGTATATCAAAGGTATATCAACATGTGATTAAATACAATGATTATCCAAGTGGGGACACTTGTATAATCATTTATAGAAATTAACGAATAGAATATATAACAGAATTATCATATACTAACATGTTGATAATCAATGGGTGTATATAATATAGATTTAACAATCTGTACAGTAATAATATAATTTTGAAACATTCTTACACTTGTCCATTGCATAAAGAAAATGCAAAGTTAGGATACTTGCCTGATGCGCTGCTTACAATTACGCAACTTAGATCTATTTGTTATACCGAAACCTATCATTAATAAGATCATTCTATCGATTAGAATCACATATCATAACACATAATACTGCTTATTGTAGTCAGCACATAACCTAATCACATTGTTATACATGTTTCACAGTCATTGCATCACAAACAAACAGTTAACTCATTCCTAATTATATTGTCACACAACTTTATTCATCATTAAATCACAAATAAAATAATTAACTAACTAAATTTCTAAGTCCAGATCAATTTCTGAACCATGTCGGTCTACCGACATCTTTATCGGGTAATTTATCGAGTCTAAGACTCTAAATAGTTGTTCAATATCCATTTAGACTAATTAAATAACAGTCATATCATTTTTCATGACCTTATAATAATTATAAAATAATTATTACCATTTAACATAATTTTTGAAATATCAGAATCATTATTAAATGATTTAAATATCAAACAATTCTATTATCATCAATATTTAATTAATATTAAACTATTAATGAAACCATTGCCAAAATATTAAAGTTATGTATAATAACTCAAAATATTCTTAACGTATTATATTACCCTTAAATGATTTTTAAAACATTTTTAAATAATTACCATTAATATTAAAGTATTAATGCACTATTTATCCAAATAGTAAAAGTCATAAATTATAACTTAAAATATTTTTAATTCATTTTTATCCCTTTTAAATGATTTTTAAATAAATAAAATCATTTTTAAACTATTTATTTAATATAATTATTAAATAAATTTAATATCATTAATCATTAAATAAATATCATTAATATTAAATTAATAATGAAATTATCCTTTAAATATTAAAAGTTATATTTTATAACTTAAAATATCTTTAAACACTTTATTTTCATTTAAAATAATTTTTAAAATAATAAAATTATTTTTAAACTAATTTATTTAATATAATTATTAAATAACTTTAACATCATTAATAATAATTAATTAATGAAATTTACCTTTAAATATTAAAAGTTATATTTTATAACTTAAAATATTTTTAAATACCTTATTCTTATTTAAAATGATTTTTAATTTAATAAAATTATTTTTAATTCATTTATTTAATTCATTTAATAAATAACTTAATTATCATTAATATTAATTTATTAATGAAAATTATCACATAATATTAAAAGTTATCAAAAATAACTAAAATTATTTTCTTATACCTTAATATAATTTTAAATCATTTTTAAATAATTTATTTAATATTATAATTAAATAAATTAAATACTTTTAATATTCCAAAAATATTAAATATATATGAAATATATTTAAAATAATTAAAAAATAATTTTCAGAATTTAAAATAATTTTTAATAATTTATTTTGTTTTTTTAATAATTAAAAACTATTTTTTTCTATTTATTAATTAATTTCTGGAAATAATAATAATAAACCGTCGCAATAGGCCTTTAGCGACAAAAAGCGTCGCTGTTGGTGTTCTTGAGCTCAAGAATACTGACAGCTTCGTGATCAACATGCCATGTTTGACCATGTATAACTTTCTGTACAAATTGTTTCAGGGAGATCTAACACATACATCTTGTAGAGCTCATGTAATAATACAATTAACAACAAACAACATGGCTTGAAAACATCAAATCTGGGAGATATTGGCCATCAAAGTAGCTGTCAGAGCTGTTCTTCACGAAGAACAGTTCGAGGTGCCTACTTTGGACCTCTATAACTTGTAATCCGTGTAATATTTGTGTGATCTATCAATTCCAGTGTGTAGAACTCATGTAGGACTAAAACTATAACACTTAATATACATATAAAAACAATATATCGGACTGGAAATATCTGGTCAAAGTTCACCACGGAAATTGCTCTAAATTTTCTGGGTTCGCTATGTTTAGCAGTTTCGGTCAACGGGTTTTGACCGACTATAACTTCCGATATACAATTGATCGGGTCTTGATTCTTTTTGCACCTTAAAGAGAACATTACATACTATATGTTACAACTTTTAAACATTAAAAACACATAACATACACGGATCTAGAGCCTCTGACATTTTCCTAAAAATAACAGATTTCAGTTTTTCAAAAGTTGGAAAAACTTTGATTTTGGGCACTTTGATGTTATGGGTCATGAATTTAACAACCCAGAACATTAATACACTCCCTATTACACAACTTTAAACAATCAATTGTATCAATTAACATAGAATCAAAGGATTTCTTATTTTTGAGATTTTATACCTTTCTTTGATCAAATCTTTGATTTTCTTGATTTTTGGCTTCTGATCTGTTATGACTAATCGTGGGGCTTCATTAAGGGACTGATATACTTGGAAATTTCGTTGGTTCTAGTGTGAGAAGAGTTGGTGAGACAAAAATTTAGTTTGGCAAAGTTTTGTGCACTTTCTCTCTCCCAATCTATTTATAAACCAACAAGATGCAATGAATGGCTGATATAGAACCCTTGTGCTGTCAATTAAAGGTCAAGGAAGTTGTTGGGAGTTGTTGGTTTGGTGAACAACTCTCATCTATTTTCAAAACCTACATATTCTAGCCTAATAATGCAAGAGGGGCATTTCTGTCATTTATTAAATCAATTAAATGGCATTCTTGTCATCTGTAAACCCTTAGGGTTTAGGGTTTAGTTTAGGGTTTAGAGTTTGAGCCAATTTAGGTTTTATAAGTAAACTAAATCTAGGATTTCCAATTTACGGTTTGTACAATAAAATAAAATAAAATAATAAACTAAAATTTTAGTTTCTAAAAATACCAATTAGGGTTTACTAATTTAATTTAGGTCTTTAATTATGGCACTTTCCTAATTAGGTTTAAACAACACTAATTAGCATTTCATTTTCCAAACTGGTAATTAGGGTTTATAATAAGCAAATTAGGGTTTCTAACTTTTGAAATTAGGGTTTATAATTTTAGGAAAATAATAAGGATTTTAAATGATTACGATTCTCCCTAATTAGGGTTAATACATATAACACCGATCATAAATCACATTATCGTGATTACTTAACGACTTAACAAATTCTCAAAGTCGTGAATGACTTTCGCATTAGGGTTTCAAATCAATTAGGGTTTAACAGTTTGAAACTAGGGTTTCTATTTATTAAATAGGGTTTCTAAATATTAAATAGGGTTTAATAACCAAATTATATAATGCATAACATATATCATATAACACCGTTAAACAACAATCTTGAACTCGCAGCTGAGTTTCAAATTAGGGTTTTAACACTTAAAATTAGGGTTTTTAATAATTTAGGGTTTTCTAAAAATTATTATGGTTTCTAGAACTTTAATTAGGGTTTACCTAATTAATACATTTAATACATGTCATAAATTATATAACACACTTATAAAACAAATCTTTCACTCTAATTTGAATCTCAAATTAGGGTTTAACATTATTACTAAGGTTTGACCATAATACACCGTAATTGACCAACTATTATCAATACAGAAATACAGTACATATTCATAGCACTGAAAAAGCAAAATATAATTAGTATTATATTATTATCATCATTCCTTATCCCATAACCAAAATTAGGGTTATCATTAACACTAAAATTGTTCCACACATTAACATTACACACATAATCACACATATCTATAATATTGGTAAATAATAATATAATATTATTATTTTCATTCCTTGATCAAAACCCGGAATTAGGCTTTGGATTCCATATCTGAATTATCTGTCATAATTAACCTTATAATTAAGTAAAAATAATTTAATTAACTATTCTGAAATAATTTCATATAATAAAATATTTATTATAAAAATTCTATAATCATATCATATATAATATAATTATCATATTTCCATGGAAAATACACATTAAAAACATTTTTACTATAAAACTAATTATTATTAGAATATAATTTATAATGAACAATAATTCTAAAATAAAATTATTCATAACCTATTCATGTAATAAATATATTTTATATTCATCACATAAATACTTATATAATACCTTTCATGCATTCTTACCTTTAAAATAAATAATTATTCTAAAATCATTTCCTATATTATTTAAATAATATAAGGTTATATTTTCCTTGAAAAATAATTAATAAAACATTTCCAATAAGGAATTGATTAGTATAAAAATTATAATTAATAATAATCAATAATTCTAAAATAAATTTATATGCAATACTTAATGTAATAAATAAATTTTATTCATCACACATAATTATAATTACACATTACCTTGACACATAACATTCATATTTATTTTAATAAAAATAAAAATTTATACGCAAAATTTATGATTTATTTATATAGAAAATATCGGGTTGTCACAGTTTTTGAACTTTTTCAAGATCTATTTTCCTCCCACTAGCCCCTTCAAGGATAAAATCCTTTTCCAAGAGGAAGCGTGTTTTCCAACAAACACCTTTTTCTCAGTAGGATTGTAAAAATAGTATCCTAAACTTTTTTTAGGATATCCCACAAATATGCACTTATCAGATCTTGTCCCAAGCTTATCATTCTGAAACTTTTTCATATAAGCTGGACATCCCCAAATCTTAACATGCTTAAGACTAGGTTTCCTCTCTGTCCATATCTCATATGGAGTCTTAGGGACATATTTCGAGGGAACCTTATTTAGAAGATACATAGTCGTTTCTAGGGCATAACCCCAGAAGGATACTGGAATGTTGGTAAAAATAATCATGGATCGAACCATGTCCAACAATGTTCGATTTCTCCTTTTAGATATATCATTCAACTGTGACATCTCTGGTGGAGTCCATTGTGAAATTATACAAATTTTTTTAGACAATTAAGAAACTCACTGTTTAAGTATTCACCACCTCAATTCGATCAAATAATCTTAATACTTTTACCAGTTTGTTTCTTTACTTCATTTCTAAATTCTTTGAACTTTTCAAACGATTCAAACTTGTATTTCATCAAATACATATATCCAAATCTTGATTGATCATCAGTGAAAGTAGTAATATAAGAATACCCTCCTCGTACATTCGTTGTCATAGGTCCACATGCGTCTGTGTGTACCAACGCTAATAACTTTGTAACTCTTTCTCCTTTTCCAATAAAAAGAGATTTGGTCATCTTACCCATGAGACAAGATTCAAAAGTTAGATATGATTTATAATCAGATAGCTCTAAAAGCCAATCTTTATGCAACTTGGATAATCTTGTTTCATTAATGTGACCGAGTCTACAGTGTCACATAAAAGTATAATTAACATCATCTTTTTTCCGTTTCTTAGTTTGTTCAATTTGAAGTATATTTTCATACTAGTCAAGTATGTAAAGTCCATTCAGTAAATTACCAACACCATATAAAACATTTTTACTATAAATATAACTGTTGTTCTTTATTATAATATCAAAACCATCCATATCCAATACTGAAATTGAAACAATATTTCTAATATGTGTTGAAACAAAATAACAACACTAATACATACATACATATAATACTAATACTATTAATGTTTATAAGTGTTTTATTATAAGTGTTGAAATCTTTTTTTTAATTTCACATACATGAAAGTGTGTGCCAATAATACTAATACTAGTTTAAGTGACACAAACTATATATATGTAATTAAAAAAATTATTTATTAAAATAAAACTTGAAAATATGGATGAGAAAAGATAGTAGAAAAATAAGAATAAATGTAGGAGAGAGAAAAAAAGCAAGTAATTTCTTAAATTTTTAAATGTGACAACTTCACTAAAAACAATTATGTTTGAAGAGTGCATATTGTGATTTGATGTTTAAAGTAATGCTCATGATTATATGTAAAGTCCTTCTACGAATGTATGTACAAGGACTTAGTGATAGATCAAATTGTTAGGTTGATCTAAGCTTTTAATCTTTATCATTCTGTAAATGAATGTATAGATAAAGAGATCAAAGATGGTAGGATGATCTATAAAATGTAATAGATAGGCATCAATAAAATCGCAGTCTATTAAGCTGATCAAGAACTTGCAGAAGCCAAGGCAGAATCGTAGAGTATCAAGGATCGTAGTATGTCTGCCTTGAAGGGCCTCTCTAGAGATCGTAGTGTGGTCCAAACGTTTACCTGAAGCCAACTCAGAGATCGTAGTGTGGTCCTGACGTTTGCCTAAGCCAACTCAGAGATCGTAGTGTGATCCAGATGTTTGCCAAAGCCAACTCAAAGATCGCAGTGTGCTCTTAGAAAAGTAGAGTCTGCAACACAAGCAAGTGAAGATCATAGTGTGCCAGCCCTTAAGAGAAATCGTAGTGTTCTCGTTTGGTTACATTAAGCACCAAGGTAGCAAGACACCACGATAAGAATCGTAGAGTATCATCTGGATGTGTCAGAAGTTGTGGACCCTGGTCATTTGTTTAAAGATAAAATATTAACAAATGTGGACTGGGTTACAAACGTTGAAGTAATCACCAGTCCCAATGGCATGAAAATATCCTTAGTATGCAACAAAAAGACGTATTGAAGAAGCTAAGGAAAGGACCATGGGACAGAGGAAAACACCTTTTCAGGTGTTAGGTGAGAAAGCAGTTTGCTATGTCAGTGGGCCAGAATGCATTTCAGAAGACATGCAGAAAAGTCTCCATCAAAGTTCAGAAATGTCAAATGCATTAAATGCTTCAACGGATAGATCCAACGGGCAGATTTCAAAGATCACATATATGCAAGACATCTGTAGATGATAGAAGTAAGCAAGCAATTGAACAAAAAGAAAGAATACTCAACGCTCAACTCTATGATCTGAGAAAAAGAGAAAGTTTTGCACAGTTACTCAGTTCTTTCGAATAAGAGCTTAACGACAACTGAGTAGCACCAACCAAGAACTCAACAACTACCAATCAACTGAAGTAAGAGTTCCAAGTCAGAAGGACTTGAAGAAGAGTTCTAAGTGAACTGTGAAGAGCCAAGTTTGTTGGACTTGAAGAGTTCAAGAGTGAACTAAGAAGTTCCTAAACTGCTGGTCTAAAAAGAATCTGTGAGATTCAGAAAGTGTAAAAGACATCCTTAGTGGATTTCCTACTCGAGGAGTAGAAGAGTGGACTAGGAGCTTTAAGTGCTCTGAACCACTTAAAACTGTTGTGTTTATTTCATTCTTGTTATAACTGCTATAACTGTTATAACTATTATAACTGTCTCACTTTTATTAACTCACTATATCTAAAAGGGATATCAAACAATCCTTAATTCTGCTGTGTTTAAATCATTATCAAAATTGACAAAGTAAAACGAAAAGATTTTTAATATCTATTCAACCACCCCCCCCCTTCTAGATAACTACTGTGCCTCTGGGAACTAACAATTGGTATCAGAGCAGGTTCTATTCTATAGCCTACAAAGCTTAAGTAGATCCAATGTCACACTTACCAAGCGAATCAAAGACGGGAGGAGGCAAGAAGCCACCTATGTGCAACAAAGACAAGTTCTCCAACTGGAAAGTTCTGATGCAAGCCTACATGGATTCAATAGATGAAGATCTATTTGAAACTGTTCAGAATGGGCCCTACGTTCCTACAAAGCTTGCACCAACTACAGACGATCCAAATAGAATACAGATCAAGGTCAAAGGAGAATGGACAGAAAACGAGAAGAGAGCTATTCAACTCGATAAAAAGGCCAAGAACATCTTATTCCAATCCTTAAAAGATGATCTGTTTGAAAAAGTGGTCAATAGCAAAATAGCAAAGGAGGTTTGGGAAGCATTGATCATCATGCATGAAGGAACAGAAGAAGTCAGAGAAAATAAACAATCCCTCTTGACTTCAGCAATATGAGATGTTTGCACACGTTCAAGGAGAAAACGTTACTGCCACCTACGAGAGATTTAATGTTCTGCTCAACTCTCTACGAGCTTATGGAAAGATCTATCCAAACAAAAATCTAATCATAAAGTTTATGAGAGACTTACCAAGAAAATGGGATGCCAAAACCACTACCATTAGAGAGTTGAAAAATCTACATGAGATGACTGTTCAACAGTTATATGGAAACCTTCTTATATACGAACTGGAGATGACTCAACGAACAGAAACTCTATCTGAAGGAAGAAAGAAGGATAAAGGTGTTTCTCTCAAAGCAACTGAAAACACCTCCAAAGTCAACACTGAAGTTGACTCTGACTATGATGAAGATGATGATGAGGACTTTGCAATGCTGGTGAAGAGACTCAGAAGGTTCATGCGTCAAGGCAAAACTAGCAAGCCAAAGAAAGTCAGCAACTACAGCAGCCAGGAACAAATGAATGATCTATGCTACAATTGCAAGAAACATGACCACTTCATTGCTAACTGCAAAAAACCCTCTTAGAGAAGAATTAAAGAAGAAATCACATTCAAAGAAGGAATACAAAGGCAACAAAAGGCCACAGAAGAAAGACAAAGGCCTTGTAGCTGGAGGATCGTGGAGTGACTCAGACAATGACTCAACTCCGGAATCTGGAGATGATGAAGATCCTCAAATGGCAAATCTTTGCCTGATGGCCAAGAACACAGAGGAAAAATAGAACTCCAACATATATGAAGTAAGTATAGATGATGTATTTAACTTCAACTCTCTTGATGTAGACATTGATGACTTAAGAACTGCACTGCATGGCATAACATCTGATCTACATCAATACATGAAGTGGTTTAGAGTTCTGACTAAGGACTATTCACTTTTTCAAAAGGAGAAAGAAAAAGTTCAAGAAGAACTGGAAATAGCCCTTCTAAGTACTAATTCTCTCTCTAAGTTTGAAGCTGAGAATAGGCTCTTAAAACAGACAAATAAGCTCAATGCAAAAGGAGAGTCAAGTCTAACCTCTAAAATTGAGGAACTAGAAAAGATAATCTCTACATGGAATAAATCATCTTCATCCATGGACTCCCTAATCTCTAGCCAGAGAAGTATCTATGACAGAATAGGTTTGAGCTTTGGGGAATCAGCCTCAGAGCCATGTGTGGAAAAAGTAAAGGAAACTAGCACTAGTAATGCTTCAAGTTTTAATAGAGGCATTATATATGTGAAATCCTCACAGAAGAATGAGCCAGTCAAACTCTACTCTACTGATTCAATCCATATTCCAAGAAGTAAGGGATCCCATGCTGGCCTGGGTTTTAGAAAAGAGAAGAGTAACCCAGCCACTACTCACCAACCTCGAAGGATCGTAGAGTCAAGTAAGACCAACTCTACGAACCAACTAGGAAGATACAGTAGAGGTAAGGTATACTCCTCACAAATCATGAAACATAAGGACACATGGAAGAAGGAAAATCAGCTTAACAAAAGAATGACTAAAGATCTACAAAAGTCCAAATGGAGGAAGAATTCTCACACACACACAAACATGCATCATATTAGATGTTTTGTGTGCTATAAAGTTGGCCACAAGGCTGCAAAGTGCCATTTTAATCCCATGCATATGAGACCAAAAATCAAGCAGATTTGGGTCCCCAAGGGTACTAACAAAGTAGGACCTATGCAAGTATGGGTACCAAAATGAAGGTTTAACGTTACCGCAGGAAAAGAGCTCCACGATCAGAAGCTGGTATCTGGACAGTGGAGGCTCAAGGCACATGATTGGGAATAAAGCCCTTCTGTCTAACTACATAGAGAAGGAGGGTCCCTCAGTCATCTTTGGAGACAAGAGGATATGGCTCAGCTGGAAATGGTGCAGTATCCTTCAGTAATGTGGCCTATGTGGAAGGAATACAACACAATCTTCTAAGCATTAGTCAACTCTATGACAAGGGTCATCAAGTAACATTCCTCAACAATCAATGTCAAGTCTACGACATGAAGACATCTGCTGTAAAGTTAATCGGAACAAGAGAGGGAAATGTCTACACAGTAAATCTTGGTCAACTAAGCTCAAACGAGACAATATGCTTTCTGGCTAAAGCATCTGAAGAAATGAGCTGGTTATGGCATCGAAGACTGTCTCATCTCAACTTCAAGAGCATGTTCAAGGCTAACTTCAAAAGATCTAGTTGCAGGCTTACCTAAGTTCAGCTTCATTAAAGAAAGGTCGTGCAATGCCTGTTAGCTTGGAAAGTAGACCAGAAGCTTATTCAAAAGAAAAACTGCCAACTCAATTAACAAGCCCCTACAGTTGCTCCACGTGGATCTATTTGGGCTAATTCCAACAACGAGCCTCGGAGGAAAGAGATACTCACTGGTCATGGTCGATGATTTCACCAAATTCACATGGGTATTCTTTCTAACCTCAAAGGATGAAACAAGCTCCCAACTGATCAAGATGTTCAAACTAGTGATGAACGAGAAAGGGGAGAAAATCAAGGCCATAAGGAGTGATCATGGTAGAGAATTTGACTTCTCAGAAATGGACCAATTCTGCACAGACAATGGCATCAGTCATAACTTCTCAGCTCCACGAACTCCTCAACAAAATAAAGTAGCTGAAAGAAAGAACAGGACGATAATAAAGGGTGGAAGAACTCTACTGGCAGCAGTCCATCTGCCTGAATACTTCTGGGCAGAAGCTGTCAACACTGCATGCTACACTCAGAACAGATCACTCATACACTCTATGATTAAGAACACCCCCTATGAACTGTGAAAAGGAAGAAAGCCAAGTGTCAGCTACTTTCATGTATTCGGCTATGCATGCTACATTCTTAACAATGGAAAGCAGTATTTGACAAAGTTTCAGCCCAAGTCAGACGAAGGAATCTTTCTTGGATATGCCACAGACAGTAAAGCCTACAGAGTGTTCAACAAGAAGACACTAAGTGTTGAAGTCTCGATTCACATCATCTTTGATGAGACAGACTTAGACAAAATAGTATTACAAGACACTACGACCGAGAGTTCAGACACTACGAACGAGGTCGTTGAGCTCAACACTACAGTTATAGTTCCAATAGTGAAATCGTTGAGCAAGGAAATGAGATCGTAGAGAGGCCTATGCAAGACAACGGACCTCCACACCAAGAAGTAGATATTAATCTTGAAGACCTCAGACAAGAAGGCATCAGGACAGATGTCCCAATAAGAAGCAAATGGACAAGAGATTACACTCAAGATTTAATCATTGGGGATCCAAGTGCAAGAGTCAAAACAAGAGCTGCCACCCAAAATGAATATTTCTATCTAAGCTTCCTGTCATAAATGGAACCTAAAAAGATAGAGGATGCCTTGGAAGACTCCAGCTGGATAGAAGTCATGCAGGAAGAACTTAATCAGTTCAAAAGAAGCAAAGTATGGATATTGGTACCAAGACCAAAGAATCATCCTGTCATTGGAACCAAGTGGGTCTTCAGAAACAAGATGGATGAAGATGGAGTAATAACCAGGAATAAGGCAAGACTAGTGGCCAAGGGCTACTGTCAGGAAGAAGGCATTGACTATGATGAGACATTTGCACTTGTTGCCAGGCTAGAAGCCATCAGAATATTTCTTGCCTTTGCTGCTCACATGAAATTCAATGTCTTTCAGATGGATGTCAAAAGTGCATTCTTGAATGGTAAACTTCAAGAAGAAGTCTGCGTAGAGCAACCTCCAGCTTTCATCAATCCATCTCTCTCTAATTATGTCTACAGATTAGACAAAGCCCTATATGGTCTTAAACAAGCACCTAGAGCATGGTATGAAACACTAACTAACTTTCTTATTGAAAATGAGTTCACTAGAGGTAGAGTAGATACCACACTATTTATTAGAAAGCATAAAGACAAAGTCTTATTAGTTCAAATATATGTTGATGACATTATTTTTGGATCTACTGATGAAAAGTTATTCAAGAGATTCTCCAAGCTTATGCAGAGCAAGTTTGAAATGAGCATAATGGGTGAGCTGAATTTCTTCCTTGGACTGCAAGTAAAGCAAACTGATGAAGGAATCTTCATAAACTAAGCCAAGTACATTAAAGATTTACTTAAGAAGTATGGCATGGAATCAGCCTCTCCCATGAAAACCCCAATTGCTCCTGCAACCAAGCTTGACAAAGATGAAAAAGGTAAAAGTATTGATATAACTCAATATCGAGGTATGATAGGCTCTCTTTTATATCTAACTGCCAGCAGACCGGACATAATGTTTACAACTTGCATATGTGCTAGATTTCAGGCTAATCCTAAAGAATCACATTTAACTACTGTAAAGAGGATTTTCAGGTATCTCAAAGGTACACCTCACTTGGGGCTTTGGTACCCCAAGGAGTCCTCATTTGAACTATCAGGCTACATAGATGCTGATTTCGTAGGCTGCAAAATAGATAGAAAGAGTACCAGTGGTACCTGTCAATTGCTAGAAAACAGACTTGTGTCCTGGTTTAGCAAGAAGCAAAACTCAGTATCTACTTCAACTGCAGAAGCTGAATACATTGTTGCTGGCAGCTGTTGTGCTCAAATCCTATGGATGAAAAATCAGCTAGCAGACTATGGGTTTGAATTCAAATCCATACATGTTCATTGTGATAACACAATTGCCATAGCAATAACTCATAATCCTGTCATGCATTCTAGGACTAAGCATATAGAAATAAGGTATCATTTCATTAGGGATCATGTGCAAAATGGAACCATATCCTTACAATATATCCCTACTGAAAATCAACTTGCTGATGTCTTTACGAAACCTTTAGATGAATCCAGGTTCAACAAATTAATAAGTGAGCTAGGCATGCTTAATTTACAACCATAAAATCTATGCTCTAGTTTGTACTAACCATGCAGATATAAAAGGCTATGTTTGAAATCGTAGACATGATAAAAGGAAGTCCACAATAGTAGAGCTGCAGTGACATGAAAGACAATGATCGCAGCACAGACTCAACAGTGGAATAACAAAGGAGCCTCCTGTGATGACAAAAGTCCAACAAAACAAAGCAATCTCTCTGATAAGCGCCTCAGGGACAAACCTAACCCTTGATTCATTCCATGAGGTTAACCCTTTCTGAGTTACCTTAAATCGAGAAGATTACTAAGTCAAAAGTTCATCACAAGGACTCAGGTCAGACTCGACGATTGTAGCTCAGACTCGACGATGGCAGTTCAGACACGACGATTGCTGAGCAGATACGAAGGTTGCTGAGCAGACACAACGAATGCAAAGCAGACTCAACAATCATAAAGGCCACCTCAACGATCATAGTCCTTCCTAAGGACACATTAGCTTAGAAGGAGCTAAGGGCAAATTAGTACAATCCTCCTCAGTTAGATCCGTAGAGCCAAGCAGAATTCGACACCTGTCCCACTAAGCAAAATGGAGAGAGGGAAGTTACAAGTACAAATTGAAAACGCCTTTTTGAAATCAGAAGTTCAAAAAGCTCATCTCTCTCTTTCGCTCTACAAGAAGAAACCCTAAATCGTAAGAAAGTTCAGATAACCATACTCCTTGCAAAGAAATCAATGGCAACCTTCAACGTCATCTCTGGCTACAGACTCTGTTTTAACGAGTTCAAAATAGCTGAACCCAAATTTCATAAAACTCTGTCATTAATAAAGAAGGCTGGTCTCGAAGAGGCTCTGGGTATGGCCACATTGATCTACCCTAAACAAAAATCACATTAATTGGGTACAGAAATGGTGTGTTCGAAAATGAAGTCATCACTATAAAAGTCACGGACGTGGAAATCAAGCTGAAGGCTGAGGATATCAACCTAGCCCTAGGTTTCAAATCTAAAGGGTTTTCGTTCATAGATGGCATAGATTTCCATGAGGGACTTAAAAGGATGCGCCACAAGAAATTCCCCACTGTCAAAGGATACAAGAAAAAGGAGTTTCCTCAGAGGTACGAATTTTCGGCTGACATTGTTGGAAAATGCATATGCTGCAAGAGCTCAGGCCACGATTCTGTAAACGAAGTACATCTCAAGCTCATAACAGCCATCAGTTGTGGGATACAACTTAACTATGGAGCCCTGTTGCTTGAATGGATTGGGAAGTGGATTCTCAGTTCGAAGAAGTCAAAGAGCTCTGGGAAGATGCTCTACGGGCGATTCATCAGTATCATCCTATAGTCTACTTTGGGCGATAAGATAGAGGATGATGATGGAGAATCAATCAATCCAAACAGACGAATGACCTAGCAACTGTTCGAGAATTGGAAAAGAAATCCAACTGAAAATGTACGAATGATAGTCTGAGTCCAGTGGAAGGAAAGCAGATGCAAAGGAGTCAGGGATTCCAGGGAATATGTCTGTTATTAGGGAGACTGAAGAAGATGAAAAAGAAACTAATAAGGAAGAACCCTTGCCCTGGTCAGAAAAATCAAGGGCAAGAGGAAGCTAAAGGCTCGAATGGCAGAAGAACCCCAAGGATCTACCACTGATAAACCTGTCGAGTCCTCTGACATTGAGGCTCTGAGAATCCTAAGAAGAAAAGAACAGCAGGCTGAGGTAGATGAAGATAGAGCCACCATCTCACAGCTGCTGAAGAAGAATAAAAATAGTAACAAATCCAAGAAACCATATGTCTCCTCGATCGTAGAGTCTCTACCGATCATAGAAACCAGATTGGATGTTTCTCCCAGGGAAGTTGCTGCACCAGAGACTCTGGCTAACCAACAGGACAGAGCTGAAGCTCAAGGAAGTCCTGAGGCTGTGGCTCAGCCTAGAAAACTAAGATGAAAATTGGTTAAGAAGTACATCCTTGTCAATAAAAAGGTACTCAAATAGGAAGACAAAAAGATGGCTACTGAAAAGGAACTATCCAGAGAAAGCCAAAAGGATAAAGCTCAAGCTGAGGGGGAGATACCTGAAGTTATCACCCTAGAAAATATTCTAGCTGAGGGGGAGCTACTAGTCCTACAGAAGGATGATCATGTTGAGAGGGAGCCTCATGATATCCCCATGACAGAAGAAGTTGTTCCTGCAGAAAATAAGGGAGAACCAGAGCAAGAACAAAAAGAAGCCATTGATATAGTGGAATCCTTGAACGAAGACAGAGAAGAGGACGAAGATGATGAGGTCAAGATCATAGCTGTGGGAATTAATGGGTATCGAAAATCTAACTACGAGCAGTTGTTCTCCTATCTACCCATGATGCCTTTTTATCAAGCTCAAATTCTAAACTCCTGGAATCACATGTTTTGGAGCTTCAAAGAATATTCAGCCATCTCTGTGCTAGCTCATGGATTTTCAGGACAACTTCAACTTTGCCAAACAGCTGATCACAAATGGTCCCTTTCAAGAATGGTGCATGAGGTATTATTTATCCCAATCTTGTTCAGAGTTAATCACTATCCACTATCTTTCTTCAGCCAATTTTATGAATTTCCAAGCTGGCTGGAAGTAGTTCTTAATCCACTAACTCAATTCCCAGTTACAGAATCTCAAAATTCTGTAACTGATGAACCAAATATGCCTAACTTCGTACTAATCCCAACTCCTCTCATCTCTACGATTACTGACTCTAGCCCCATCGTAGAGTCCATCGCTAAAATTGTAGAGCCACCTACTCCAGACACCCAAACACAGGCCCCTCCATCTGATATTCCCTCCTCATCTACAAATGAATACTTCAACCTTGATCTTGCCCTCTACTCATTACAAGATCAATACAAGAGAACACCCCCTCCTTCACAAATTCCCCAACTCAATGAACTTCTTTCAGAACTGCCCAGCAAAACCGATTTGTCAGAAATGTCCAAGAAAGTGATCAAGGAAATTGATGATAGTCTTGAAGAACACACTGAACTCATTCAAATGAGGTTAACAACAATGATCAGTGTTGCAAATAGTCTCCCAAGCACCCTAAGCTCTGAGCTCACTAAAAAGCTTAAGGAGACCATTAAGGAAATGATTAAAAGAATAAAGGACAGGGATGACATCCACTTTCTCGCAAGCCAAAAGACACAGGGATGTTGTTCTTGTCTTACAGCCCACTCAAGAAGCTCAGAATAAACTTATGATGGAGAGCTTCCTCAATCTATAAATTGCCATAAAAGAATTCTAATAATTTACGTCAGCCAAGGACAGCAGACTGACAATATTCTAGACGTCCTTCAACAAAGGGAAGCTCGATCTGATGCTCTGATCAAAGAAAATTGAGATGACATTGCTCAAACTTAAAGTCAACTCAACGAGCTTGTCTAAGGAATGACTCGCTTCTTAGAAGACATTCGAAACCTTGATGCTGACATAAAAGGGGAGAATAAAGGGAAAGGAGATCAAGGCAGAGGCAGAGGCACCTTTTCTGCTCAATCTTCCAGGAATCCTCCTCCAAGGCAGTATCACCAACAGACTCCACGATCTGGCCATCATACTCAACGATCTGATCATGAGCCAACTCTTAGCTCATAAGAAGTGACCACCACAGGCCTAAGAATGCCAATTGGAGATCCTGCATTCATGAATATGCATGATCATAATCCAAGACTAAGTCCAAGTGAGCTGGAAGATCTAGCCAGGAGAGACGAAGCAAGCAGGAAAAGGAGAGCTGAGGAGTATGCAAATCCTCCACGAGGAAAAAGGCCGAAAAAATAGAGATAAGTTGAATTTTAATTCTTATTGATGTAATCAAACTTAAATGTAATATCTATCTTCAAACATCAATAAATTCATGCTTATTCTCTAGAAATTTCAGTTGCTCACTGAAATATTAAGTCATATTTACTTTGTTGCAACTGCATATAGAATTTGATAATCATGACAACAAATCTCCTTAGTTATGTCAACATCAAATCGGGGGAGATTGTTGGAAGAGTGCATATTGTGATTTGATATTTAAAGTAAATGCTCATGATTATATGTAAAGTCATTCTAGGAATGTATGTACAAGGACTTAGTGATAGATCAAATTGTTAGGTTGATCTAAGCTTTTAATGTTTATCATTCTGTAACTAATGTATAGATAAAGAGATCAAAGATGTTAAGATGATATATAAAATGTAATAGATAGGCTTTAATAAAATCGCAGTCTATTGAGCTGATCAAGAACTTGAAGAAGCCAAGGCAGAATCGTAGAGTATCGAGGATCGTAGTATGTCTGCCTTGAAGGGCCTCTCCAGAGATCAAAGATGTTTGTTGAAGCCAACTCAGAGATCGTAGTGTGGTCCAGACGTTTGCCTAAGCCAACTCAGAGATCGCAGTGTGCTCTTAGAAACGTAGAGTCTGCAACATGAGTAAGTGAAGATCGTAGTGTGCCAGCCCTTAAGAGAAATTGTAGTGTTCTCGTTTGGTTGCATTAAGCAACAAGGTGGCAAGACACCACGATAAGAATCGTAGAGTGTCATCTGGTTGTGTCAGAAGTTGTGGACCCTAGTCATTTATTTAAAGATAAAATTTTAACAAATGTGGACTGGGTTACAAACGTTGAAGTAATCACCAGCCCCAATGGCATGAAAATATCCTTAGTATGCAACAAAAAGACGTATTGATAAAGCTAAGGAAAGGACCATGGGACAAAGGAAAACACATTATCAGGTGTTAGGTGAGAAAGAAGTCTGCTATGTCAGTGGGCCAGAATGCATTTCAGAAGACATGGAGAAAAGTCTACATCAAAGTTCAGAAACGTCAAATGCATTAAATGCTTCAACGGATGGATTCAACGGGCAGATTTCAAAGATCACATATATGTAAGACATCTGCAGATGATAGAAGCAAGCAAGCAAATGAACAAAAAGAAAGAATACTCAACGCTCAACTCTACGATCTGAGAAAAAGAGAAAGCTTGCACAATTACTTAGTTCTTTCGAACAAGAGCTTAACGACAACTGAGTAGCACCAACCAAGAACTCAACAACTACCAATCAACTGAAGTAAGAGTTCTGTGATGACCCCAAATCCAGGTACTTGAAACCCGAACTTGGTGCTTCACGATACCATTTCAATAAGCTGAATAATGCAATAATAATATTACATTCAAACTTAATTTACATACATCAAAGTTTACTCCCCAGGTACGAAACCTTCAAATACATTCCATACGATACCTGAATAGATACCAATACTGACTATAACCATTAACTCATAATATAACTCATTCGAACAATTTTCCTTTCTCCTTGTTCGTGCCTGAGCCTTCAAGTTGCTCATACATAACTGAAAGCATTTAATTTAAGCAAGGATGAGCATTTGAGTGCCCAGCAAGTAATAACAATTATATATATAAGCTGAAAGAATATAAGTATTCTTTTTACATAACACTTCTACAACGAATTGAAAGTTGTGAAGTAATCTGTACTGATAAAAAATTCACATAACAACTCTCTTTCAAATTCTTTAAATTTGGCTCTGGCTCTACCCTTGAATAGGGTTTAAGAAACATACTATGAACATTCTTTTTCATTTTCGAAAAAATTTAGCAGAAATCCATCCTCAACCGTCATAACCTACGGGCACGGAGGGTGATCAGCCCCGTTGTACCTTGTATTAATCGATACTACATAACTTGAACGAAATTCATCGCTCACTCTATCCGCCTTGGGCGCAAAAATTTCCCATATATAAATGTTCATACATGTCTGGTTCCAAACCCGAAGGTTTTTAATCTTGCTCAACAATAATATGTAGTTCAACATATATGTATATACGGGTAATTGACAAAGGTGTATCAACATGTGTATAAATGCCATGATTATCCAAGTGGGGACACTTGTATAACCATTTAGAAATCAACGAACAGAATATATATATCTGAATTAACATGTTGATAATCAAAGCGTACATAATCTGTACAGTAATAGAATAATTCTGAAACATTCTTACTCATGTCCATTGCATAAAGGAAATGCAAAGGTAAGATACTTGCATGATTCGCTGATTACAAATCTCAACTTAGGTTTTATCTCTTTATCACAACCTATCAATAATCAGATCATTCGTTCGATTAGAACAATATATCTTAACACATAGTACTGTCTATTACAGTCAGCACATAATCTAATCACATAATCACAGTGATCATACTTTTAGTTCCTATTCTATACTTGAAATATTATTATACATTTTTCAAATATCTCATCCATGCTCTTACAGTAGCATTTTCTTTCTTTTATAAGGTCTGACATTTATCGGTGTACCGACAGCTTTATCGGTTAAATACTGAGTCTAAGACTCTTATTCTATAACTCAACATATGTGAATATCAGACATTTTATTTTTAAACCTTTTCAGAATTTCCAGAAATTGAAAAATTTAAAATAATTTAAATCTGTCACTAAAGGGCCTATAGTGGTATGACTGTTACTATAGGTGTTCTTCAAAGCTTCATAACTTCATAATCGGTTCTCAAGTCAGCTAGTTTGGCCGGCTATAACTTTCGAATATCGGAATCATAATTAAATGATTTAAACATTAAACAAATTCCATTATCATTAATAGTTTAATTAATACTAAACTATTAATGAAACCATTGCCAAAATATAAAAGTTATTTATAATAACTCAAACTATTTTTAATACATTTATATTACCCTTAAATGATTTTTAAAATAATAAAAATCATTTTTAAATAATTACCATTAATATTTAAATATTAATGTACTATTTATCCAAATATTAAAAGTTATTAATTATAACTTAAAATATTTTTAAATCCTTATTTTTATTTAAAATGATTTTTATAATATTAAAATCATTTTAAAACTAAATTATTTAATATAATCATTAAATAACTTTAATATCATTAATAATAATTAATTAATGAAATTCATCACAAAATATTAAAAGTCATCACAAATAACTCATTTACATAATCAATTCCAAGCCAAAATAAACATAGTAAACTAACTAGTTTATTAACAAACTAACTAAACTTCAAAAATTCAAACTTTAACTAACAATTAAATACATTACAAAAATTAAATAAGAAAACATACCCGAAAATACGAATTCCATAAACTGAATACGCACTTCCACGCCAAAATTTAACTAAGGAGATCTTTATAAAAAGTCCTCCCACAACAAAGGCTTTCTCAAAAATTGGAGGCCTTATTGTTGGTGAATGAAACAAAGGCCAAGCCCTTCTATTTATAAGGTTTAGAAAATGGTGAAATTCTCAATTTAGTCGATGTGGGACTTGGTTTAAACTAATCTTTCAATAGCTCATTTTGCGATTTTCTCACGCCTTGCTCATTTATTAGAACATTCCCAACTTTGGATATGTTATACATGGTATACCAGAGTATTTTTAAAAAATACGAATTACCCAATTCGGGTTCATTAGGTAGCCCAAATGGTGCGTCAAAAGTAGACGTTCATAACAGTTTTTAATTTCATTTCAGCTTTACCCTCTCTCGCTAAAACAGTCATAACTTTTTCGTTTCAAAATATTTTTGAGCGATTCTTGAGCCCAGGCGAAGCTAACTTCTGGGGCTACAACTTTTATTCTTTGAGCCATTTCCAAATTCCGAACACATCAGCCCAGAAATTCCGTTCAAGTGGACTGCACCGCACTTGTTGGGCAGTTTTGACACTACTACTTTGAAATGTAATAACTCTCTCCTCCGATATCGGGTTTAGTCCGTTTCAGAGTCTATGGAAAGCTTATTCAGTGTACTACAACATACCAAAAGTCCAGAAGGTTTTGGAAACATTAACTGATCGAAACAGTGTCCCGAATAGCACATCCCGCTGTTGACTTTCAGTTTTGAGAAATTTGACACATTTCCTTCCAATCACCGTAATTCCCTCATCCGTGGTCGGAATGAGGTCATTCCAAAGCCTATGGCTTCCTAACTCAGTGCACTACAATATATCAAAAGCCTAGACCTTTTAAAGCACAAAAAGTGGACGAGAATGCCCCCATTATAGACTGCCCAAAAACAGTTTATCATGATCGGTCAACCATGTTTGACCATCTATAACTTCTAATCTATACATGATATGGACTTGATTCTTTTTGCAGATTAAAGACCACATATCAGGCTACACATAACAACTTTAAAAGAACAAAACTCATGATCGAGGAAAGAGTTATGGCCTCTGACATTTGGTGAAAATAACAGAATTCGGTTTTTCCAACTTGCTTAAATCTTCAATTTGTGTACTTTAATGTTATGGGTCTTTGATTTATCAACCCATATCATCAATTAACATCCTATTACACAACTTTAAACAGTCAATTGCATCAAATAACATCGAATCAAAGGATTTCTAGGTTTAGTGTTCTTATACCTTTTTTTTGCCAAAAAGGGTATTTTGGTCATTTCACATATAATTTCAAGGGCAATCTTGTAATATTTAATCACTAGATTTAATTCTTACAATTTACCAATTAACTTCTATCCTTTGGTAAATTAAAACACTTATACAACAACATCGAAATTAAACCCGGTAATTAAAATTAGGGTTCTATAATTATCTGTGTATGTTACTAACACAGTCGTTATGGTTTCTAACTTCAACCAGTAAGGGTTATAATAGTTAGGGTTTGTCTTAATTATAGACGTACAACAATAATTAGGGTTTCTTCTAATTACCGATATTCTTATACACAGTAACTTCATATACACAGTCACTACTCAGTCATATCTCATAACTGAGTTTAATAATTAGGGTTTCACAGCATGGTAATATGTTATGACCTAATTGACCGTCATTGCTCAATATTATCTGTCTGCGCATACACAGTACGTAATTATGATACTGTAAAATCATAATATAAATAATATAATATTATTATTCTCATCTCTTGATCACAATCCCAATCCAGAGTTTGGACCTCATATCTGACTTATTCTTCGTACATAACATCAATAATCAAGTTAAAATAATTAACTTAAATATTCTGAATAATTCATATAATAAAATATTTATTATATAAATCTAATTATCACTTCATATATTATTTCCAATCATGTTTTCATGGAAAATAATTAATAAAAATATTCCGGCTTACATAAATTTATTACCATATAATTTGTGGTAATTAATAATTTCAAAATTATTTCTAATTTTTCAAGTAATAAATATATTCGCATTTATCGTTCACTTTACTTGACACTTAGTCTCGTCATTAAATAAAAAAAATTTATACACAAAATTTCTTATTTATTTTATATAGAAAATCTCGGGTTATTACATTCACCCTCCCTTATAAGGATTCCGTCCCCGGAATCACCGCTTTAAAAACTCATATGCAGAAGGGTACATAGCATATAATCATTGTACGTAGATCTCGATCATACTTGATCGAACTGATCTTTAATTATTCTTCATAACACTTGTCTATCTGATTAAGCAGAAATATAAGATATATAAGTTATTCAAATAGCACCTGGAGTTCTGTTTCCAGCTACCACCGTATCCTGGACCGTCATGTTGTAAACCCTCGGAGTTACTTTTGTTGGGTTACTGGTTGAGTTTGGTCCTGAAATTGCTAACGTCCCACTGTTTCTCCCCGTGGTTACGTTTCCTGCCTCCATTCCCCTCTGTGGACAGTTCCTCGCCTTATGCTCAGTCGATCCACATATGAAGCATCCACTGATCATCCTTGAGTTGGGGCAGTTGGGAGAGATATGAACCTCTTGCCCGCACTTGTAGCATACAAACTTGCCCTTCAGACACTCGCTAGAGTGATTCTTCCCGCAGTTCTTGCACTGCACTACCTGCTTCTTTGTACCTTCCTGCTTCACTTGCACGTTCTCAGAAAAATTCCTCATTCTTTTCTCACCCCTACTACTACTTTCTATCTTTACTGCTCCTCCTGACTTGCTTTTGTTCTTCTTCTCCTTGTGGTAGAGACTCATGGCCTCACTTCCCTGTTCAGCTATGATAGCCTTCTCCATGAGTGCTGCAAAAGTATTGATTTGTAGTACTGACACCTTATTGCAGAGCCAGGGTTTTAAGCCCAGCTCAAATCTCCTTACCTTCCTAGCCTCTGTATCCACTTGATGTGGAGCAAACCTAGCCAACTCATTAAATTTTGCGGCATACTCCTCAACAGTCATGTTATCCTGCTTTAACTCCAGGAATTTCACCTCCATTCTAGACTGCATACTAACAGAGAGATAGTTTTCGAAAAATAAATCCTTAAACCTATCCCAAGTAATTTCTTCTTCTCCTGCCCGAGTTTTATTTGCCTCCCACCAAAAGTTAGCTTCCCCTTTCATCATATAAGTGGCAAAAGCGGTCTTTTGCCCCGCATCTACTCTAGCGATTACGAACGCCTTCTCTATCTCGTTCACCCAAGTCTGGGCTTCTATAGGGTTAGCTGATCCTCTGAATTCTGGTGGTCCTACGGCTTTGAAGTCTTTGAATTTTGCCAAGCGATTGTCTGGCTGGTTTCCCGCAACTGGTGTTCCCTGCTGCATAGCCTGAGCTACCATGTTTGCAAAGTTTTGCATCAGTTCTGGCTGTCGTTCCCCAGCATTAGTAGACTCTTCTATCCTTTGGTTTCGAGTTTGACGTCTTAGCGGCATTATCTGGTTAAATAAAATCATAAATTATACCCTTACATTTTAAACCTTATTGCATAAGATTAATGTATTAAACTCGTTTCATTTCTCAAACTTAGATTCATATTCATTTATCGAATATTTACATAACATATCCTGTTTTAATCAACAGCTATCCCTCTGTGACTACGAAAGTTGGGATTTAAAATCTTGACCAACCTAAAAGTTGAAAATAGTTCATTACTTATCACACATATTACATAACATAACCCATACTACTTATTTACCAAGCCTTTTTCTTAGACATTCATTCGCTCGATGTCCTTCCATCCCACAATTAAAACATCCACCTTTCCTATAGTCGGGGCAATGAGGAGAAGTATGTCCTTCACGGCCGCAAATATACATATCTTCTTCCCTTTCTTCTTATCAGGTTTTCCTAAGTCAGGATCTTCTATCTTTATTTCTTTACACGATGTGTTGCTTGAGGCTCCATCTGGTCAATTTGGATTTTGAGCTTATCATGCTCTTCCATTATTTCCATTAACGTCTGACGCAACAACTTTTCTATCTTCATATCTTACAATAACTACTCACTAGGAGTTTACATATTCTAAACATTCACAAAAACTAGGTTGTCACAATAACCTTTATTTAATCGTCTCAGATTCTACTCGTACGCAGCGAGTTTACACTATTTCATATCCATCATCACATTCTACCCAATACACCTCTCACAAGAGTAAAAGTTTTCAAATTGTGCTGAGGGGTCATATAGACCATGAACACAGAGTTTTAACGGTATTCATACCGCAAAACAAAACATTACCTGGTATGTTTACAATCACAAAGAAGATAAACTACCATTAATAGTACTTTAGGTGATTAGCCTATTGTACCCCTACGTCATGCATAACGTATTAATCATACCTAGCGAATATTTACGCTATTAGATTGGATCATTTATCCAAACAACATTGTTCACCTCAGTCTTATCATAGGATTCCGCACCAAACAATTTGGTTCGGGAAATTTCTTTCAATGAACACTTAGAGTTTTCATAAACATTAGTCTAGCTGATTCAAATAGCATAGACTCATATCAATAATTCAATTCAATCGAATTATTTAAGTATAGCCAAACCCCGTTGGCAAATTAAATTTTTTGAAAACATTTTTCGAGAATGACGTCATGATGCCGCACTGCATTTACAGTCCGTTGAGGATTCCGTCATTTGGTGATATTATCATACTACATCATACCGTAGTGGGCTGATAATCCTGAGTTCACATCCCACTAAGTAATACTGCATTGATGACTCCATCATTTTTTTATCATTTCTGTACCAGGTTACATGGTATATAGGTGATAAATAAAAATAACTTTTGACATTTTAAATCATTTGCGTCTAGCCGAAATAAGTAGCATAGACCGTACTTTAAACCGTTTCAAAAATGATTACGAGTCTACATTTTTGTTTTCAAAAGCACATAGTGCGTATTTAACTTGATATCAAAAATTCGAAGTTTAGCATAGCTAGGAGTTTAGGAAAACCTAACACCTTTACTAATAATCATTTGCTTAACAGTCTATCTGTTCCTATAATCCTCAATTCTTCATTCACACATAACTATACCCAGTTCGTCAACCAAACTTATGAGCTCATAAGTTGCCACAATCATATGAGTTTAAGAACTTATCCTAGTCAGACATTTGGCGTCCATTCGCTGAAGGGTTCATAAACATTTCATATAATTATGAGTCAAGAATGTCTCATAAGTATGAGTTTTAAGAACTCGTACTTATTCTTATATTCTCTATCTATGACCTATCTACCTGTTATACACCTGAGAATTGAGTCATCCTCTTAATTTGCATATAACAAATAGCGCGACATAAACATTTCAATGATTATCAGTGCCAAAAACTAAGTGGTTTTTACACCAAGTACAATTCAGCTCCCATACGAAGAATCATACAACTCAGCTGCCGACATGAGTCCTCAATTGAATCCCCACCTAACACTAAACCCTTCTCCATACGAATTTAATTCGTATTTATAATTCTCTTCTGGATCTGTACCAATATATAGTACAATTCATACACAGCAATCTTGCTGTAAACTTTCCAATCAACAGATTGATTCTTTCCGGCTGTCATAGCCTTATCAGATCACGAAATGATCTCATCGTATATATTACGATTTACTTCTATATCTTGATCATTTTATTTTACGATCTCTCATAACTGCACTTTCAGTCTTTTAGACTCAATCTATTCCCCACTACTGTTTAACTTTATTATCAGAGTTAGGGAACTCTGTGTCTTTACATTCGCCGAGATTCATCTTTGAATCTTATCGACCAACTAACTCTATATGAGTTATTACTTATCCCAATCATTGAGGTTATTAGTCTCAGGTATTCCTACCTAAGCTTCATAACCAACAGCTCTGATACCAACTTGTGACGACCCCAAATCCAGGTACTTGAAACCCGAACTTGGTGCTTCACGATACCATTTCAATAAGCTGAATAATGCAATAATAATATTACATTCAAACTTAATTTACATACATCAAAGTTTACTCCCCAGGTACGAAACCTTCAAATACATTCCATATGATACCTAAAATAGATACCAATACTGACTATAACCATTAACTCATAATATAACTCATTCGAACAGTTTTCCTTTCTCCTTGTTCGTGCCTGAGCCTTCAAGTTGCTCATACATAACTGAAAGCATTTAATTTAAGCAAGGATGAGCATTTGAGTGCCCAGCAAGTAATAACAATTATATATATAAGCTGAAAGAATATAAGTATTCTTTTTACATAACACTTCTACAACGAATTGAAAGTTGTGAAGTAATCTGTACTGATAAAAAATTCACATAACAACTCTCTTTCAAATTCTTTAAATTTGGCTCTGGCTCTACCCTTGAATAGGGTTTAAGAAACATACTATGAACATTCTTTTTCATTTTCGAAAAAATTTAGCAGAAATCCATCCTCAACCGTCATAACCTACGGGCACGGAGGGTGATCAGCCCCGTTGTACCTTGTATTAATCGATACTACATAACTTGAACGAAATTCATCGCTCACTCTATCCGCCTTGGGCGCAAAAATTTCCCATATATAAATGTTCATACATGTCTGGTTCCAAACCCGAAGGTTTTTAATCTTGCTCAACAATAATATGTAGTTCAACATATATGTATATACGGGTAATTGACAAAGGTGTATCAACATGTGTATAAATGCCATGATTATCCAAGTGGGGACACTTGTATAACCATTTAGAAATCAACGAACAGAATATATATATCTGAATTAACATGTTGATAATCAAAGCGTACATAATCTGTACAGTAATAGAATAATTCTGAAACATTTTTTACTCATGTCCATTGCATAAAGGAAATGCAAAAGTAAGATACTTGCCTGATTCGTTGATTACAAATCTCAACTTAGGTTTTATCTCTTTATCACAACCTATCAATAATCAGATCATTCGTTCGATTAGAACAATATATCTTAACACATAGTACTGTCTATTACAGTCAGCACATAATCTAATCACATAATCACAGTGATCATACTTTTAGTTCTTATTCTATACTTGAAATATTATTATACATTTTTCAAATATCTCATCCATGCTCTTACAGTAGCATTTTCTTTCTTTTATAAGGTCTGACATTTGTCGGTGTACCGACAGCTTTATCGGTTAAATACTGAGTCTAAGACTCTTATTCTATAACTCAACATATGTGAATATCAGACATTTTATTTTTAAACCTTTTCAGAATTTCCAGAAATTGAAAAATTTAAAATAATTTAAATCTGTCACTAAAGGGCCTATAGTGGTATGACTGTTACTATAGGTGTTCTTCAAAGCTTCATAACTTCATAATCGGTTCTCAAGTCAGCTAGTTTGGCCGGCTATAACTTTCGAATATCGGAATCATAATTAAATGATTTAAACATTAAACAAATTCCATTATCATTAATAGTTTAATTAATACTAAACTATTAATGAAACCATTGCCAAAATATAAAAGTTATTTATAATAACTCAAACTATTTTTAAAACATTTATATTACCCTTAAATGATTTTTAAAACAATAAAAATCATTTTTAAATAATTACCATTAATATTTAAATATTAATGTACTATTTATCCAAATATTAAAAGTTATTAATTATAACTTAAAATATTTTTAAATCCTTATTTTCATTTAAAATGATTTTTATAATATTAAAATCATTTTAAAACTAAATTATTTAATATAATCATTAAATAACTTTAATATCATTAATAATAATTAATTAATGAAATTCATCACAAAATATTAAAAGTCATCACAAATAACTCATTTACATAATCAATTCCAAGCCAAAATAAACATAGTAAACTAACTAGTTTATTAACAAACTAACTAAACTTCAAAAATTCAAACTTTAACTAACAATTAAATACATTACAAAAATTAAATAAGAAAACATACCCGAAAATACGAATTTCATAAACTGAATACGCACTTCCACGCCAAAATTTAACTAAGGAGATCTTTATAAAAAGTCCTCCCACAACAAAGGCTTTCTCAAAAATTGGAGGCCTTATTGTTGGTGAATGAAACAAAGGCCAAACCCTTCTATTTATAAGGTTTAGAAAATGGTGAAGTTCTCAATTTAGTCGATGTGGGACTTGGTTTAAACTAATCTTTCAATAGCTCATTTTGCGATTTTCTCACGCCTTGCTCATTTATTAGAACATTCCCAACTTTGGATATGTTATACATGGTATACCAGAGTATTTTTAAAAAATACGAATTACCCAATTCGGGTTCATTAGGTAGCCCAAATGGTGCGTCAAAAGTAGACGTTCATAACAGTTTTTAATTTCATTTCAGCTTTACCCTCTCTCGCTAAAACAGTCATAACTTTTTCGTTTCAAAATATTTTTGAGCGATTCTTGAGCCCACGCGAAGCTAACTTCTGGGGCTACAACTTTTATTCTTTGACCATTTCCAAATTCCGAACACATCAGCCTAGAAATTCCGTTCAAGTGGACTGCACCGCACTTGTTGGGCAGTTTTGACACTACTACTTTGAAATATAATAACTCTCTCCTCCGATATCGGGTTTAGTCCGTTTCAGAGTCTATGGAAAGCTTATTCAGTGTAATACAACATACCAAAAGTCCAGAAGGTTTTGGAAACATTAACTGATCGAAACAGTGTCCCGAATAGCACATCCCGCTGTTGACTTTCAGTTTTGAGAAATTTGACACATTTCCTTCCAATCACCGTAATTCCCTCATCCGTAGTCGGAATGAGGTCATTCCAAAGCCTATGGCTTCCTAACTCAGTGCACTACAATATATCAAAAGCCTAGACCTTTTAAAGCACAAAAAGTGGATTAGAATGCCCCCATTATAGACTGCCCAAAAATAGTTTATCATGATCGGTCAACCATGTTTGACCATCTATAACTTCTAATCTATACATGATATGGACTTGATTCTTTTTGCAGATTAAAGACCACATATCAGGCTACACATAACAACTTTAAAAGAAAAAAACTCATGATCGAGGAAAGAGTTATGGCCTCTGACATTTGGTGAAAAATAACAGAATTCGGTTTTTCCAACTTGCTTAAATCTTCAATTTGTGTACTTTAATGTTATGGGTCTTTGATTTATCAACCCATATCATCAATTAACATCCTATTACACAACTTTAAACAGTCAATTGCATCAAATAACATCGAATCAAAGGATTTTTGGTTTAGTGTTTTTATACCTTTTTTTTGCCAAAAAGGGTATTTTGGTCATTTCACATATAATTTCAAGGGCAATCTTGTAATATTTAATCACTAGATTTAATTCTTACAATTTACCAATTAACTTCTATCCTTTGGTAAATTAAAACACTTATACAACAACATCGAAATTAAACCCGGTAATTAAAATTAGGGTTCTATAATTATCTGTGTATGTTACTAACACAGTCGTTATGGTTTCTAACTTCAACCAGTAAGGGTTATAATAGTTAGGGTTTGTCTTAATTATCGACGTACAACAATAATTAGGATTTCTTCTAATTACCGATATTCTTATACACAGTAACTTCATATACACAGTCACTACTCAGTCATATCTCATAACTGAGTTTAATAATTAGGGTTTCACAGCATGGTAATATGTTATGACCTAATTGACCGTCATTGCTCAATATTATCTGTCTGCGCATACACTGTACGTAATTATGATACTGTAAAATCATAATATAAATAATATAATATTATTATTCTCATCTCTTGATCACAATCCCAATCCAGAGTTTGGACCTCATATCTGACTTATTCTTCGTACATAACATCAATAATCAAGTTAAAATAATTAACTTAAATATTCTGAATAATTCATATAATAAAATATTTATTATATAAATCTAATTATCACTTCATATATTATTTCCAATCATGTTTTCATGGAAAATAATTAATAAAAATATTCCGGCTTACATAAATTTATTACCATATAATTTGTGGTAATTAATAATTCCAAAATTATTTCTAATTTTTCAAGTAATAAATATATTCGCATTTATCGTTCACTTTACTTGACACTTAGTCTCGTCATTAAATAAAAAAATTTATACACAAAATTTATTATTTATTTTATATAGAAAATCTCGGGTTATTACAAGTTCTAAGTCAGAAGGACGTGAAGAGTTCTAAGTGAACTGTGAAGAGCCAAGTCTACTGGACTTGAAGAGTTCAAGAGTGAACTAAGAAGTTCCTAGACTGTTGGTCTAGATGGAATCTGTGAGATTCAGAAAGTGTAAAAGACATCTTTAGTGGATTTCCTACTCGAGGAGTAGAAGAGTGGACTAAGAGCTTTAAGTGCTCTGAACCACTTAAAACTGTTGTGTCTATTGCATTCTTGTTATAACTGCTATAACTGTCTCACTCTTATTAACTCACTATATCTAAAAGGGAGATCAAACAAACCTTAATTCCGCTGTGTTTAAATCATTATCAAAATTAACAAAATAAAACGAAAAGATTTTTAATATCTATTCAACCCCCCCTTCTTGATAACTATTGTGCCTCCGGGAACTAACAAATTATTTTTCTCTCCCCCATTTATAATAAGAGAGATAAAATTATATTAAACATATTACTTTTAAGTAGTAACCATCTATAGAGTTAAGGGTTATTTGATAAGCTCTTAATAGGATTTGAATAATCTAAAATTTGATCGAATCAGTCATTCGATCAATGCATTTATTAAGGACAAATAAATATCTGGATAGGTCTTAATTCTTCTAACCAAAAAAGCTTAAAATTCCTGACTTAATCGATCAAATATTCAATTGAATGAAATATTTGTTTAACTAATTTACTGCTCTCTTTCCTCTTCATCTCTATGTTCTTTCTTTAATCTTTCTTTTGTTTATCTTTCGGTCAATGTTTGAAAACGTTATCGGTTGGATGGTTCACTGGTTCAACTAGTGGTTGAACCGTTATTGAACCGGTGACATCATAAATATATAAAAATATATATTACTAGCGATTATTAAAATTTTAAAAAATATCACTTTTATGAACTAAAACATAATAAAATTGAGTTAAAATATAACCAAAATGATTAATTTTAATATTAAAATACAAAAAAAATAATAAAAAAAACTAGTTCACCTGGTTAACTTAACTGTTTTTATCCGTTGAACCACCGATTCAACCAGGCCAATAGGTTTAATCCGGGTTTTGATCAAATTAATTCAATTGGACCAATCGGACTGGATATAGAATCGATTTTCTATTCAACCGGTTGAATCAGTCGGTCCGGACCAAATTTCAAAACAATATATGTATATCCACTAGATGGGTCGATGGCCACCATAACTCCATAAAAAGAGGAAACTAATAATTTCACAACAGAAAATGATATTTTCACATGAAAACTGTAGTTATAGATTTTATAGCGATAATTTTTATCGTCACTATACATCTATAGTAACACTTTTCATATGAAAATATCAATTTCCTAAAACGATCTTCCTTTCCCACGGTATAACCTATAAAAGAACACCAGAGCAAATCTTTATTCCAAGAAACAATAAAGGCATGTCAACAAATCCAAAATCCCTCAATATATAAATATATATATATATATATATATATATATATATATATATATATATATATATATATATATATACTAATTTTAAAAGTTAATTTAAAATAACTTTATACTTAAAATTGACACAATTCAATTAAATTTTGTAAATAATAATTTTCATAATTAGTAGTATTTTTCAGATAGTTCATAATTTTAACTTAAAAATGACTCAAAAAATTAAAATAAAACTTATATTTTAGAATGAAATAAGTATTTACTTGATTAGTTTGTTAAAAACATTACAGACGGTTAAAATAGAAAATTACTTTGATTCGATACTATTTCATTCAGATACTATTTTGAACTTTTTATTCGGTTTTAACAAACACCCGAATGAGTACGTCATTATCCTTCCTTCACCAGAATCCAATTCTTTTTCCCCAAATCTTTCCCCCTATAAACCTCTCTCTATAAAACTCTCTCTCCCTATTCTGCTGGTAGAATTTTAAGAAAAAAACATATCACTATTTTTAAGAAATGGCAGCAAAAGCAGAGCTTTTTGAACTCAACAATGGCACCATACAAGCCAAGATCTCCAATTTTGGTTGCATCATCACCTCCTTGTCTGTACCCGATAAAGATGGTATAAATCAGACCCTTTTATTATCTTCTAAATAAACATAAACGAATTTAAAAAATATTGAATTTTTTACTGATATTTTTTTGGTTCACTGGTTGAAGGGAAATTAGCTGATGTTGTTCTTGGATTTGACTCTTTGGAACCATATCTGGTGAGTTCCTAATACCCAGTTTTGGTTTTTATTATGATCTTGTGATTTTCATGAAAAAATTGGTTATGGGTTTGATTTTGATTTTTATTTTTTTAGTGGTTGGCTTTTTCATATTGTTGAATTTCTGCATAATTGATAAGATGATATTGAGTTATTTTAATTATTTCAAAAAAAATTATGTTATATTGAATTTCTTTTTATTGGATTTGGTTTTAAGATTGTGAATTCTCTGCATTACTGATGAAGAGGATATTGGTTATTTTTTTTAAAATAAAATAAAATAATTATTTTGTCTTTTATTGATAATCTTTGTTTGATCAGAATGGTAATGCACCTTACTTTGGCTGCATTGTGGGCCGGGTTGCAAACAGGATCAAAGATGGGAAATTTACAGTGAATGGGACTGAATACTTTCTGCCAATCAACAAGCCCCCAAACAGTCTCCATGGTAATACTTCTGAATGGATTTTGTTTGATGTATTATTTCTATAATAATCAAATAGGAGATAATAACTTGCAAATCAAGGTTTTGAATGGGAAACCTGAAATTTCAATTTATTTTTCTCATGATCATATTATGTGATGATCTGGATAGAAATATATGTTGTATACACATATATGCTAATTTGGTTTTAGGCCTTATTAGTTAACGTGATACCCTCTAGGATAATGTGTATAGAAATCTAGTATATACAATGATAATATCCTTACAACAAATCGTGACCGTTCAATCGTAGATCTAACAGTGAAAATTATCACCCGTCGACGGTTTAATATTGTAGAGTCAGCACAACTTTAGTTGTAAATTCAAAAATTACCAAAACGCCCTTCAAGATCCGCATTTAATAGTTCGGACAATAAGTTTCAAAATATTCAATATATTATCATAATATTAAAATTAATGGCATTTTTGTAATATTCTAATCCACACTTTAATTGTTCGGACGATAAAGTAAAAACTGCTGACACAAAGGAAAATCATGTAATCAAATTACTCTCAAACAACTCTCTTTCTCTCTACTCACACAAACATATTTACTCCCACAAAAAAATTCAATCTTCTTCTTCTTTTTCCAATCAAATATAAAAAAAATAATTGTACAGTCAATTATTTATTTTTGCCTGTATACATTTGATATTATTGTTTATAAAAGTGAAGGAATTGAGGTAATTGATTTTGATTGTAATTAGTGTGATTTTAGTGGTTTTGGTCAGAGGAATTTCTGTCAGTTTGATTAATTGATGAAAGTTGGAGTGGAGTCGCCAGAGAAAGTGGTAGGGTGATTGGAATTGCGATGGATTTTCCGGTGACTGGAGATGGAGTAGGGTTGTGCTTGCCGTCTCGACGAAGGCTTTAGAGCAAGGTGTATTCGTCGTCTAGTGTTGAAGAAATTGAGGCGAAGCTTTGAGACGCTGACCTTCGTAGAAAGGTTGATTTTAGAATTCTCTACTTTTGTTTGTTTGTAGTGAAAAGGGAAAGTAAATATTAACTAAGCGTCCGCAGTATTAAACTGTGGACGGTGATTTATATTAAAGCGACACGTTTAAATATAAATTCAGCATCCGCAGTTTAATAATGCAGACAGACAGACAGAAGCGGCGTCGTTTATCGGCCGAGTTATACGAGTCCAGTATTATTCTTCGGACGGGGAGGGGTATATTGGAGAATTTTTTTGTCCGCAGTATCAAACTACTGTATCCCCTATATTAAACTGTGGTTCGATGAACGGATGGACGGCTTAGATTTGTTGTAAGAATAACTTTATCCTTAAAATGTTGGCTATGGATAAGTCCTTATATATATATATATTAAAGAAATGCGCGCACATGACAGAGAAAGAGAGCAGATAGTGAGGGATAACAGGGAAATGATTTTTATTTACTTGTTATTTCTTTGTTAAATGAGATCATGGACTATACTCGTGTTGGATAATTTTAAATTCAGTTTGCTCCTATCAAATAATTACTTGTTTAGTTTTCTTAATTGTTAAGTTTACTTAACCATTAAGATTTCTTAGTGGCTAAGTATTAATTCTATTTGTCCTTCTATGCGGTACTTTGTGATTGGCCATGCAAGCCAACATGGTGGTTGCATGCAACCGCCTATATCACGTATATATTGCCTCAAGTACTCGGCAAAACCAGGGACCAAGGAAGGAAAAAGGAAAAAGGAAAAAGGAAAAAGGAAAAATAGGAACAGGGAGGGAAAAAAGATTTATCTTCAATAACAAAACATGTAAAGAGCATAAATTGAGTTTCTTAGTGATTCTCAATAAAATCAAGGTCTTATTTTGCAAGAGTTACTCCCTTGTCATATTGAGTGTTTTGGTAGGTGCACACCAACACTCGGTTATTGTTTCTGGAGACGGGTTAGTCGTCAAATCCATGCATCGAAGTAGGGCCGAATAATGTATTAAGCACCGTGTTCAGTGAACGCATAAAAGTTTTGTATTTCGTTGTTACTAATTCCGTGAGATCTTTCCTTGTTAATTTAGTTTGCAGTTATTTATTAGTTATTTTGCCCGATTGCTCCAACAACTTGCAACATGAATATTACTTTTAAGTTGTCACATGCATAGTCTTGATTCCTTTTGGTATCAACCACTAGTAGTATTCACACAAAAGAGTAAACACAAAAGAAACAAAGGGGGTTGGGGGAGGATCAAAGAGAGAGAGTCTACAGATGTTCTGATTCTTCCCCACTTGTCCTTATTTATACTCTGCTTTCATTTAGTGATAAAAATAGCAAAAGGCTTTCTATTGTGGTGTATTTTGTGTGCGTTTATAAAGTCAAACTTCTTTTTCTATTTAAAAATATGTATGACGTCAAACAAAATAACAGGGTTTGATTCTCTCCTATCTTTGTGAAATAATCACAGATTTCATATGCTAATAAAAAGCTGAGACTTTTTAGAATTTTGATCCAGTTTGCTTTCGCTAAATAAATAATATTAAGCAAGAAAATGCTACTGCTGTCGTTGACAAGTCAGGTGTTTCTTTTTGCTCCCCCCCCCCCCCCCCCCAAAAAAAAAAAAAAAAAAAAAAAAACCACCAAACGATCTGATACTCTTGCAATCGCCTTAAATTGTTCTCCCTATTTAATTTGGAAGAACAAAACAATGAGTATGATAAAAGATCTAATGAAGGACAAATATCAGAAAGCTTGTAGACTAATATATATCACTAGAAGATAAATAAATAATATTAAGCAAGAAAATGCTACTGCAGTTGTTGACAAGTCAGGTGTTTCTTTTTGCTCCCCCCCCCCCCCCCCCCCAAAAAAAAAAAAAAAAAAAAAAAAAAACCACCAAACGATCTGATACTCTTGCAATCGCCTTAAATTGTTCTCCCTATTTAATTTGGAAGAACAAAACAAAGAGAATGAGAAAATACCTAATGAAGGACAAATATCAGAAAGCTTGTAGACTAATATATATCACATGAAGATACAATCCATTAGACCTTAGTTCAGTCTAAGTACTCAATTTTGATAGGACTTTGGATCCCCTATCTCTAGCAAAAAGATTTGGCATGTAATTGCAACTTCACATCCTTAACAACCTCTTCTCTTGTAGTGTCTTTCTGCTAAAGACCTTTTCTCCAACCGGACGCTATATTGCAGAGAAGCACTTATGTCTCATGAACAACACTATCATTTTCACATCGAAATAGTGCCCTCTCAATGTTTTTAGGTCTAAATCCTTTATTTATCCGTATGGTTGACATGTGTACGAATCAAGTTTCTAGCAGGAGTATCCTTTCCCAAGACAGAGGCACAAATGTCAAATTTAAATGGCTGCAATTTTCTTGAGCCACCTTGGAAGAAAGCACAATCATCACATGCAATTATATTCCTCTTCTTTTCAAGTTTTATCTAGATCGTAATCCTTGCTTAATAAGCATAGAATAAAAGAGCAAGGAATAATGCATTTAGGCAAATCCAGCTTGCTCCTAAAAACAATTCACTTATGAGTTCTATATATGCTAGCCAGCTTGCTTCAGATGCCTCCAATTAACAATTTTCCTGAGTTCTTATAGCCTCGCAAACAGACGAGCTGTACAAGTACTAGAAGGATTCAAAATTTTCAATATGTATGCTTCATTATGTACGTTAGAACAAACACCCTCAGCACAGCAGATTGAAGAAGAAATAGATTCCCAGCTACATGAAGAGTTAATAGGGACTGGAATTCTCCGAAAACTTCCATTTTTTTGTGTGCATTTGTTATATAGATTGGCAATTTCGACATTCTCTTACTCTCATCCTCCAACACCCCCCCCCCCCCCTTCTATTTTTAATTCCTTTACTTCTCCCACTTCCTACCTATATGCTTACAACAATTTAAGGAATAAAAAATTTTGTATCCACTTCTCAATGTTTTTGTTTATACATTCTTTCTACTTTCTGCTTTATGTTTAAAATGTTTTTTTTTGTCACAATCTTTGAAATATTCTGGGACTTGTACACTAGGATATGGTGTTAGTCTGTGGCTATGATGTACTCATGACAATGATTAATTTGATATCAAGGCTATTCAAAATTTTCTTGTGCACAAGTTAATTGGCTTTGTTCTTTGAAATTATATTAAAGGCAACAGAAAAGTCCTAACATTTTCCTCATTTACTTTTAATTCTTCTGCATTAACCTTATTTTAAAGGTGGGCACAAAGGATTTGACAAGGTGATTTGGGAAGTTGTTGATCAAAAGCAGGGTGAAAATCCATCCATTACCTTCAAATATCATTCTCGTGATGGGGAGGAAGGTACTGCCTCTCTCTCTAAATATACATACATACATATATATATATATATACATACATACATATATATACATACATACATATATATATATATACATACATATATATATATATATATATATAGATAGATATGGGAAAAGGGAGCGTGTGTCTTAGACATACACTACCTTATGTGTGTCCTATTATTTCAAGAGATTTTATTAATGGTTGTTTTGACATTTCATCAATTTGTCAATCAAAACTACGTCGTATTATGTGTAGGACATACGCAAGGATGTGTGTGTCTAAGACACATACTCCTTTTTCCCTATATATATATATATATATATATATATATATATATATGGAAAAAATGTGTGTACACAGCTGTGTATTACACAGTAGACTATAGCGACGATTTTTTGGGCTATAGCGACGGTTTCACCCGTCGTCATAGCTATTCTGGGCTATGGCGACAGTTTACCGTCGCTATAACCCAAAAAATCTGTCGTCCTAGGCCTACTGTGTAATCCCTATATATATATATATATATATATATATATATATATATATATATATATATATATATATATACATACATACATACATACATACATATGCTAATTTTTCTGTTGCTCTTGGAAACAGGGTACCCAGGAGATGTTTCTGTGGCTGCAACATACACTCTAACTTCAAGCACTTTGCTGAGGCTCGACATGGTAGCAGTTCCTGAAAATAAGCCCACTCCAATCAGTTTAGCTCAGCACACCTACTGGAATCTGGCTGGCCACAACTCAGGCAACATTCTCGATCATTCAGCTCAAATATGGGCAACGCACATCACTCCTGTAGATCAGAACACAATCCCAACTGGAGAAATCATGCCAGTTAAGGGCACTGCATTCGATTTCACCACCGAGAAGAAGATTGGTAGTTCTATCAGTGAGGTTCCTGGCTTAGGATATGATCACAACTACGTGCTTGGAAGTGGGGACGAAAAGTTGGGTTTGAAACACGCGGCGAAATTGAAGGATCCATCAAGCTCGAGGGTTCTTAACCTGTGGACCGATGCCCCTGGCATGCAGTTCTACACCGCAAACTATGTTAACGGTGTTGTTGGTAAAGGTGAAGCAGTCTATGGGAAACATGCAGGGGTTTGTATGGAGACACAGGGATTCCCAAATGCTATTAACCAACCAAATTTTCCTTCTGTTGTTGTTCAACCTGGTGAGAAATACAAGCACAGCATGCTGTTTGAGTTTTCAGCTGAGTAAGTGTTCAGTAAGTAAATATATGAATTTTATGAATTCTAAAATAAAATATCAAGAGGTATTTGAAAGGTAAAGGTTTTTAGACTGTTTATGGTGATTAAGTGATGAGAATCCTACAATAATATTTTGAATGAGATTTGAAAGTTAAATTTAGTACTGTTTATGGTAAATTGGTGATTAAGTATTGAGGTGAAATGAGATCTCCCTTGCTGATTTTGAAGTTAGTTTTTATAGCATAACAAAAAAAAAGCCTTAGAGCTAGTTTTTTTTTTTTTTTTTAAAATAAAAATAAAAAATTGTGAGTTTTGGTTCATGACATTCTGCAAATATTGTTATTCTCTTTTTGTTCTATTTTAATGGTGCTAATTTTTACTTTTATTGTGAAATTAATAATTAATAATTTTAATTTAATTCTTTACATTTTCAAAATATGAGCCTTGAGTTTATAGCAAATTTTATGAATTTATTATAGTCATAGAATTTTATTTTATTTTTTTAAAATAGTAGAATTTATTAATTTATATATCTAATTAATAGCACAAAAAATAGTCTCTCAACGCCAAAGTTTATGAATGGTCTTTCAACTCTAACATTGAGGAATAATAGAAACCTAAAACTTAGTAAACAAATTATGTTTTTTCATCTTTTTATTTGATTTAAAAAAAATTCATCTACATTTTTACTATCATATAATAATCTACTTGCCACATCTTTTATTCTATACATTTTTTAATTTAGTTAATGTTCTTTAAAATTCACATTCTTGATAACAAAAAAATTAATTATAAAATAATTGTTTACTATTAAATTATGTAAGTATAACTATTTGAACTTATATAAGATTTTACTATTACATAAAAATATATGAATGCGTAAATAAATAAATCGTTAATTTTGATGAATACCATCATTTATATTAATTATATGAATAGATGAACTACTATTTTATCTTTTTAAATTTATTTATTTTTTCAACAGTAATTAGTTAAACATTATTAGCTAAATAACATATATTTTTAAAAAATATCTTTTTATAAAATCATTGTATACAATATTAATCTGTTATTATATAAATTACAATATTATTACTAATACAAAAAGAGTAGAAACTATACTATAATTTTATAATAAAATCTGTACTTGATCATAAACTACTTTCAAAAATAGCTCGATTATAGGACAAGTGAGTTGTAGACACTCGAAATTTTGCGTTCCTGTTGTTAATTCTGCAGGAGAACAAAATCATCTTACAGAGATAATCCTAGACGTCAACTCAGTTCTAATCCAGGAGACAACCCCGGGTAGGGTTGCACAAACGGCCTGGGGCCTGTAGCTCGGCCTTGATCTGGCCTGACCCCGACCTGGTCAAAGTCTGGCCTGGTCAAGACCTGAACCGATAAGGCCCAACCTGAAGGCTTCAAAAAGGTCGCTATTTAAATGTCAAAACCCGGCCTGGACTGGCCTAAATAAAAACCCGACCTGGACCGGCCTGTGGCCTTTTGTCCGGCCTGGGCTAAAGCCCAAGGATCCAGAATTTTTACACTTAACCTTTTTTGTTTAATATCCTTGCGGTCTAGCCCAACATGTCAAAATGTTGAAAAAATAATCAAATTGGACAAGCCCACATCTTGACGCAAGTGGAGGAGAGTCCATTTTATGAGGAAAAATTCTTTTACTACTTTTCTCAGTAAACAATATGGGACTTAGATGTGATCAAAATGAATGGTGGTAAACTGGTAATGTAGTAACTTAGTTTGTACTTTCATGTCCAGATTTTGACAGATGCAGCTTTGTTAAAGCGTCAAAAAACGAGATTGAGGAGCTTCGAGCTAAATTGCAGGTTGAGCATATGTTATCATGATTTAATCAAGTTTGTGACTTTTGTTGTGGACTAGCTTTTAAAATTATCTTCTTTGTGGTTAAGGGATCTCACTCAGAACACTTTAAAGAGGAGATTCTTAATCTGCGGAACACATTATTATTGGTTTACTTAATCTTCATTTTCTATTTTTTCATATAAAGATCAATATGTGCAAATTAATTATATATGTTACAATTTAGACTGAATTGGAGAGGGAGCGAATAGCTTTGGAGCTGGAGGAGGAAAAGAAAGCACAAGTTGAAAGGGAGAAGAGGTTGCAAGTGCAAGCCAAGAAAATTGAGAACTTGATATGCCCTTGTAGTTGCTATTATCATCAAAATTGCCATTATTCATGTTATCACAGCTTACCGAAAGTCCCATATTGTCTACCAATGTTAATTTGTCCAACTTTTGTTTTATAAATAGAGAGTTGAGTTCAAAGCAAAATCATTAAACCAAGCAATTAAACCATTAACGCCTTGGGCTTGGCCTGACCTTTATATTTTTGGGCTTGGATCGTCCGGTCAACGGTCAAAGCCTAGCAAGCCTAGACCGGACCAGGCCAGGCCAGGCGGCCTGTTTGTGCATGTCTAACCCCCGGAGGTACAATTTTCAAATCCCGGAGATAACCCCGAGATCTTCAGCTTTCAAATCTCGGAGACAACCCCGAGATACTCAGTTTCAACCCTGGAGACAACCCCGGGAGATTTAGTTTAAACCTCAGAGATAATCCCGAGGGAAGTAGTTCCAGATCTGGAGATAACCCCGAGATACTCAATTTTAACCCCGGAGACAACCTCGGGACACTCAGTTCCAACCTCATAGATAACCCCGAAAAGTTAAGACACCTCAGAGATAACCCTGAGGACATTCAACATTCACAGCAGTCCAATCTCAGAGATAACCCTGAGCAACGACTACTACATTTGCACAAAGCCGGAGATAACCCCGGTGAAGGGCAAAATCATCATTTAGCCACTTCGATACTACATTCACGTCATCTCAACACATTTCAATCCACACTGCATATCAAGGTGTCCCACAAGAATCATAGCTCAAATCCCGAGTGACAACTACACAAGACAGCATACCGGATAGAATTTGAAGACTTAAATATTTGGTCATGAACCCATCTTCCCGGCTTCGTACAACCTCTAATCCCATGTCATTGTGTAGCTCTCTACAACAGCATTCTGAAAAAGTACAGCACGCCTTTATCGGATGCCCGGATTGAAAGTTATGAAGGATCGAGCGGACAGCGTGTAGCCAAAGTGCACGTACTTTGAGACGACAAGACCCGCATGGCCCGGAGCACCCCGGGTAGTCGTAGGTAGACCCGAGACCATCGGGTCTTTAAATATGAGCTATTGGCAGCTCATTTGAAAGAAGAAAAAAAAGAGAAAATGAGAGAAAACTCTGTCCATTTTAGCCTGTAAACACTGCTAGAGTACTCTAACTTGAGTGATTTTTCTTTCTAAACACTTGTAAGCTTGTGTTTTGCTACATACTGAAGTTTAACCGATAGAAACTGAGTTTTCAGTCATCAAAAGCTATCTGAAGTCTTCTTGGCATCCCACTGTAAGATTTTTCAGGTTTTTTTAGCTTTTTATTACTTTTATATACTTATATTTACTAACGTTGAGAGTCGCGTTGTGTGGGTATGCCCGAATCGTCGATCCATGACTTTTTATTTCTTATATATATATATATATATATTATTATCGAACTCTGTTTTGATTGAGCTTGGATATAACATCCAGTGCATTTACTGCTTTTTTATATATATAAATACTTATATAACTAGTATGACCATGTCTACCATAATAATAACATGTTAGCTTGGATTATTTTTGAAGTTTCTTCTTCTTTTTGTCATCTGCAATTTTCTTTCTCTAAAGGACTTAGCCATCCTGACTATCTTAAGTCTTTGTTCTGAATCAGTTCCCTGACTTAACTTGAATGACTCTTTTGATCTAGAGGAGTCAGATATGTGAGTCAGGTCTACACTTGACTCACTACTTTTGTCTGAGTCATGAGAAGTCTTGGTGAACTGACTCTCTACACTTTCATTGTCTAGTTCAGGCACAGTCTCTAGTTTCTTTTCATCAAACATTTTCTTTCCCATGATTTCAACATCAGACAATTTCTTCCAGTAGTTATTAGTATCATTCAAAGTTTTCTTACGCAATTTAATATTTTCATAACTAGGAGGCATGCAACTAGTAATTAAGTGATCATTCTCATCAGTACAATTAAAAGTAAGCATGAAAACTGTTTCCTTTTAGCTACTTGAAGATTCTTTATCAAAGCCTAATCCTCGTGTATCCCTTCAAACATTAAACTGAGATAACACTCGATTAGCTTTTTCTTCTTTTTCTTGTAACTTTTTTCAGTTTCATGTTTATGTTTTTATTTTCAGTTTTCAAGCTCTCTAATTCTTGTACTAACTAACCTAGCATTATCATTTATGCTAGCTTTTTTAATCTTTCTTAATTTTTTTTATCTGATCAAACATGTGATTCATGGCTTTAAACATTTCTAACTTATCAAATTGAGCTAAGTCGGGAATTACTGTAGAGTCACTCACGTTTTGAACTCTCAACATTTCCTGAGTTACTATTTGCATTAGCCATTAGACAGAGGTGTGCATGCTCCTCACCATTTGATTTTTCTTCATCTGAATTTTTAGAGTCACTATAGGTTGCTTTCAGTGCTTTAACTTCTTTCTTCTTGTTCTTGTCTGGAGTGTACTTCTTTTCTTTGTCCTTCTTTTTCAACTTAGGACAATTAAATCTATAATGTCCTTACTTTCCACATTCATAGCAAGTTGGTGCATCCTTAGACTTGTGATCTTTCTTGTGTCCTGATATTTTTCCCTTAAACCTTTTATTCTAGAAGAATTTGTTGAATTTCTTGGATAACACGACAATTTATTCTTCTGTTACTGACTGACAATCAGAGTTAGAGTCTTTACTTGAGCTACTTTCTTCTTTAAATGCAACTGCCTTCTTCTTCCTATCATCGTCATCCCTTTTTGTTATATTGAACTTATGTGTCTGCAATGAGAGCCATATACCTTAGCTAAAGTGATTTTTGACAAGTCTTTAGCCTCCTCTATTGCTGTGACTTTTGGCTCCCACCTCTTTGGTAAAGGCCTTAGCAGCTTCTGAATATTCTCCTTATCAGTGTATCCTTTTCTAAGACAACCAAGCTTGTTGATGATTGTTACTAGCCTAGCATAAGTCTCAAAAATACTCTCATTTGGCAGCATCTTGAATGACTCGTATTCTTGAGTTAGTCTGGAAATTTTATTTTCCTTGACTTGACTTGTTCCTTCATATGTCGTTGTTAGGGAATTCCAGATTTCCTTATAAATACTGCAAGACGAGCGTTTGTCTAAATATGGTAATGACTATTACATGCAAGTATACGTGATCAACAAGTAATAAAGTGATAAGTAGAGTATCGTTCCCACGAGGAATATGGTAATAATATTATCCCAATTACTACCTTTATATCAATTTGATTTTATTTAAACAATTAAAATTTATGAATCTAAAACTAATTATTGAAACTAAAATGAGTTTTTAGATGCACGAAAATGAAAATGAGTTGTTATAACTCAGATCCATACCATTTAGATGCCCGAAAATGAGTTTTTATAAACTGATCAAGAACCCTAATTTGTGTTCTTACAGCCTAATGTCAGGGCTCATAGATCCGTGTGTGTTAGTTGTTTGTTGTGTTTTAAGTTATAGACTTATAGTATATTGTAAGGGCTTTGATCTGGAACTTGAATCAAGGTCAGATCATGTCTATAACTCAAGATATGAGTGGTTAAAGTGCGTTGACCGATCAGGAAAACTGAGTTTCTGGGCAACCCAGAAATTTCTGACAACTTTTTTGCAGGCCTTTGATCTTACTGATTTTTGATAGTTAGGTCATGTTGTTGGTTAAATCTTATAGACTGATATGTAGGATATACATCTAAGCCTTTATCTTACCAAAATCATGAACAGAAATGATAATAATCGTGGTCAAAGTAGGGTTGACGAAACTGCCGGATGAAGATTCTGGGTAACCCAGAAATCTTCAAAGACAGTTTCCTGATCAGTACTTTGACCGGCTCAAATTTTCATGTGTTGATGTTGTTAGACTAATCTAGTACATGATAATTGTACCTTGTCATGAGTACTACAAGATTAAACCTTGAAATCACAATAAGTATGCCTGGAACCTAAAGATTTAAGGGCTCAAAGTGAGACCCATGAACTGTTCTTCATTTCCGGGTAACCCAAAAATGAAGAAAAACTTCATATTGTGTTGTTGAATGGCCCTGAACTTGATTGGTCATTGTAATATTACATAAATACTACATATATAACACCTTAGCTAGCATAGAAACATAATGATCAAAGATCTAGCTCTGGTCAAAGGTAGTACCCGGATAATTGACATGAAGATCTGGGTTTTGCTCAAGAACATGAAAAACACCTATAGCAACGGTTCTATCGCTATAGGCACCCTTTAGCGACACTTAATTTCTGAAAATTATAATTTTATTTAATAATTAGAGAAAATTAGTTTTTAATTATGAATAATGCAAAATAAATTCCTAAAAAATATTTTAAAGCCTAAAGATGGGTTTTTATTAATTTTAAGTATATTTCATAAATATTTAGTATTTTTGGAATATTAAAGGTATTTAATTTATTTAATTATAATATTAAATAAATTGCTTAAAAATGATTTTAATACTTGAAAAATTATTTAAAATTATATTATGGTATAAGAAAATATTTGAAGTTATTTTTAATGACTTTTAATATTTTTTGATGAATTTCATTAATAATTTATTATTAATGGTAATTAATTTATTTAATAAATAAATTAAATAAATTATGGAAAAATAGAATTAATGATTTAAAAATCATATAAAAATGATTTAAGTGTTATAAAAATATTTTACGTTATAAAATATAACTTTTGATATTTTGTCATAAAAATTATTAATATTTTAATATTAAGGACAATTATTTATTAATGGTTTTAATTACTTTAAAATCATTTAAAGGCAATAATAAAGTATTAAAAATATTTTGAGATATTATAAATATATTATAACATTATGTCAAGAATTTCATAAATATTTTATATTAAATAAATATTAATGATAATGGAATATAATGGTATTTAAACTATATAAATACGATATTAATGATTGAAAAATCATGATAAATGGTAATAATTATCTGAAAATTATTACGAGCGTATGAAAAATATTTTGGCTGATAATAAATTATCTAAGATATTTGTGAACCAGTTTAGACCGAGTCTTGATGATATTAGGCCTGAGAATTATCCGACTAGGTCATCGGGATGTTAAAATTGTGTCGGTTTCAACTCAGACTGAAATAGTTTGACTTGATACTAGGTCTTATGTGTTGTATAGACTGATAGGATTATGTGTTTATGTGTTAGGTTATTTTAAATATATATATATATAACAATATTATATTATGATGATATTATGCTAATATTTGGAGATCAGTATTATCTATATTAGGTATTCAAACAAAGCTAAATAAATTGTGTAATGTTTATCAACGGAACATGCATGTTTTCTCTAACTCGACCTCGAGTTGTTCATTCAAATATATTTATGGATAATAATTGTTGATTATATCATTTCTATGAATTATTTATTCACACTCTGTGCATATTGCATGTGTTCATCAGGTATGAAAGGCTGATCACCTTCATTACCATTCGGTCCAGATATAGTTGTTCATGTTTAATGTTTGTTCAGCTATGAAAATTTGTTCATGCTACTTCACAATTATATTGTAGAATCACTACAACAAAAAGGCTTATTTCCGACGGAATATTTCGTCGGTAATAAGGATATTCCGTCAAGGTTAACCTTATTTTCGACGAAATATTCGGTCGGAACTTCGGTCGTATATAAACAAGTTGAAATTAAGTCCGTCGGTCTTTCGGCCAGGGATACTTACTGTCGACGGACTTATCCTCGACCGAATATTCAGTCGGTCTTACTATAAGTCCGACTGAAAATAGTTTGTCGAGGAAATTCGGTCAAGAATAATCATGCCACGTGGCAATGCCAAGAAAATGGAAAACAACTTAAACTCGATGGATATTCGTCGAGGATACTACCATTCCGTTGAGAATATACGTGACACGTGGCACATGACCAAAATGTTAAGGATATTAGTTCCCAGTAGTTACAATAGATCTAGAAAGGGGGGTTGAATAGATCCTTTTTATTTTTAAATGCTTTACTGGTTTATTTTGTATTGCTAATAATTTAGCATATGACAAACATAAGAATCTTTTCAAGCACAGTGGAATAAGTAAAAGATCCCCTTCATTGATATATTCATAATTATACATACATTGTTCGTAGAGTTAGTTCAGTGATAAGCAGTTAGAACATACATAGCAGTTATAGCAGTTAATGTACATAATGTAAATGACATAAAGTAAAAGACACAAGGTATTTTAAGTGGTTCAGAGACTCAAGCTCCAAATATACTCTTCTACTTTCAACTAGCAGGATTTCCACTAAAGAAGGGCAGCACCCTGAATCTCTAAGATTCCTTCAAGGCCAGTAGCCTTGGGACTTCAGTTCACTAAGAACTCTTCAAGGCCAGCAGCCTTGGAACTCCTTTAGTTCCCTAGGAACTCTTCAAGCCTAGCAAGCTTGAAACTTCGTTTAGTCCTTTCGGATAAGGACCCCTCAGGCCCTAGCTTCTTATTGTTGTTGTAGTTGTTGTTATTGGTGGTGGTGAGCTGCTAAGATGTCATTAAGCTTGAACTTCTTTTATACTTAGCAGCTTGGTATGGTCCTCTTTGCATTCTGCTCCGAGTCTGGACCACATCTTCTCTGGTGCAGCTGATCTTTACTCCTTTCTGCTCAGCTTCATCTGATGTCAGCTGTGCACCATCACTATCTGGATTTGCTAAGTCTCTGAGCTTTTGGTAGACTTCGTCTGACACTTAGAAATCCTTGAACCCTTCTTGAATTTTTTGCAGACATGATTCTGCATCTGTTCTTTTTTAGCTTTTGGTTCATGGTGATCTGTAGAGTGGCTCTCTTGATCTTCTTCGTACTCTGCCACTTTTATGAATGCTATCTCCTTGGCTTTCTCGGCTCTCAGCTTGACTTCTATCTTTAGTGGCATTCTTATCTTTATTGAGTGAAGCTCTAATCTGTTTAAGTCCTTCTTCAAAGATGCTTCACTTCCACCTATGTTGTGACGTCCCCAAAATAGGTTCACACGACCCATTCTGAGTCGCCAGATATCATACTATAAAAATCAAATACAAACTTCATTTATACAACTGTTGAACTGTCGTGCAGAATACGACCACAGTTAAACTGTGAGTTTTAATACAAATGTATGTAACTCTCATGGTGCCTCGACCACAACCTTATAATGGTACTTTACATAAAAGTATAGTCAGAAACTGTTTTAGAAATTAAAATCTTTGGAAAGTGCTCAAGGAAACCTTCATACATAGGAGGCCATGAATCTAAGTTATGATAGATATCATATGTCTAGAGAATTATCCTTGGTTGACCCAATAGACCCCAAAGAAAAACGAGAAGATTACTATCATGTTCCTTCTAATGGTGAGTCTTCTCTTGACATATAACTATTTCCACCGTCTGCAATTGAATATTATGTTTCAACCAAACTCCAAGATCATATAGGTATTGCTCGTAGATATACTTAGCAAGTGGATGTGCACAACCCTGTCTTATGATAACACGAGGTTGTATGTCATTAAACATCTTGTATGATAGTGACAAAACACTATTCCAAAGTTGGGTTCGCCTCGCCCTATTTGGTTCACCAAAATTAAATATCAAATGACGTATACAATACGACACACTTATCTAAAGTTCTCAATAAAATTATTTCCATACTATTTAGGGAGAACCTCAACAGCTATAGACCAACGTTCTATTCTCCTGTTACCCCCGCTCGACCCAGCTACACTCTTATTACCTGAAAGGAATTGTGAAGCAAAAAGGGTGAGCAGAACTAGTCCAGTAAAGAATATCATGACTAAAGACAATTTACATCATCAATAACCTTCATCAGTAATAAATCAAAGATTTAGAACATATGGTAGATGATAAAATTTTTCAACCATAGTTGCAGCGGAACGAGCAATCCATTAGAAGAGTCAAATAAACCATCAGGTCTATTATCTTCTCCATGTTAAAAGTCTACCAATAATGTTTTATCCCTATAACATCAATCAACAATTCCTATCCACAATCATATGAATAACTCATAATCATAATTGTGATTCTAAATTCCTCTTCGCACCCAGGACGAAAATAATTTTCATCACCTATCTTCATCTGAAACATCAAAAATCATGGTTATACCAAATTACAATTCCTGCTTATAATCATACTAATAAATTCATCTTTGCACTTGGCCAAAGATATTCATTAATAATTCATCTTTGCACTACAGGCCAAAGACATACAACTATATTTTAGAAGAGTCAAGTAGAACATGATATTTGTGACGCCCCCAAAATAGGTATACATCACCTATTCCGAGTCGCCAAATATATGGTACATAATACAAATACAATCTTTAATATACAAGAAGAGAGCTGTGAGTTTTAATACAAATATTATCTTCTAGACAATATCCACTCTCAAAATAAGTCATCATTACATTTATTGTCACTATTTAACAGAATAGTGAGGACTACTAATATTATCATTTAGACCATCACTTCGTTCCCCGACTAGTCCCGGCTACGTTGTCATTTCCTGAAGAGAACTGTGAAAGAAAGGGTGAGCTCAACTAGCCCAGTAAGAAATATTATGACTAAGATAATGCAGAATAAATTATCATTAGTCTTCAACAATGTTAAACTGATAAAATATAATAGACATCAAGTTTAACTGCAGTGGAACAAGCAATCCATTAAAAGATTCAAGTAGAGATTAAAATCTACTATCTTTTATGATTTAAAAGGTTTTTCATCACTTTTATCGCTGGGACTCAGCTTAATAAATAAAGCACATCATCCCTGCTCTACGGTCAAGGATATTCATTAGTATCACCACTACAAATTATCCATGCACTACGGGCCAATGATATTCGTGTATTCATCAATGGTCATGATCATGCCAACAACTGTCCATCAATGCATTACGGGCCAATAAGGACTTTTACCACATCATTTGTAACATTACGGTCATGATTACACCGAATAATCCCTGGTCATAATCATACCAAGTCCATCTATACACTACATCCACAGATGAATTTTAACAAAATATAAACATGAGGAAGATGACAATGATATAAGAATTCAATAAAACAAGTTCAAGAATTAATTTATCCAGGAACTAATAATGTCCAAATTGTCAACATAATACTTCTTTGTAGAGTAACATTTAAGAATGCTCCGAAGAATATTTCCATGAAAGATACTGGATGAAGCGCAAATATCAAGGATATTCCACTAATTTCATGGAGTATAGAAGTCAAAATTTTAACCAACTAGGTATAATAAAGAATGGAATAACAAAAGAAATCACCATGCATGCGGTACTTTGCATAGACAGGTTATTCCAATAGAATAATAAATAACGGAACCAGGTCAAGCATAATACGCACCGACAGGATATTCCAGTAGAATAATAAAGAATGGAATAATAACAGAAATCACCATGCACGCGGTACTTCACATAGACATGTTATTCCAACAAAATAATAAATAACGGAACCAGGTCCGGCGTAAAAAGCACAGACAGGATATTCCAACAGAATAATAAAGACGAACCAGGTTCGGCGTAAAACGCATAGACAGGATATTCCAACAGAATAATAAAGAATGGAATAATAACAGAATTTCACCATGTATGTGGTACTTTGTAAAATTTCTAAATATTACCCACAACTATAACATTATATCAAATTCATTCAAAAATAATAATTATAGAAAATTCATTTTTATTCATAAAAGTTGGGGTCTTACAATCTCCCCTTATAAAATTTCACCCTCGAAATTAGGGTACGCACCTGGTATGTCGAAGAGGTAAGGATACCTTGATTTTATTTCAGATTCTAACTCCCATGTCATTTTCTCAACATCGTGGTTCCTCCATAAAACTTTGACTTGAGATATAACCTTGGATCGTAGAATATGTTCCTTCTAATCTAAGATTTGAACAGGAACCTCTTCATACGTTAAATCTTCTGCTATTTCGTTCGGTTCTAACTCAATAATGTGGTTCGGGTCTTTCACATATTTACGTAACATGGATATATGAAAAATGTTATGAACACGAGACATACTTGGCGGTAAAGCGAGTCTATAGGCTATAGTCCCTACTCGATCAAGGATTAAAAATGGGCCAATGAATCGAGGATTGAGCTTTTCTCTCTTTCCAAATCTCATAACTCCTTTTCATGGAGCAATACGTAACAACACATGATCTCCAATATCGAATTCCACGTCCTTTCGATGAAGATCAACATAACTCTTTTTGTCGGTCTTGTGAGGTTTTTATACGTTGTCGGATCGTTTGAATCTTTTCCGTAGTCACACGTACCAACTTCGGTCCCAACAACGTTGCTTCACCCACCTTATCCCAGCATACTGGAACACAACACTTTCTTCCATACAACGCTTCGAATAGAGCCTTGCCAATACTTACTTGATAGCTATTGTTGTAAGAAAACTCCATCAATGGTAAGAACTTGTCCCAACTTCCCTTGAAGTCAAGGACACAGAGTCTTAATAAATCTTCAAGAGTTTGAATAATCCTCTCTGATTGTCCGTCCGTCTGAGGATGATACGCCGAACAAAATCGTAAATCCGTGCCCATAGCTTTTTGTAAACTAACCCAAAAACATGAAGTAAATCTTGGGTCTCGATCAGAAACTATGGATACTGGCATACCATGCAATCTTATAACCTCGTTTATGTATATACTGTGACGCCCCCAAAAATAGGTATACATCACCTATTCTGAGTCGCCAAATACATGGTACAGAATACAAATACAATCTTTAATATAAAACAAGAGAACTGTGAGTTTTAATACAAATATTGTCATCTTGACAATATCCACTCTCAGAATAAGTCCTCATTACATTTATTGTCACACTATTTAACAGAATAGTGAGGACTACTAATACTATCATCTGGACCGTCACTCCGTTTCCTGACTATTCCCAGCTACGTTTTCATTTCCTGAAGAGAACAGTGAAAGAAAGGGTGAGCTCAACTAGCCTAGTAAGAAATATTATGACTAAGATAATGCAGAATAAATTATCATTAGTCTTCAACAGTGTTAAACTTATAAAATACAATAGACATCAAGTTTAACTGCAGCGGAACATGCAATCCATTAAAAGAGTCAAGTAGAGAATAAAATCTACTATCTTTTATGATTTAAAAGGTTTTTCATCACTTTTATCGCTGAGACTCATCTTAATAAATAATCCACATCATCCCTGCACTACGGCCAAGGATATTATTTAGTATCGCGACCACGAATTATCCATGTACTACGGGCAAAAGATAATTGTGTTTTCATCAACGGTCCTGATCATGGCATAAAACAATTCATCTTTGCACCCTTGGCCGAAGAGAATCCATAGCCATAATCATACCAAAAACTGTCCATCAATGCACTACGGGTCAATGAGGACTTTTTCCACATCATTTGTAATATTACGGTCATGATTATACCGAATAATCCCTGGTCATAATCATACCAAGTCCATCTATGCACTACAGGCCATAGATGACTTTCAACAAAATATAAACATGAGGATGATGACAATGATATAAGAATTCAATAAAACAAGTTCAAGAATTAAATTATCCAGGAACTAATAACGTCCAAATTGTCTACATGATACTTCTTTGTGGAGTAAAATTCAAGAATGCTCAGAAGTATATTTCCATGAAAAGATACTGAATGAAGCACAAATATCAAGGATATTCCACTAATTTCATGGAGTATAGAAGTCAAAATTTTAACCAACTGAGTATAATAAAGAATGGAATAACAAAAGAAATCACCATCTATGCGGTACTTCGCATAGACAGGTTATTCCAACAGAATAATAAATAACAGAACTAGGTCAGGCATAATACGCACAGACAGGATATTCCAACAGAATAATAAAGAACGGAATAACAATAGAAATCACCATGCATGCGGTACGTCGCATAGACAATGTTATTCCAACAGAATAATAAATAACGGAACCATGTCCGGCGTAAAATGCACAGACATGATATTCTAACAGAATAATAAAGACGGAACCAAGTCCGGTGTAAAATGCAAAGACAGGATATTCTAGCAGAATAATAAAGAATGGAATAACAACAGAATTTCACCATGTATGCGGTACTTCGTATAGACATGTTATTCTAGCAGAATAATAAATAATGGAATAACAGAAGAATTTCACCAAGTATAGGGTAGACCGCGTATACAGGTTATTCCAATAGAATAATAAGGAATGGAATAATAGAAGTTCTCTTCATGAATATGAAAAAAAAAATACCCCTTACGGTATAACAAATAATATCCCTTACCTTTGAAAGAAGAGTACTCCGACTGGTAGGGCGAGGATATACTCGAAGAAAACTTGCACTACGCTCAAAGCTTTCTTAAACTCCAAAGAAATACGCTCAAGATTATAGAAGAAGAATTATCTCTATAGTTTCTCTCTCTAGAGTTTCACTGAATTCGTAAGAAATAATGAAGGAATGAGCTTCTATTTATAGAAGAATGGACTGAATAGTAACCAATCCATAAACGGTCCAGATCGATTTACTTTAAACGGACGGTCCAGATTGGTTTACAATAAAATATAATATATTCTATTTATAATCTAATAAAACGAATAACTTTTAAAAAGATTTTACTATGCAAACATTATACAGACACTATGCAAACACTATGCATAATAAAATATAATATATTCTAATTATTGTCTAATAAAATGAATAACTTTATAAAATTATTCTGTTTTATATAAAAAGCTTTTCTATTTTATTACATTAATAATATCAATAAAACAAAACTGAGTGACTTATCACGTAAGTATCAATAATCAATACCGTGTGCTATTATGCAACCACGCGTATTACTGTACTTTTAACACCGAGTGTTTCAACAGTATTAACGGTAAAACTTCCGCTGTTATTTTCATAAAAATATTTTTGTCGTTTTCTCAATCCGACAATAATTCCGTTGTGGGATCCACCAATGAATTGTGCCATCGTACGAATATTCCCCGACCAATCGAATATTATAAACAACTTGCGTACTTTGTAAAATTTCTAAATATTACCCACAACTATAATATTATATCAAATTTATTCTATAATATTTAAAAATGATAATTATAGAAAATTCATCTTTATTCATAAAAGTTGGGGTCTTACAATCTCCCCTTCTTATTAAATTTGGCCCTCAAAATTAGGGTATGTACCTGGTATATCGAAGAGGTAAGGATACCTTGATTTCATTTTAGATTCTAACTCCCAGGTCATTTACTCAACATCGTGGTTCCTCCATAAAACTTTGACTTGAGGTATAACCTTGGAGCGTAGAATATGTTCCTTCGTATCTAAGATTTGAACAGGAACCTCTTCATATGTTAAATCTTTTGCTATTTCGTCTGGTTCTAACTTAATAATGTGGTTCAGGGTCTTTCACATATTTACGTAACATGGATATATGAAAAACGTTATGAACACGAGACATACTTGGCGGTAAAGCGATTCTATAGGCTAAAATCCCTACTCGATCGAGGATTAAAAATGGGCCAATGAATCGAGGATTGAGATTTCCTCTTTTCGTCGATTCTTGCTTCTAGAATAACGCCCTCTTAAACCTTCTTCTTCACATTCATCAGCTCTGAGTATATAGCTTGAGCGGCTTTAACTTTATCGATTAAAGTCAATTCTAATCGTATATTCGTTATCTTCACGTAGGTTCGTATATTCACACTCATAAACGCATACGATCTTCTACTCAACGCGTCAGCTACCACGTTCATTTTTCCCACGATGGTGTTGAATGGTACGATCGTAATCTTCAACAGCTCGAGTCAACGTCTTTGGCGTATGTTACATTCGTTTTAGTTGGAGAAATATTTAAGGGTTTTAGAAATGGGGTTTTGTACTGGGGTCAGTACAAAATTCAATTTCACGCTCTGGGGTAGGCCAAGAAGTCTTCAAAATACGTCAAGAAATTTATTAACGATAGAAATATCATTCAAAACTGTGACCCTCATCCAAGACTTGGATAACATGTCACAAAGATACCTATCAACTTGCCACCGTTATTCACGACGTCCCCTACGGATAGTCTGGCTTCAGTGCATTCCACACAAGAAGTCAACAACAAAAGGATCGGGGCTCTTTACTAATGGTTTGATATAACAGAGATTGACTTTAGTGGTTTGGTTGCTTGAATTCGCATAACAGGTTGGTTAGGAATATGAAAGCTAACAACCTTACGAAAAGCATGATGAGTAGTTAACCAATCAATTCCTAAAATCACATCAAATGTAAGTATTTTCAAAGAGATAAGATCGACAGGTAACGTGAAAGTGTTGATTTGAATCAAACAAGATTTATAAATAGTGGAGGTAACGAAGGTTTCTCCCAATAGAGTTTCAACACATAAATCAAAGTCTAGTTTCTCCGGAGTCAAATTTAAACATTGAGCGTAAGTAGGAGAAATAAAAGAGTGGGTAGAATTGGTATCTAATAAGGTATAAACTTCACAAGAGTTTATCATTAACTTACCCGTAATAACTTCGTTCGGGTTCCTCGACAAACGCTCTCACTTAAACTATCGAATTTTACTTTGCTATAGGGTACATTCCACCCTTAAGTGCTTCTTCACATTCCTAGTCCATGATTTGAATCATTATTCTCCGATCCATATCGAATTGGGGTTGATTGATCTGCATAGGGTAATTTCGAATTCGATGTTGGATTCTCCCAATTGTTGTCCAAAAAGCAAAATCCATTTAATCTATTTTGGCCTTATTGGATCGGACGTCTTTTTTTACAATATCTACGCGTCATGTGGCTTTTACCCATGCATAATCTATTCTCCTTCAGTCAGTTGTTTCTTCTTTCATCAGAACTTTGATCATAACATTCTCAGATTCCAGCTCTAATATCTTATACTCTGCCAAAGAGTTCTTCTGTTCAAGCTTCACACATCGGGTAACACAATTTTAAATCGTTACATCTCTTTGCTCCACGACCGCTTGTCATTCTTTAGCCTGCTCTTCTAACTCATGAATACGATTTTGTAATTCTAAATTTTGATCATAAAATTCTTCTAATAAATTATCCTCAGGTTCCTCTTCTTCCTCACTGTGACACCCCCAAATCTAGGTACTTCATTCCCACAGGATATGGTGTTCACTTAATCAAACATTCATATCTAACTACCCAATCACAATAAAATTGGATAAATAAAACCTTTCCCATTAAAGGGTTACATAATAAAATCTCCCAGGTTATCTAACCTTTAAATACAATCATTCATATGCGGAAATTAAATAAAGCTTCATTAAAACCAAGTCTAAGATCATCATAATAAAAGTCTAAAGTAAAAATTACAAGTCTTCATCACTTGTACATTTTTCCCTTTCCTTTGCTAGTCGAAGGTTCATCTACCTTCTCCTCTTTAGCTGTAATGAGTTTATAAATATGCAAGAGTGAGCAAAATAATTGCTCACTGGATGTAATATAGAATCAACAGGAGTATAGCAATAATAATTACCAATAATTGGCTCATCAATAATGAATAGTACTCTATTATCAATAATCAGAAACTGAAATCAAAATGTGGAATAAATATAACTGAGGGTCATAAGACCATGAACTATGTCCACAGTTGCGAGTAGTCTTGCAACTCCAACTTTAACAGTCATAAGACTATAAGGACTCCTCGTACTTAGAGGGATCAGCCCTTCGTACCATGTATTGTGCACAAACATTTAACGCTACGCGTAAGTTATCCCCTAATAATAATAGGGTTGTTCATCTCAGTATTTGGAGTACAAGTCTGCACCAAAGAGAGTTTGGTTTGGATAAGCTTTCAGGGTAATTTGGAATTCAACAAAGATCAACTAAGGATTAGTTGAATGAAACCAAGAACATTTCACTATAGAATAATCGTGATTGAATCAATCATAGTAAACTAAAGTCATGCTTTAGGAATAATCTAAGAGCATACAATTTGAATAACTATAACACCTTGCTTGAACAATACTAAGCCAAGGTTAATTAGAATTGAATAATAAGCATGCATAACAATTTGATCGATAAAAATGTTTAACATTAGAATATATAAATTTGCATGCGAAACAACAAGTTAAATACAAGAATAACTTGCTCAAGAATAACTTACATCATTATATCATAATCGAATTGAAAACAATAATTAGTTCAACAAGATAAAGGATTAGAAAAACTTGCTCAAAGAAAATTTAAGCGATTGCACAATTCTAAAAGTAGAGTTAAAGAACTTGCTCAATGTAAAAAGAAAGTTTAGAAAACTTGCCTTGCTTGTAGGCTAAACCGAATCAATACGAATCACAATATCCTATAAATATATGTCATCATGACATAATTAGTCATTACCATCTTATAAACATAACTAAGTACGTTCATCATTTAAAAATTGGATTTTTTTAATCACATAGTCGAGTTATAACACAAGTTAATCGTTGATAACATAACTATTCATAGTATAAAAATACTAAAATCAATATTTAGCAATCCTACTATCATCACATAACTTTTCTTAAAATTTTGTGTACAAAAAATACACTGTCAGACCATTCTGCTAACTCGCGCCGCGGCGCCATAGTTTACACTGTGGGTTGCGCTGCGGCGTGAGCATGGCGCTGCGGCGCGGAGATCAAGGCTACAAAGCCGCGTTGCGGCGTGAGCATGGCACTGCGGCGCCATAAAGGTACTGCAAGTCCGCGCCGCGGCGCAGAACTGCAGACCTCGGAAAACAGCCTCGACAACAACATGAACAAAAGCAAAATTTGGCCTACAAGCTCGTTTTTAACAGACCAAATAGCACGTAAATCATACAACAACTTCATGTAAACAAAATTCAAAAACTCCTAGCATGTTTCTACTCATATAACAACATAAACAACAAAATTAACACACCCAAATACACTGTTTTTTTTTGGCTAAAACTCACTTTTTGATATTTTTTGTAAGACCCCAGTTTTTATAAATAAAGTTGAATTTTCTATAATTATTATTTTTGAATATTATGGAATAAATTTGATATAATGTTATAGTTGTGGGTAATATTTATAAATTTTGCAAAGTACGCAAGTTGTTATAAAATATTCGTTTGGTCGGGGAATATTCTTTTTTTCGGGAAATATTCGTACGACAGCACAATCATTGGTGGACCCCACAACGGAAGTATTGTCGTAGTTAGAAAACGACAAAATTATCTTTCTATAAAAATAACGGCGGAGGTGTTACCGTTAAAACTGTTGAACTACTCGGTAGTAAAAGTACAATAATACGCGTGGTGGCATAGTAACACACGGTATTGATTATTGATGCTTACGTGAGAAGTCACTCAGCTATACTCAATTATTGCTACAGTAATTGCTGCATCATATCTCTTATATTATTGATTCAATTATTGTCACAGTATCATCTGTATAATATGTTATTTTATTAAATCAATAATTAAGACGACAAGTTATAAATGATTAATAATTGTTGAAAGATTAATTATGTGTTGATTAAAAATAAATTAATTTATGGTAATATTTATTCAATCCTTGATGTATATAAAGAGTCTGTTATGAGACGTTTGTGGTATGTTTGGTTATTTTATGGGGGGGGCCCATATGTCATCATCTAAGAGTCTCATTCGTCAATAGTAATTACTTTCGTCAATAGTAATTACCTTCGTCAATAGTAATTACCTTCGTCAATAGTAATTATTTTCGTCAATAGTAATTACCTTCGTCAATAGTAATTATTTTCGTCAATAGTAATTACCTTCGTCAATAGTAATTACCTTTACCAGACGTCAAACCACTTGCCGTTTCACATTACAGGCGTCGAACCAATTGTCGTTTCACATTACAGGCGTCAAACCACTTTTCTTTTCACATCACCAGTCGTCAAACCACTTGCCTTTTCACATGGCAAGTGCTAAGCTAGAAATCTTCTATAAATAGAGGCCTAGTGCTTCATTATTTTTCACGAATTCATTCAAGCTATAGAGAGAGAAAGTATAGAGAGAATAAGAGAGAAAGAAGAAGAGTATTCGGTTACTACACTACTGCAGTATTCAATCTCCCAATAAAGTAAGGGGTTTTATTCTTTCTTCTTGAAGAGAACTTATGTTATTCCATTCATTTTTATTCTGTTAGAATAACCTGTATACGCGGAATACCCTATACTTGGTGACATCCATTTACTATTCTGTCTTTATATTTCTGTCGGAGTATCATGTCTGTGCTATACGCCGGACCTGGTTCCATTTACTATTCCGTCTTTACATTTCTGTCAGAATATCCTGTCTGTGCTATACGCCGGACCTGGTTCCATCATTTACTATTCCACATTTATTATTCTGTTGGAACATCCTGTCGATGTGAATTTTACCTGACCTGGTTCCGTTATTATTATTCTGCTGGAATAACCTGTTTGTGTGGTCTCTATCGCATGCATGGTGATATATTTTGTTATTGTATTCGGTATTACTCAATTGATTTAAATTCTGACTTCTATACTCCATGAAATTAGTGGAATATCCTTGATATTTGCGCTTCATCCAGTATCCTTTCATGGAAATATTCTTCTGATCATTCTTGAATTTTTACTCTACAAAACAGTCTCATGTTGACAATTTGGATGTTAATAATTTCTGGATAAAATAATTCTTGAACTTGTTTTTTTGAATTCTTATATCATTGTCATCATCCTCATGTTTATATTTTGTTGAAAGTCATCTGTGGCCTGTAGTGCATAGATGGACTTGGTATGATTATGACCAGGGATTATTCGGTGTAATCATGACAGTAATGTTACAAATGATGTGAAAATTTAAAATTCTCATTGGCCTGTAGTGCAATGATGGACAGTTGTTGGCATGATCATGACCATTAATGAATACACAAATATCCTTGGCCCGTAGTGCATGAATAATTGTGGTTGTGATACTAAAGAATATCCTTGGCCGTAGTGCAGGGGTGATTCGATGATGTGGAATATTTATTAAGCTGAGTCTCAGCTATAACAGTGATGAAAAACCTTTTAAATCATAAAAGATAGTAGATTTTATTTTCTACTTGACTCTTTTAATGGATTGCTTGTTCCGCTGCAGTTAAACGTGATGTTTACTATATTTTATCAGTTTAACACTGTTGAAGGCTAATGATAATTTATTCTGCATTATCTTAGTCATAATATTTCTTGCTGGGCTAGTTGAGCTCACCCTTTCTTTCACTGCTCTCTTCAGGAAATGAGAATATAGCTGGGACGAGTCGGGGAACGGAGTAATGGTCCAGAAGATAGGATTAGTAGTCCTTACTATTCTGTGAAATAGTGTGATAATAATTGTAATGAGGACTCCTTTTGAGTTTGTATAATCTCTAGTAGATAGTATTTGTATTCAATCTCACAGTTTATGTTTTGTCGTATTGTACACGACAGTTGTATTAGTAAGTTGTATTTGAATTTTGTACCATGTATCTGGCGACCTAAGATGGGTGATGTATACCTAATTTTGGGGGCGTCACAGTTGGTATCAGAGCTTAGGGATATGATCCCTGGCTAAGATGTGAGAATAGTACTAGGAGGGGAGAGACGGGGAATTCCTTCGCTAGTATGACCTACCTAAGTTTATGTGCTATTTTATTGGTCGGTCAGAATATAGGGATAATATGTTACATGTCAATTAACCTTTTGTTTTGTGGCAGTATCTGAAAATGACATCTGAGAATGTTGAGAATGGCAATGGAGCACAGGCGATCGTTGATTCACCACATATCAATAATCAGGATAATGTGCATCAGGAAGGCAAAAATCCTCATGCAAACAATAACACTGACCAAATGATGAATGATCAAATGTTCAGAGGTTTTATACAATTCATGCAACAGCAGGCAAAAACGACTCATGTCCAAAACGTAGATGGAAACACGGGAAACTCTCGGGCGGTCACCGCTAAACAGTTCAAGGAGCTGGGACCACCGGAGTTTAAGGGAGAGCCAAAACCACTTATGGCGGAAACATGGATAAAGCAGATCACTAAGATATTTGATATCTTGGGATGCTCCGAGGAGCAAAAGGTTCCCTTTGCCGCCTTTATGTTGCGCGGAGAGGCAGATTACTGGTGGGAATCGGTAAAACGTACTCAACCTGCTGTACTGAAGATATCTTGGGAGAAGTTCCAGGAGCTGTTCAACGACAAATACTTTCCCGAAAGTATTCGCCACATGAAGGAGGTGGAGTTTATTAAGTTGGAACAAAATAATATGACCGTGTCGCAATACGAGACAAAATTTGCAGAGTTATCACGGTTTGCGTCCCACTTGGTGGATAATGAAGAGAGAATGGCGCGAATGTTTTTAAGAGGTTTGAAGACGGAGATACGTCAACATCTTATTTCTCATAAACTGTGTTTGTATTCAGATGTTGTAAATAGGGCTCAGTTAGTGGAGCACGATAACGAGTCAACTCAACTAAAAGAAAGCAGCCGGCAAAATTACAATACCAGCGAGAGTGGTCATCGAAGCGGTGACAACAAGCGTGGAGGGAATCAGCAGGCCAAAAATGGTAACCACTTCGGTGGTAATCAGGGCCAAAATAGTAAGAATGAATATTTCAAGAAGAGGAGATTCAACAATGATGGAAAGACGTCAGCACCAACACCCGTTGTTAAGGAAGGAGAAAGACCACCTATCATATGCTTCAAATGCGGAGGGGAGGGACACATCAGTCCAAATTGCGCGATGCCGTCCAAAGTATGTTATAATTGTGGAAGAGAAGGTCACTTAGCCCGATTTTGTCGTCTACCGAAGACAAATTCAGCTAGGATGGAGGCATCAAAGGCCGTCCTAGAAAGGTCAAAGCCGGTAGTGCAAGGAAGAGCGTTTGTTGTGACCTCCCAGAGAGCGAGGAACCCGAATGAGGTCATCACGGGTAAGCTTATCATAAACTCTAATGAAATCTATACTTTATTTGATACCGGTTCTACCCATTTTTTTATTTCTCCTTCTTGCGCTCATCGATTAAATTTGAATCCGGAGAAATTAGACTTTGACTTATCTGTGGAAACTCCGTTGGGAGAAACCTTCATTATATCCACTATTTATAAGTCTTGTTTGGTTCAAATCGGTACCCTCACATTACCTGTAGATCTTATTTTATTGAAAATACTTGCATTTGACGTGATTCTATGGATTGATTGGTTAACTACTCATCATGAAAAAATTGATTGTTTCCATAAGGTTGTTAGCTTTCATATTCCTAATCAACCTATTATGCGAATTCAAGCGACCAAACCATTAAAATCAATCACGATCATCTCAAGCCATAAAGCTATTCGTTTATTGAAAAACGGATGTCAAGCTTTCTTAGCTCATGTCACAGATTTAAACAAAAATACGTCAGCCTTGATTGATATTTCTGTTGTTAATAAATTTCCTGACGTATTCCTCGAAGAACTTCCTGGCCTACCCCCAGAGCGTGAAATTGAATTTTGTATCGACCTTGAACCCGGTACAAAACCCATTTCCAAAGCCCCATAGCGACTGGTTCCGATTGAACTTCAGGAGTTAAAAACCCAACTGCAGGAATTGTTAGACATTGGCTTTATTCGTCCTAGTACTTCTCCTTGGGGTGCTCCTGTTCTATTCGTGAAGAAGAAAGATGGGAGTATGCGACTTTGTATTGATTATCGGGAGTTGAATCATGTCATCATCAAAAATAGGTATCCATTGCCACGTATTGATGACTTGTTTGACCAGTTGCAAGGAGCCAAATTCTTTTCAAAGATTGATCTTCATTTCGGATATCATCAATTAAAGATTTGAACCGATGACATTCCAAAGACGGCTTTCAGAACTCGATACGGGCATTATGAATTCCTAGTCATGTCCTTTGGATTGACTAATGCTCCTGCTGCCTTCATGGATATGATGAACCGAGTATTCAAGGAATATTTGGATCACTTTGTGGTCGTCTTTATTGATGACATCCTTATTTATTCCAAAAGCCGTGAAGATCATGAGCAATACTTGAGGCTTACACTCCAAAAGCTTCGTGAATATAAGCTTTATGCCAAGTTGAAGAAATGCGAGTTCTGGCATGAGGAAGTAGCATTCCTTGGGCATGTGGTATCAAGTCATGGAATATCTGTTGACCCAGCAAAGATTGAAGCTATTCAAAGCTGGGAGAAACCTAAATCAGTGACCGAAGTACGTAGCTTTCTCGGTTTAGCTGGTTATTATCGGAGATTCGTGGAAGGATTTTCTCGAATCGCTACTCCATTGACTCAGCTGACTCGGAAAGATACAAAGTTCTGTTGGAGTGAAGAATGTGAGAAGAGTTTTAAGGAATTCAAGAGGAGACTCATTTCAGCACCTGTTCTGACAATACCATCTGGCTCGGAGGGATTTGTCATCTACAGTGATGCTTCGGGCAAAGGGCTGGGATGTGTTCTCATGCAACATGGAAAAGTCATAGCCTATGCCTCGCGATAACTCAAAGATTATGAGAGGAATTATCCTACTCATGATCTAGAGTTGGCAGCTGTTGTCTTTGCACTTAAAATTTGGAGGCATTACTTGTATGGGGAGAAAGTGAAGATCTTTACGGATCATAAAAGCCTCAAATATTTCTTCACTCAAAAGGAACTCAACATGCGACAACGACGTTGTCTTGAACTGTTGAAAGATTATGATCATACCATCCAATACCATCCTGGAAAAGCGAACGTGGTAGCTGACGCATTGAGTAGAAGATCACATGCAAGTACGAGTGCGGTGTTGTCAACGCAAGGGCCCATTTTGTATGACTTGCAAAGGATGGAGATAGAGTTAAAGACTAAAGGGACGCATGTGACGATGGCGAATATACGAGTAGAACCGACTTTAATCGATAAAGTTAAAGCTGCTCAAGCTACAGACCTGGAGCTGATGCGTATGAGGAAGAAAGTGCAAGAAGGTGCTATGCCGGAAGCAAGAATTGATGAAGAAGGAATACTTCGAGTCAACTCCAGACTTTGTGTTCCTAACGACCCTGATTTAAAGTATAAAATCATGATGGAGGCGCACAATACACCGTTTGCAATCCATCCTGGGAGTACCAAAATGTATCATGATATTCGTCATATATTTTGGTGGAGCAATATGAAGAGAGAGATATCGTTGTTTATCTCAAGGTGTCTAACTTGTCAACGAGTTAAAGCGGAGCATCAAGTACCAAAAGGTCCATTGCAACCACTTGAAATTCCAGAATGGAAGTGGGAGCACATTATCATGGATTTCGTTACCGGTCTTCCTAAGGTTTCTCAAGGCATAAATGCGATTTGGGTCATTGTTGATTGATTGACCAAGTCTGCTCATTTCTTACCGATACGAGAAACTTATACACTTGAACATCTTGCTCGTATGTACATAAACGAGATTGTAAGACTACATGGTATGCCGATATCCATAGTTTCTGATCGAGACCCAAGATTTACTTCACGATTTTGGGTTAGTTTGCAAAAAGCTATGGGCACAGACTTACGATTTAGCTCGGCATATCATCCTCAGACGGACGGACAGTCGAAGAGGACTATTCAAACTCTCGAGGATCTATTAAGACTATGTGTCCTTGATTTCAAGCGAAGTTGGGACAAGTTCTTACCATTGATGGAGTGTTCCTACAACAACAATTATCAAGCAAGTATTGGCATGGTTCCATTCGAAGCGTTGTATGGAAGAAAGAGTCGTTCTCCAGTATGCTGGGACGAGGTGGGTGAAGCAACGTTGTTGGGACCGGAGTTGGTACGTATGACTACGGAAAAGATTCAAACGATACGACAACGTATAAAAACCTCACAAAATCGACAAAAGAGTTATGTTGATCTTCATCGAAAGGACGTGGAATTCAATATAGGAGATCATGTGTTGTTACGTGTTACTCCATGGAAAGGAGTTACAAGATTTGGAAAGAGAGGAAAACTTAATCCTCGATTCATCGGTCCATTTTTAATCCTCGATCGAGTAGGAACTGTAGCCTATAGACTCGCTTTACCGCCAAGTATGTCTCGTGTTCATAACGTTTTTCACATATCCATGTTACGTAAATATGTGAAAGACCCGAACCACATTATTGAGTTAGAACCGGACGAAATAGCGAAAGATTTGACGTATGAAGAGGTTCCTGTTCAAATCTTGGATAAGAAGGAACATATTCTACGCTCCAAGGTTATACCTCAGGTCAAAGTGTTGTGGAGAAACTACGATATTGAAGAAATGACTTGGGAGTTAGAATCTGAAATGAAATCAAGGTATCCTTACCTCTTCGACATACCAGGTACGTACCCTAATTTCGAGGGCGAAATTTCATAAGAAGGGGAGGTTGTAAGACCCCAGTTTTTATAAATAAAGATGAATTTTCTATAATTATTATTTTTGAATATTATGGAATAAATTTGATATAATGTTATAGTTGTGGGTAATATTTATAAATTTTTCAAAGTACGCAAGTTGTTATAAAATATTCGTTTGGTCGGGGAATATTCTTTTTGTCGGGGAATATTCGTACGACGACACAATCATTGGTGGACCCCACAACGGAAGTATTGTCGTAGTTAGAAAATGACAAAATTATCTTTCTATAAAAATAACGGCGAAGGTGTTACCTTTAAAACTGTTGAACTACTCGGTAGTAAAAGTACAGTAATACGCGTGGTGGCATAGTAGCACACGGTATTGATTATTGATGCTTACGTGAGAAGTCACTCAGCTATACTCAATTATTGCTACAGTAATTGCTGCATCATATCTCTTATATTATTGATTCAATTATTGTCACATTATCATCTGTATAATATGTTATATTATTAAATCAATAATTGAGACGACAAGTTATAAATGATTAATAATTGTTGAAAGATTAATTATGTGTTGATTAAAAATAAATTAATTTAGTGTAATATTTATTCAATCCTTGATGTATATAAAGAGTCTGTTATGAGACGTTTGTGGTAAGTTTGGTTATTTTATGGGGGGGCCATATGTCATCATCTAAGAGTCTCATTCGTCAATAGTAATTACTTTCGTCAATAGTAATTACCTTCGTCAATACTAATTACCTTCGTCAATAGTAATTATTTTCGTCAATAGTAATTACCTTCGTCAATAGTAATTACCTTTACCAGACGTCAAACCACTTACCGTTTCACATTACAGGCGTCGAACCAATTGTCGTTTCACATTACAGGCGTCAAACCACTTTCTTTTCACATCACCAGTCGTCAAACCACTTGCCTTTTCACATGGCAAGTGCTAAGCTAGAAATCTTCTATAAATAGAGGCCTAGTGCTTCATTATTTTTCACGAATTCATCAAGCTATAGAGAGAGAAAGTATAGAGAGAATAAGAGAGAAAGAAGAAGAGTATTCGGTTACTACACTACTGCAGTATTCAATCTCCCAATAGAGTAAGGGGTGTTATTCTTTCTTCTTGAAGAGAACTTATGTTATTCCATTCATTGTTATTCTGTTGGAATAACCTGTATACGCGGAATACCCTATACTTGGTGACATCCATTTACTATTCTGTCTTTATATTTTTGTCGGAATATCCTGTCTGTGCTATACGCCGGACCTGGTTCTATTTACTATTCCGTCTTTACATTTCTGTTGGAATATCCTGTCTGTGCTATACGCCGGACCTGGTTCCATCATTTACTATTCCGCATTTATTATTCTATTGAAACATCCTGTCGGTGTGAATTTCACCTGACCTGGTTCCGTTATTATTATTCTGCTGGAATAACCTATTTGTGCGGTCTCTATCGCATGCATGGTGATATCTTTTGTTATTGTATTCGGTATTACTCAGTTGATTAAAATTCTGACTTCTATACTCCATGAAATTAGTGGAATATCCTTGATATTTGCGCTTCATCCAGTATCCTTTCATGGAAATATTCTTCTGATCATTCTTGAATTTTACTCTACAAAACAGTCTCATGTTGACAATTTGGACGTTAATAATTTCTGGATAAAATAATTCTTGAACTTGTTTTTTAAAATTCTTATATCATTGTCATCATCCTCATGTTTATATTTTGTTGAAAGTCATCTGCGGCATGTAGTGCATAGATGGACTTGGTATGATTATGACCAGGGATTATTCGGTGTAATCATGACCGTAATGTTACAAATGATGTGAAAATTTAAAATTCTCATTGGCCTGTAGTGCAATGATGGACAGTTGTTGGCATGATCATGACCATTAATGAATACACAAATAATCTTGGCCCGTAGTGCATGAATAATTGTGGTCGTGATACTAAAGAATATCCTTGGCCGTAGTGCAAGGGTGATTCGATGATGTGGAATATTTATTAAGCTGAGTCTCAGCTATAACAGTGATGAAAAACCTTTTAAATCATAAAAGATAGTAGATTTTATTTTCTACTTGACTCTTTTAATGGATTGCTTGTTCCGCTGCAGTTAAACGTGATGTTTACTATATTTTATCAGTTTAACACTATTGAAGGCTAATGATAATTTATTCTGCATTATCTTAGTCATAATATTTCTTGTTGGGCTAGTTGAGCTCATCCTTTCTTTCACTGTTCTCTTCAGGAAATGAGAATATAGCTGGGACGAGTCGGAGAACGGAGTAATGGTCCAGAATATAGCATTAGTAGTCCTCACTATTCTGTGAAATAGTGTGATAACAATTGTAATGAAAACTCCTTTTGAGTTTGTATAATCTCTAGTAGACAGTATTTTTATTCAAACTCACAGTTTATGTTTTGTTGTATTGTACACGACAGTTGTATTAGTAAGTTGTATTTGAATTCTGTACCATGTATCTGGCGACCCAAGATTGGTGATATATACCTAATTTTGGGGGCGTCACATTTTTGATAAAAATAAATACTGTAATTTTGTTTCTCAACCAAAACCACTTATTCAAAGCATTTTATCAAAGTATATATATACTCTAACAAATTGAATAGCCAATTTATCAATAAAACAACTAAACAACTCATAATTTCTATTTCAACTAAACAATATATATATATATATATATATATATATAAACTCTCTGTAAAATACTTTTCATAACAATTACATACATATCATCAATTCTTTGATTATAACTCATGAAAATAGTTTTAACATCACTAGTATGTCATATAAAGCCACATAACAACAAAAATTCATACTTACACAAAGATTCTACAGAGAATTTGGGAAGATAAAAACTAAACTTTTAAAACTAAAAGGAATAGGAGAATACCTTGATAGAAGATGATATGGCTATCCCTTTTGATTATCAAACTTCTTTTTCCCAATTCTTTTCTCAATTCTCTAGCCTTCCTTCATCTCTTCTTTTCTTCTTCTTCTTCTTCTTCTTCTTCTTCCTCTGCATTCTTGTTTTTCTTCCTAACTCTAGAGCGTACTAACAATCTAACGTATATAGCATATAATATATATTAATTATATAATATAACTCTAATTTACTGACATTAGTTATTTTATTTTGAAAACCAAAAGCCATAAGGCTTGTTTGGCTAACCACTAACAAAAATAACCCATTAATCCTAAAACCCTATTTGGTAAAACTTAAATAGATTAAAAACTTAATAGGCATTAGGCCTTGTTTGGCAAAACTGAATTAAAACTCCTTTAAGTTATTTTAGTAACTCCTTTATAACAAGGTTATTTGTCACACATTAACTTGATTAAATTAATTCTAAAAACAATTTATTAAATCACTTTAACACATACATCAATATCACAAAATTATAATTTTCTACACAATTATAACTTTATTTAATCAACTAACACATCCTTTTTTAATTAAAAATTCCAATTAAAATAGTAATTCAATTAATCACAATTCTCTAACTTAATAATTAAATTAAATTAGCAAAATAATTAATTTTCCTTAATTATTTATTTAACAAATAATTAACCACATCAATTAAAATTTGAACAATTATTTATTCAACAATAAACACATCCATTAAATATTTAAATAAATATTTAATATAACAATTAAAATTCTAGAATGTTACATTCACTCTCAGCTGCCATTTTTAAACACTGCCACAAAATAAGGGTTAATTAACATGTCACATATTATCAATATTCTCTAACTGACCAATTAAATACCAAATAAACTTAGGTAGGTCATACTAGCGAAGGAATTCCCCGTCTCTCCCCTCCTAGTTCTTGTCTCACATCTCAGCCAGGGATCATATCCCTAAGCTTTGATACCAACTGTGACGCCCCCAAAAATAGGTATACATCACATATTCTGAGTCGCCAAATACATGGTACAGAATACAAATACAATCTTTAATATACAACAAGAGAACTGTGAGTTTTAATACAAATATTGTCATCTTGACAATATCCACTCTCAGGATAAGTCCTCATTACATTTATTGTCACACTATTTAACAGAATAGTGAGGACTACTAATACTATCATCTGGACCGTCAATTCGTTTCCTGACTAGTCCCAGCTACGTTTTCATTTCCTGAAGAGAACAGTGAAAGAAAGGGTGAGCTCAACTAGCCTAGTAAGAAAATATTATGACTAAGATAATGCAGAATAAATTATCATTAGTCTTCAACAGTGTTAAACTGATAAAATACAATAGACATCAAGTTTAACTGCAGCGGAACATGCAATCCATTAAAAGAGTCAAGTAGAGAATAAAATCTACTATCTTTTATGATTTAAAAGTTTTTTCATTACTTTTATCGCTGAGACTCAGCTTAATAAATAATCCACATCATCCCTGCACTACAACCAAGGATATTATTTAGTATCACGACCACGAATTATCCATGTACTACGGGCCAAAGATAATTGTGTTTTCATCAATGGTCCTAATCATGCCATAAAATAATTCATCTTTGCACCTTTGGCCGAAGAGAATCCATAGCCATAATCATACCAAAAACTGTCCATCAATGCACTACGGGCCAATGAGGACTTTTTCCACATCATTTGTAATATTACGGTCATGATTATACCGAATAATCCCTGGTCATAATCATACCAAGTCCATCTATGCACTACAGGCCATAGATGACTTTCAACAAAATATAAACATGAGGATGATGACAATGATATAAGAATTCAATAAAACAAGTTCAAGAATTAAATTATCCAGGAACTAATAACATCCAAATTTTCAACATGATACTTCTTTGTAGAGTAAAATTCAAGAATGCTCAGAAGTATATTTTTATGAAAAGATACTGGATGAAGCGCAAATATCAAGGTTATTTCACTAATTTCATGGAGTATAGAAGTCAAAACTTTAACCAACTAAGTATAATAAAGAATGAAATAACAAAAGAAATCACCAGGCATGTGGTACTTCGCATAGACAGGTTATTCCAACAGAATAATAAATAACAGAACTAGGTCAGGCGTACTACGCACTGATAGGATATTCCAACAGAATAATAAAGAATGGAATAACAACAAAATCACCATGCATGCGGTACGTTGCATAGACAGGTTATTCCAATAGAATAATAAATAACGGAACCAGGTTTGACGTAAAACGTACAGACAGGATATTCCAACAAAATAATAAAGACGGAACCAGGTCCGGCGTAAAACGCACAGACATGATATTCCAACAGAATAATAAATAATGGAATAACAACAGAATTTCACCATATATTCGGTACTTCGCATAGACAGGTTATTCCAGCAGGATAATAAATATTGGAATAACAGAAGAATTTCACCAAGTATAGGGTAGACCGCGTATACAGGTTATTCCAACAGAATAATAAAGAATAGAATAACAGAAGTTCTCTTCATGAATATGAAAAAAAATAATACCCCTTACGGTACAACAAATAATATCCCTTACCTTTGAAAGAAGAGTACTCCGACTTGTAGGGCGAGGATATACTAGAAGAAAACTTGCACTACGCTCAAAGCTTTCTTAAACTCCAATGAAATATGCTGAAGATTATAGAAGAAGAATTCTCTCTATAGTTTCTCTCTCTAGAGTTTCAGTGAATTCGTAAGAAATAATGAAGGAATGAGCTTCTATTTATAGAGGAATGGACTGAATAGTAACCAATCCATGAACGGTCCAGATCGATTTACTTTAAACGGACGGTCCAGATTGTTTTACAATAAAATATAATATATTCTATATATAATCTAATAAAACGAATAACTTTTAAAAAGATTTTACTATGCAAACACTATGCAGACACTATGCAAACACTATGCATAATAAAATATAATATATTCTAATTATTGTTTAATAAAACGAATAACTTTTTAAAAGTATTCTATTTTATATAAAAAGATTTTACTATTAGCCTAATAAAACGAATAACTTTATAAAAGTATTCTGTTTTATATAAAAAGCTTTTCTGCTTTATTACATTAATAATATCAATAAAACAAAACTGAGTGACTTATCACGTAAGCATCAATAATCAATACCGTGTGCTATTTTGCAACCACGCGTATTAATGTACTTTTAACACCGAATGTTTCAACAATATTAAGGGTAAAACTTCTGCCATTATTTTCATAAAAATATTTTTGTCGTTTTCTCAATCCGACAATAATTCTGTTGTGGGGTCCACCAATAATTGTGCCGTCGTACGAATATTCCCCGACCAATCGAATATTATAAACAACTTGCGTACTTTGTAAAATTTCTAAATATTGCCCACAACTATAACATTATATCAAAATTCATTCCATAATATTTAAAAATGATAATTATAGAAAATTCATCTTTATTCATAAAAGTTGGTGTCTTACACATACGAGAAAGACGTTCAAGTGTATAAGTTTCTTGTATAGGTAAGAAATGAGCAGACTTGGTCAATCTATCAACAATGACCAAAATTGCATTTATGCCTTGAGAAACCTTTGGAAGACCAGTAACGAAATCCATGGTAATGTGCTCCCACTTCCATTCTGGAATTTCAAGTGGTTGCAATGGACCTTTTGGTACATGATGTTCCGCCTTGACTCGTTGACAAGTTAAACACCTTGAGATAAACAACGTTATCTTCCTCTTCGTATTACCCCACCAAAATGTATGTCGAAGATCATGATACATTTTGGTACTCCCAGGATGGATTGCAAACGGTGTATTGTGCGCCTCCATCATGATTTTATACTTTAACTCAGGGTCGTTAGGAACACAAAGTCTGGAGTTGTCTTGAAGTATTCCTTCTTCATCGATTCTTGCTTCCAGCATATCATCTTCTTATACTTTCTTCCTCATATGCATCAGCTCCAGGTTTGTAGCTTGAACAACTTTAACTTTATCGATTAAAGTCGGTTCTACTCGTATATTCGCCATCATCACGTGGGTCCCTGGAATCTTTATCTCTATCTCCATCCTTTTCAAGTCATACAAAACGGGCCTTTGCGTTGACAATATCGCACTCGTACCCACATATGATCTTCTACTCAATGCGTCAGCTACCACGTTTACTTTTCCAGGATGGTATTGAATGGTATGATCATAATCTTTCAACATTTCAAGCCAACGTCGCTATCGCATGTTGAGTTCCTTTTGAGTGAAGAAATATTTGAGACTTTTATGATCCGTAAAGATCTCCACTTTCTCCCCATACAAGTAATGCCTCCAAATCTTTAGTGCAAAAACGACTGCTGCCAACTCTAGATCATGAGTAGGATAATTCCTCTCATATTCTTTGAGTCGTCGAGAGGCATAGGCTATGACTTTCCCATGTTGCATGAGAACACATCCTAACCCTTTGCTCGAAGCATCACTGTAGATGACAAATCCCTCCGAGCCAGATGGTATTGTCAGAACAGGTGCTGAAATGAGTCTTCTTTTGAGTTCTTGAAAACTCTTCTCGCATTACTCACTCTAACCAAATTTTGTATCTTTCTGAGTCAGCTGAGTTAAGGGAGTAGCGATTCGAGAAAACCTTTCTACGAATCTCCGATAATAACCAGCTAAGCCAAGAAAGCTACGTACTTCGGTCACTGATTTAGGTTGCTCCTAGCTTTGAATAGCTTCAATCTTTGCTGGGTCAACAGATATTCCATGACTTGATACCACGTGCCCAAGGAATGCTACTTCCTCAAGCTAGAACTCGCATTTCTTCAACTTGGCATAAAACTTATATTCACGAAGCTTTTGGAGTATCAGCCTCAAGTGTTGCTCATGATCTTCACGACTTTTGGAATAAATAAGGATGTTATCAATAAAGACGACCACAAAGTGATCCAAATATTCCTTGAATACTCGATTCATCATATCCATGAAGGCAGCAGGAGCATTAGTCAATCCAAAGGACATGACTAGGAATTCATAATGCCCCTACCGAGTTCTGAAAGCCGTCTTTGGAATGTCATCGGTTCTAATCTTCAATTGATGATATCCGGAACGAAGATCAATCTTTGAAAAGAATTTGGCGCCTTGCAATTGGTCAAACAGGTCATCAATACGTGGCAATGGGTACCTATTTTTGATGGTGACATGATTCAACTCCCGATAACCAATACAAAGTTCCATACTCCCATCTTTCTTCTTCATGAATAGAACAAGAGCACCCCAAGGAGAAGTACTAGGACGAATAAAGCCAATGTCTAACAATTCCTGCAGTTGGGTCTTTAACTCCTGAAGTTCAATAGGAGCCATTCGATATGGGGCTTTGGAAATAGGTTTTGTACCGGGTTCAAGGTCAATACAAAATTCAATTTCACGCTCTAGGGGTAGGCCAGGAAGTTCTTCAGGGAATACGTCAGGAAATTCATTAACAATAGAAGTATCATTCAAAACTGACGTATTTTTGTTTAGATCCGTGACACGAGCTAAGAAAGCTTGACATCCATTTTTCAATAAACGAATAGATTTATGGCTTGAGATGATAGTGATTGATTTTAATGGTTTGGTTGCTTAAATTCGCATAATAGGTTGGTTAGGAATATGAAAGCTAACAATCTTATGAAAATAATTAATTTTTGCATGATGAGTGGTTAACCAATCAATCCCAAGAATTAAGTCAAATGCAAGTATTTTCAATGAAATAAGATCGATAGGTAATGTAAGGGTACTGATTTTAACCAAACAAGACTTATAAACAATGGATGTAATGAAGGTTTCTCCCAACGGAGTTTCAAGAGATAAGTCAAAGTCTAATTTCTCCGGAGTCAAATTTAAACGTTGAACGTAAGTAGGAGAAATAAAAGAATGGGTAGAACCAGTATCAAATAAGGTATAAACTTTGCTAGAGTTTTTGATAAGCTTACCCGTGATGACCTTGTTCGGGTTCCTTACTTTCTGGGAGGTCATGACAAACGCTCTCCCTTGCACTAATAGCTTTGACTTTTCTGGGACGTTCTTTGGTGCCTCCATCCTAGCTGAACTTGTCTTCGATGAACGAAAAAATTGGGCTAGGTGACCTTCTCTTCCACAATTATAATATGCTTTGGACGACATCGCGCAGTTTGGACTGATGTGTCCTTCCCCTCCGCATTTGAAGTATATGATAGGTGGTCGTTCTCCTTCCTTAACCACGGGTGCTGGTGCTGACGTGTTTCTATCATTGTTGAATCTCCTCTTGTTGAAATGTCCATTCTTATTGTTTTGGCCATGATTACAACCGAAGTGGTTACCATTTCTGGCATGTTGATTCCCTCCAACCTTATTGTCACCGCTTCGATGACTATTATCACTAGTATTATCATTTTGCCGGCTGCCCTATTTTGGTTGGGTTAACTCATTATCACGCTCCAATAACTGAGCACTATTAACAACATCTGAATACAAACACAGTCCGTTAAGGATTCCGTCATTTGGTGATTTTATCATACTACATCATACCGTAGTGGGCTGACGATCCTGAGATCATATCCCACTAAGTAATACTGCATTGATGACTCCATCATTTTTTTATCATCTCTGTACCAGGTTACATGGTATATAGGTGATAAATAAAAATAACTTTTGACATTTCAAATCATCTGCGTCTAGCCGAAATAAGTAGCATAGACCGTACTTTAAACCGTTTCAAAAATGATTACGAGTCTACATTTTTGTTTTCAAAAGCACATAGTGCGTATTTAGCTTGATGTCAAAAATTCGAAGTTTAGCATAGCTAGGAGTTTAGGAAAACCTAACACCTTTACTAATAATCATTTGCTTAACAGTCTATCTGTTCCTATAATCCTCAATTCTTCATTCACACATAACTATACCCAGTTCGTCAAACCACACTTATGAGTTCATAAGTTGCCACAATCATATGAGTTTAAGAACTTGTCCTAGTCAGATCTTTGGCGTCCATTCGCTGAGGGGTTCATAAACATTTCATATAATTATGAGTCAAGAATGTCTCATAAGTATGAGTTTTAAGAACTCGTACTTAATCTTATATTCTCTATCTATCACCTATCTACCTGTTATACACCTGAGAATTGAGTCATCCTCTTAATGTGCATATAACAAATAGCGCGACATAAACATTTCAATGATTATCAGTGCCAAAAACTAAGTGGTTTTTACACCAAGTACAATTTAGCTCCCATACGAAGAATCATACAACTCAGCTGCCGACATGAGTCCTTAATTGAATCCCCACCTAACACTAACCCCTTCTCCATACGAATTTAATTCGTATTTATAATTCTCTTCTGGATCTGTACCAATTTATAGTACAATTCATACACAGCAATCTTGCTGTAAACTTTCCAATCAACAGATTGATTCTTTCCGGCTGTCATAGCCTTATCAGATCACGGAATGATCTCATCGTATATATTATGATTTACTTCTATATCTTGATCATTTTATTTTACGATCTCTCATAACTGCACTTTCAGTATTTTAGACTCAATCTATTCCCCACTACTGTTTAACTTTATTATCAGAGTTAGGGAACTCTTTGTCTTTATACTCGCCGATATTCATCTTTAAATCTTATCGATCAACTAACTCTATATGAGTTAGTACTTATCCTAATCATTGCGGTTATTAGTCTCAGGTATTCCTACCTAAGCTTCATAACCAACAGCTTTGATACCAACCTGTGACGACCCCAAATCCAGGTACTTGAAACCCGAACTTGGTGTTTCACGATACCATTTCAATAAGCTGAATAATGCAATAATAATATTGCAGTCAAACTTAATTTACATACATCAAAGTTTACTCCCCAGGTACGAGACCTTCAAATACATTCCATACGATACCTGAATAGATACCAATACTGACTATAACCATTAACTCATAATATAACTCATTCGAACAGTTTTCCTTTCTCCTTGTTCGTGCCTGAGCCTTCAGGTTGCTCATACATAACTGAAAACATTTAATTTAAGCAAGGATGAGCATTTGAGTGCCCAGCAAGTAATAACAATTATATATATAAGCTGAAAGAATATAAGTATTCTTTTTACATAACACTTCTACAACGAATTGAAAGTTGTGAAGTAATCTGTACTGATAAAAAATTCACATAACAACTCTCTTTCAAATTCTTTAAATTTGGCTCTGGCTCTACCCTTGAATAGGGTTTAAGAAACATACTATGAACATTCTTTTTCATTTTCGAAAAAGTTTAGCAGAAATCCATCCTCAAACCGTCATAACCTACGGGCACGGAGGGTGATCAGCCCCCGTTGTACCTTGTATTAATCAATACTACATAACTTGAACGAAATTCATCGCTCACTCTATCCGCCTTGGGCGCAAAAATTTCCCATATAGAAATGTTCATACATGTCTGGTTCCAAACCCAAAGGTTTTTAATCTTGCTCAACAATAATATGTAGTTCAACATATATGTATATACGGGTAATTGACAAAGGTGTATCAACATTTGAATAAATGCCATGATTATCCAAGTGGGGACACTTGTATAACCATTTAGAAATCAATGAACAGAATATATATATCTGAATTAACATGTTGATAATCAAAGCGTACATAATCTGTACAGGAATAGAATAATTCTGAAATATTCTTACTCATGTCCATTGCATAAAGAAATGCAAAGTTAAGATACTTGCCTGATTCACTGATTACAAATCTCAACTTAGGTTTTATCTCTTTATCACAACCTATCAATAATCAGATCATTCGTTCGATTGGAACAATATATCTTAACACATAGTACTGTCTATTACAGTCAGCACATAGTCTAATCACATAATCACAGTGATCATACTTTTAGTTCCTATTCTATACTTGAAATATTTTTATACATTTTTCAAATATCTCATCCATGCTCTTACAGTAGCATTTTCTTTCTTTTATAAGTTCTGACATTTGTCGGCGTACCGACAGCTTTATCGGGTAAATACTGAGTCTAAGACTCTTATTCTATAACTCAACATCTGTAAATGTCAGACATTTTGTTTTTAAACATTTTCAGAATTTCTAGAAATTGAAAAATTTAAAATAATTCAAATCTGTCACTAAAGGGCCTATAGTGATATAACTGTTACTATAGGTGTTCTTCATCAAATTCAGAACTTCATAACAGGTTCTCAAGTCAGCTAGTTTGACCGACTATAACTTTCAAATATCGGAATCATAATTAAATGATTTAAACATTAAACAATTCCATTATCATTAATAGTTTAATTAATACTAAACTATTAATTGAACCATTGCCAAAATATAAAAGTTATTTATAATAACTCAAACTATTTTTAAAACATTTATATTACCCTTAAATGATTTTTAAAATAATAAAAATCATTTTTAAATAATTACCATTAATATTTAAATATTAATGTACTATTTATCCAAATATTAAAAGTTATTAATTATAACTTAAAATATTTTTAAATTCATATTTTCATTTAAAATGATTTTTATAATATAAAAATAAATTTTAAACTAAATTATTTAATATAATCATTAAATAACTTTAATATCATTAATAATAATTAATTAATGAAATTCATCACAAAGTATTAAAAGTCATCACAAATAACTCATTTACATAATCAATTCCAAGCCAAAATAAACATAGTAAACTAACTAGTTTATTAACAAACTAAATAAACTTCAAAATTTCAAACTTTAACTAACAATTAAATACATTACAAAAATTAAATAAGAAACATACCCGGAAATACGAATTCCACAAACTGAATACGCACTTCCACGCCAAAATTTAACTAAAGAGATCTTTATAAAAAGTCCTCCCACAACAAAGCCTTTCTTAAAAATTGGAGGCCTTATTGTTGGTGAATGAAACAAAGGCCAAGCCCTTCTATTTATAGGTTTAGAAAATGGTGAAGTTCTCAATTTAGTCGATGTGGGACTTGGTTTAAACTAATCTTTCAATAGCTCACTTTGCGATTTTCTTACGCATTGCTCATAACTCTGATTAATCTGATTTTTGGATATGTTATACATGGTATGTAAGACTATTTTTAAAAAATATGAATTACCCAATTCGGGTTCATTAGGTAGCCCAAACAGTGCGTCAAAAGTAGACGTTCATAACAGTTTTCAATTTCGTTTCAGCTTTACCCTCTCTCGCTAAAACAGTCATAACTTTTTCGTTTCAAAACATTTTTGAGCGATTCTTGAGCCCACGCGAAGCTAACTTCTGGGGCTACAACATTTATTCTTTGACCATTTCCAAATTCAAAACACAGAATTCTGAAAAATTCGTTCAAGGTGACTGCCCCGAGTTGGTTAGACAGTTTTGACGCGACTACTTTGAATGGTCATAACTCTTTGCTCCGAAGTCAGAATTAGTCCGTTCCAGAGTCTATGGAAAGGTAATTCAGTGTACTATAACATACCAAAAGCCCAGAAGGTTTTGGAAATATTAACTGATCGAAACAGTATCCCGAATAGCACATCCCGCTGCTGACTTTTAGTTTTGAGAAATTTGACACATTTCCTTCCAATCACCGTAATTCCCTCATCCGAGGTCAGAATGAGGTCATTCCAAATCCTATGGTTTCCTAACTCAGTGCACTACATCATATCAAAAGTCCAGACCTTTTAAAGCACAAAAAATAGACGAGAATGCCCCCATTACAGACTGCCCAAAAATAGTTTATCATGATCGGTCAACCATGTTTGACCATCTATAACTTCTAATCTATACTTGATATGGACTTGATTCTTTTTGCAGATTAAAGACCATATAACAAGCTACACATAAAAACTTAAAAACAACAAAAATCATGATCGATCAAAGATCTATAAGCTCTGACATTTGACGAAAAAATCACATAAATGAAAATTTTCAAATTTCTTAAATCTTCAAATTCGTGTACTTTGATGTTACGGGTCTTTGATTTATCAACCCATATCATCAATTAACATCATATTACACAACTTTAAACAATCAACTGCATCAAATAACATCGAATCAAAGGATTTCTAGGTTTAGTGTTCTTATACTTTTTTTTTGCCAAAAAGGGTATTTTGGTCATTTCACATATAATTTCAAGGGCAATCTTGTAATATTTAATCACTAGATTTAATTCTTACAATTTACCAATTAACTTCTATCATTTGGTAAATTAAAACACTTATACAACAACATCGAAATTAAATCCGGTAATTAAAATTACGGTTCTATAATTATCTGTGTATGTTACTAACACAGTCGTTATGGTTTCTAACTTCAACCGGTTAGGGTTATAATAATTAGGGTTTGTCCTAATTATCGACGTACAACAATAATTAGGGTTTCTTCTAATTACCGATATTCTTATACACAGTAACTTCATATACACAGTCACTACTCAGTCATATCTCATAACTGAGTTTAATAATTAGGGTTTCACAGCATGATAATATGCTATGACCTAATTGACCGTCATTGCTCAATATTATCTGTCCGCACATACACAGTACGTAATTATGGTACTGTAAAATCATAATATAATATTATTATTCTCATCTCTTGATCACAATCCCAATCCAGGGTTTGAATCTCATATCTGACTTATTCTTCGTACACAACATCAATAATCAAGTTAAAATAATTAACTTAAATATTCTGAACAATTCATATAATAAAATATTTATTATATAAATCTAATTATCACTTCATATATTATTTCCAATCATGTTTTCATGGAAAATAATTAATAAAAACATTTCGGCTTACAGAAATTTATTACCATATAATTTGTGGTAAATAATAATTCCAAAATTATTTCTAATTTTTCAAGAAATAAATATATTCACATTTATCGTTCACTTTACTTGACACTTAGTCTCGTCATTAAAAAAAAAAAATTATACACAAAATTTCTTATTTATTTTATATAAAAAATCTCGGGTTATTACATTCACCCTCCCTTATAAGGATTCCGTCCCCGGAATCACCGCTTTAAAAACTTATATGCAGAAGGGTACATAACATATAATCATTGTACGTAGATCTCGATCATACTTGATCGAACTGATCTTTAATTATTCTTCATAACATTTGTCTATCTGATTAAGCAGAAATATAAGATATATAAGTTATTCAAATAGCACCTGGAGTTCTGTTTCCAGCTGCCACCGTATCCTGGACCGTCATGTTGTAAACCCTCGGAGTTACTTTCGTTGGGTTAATGGTTGAGTTTGGTCCTGAAATTGCTAACGTCCCACTGTTTCTCCCCGTGGTTACGTTTCCTGCCTCCATTCCCCTCTGTGGACAGTTCCTCACCTTATGCTCAGTCGATCCACATATGAAGCATCCATTGATCATCCTTGAGTTGGGGCAGTTGGGAGAGATATGACCCTCTTGCTCGCACTTGTAGCATACAAACTTGCCCTTCAGACACTCGCCAGAGTGATTCTTCCCGCAGTTCTTGCACTGCACTACCTGCTTCTTTGTACCTTCTTGCTTCACTTGCACGTTCTCAGAAAAATTCCTCATTCTTTTCTCACCCCTATTCCCACTACTACTTTCTATCTTTACTGCTCCTCCTGACTTGCTTTTGTTCTTCTTCTCCTTGTGGTAGAGGCTCATGGCCTCACTTCCTTGTTCAGCTATGATAGCCTTCTCCATGAGTGCTACAAAAGTATTGATTTGTAGTACTGACACCTTATTACAGAGCCAGGATTTTAAGCCCAGCTCAAATCTCCTTGCCTTCCTAGCCTCTGTATCCACTTGATGTGGAGCAAACCTAACCAACTCATTAAATTTTGCGGCATACTCCGCAACAGTCATGTTATCCTGCTTTAACTCCAGGAATTTCACCTCCATTCTAGACTGCATAGTAACAGAGAGATAGTTTTCGAAAAATAAATCCTTAAACTTATCCCAAGTAATTTCTTCTTCTCCTGCCCGAGTTTTATTTGCCTCCCACCAAAAGTTAGCTTCCCCTTTCATCATATAAGTGGCAAAAGCGGTCTTTTGCCCCGCATCTACTCTAGCGATTACGAACGCCTTCTCTATCTCGTTCACCCAAGTCTGGGCTTCTATAGGGTTAGCTGATCCTCTGAATTCTGGTGGTCCTACGGCTTTGAAGTCTTTGAATTTTGCCAAGCGATTGTCTGGCTGGTTTCCCGCAACTGGTGTTCCCTGCTGCATAGCCTGAGCTACCATGTTTGCAAAGTTTTGCATCAGTTCTGACTGTCATTCCCCAGCATTAGTAGATTCTTCTATCCTTTGGTTTCGAGTTTGACGTTTTGGCGGCATTATCTGGTTAAATAAAACCATAAATTATACCCTTACATTTTAAACCTTATTGCATAAGATTAATGTATTAAACTCGTTTCATTTCTCAAACTTAAATTCATATTCATTTATCGAATATTTATATAGCATATCCTTCTTTAATCAACAACTATCCCTTTGTGACTACGAAAGTTGGGATTTAAAATCTTAACCAACCTAAAAGTTGAAAATAGTTCATTACTTATCACACATATTACATAACCTAACCCATACTACTTATTTACCAAGCCTTTTTCTCGGACATTCATTCGCTCGATGTCCTTCCATCCCATAATTAAAACATCCACCTTTTTTATAGTCGGGGCAACGAGGAGAGGTTTGTCTTTCAAGGCCGCAAATATACATATCTTCTTCCCTTTCTTCTTATCAGGTTTTCCTAAGTCAGGATCTTCTATCTTTCTTTCTTTACACGATGTGTTGCTTGAGGCTCCATCTGGTCAATTTGGGTTTTGAGCTTATCCTACTCTTCCATTATTTCCATTAATGTCTGACGCAACAACTTTTTTATCTTCACATCTTACAATAACTACTCACTAGGAGTTTACATATTCTAAACATTCACAAAAACTAGGTTGTCACAATAACCTTTATTTAATCATCTCAGATTCTACTCGTATGCAACGAGTTTACACTATTTCATATCCATCATCACATTCTACCCAATACACCTCTCACAAGAGTAAAAGTTTTCAAATTGTGCTGAGGGGTCATATAGACCATGAACACAGAGTTTTAACGGTATTCATACAGCAAAACAAAACATTACCTGGTATGTTTACAATCACAAAGAAGGTAAACTACCATTAATAGTACTTTAGGTGATTAGCCTATTGTACCCCTCCGTCATGCATAACGTATTAATCATACCTAGCGAATATTTACGCTATTAGATTGGATCATTTATCCAAACAACATTGTTCACCTCAGTCTTATCATAGGATTCCGCACCAAACAATTTGGTTCGGGAAATTTCTTTCAATGAACACTTAGAGTTTTCATAAACATTAGTCTAGCTGATTCAAATAGCATAGACTCATATCAATAATTCAATTCAATCGAATTATTTAAGTATAGCCAAACCCCGTTGGCAAATTAAACTTTTTAAAAACATTTTTCGAGAATGACGTCATGATGCCGCACTGTATTTACAGTCCGTTGAGGATTCCATCATTTGGTGATTTTATCATACTACATCATACCGTAGTGGGCTGACGATCCTGAGATCATATCCCACTAAGTAATACTGCATTGATGACTCCATCATTTTTTTTATCATCTCTGTACCAGGTTACATGGTATATAGGTGATAAATAAAAATAACTTTTGACATTTCAAATCATCTGCGTCTAGCCGAAATAAGTAGCATAGACCGTACTTTAAACCATTTCAAAAATGATTACGAGTCTACATTTTTGTTTTCAAAATCACATAGTGCGTATTTAGCTTGATGTCAAAAATTCGAAGTTTAGCATAGCTAGGAGTTTAGGAAAACCTAACACCTTTACTAATAATCATTTGCTTAACAGTCTATCTGTTCCTATAATCCTCAATTCTTCATTCACACATAACTATACCCAGTTCGTCAAACCACACTTATGAGTTCATAAGTTGCCACAATCATATGAGTTTAAGAACTTGTCCTAGTCAGATCTTTGGCGTCCATTCGCTGAGGGGTTCATAAACATTTCATATAATTATGAGTCAAGAATGTCTCATAAGTATGAGTTTTAAGAACTCGTACTTAATCTTATATTCTCTATCTATCACCTATCTACCTGTTATACACCTGAGAATTGAGTCATCCTCTTAATGTGCATATAACAAATAGCGCGACATAAACATTTCAATAATTATCAGTGCCAAAAACTAAGTGGTTTTTACACCAAGTACAATTCAGCTCCCATACGAAGAATCATACAACTCAGCTGCCGACATGAGTCCTTAATTGAATCCCCACCTAACACTAACCCCTTCTCCATACGAATTTAATTCGTATTTATAATTCTCTTCTGGATCTGTACCAATTTATAGTACAATTCATACACAGCAATCTTGCTGTAAACTTTCCAATCAACAGATTGATTCTTTCCGGCTGTCATAGCCTTATCAGATCACGGAATGATCTCATCGTATATATTATGATTTACTTCTATATCTTGATCGTTTTATTTTACGATCTCTCATAACTGCACTTTCAGTATTTTAGACTCAATCTATTCCCCACTACTGTTTAACTTTATTATCAGAGTTAGGGAACTCTTTGTCTTTATACTCGCCGATATTCATCTTTAAATCTTATCGATCAACTAACTCTATATGAGTTAGTACTTATCCTAATCATTACGGTTATTAGTCTTAGGTATTCCTACCTAAGCTTCATAACCAACAGCTTTGATACCAACCTGTGACGACCCCAAATCCAGGTACTTAAAACCCGAACTTGGTGTTTCACGATACCATTTCAATAAGCTGAATAATGCAATAATAATATTACATTCAAACTTAATTTACATACATCAAAGTTTACTCCCCAGGTACGAGACCTTCAAATACATTCCATATGATACCTGAATAGATACCAATACTGACTATAACCATTAACTCATAATATAACTCATTCGAACAGTTTTCCTTTCTCCTTGTTCGTGCCTGAGCCTTCAGGTTGCTCATACATAACTGAAAACATTTAATTTAAGCAAGGATGAGCATTTGAGTGCCCAGCAAGTAATAACAATTATATATATAAGCTGAAAGAATATAAATATTCTTTTTACATAACACTTCTACAACGAATTGAAAGTTGTGAAGTAATCTGTACTGATAAAAAATTCACATAACAACTCTCTTTCAAATTCTTTAAATTTGGCTCTGGCTCTACCCTTGAATAGGGTTTAAGAAACATACTATGAACATTCTTTTTCATTTTCAAAAAAGTTTAGCAGAAATCCATCCTCAAACCGTCATAACCTACGGGCACGGAGGGTGATCAGCCCCCGTTGTACCTTGTATTAATCAATACTACATAACTTGAACGAAATTCATCGCTCACTCTATCCGCCTTGGGCGCAAAAATTTCCCATATAGAAATGTTCATACATGTCTGGTTCCAAACCCGAAGGTTTTTAATCTTGCTCAACAATAATATGTAGTTCAACATATATGTATATACGGGTAATTGACAAAGGTGTATTAACATGTGAATAAATGCCATGATTATCCAAGTGGGGACACTTGTATAACCATTTAGAAATCAATGAACAGAATATATATATCTGAATTAACATGTTGATAATCAAAGCGTACATAATCTGTACAGGAATATAATAATTCTGAAACATTCTTACTCATGTCCATTGCATAAAGGAAATGCAAAGTTAAGATACTTGCCTGATTCGCTGATTACAAATATCAACTTAGGTTTTATCTCTTTATCACAACCTATCAATAATCAGATCATTCGTTCGACTAGAACAATATATCTTAACACATAGTACTGTCTATTACAGTCAACACATAGTCTAATCAGATAATCACAGTGATCATACTTTTAGTTCCTATTCTATACTTGAAATATTTTTATACATTTTTCAAATATCTCATCCATGCTCTTACAGTAGCATTTTCTTTCTTTTATAAGGTCTGATATTTATCGGCGTACCAAAAGATTTATCGGGTAAATACTGAGTCTAAGACTCTTATTCTATAACTCAACATCTGTAAATATCAGACATTTTATTTTTAAACATTTTCAGAATTTCTAGAAATTGAAAAATTTAAAATAATTCAAATCTGTCACTAAAGGGCCTATAGTGATATAACTGTTACTATAGGTGTTCTTCATCAAATTCAGAACTTCATAACAGGTTCTCAAGTCAGCTAGTTTGACCGGCTATAACTTTCAAATATCGGAATCATAATTAAATGATTTAAACATTAAACAATTCCATTATCATTAATAGTTTAATTAATACTAAACTATTAATTGAACAATTGCCAAAATATAAAAGTTATTTATAATAACTCAAACTATTTTTAAAACATTTATATTACCCTTAAATGATTTTTAAAATAATAAAAATCATTTTTAAATAATTACCATTAATATTTAAATATTAATGTACTATTTATCCAAATATTAAAAGTTATTAATTATAACTTAAAATATTTTTAAATCCATATTTTCATTTAAAATGATTTTTATAATATAAAACTATTTTTTAAACTAAATTATTTAATATAATCATTAAATAACTTTAATATCATTAATAATAATTAATTAATGAAATTCATCACAAAATATTAAAAGTCATCACAAATAACTCATTTACATAATCAATTCCAAGCCAAAATAAACATAGTAAACTAACTAGTTTATTAATAAACTAACTAAACTTCAAAAATTCAAACTTTAACTAACAATTAAATACATTACAAAAATTAAATAAGAAACATACCCGGAAATAAAAATTCCACAAACTGAATACGCACTTCCACGCCAAAATTTAACTAAGGAGATCTTTATAAAAAGTCCTCCCATAACAAAGCATTTCTCAAAAATTGGAAGCCTTATTGTTGGTGAATGAAACAAAGGCCAAGCCCTTCTATTTATAGGTTTAGAAAATGGTGAAGTTCTCAATTTAGTCGATGTGGGACTTGGTTTAAACTAATCTTTCAATAACTCACTTTGCGATTTTCTCACGCATTGCTCATAACTCTGATTAATCTGATTTTTGGATATGTTATACATGGTATGTAAGACTATTTTTAAAAAATATGAATTACCCAATTCGGGTTCATTAGGTAGCCCAAACAGTGCGTCAAAAGTAGACGTTCATAACAGTTTTCAATTTCGTTTCAGCTTTACCCTCTCTCGCTAAAACAGTCATAACTTTTTCGTTTCAAAACATTTTTGAGCGATTCTTGAGCCCGCGCGAAGCTAACTTCTGGGGCTACAACTTTTATTCTTTGACCATTTCCAAATTCAAAACAAAGAATTCCAAAAAATTCGTTCAAGGTGACTGCCCCGAGTTGGTTAGACAGTTTTGACGCGACTACTTTGAATGGTCATAACTCTTTGCTCCAAAGTCAGAATTAGTCTATTCCGGAGTCTATGGAAAGGTAATTCAGTGTACTATAACATACCAAAAGTCCAGAAGGTTTTGGAAATATTAACTGATTAAAACAGTGTCCCGAATAGCACATCCCGTTGTTGACTTTCAGTTTTGAGAAATTTTACAAATTTCCTTCCAATCACCGTAATTCCCTCATCCGAGGTCAGAATGAGGTCATTCCAAATCCTATGGCTTCCTAACTCAGTGCACTACATCATATCAAAAGCCCAGACCTTTTAAAGCACAAAAAGTAGACGAGAATACCCCCATTATAGACTGTCCAAAAATAGTTTATCATGATCGGTCAACCATGTTGGACCATCTATAACTTCTAATCTATACTTGATATGGACTTGATTCTTTTTGTAGATTAAAGACCATTTAACAAGCTACACATAAAAACTTAAAAACAACAAAAATCATGATCGATCAAAGATCTATAAGCTCTGACATTTGACGAAAAAATCACATAAATGAAAATTTTCAAATTTCTTAAATCTTCAAATTCGTGTACTTTGATGTTACGGGTCTTTGATTTATCAACCCATATCATCAATTAACATCATATTACACAACTTTAAACAATCAACTGCATCAAATAACATCGAATCAAAGGATTTCTAGGTTTAGTGTTCTTATACTTTTTTTTGCCAAAAAGGGTATTTTGGTCATTTCACATATAATTTCAAGGGCAATCTTGTAATATTTAATCAATAGATTTAATTCTTACAATTTACCAATTAACTTCTATCCTTTGGTAAATTAAAACACTTATACAACAACATCAAAATTAAACCCGGTAATTAAAATTAGGGTTCTATAATTATCTGTGTATGTTACTAACACAGTCGTTATGGTTTCTAACTTCAACCGGTTAGGGTTATAATAATTAGGGGTTGTCCTAATTATCGACGTACAACAATAATTAGGGTTTCTTCTAATTACCGATATTCTTATACACAGTAACTTCATATACACAATCACTACTCAGTCATATCTCATAACTGAGTTTAATAATTAGGGTTTCACAGCATGATAATATGCTATGACCTAATTGACCCTCATTGCTCAATATTATCTGTCCGCACATACACAGTACGTAATTATGGTACTGTAAAATCATAATATAATATTATTATTCTCATCTCTTGATCACAATCCCAATCCAGAGTTTGGATCTCATATCTGACTTATTTTTCGTACACAACATCAATAATCAAGTTAAAATAATTAACTTAAATATTCTGAACAATTCATATAATAAAATATTTATTATATAAATCTAATTATCACTTCATATATTATTTCCAATCATGTTTTCATGGAAAATAATTAATAAAAACATTCCGGCATACAGAAATTTATTACCATATAATTTGTGGTAAATAATAATTCCAAAATTATTTCTAATTTTTCAAGAAATAAATATATTCACATTTATCGTTCACTTTACTTGACACTTAGTCTCGTCATTAAATAAAAAAAATTTATACACAAAATTTTTTATTTATTTTATATAGAAAATCTCGGGTTATTACAGTTGTTGTTTGCCTGCGGATTGTCGCCTTCCTGATTCACATTATCCTGATTATTGATCTGTGGATACTCAACGGTCTCCTGTGCTCCATTGCTAATCTCAACATTCTCGGATGCCATTTTTAAATATTGCCACAAAACAAAGGTTAATTGACATTAAATATATTATCTCTATACTCTGACCGACCAATCAAATGCCAAATAAACTTAGGTAGGTCATACTAGCGAAGAATTCCCCGTCTCTCCCCTCCTAGTTCGTGTCTCACATCTTAGCCAGGGATCATATCCCTAAGCTTTGATACCAACTGTGACGCCCCCAAAATAGGTATACATCACCTATTTTGAGTCGCCAAATACATGGTACAGAATACAAATACAATCTTTAATATACAACAAGAGAGCTGTGAGTTTTAATACAAATATTGTCTTCTAGACAATATCCACTCTCAGAATAAGTCCTCATTACATTTATTATCACACTATTTAACAGAATAGTGAGGACTACTAATACTATCATCTGGACCGTCACTCCATTCCCCGACTAGTCCCGGCTATGTTTTCATTTCCTGAAGAGAACAGTGAGAGAAAGGGTGAGCTCAACTAGCCTAGGAAGAAATATTATGACTAAGATAATGCTGAATAAATTATCATTAGTCTTCAACAATGTTAAACTGTTAAAATATAATAGACATCAAGTTTAACTGCAGCGGAACAAACAATCCATTAAAAGAGTCAAGTAGAGAATAAAATCTACTATCTTTTATGATTTAAAAGGTTTTTCATCACTTTTATCTTTGGGACTCAACTTAATAAATAAACCACATCATCCTTGCTCTACGGCCAAGGATATTCATTAGTATCACAACCACAAATTATCCATGCACTACGGGCCAAGGATATTTGTGTATTCATCAATGGTCATGATCATGCCAACAACTGTCCATCAATGCACTACGGGCTAATGAGGAACCACATCATTTGTAACATTATGGTCATGATTACACCGAATAATTCCTGGTCATAATCATACCAAGTCCATCTATGCACTACAGGCCACAGATGACTTTTAACAAAATATAAACATGAGGATGATGACAATGATATAAGAATTCAATAAAACAAGTTCAAAAATTAATTTATCCAGGAACTAATAGCGTCCAAATTGTCAACATGATACTTCTTTGTAGAGTAAAATTTAAGAATGCTCAGAAGAATATTTCCATGAAAGATACTGGATGAAGCGCAAATATCTAGGATATTCCACTAATTTCATGGAGTATAGAGGTCAAAATTTTAACCAACTGAGTATAATAAAGAATGGAATAACAAAAGAAATCACCATGTATGAGGTACTTCGCATAAACATGTTATTCCAACAGAATAATAAATAACGGAACCAGGTCAGGCATAATACGCACCGACAGGATATTCCAACAGAATAATAAAGAATGGAATAACAACAGAAATTACCATGCATGCGGTACTTCGTATAGATAGGTTATTCCAATAGAATAATAAATAACGAAACCAGGTCCGGCGTAAAACGCACAGACATGATATTCCAACAGAATAATAAAGACAGAACTAGGTCCGGCGTAAAACGCACAGACAGGATATTCCAACAGAATAATAAAGAATGGAATAACAACAGAATTTCACCATGTATACGGTACTTTGTAAAATTTCTAAATATTACCCACAACTATAAAATTATATCAAATTCATTCAAAAATAATAATTATAGAAAATTCATCTTTATTCATAAAAGTTAGGGACTTACAATATCTACTATCTTTTACGAATTAAAAGTGTATAATCAATATGTTATCACCGAGACTTAGCTTAATAAATAATCTACATCATCGAATCATCCCTGCACTACGGCCAAGGATATTCATGTAATCATCAATGGTCATCATTATACCGAATAATTCCTGGTTATAATCATACCAATAACTGTCCATCAATGCACTACGGGCCAATGAAGACTTTCACCACATCATCTATAACATTATAGGTCATGATTATACTGAATGATCCCTTGTCATAATCATACCAATAAACAATTCATCTATGCACATAAGCCAAAGATACTCATCAATCACTAGTTCATCTTTGCATGTAAGCCAAAGATATACAACTGTAAAACCAATAATCAACAGTCCATCTTCGCACGTAAGCCAAATATATACAATTATAAAACCAATAATTAATAGTCCATCTTTGCACGTAAACCAAAGATATACAATTGTAAAACCAATAATCAACAGTCCATCTTTGCACGTAAGCCAACGATATACAATTGTAAAACCGATAATTAACAGTCCATCTTTGCACGTAAGCCAAAGATGACTTTCATCATAATATAAGCATGAGGATGATGACAATGATATTAGCCTTAATCAAACAAAATCAAGGATAAATATCAAAGACTTTAAATTTATCTAGAGTTTAAAAATATCCAAATTGTCAACATGATACTGCTTTGTGGAGTAATATTCAAGAATAATATTCTTGTACCAAAAATAATTTGGACAGAAAAGAAATATATTTTTCAGGTAAATAGTACCCCACAATAGTACCCTATAAATAGTACTTAAGGAATAGTACCTCGTGAATAGTACCCCGACATGAAAAGTACCCCAAATACCCGAGTGAATAATATTCGGGTGAATAGTAATTTGGGTGAATAGTAATCCGTGAACAGTAACTCGTGAATAGTACTCCGACACGAAAAGTGCCCCGAATACCCGAGTGAATAATACTAGAGTGAATAGTAATTGGGTGAATAGTAACCCGTGAATAGTAACTCGTAAAAAAATACCAAAGAAAATGATATTCCATAACGAGTACAAAAGAAATGATATCTCATACGAGTATAATAGAATATACAAAACTACAAATGGATTTTCACCCGCCATGCGGTAATCCATGTAGACATATCATTTTCACAATTTAATAAAGAATGAATACAAAGGATCATTCACCATGCATGTGGTAATCCACATAGACAGGTTATTCTAACAGAATAATAAAGAATGGAATAACAGAAGAATTCACTAGGCATGCGATAGACCGCACAGACAGGTTATTCCCAACCGAATAATAAAGAATGGAACAAGGTCATGCGTAATCCGCACAGACAGGATATTCCAATAGAATAATAAAAATGGAACCAGGTCATGCGTAATCCGCACAGACTGGATATTCCACTAGAATAATAAAGAATAGAATAACAACCAAATTCACCAGGCATGCGATAGACCGCACAGACAGGTTATTCCAACAGAATAATAAAGAATGGAATAACAGAAGAATTTCACCATGTATGCGGTACTTCGCATAGACATGTTATTCCAACATAATTAAAAAGAATAGAATAACAACTCTTATGAGTATTGAAAGAAAATATCTCTCTTCATGAATACGAAAGAATAATACCCCTTACCTTAGAAGAAACTGGATACTGGAATAGTGAGGTAGCAAACTTCTCTTCTTCTTTTTCTCTATAATTTCTCTATAATAATTGCTCTATAGCTTTAGTGAATTGGTGAAAAATAATGAAGGAATGAGCTTCTATTTATAGGAAAATATAGCTTCTATAATTGCATATTTTGGGGCTCGAAATATTACAGTATAATACCTTCATCTTTTCCTTCATTTTTAATTTAGTCATGCAAGTATTATCAAACTTGTACCACCTCCCCTAATAGTAAATCATGTGAATCAATAGTAAATCATGTGACTCAATAGTTCTAAACATGTGAAAAAATTAATTATAGTATAGTACCTTCATCTATATCTCTATTTTTAACTTAGTCATGCAAGTATTATTAAACTTGCACCAACTCCCCTAATAATAAATGAATGTGATTCAATAGTACACACATGTGAACAAATAGTTATAATCATGTGAATTAATAGCAATTAATTGCTCATTTATATAATTAATTACCCGATTGGTCAATATAACTTCCAGACATCAATTATTATCGAAATAAATGTCGGTTTCCACTAACACTAATAATTTCCACACAATGTAACTATTAATTTCATAGTTAATCAACACGAACTTATTCATCATTAATATTATAATTCACAATATTTAACAACCAGGTCGTTCCCCAGGAAAGAGGGGGATTTCCGATAAGGATTTTTCCTTATTGGCGCGTAATTAGGTGACCAAACCTTTCCCTGACAGAACTTCTAAACATTTTCAATATTGAACATAATAATATAAATAACTTTATTGTTTCAATTATTGATTTAATAATATATCATATTATACAGATGATAGTGTGACAATAATTGAATCAATAATATGAGAGATATGATGCTGCAATTACTGTAGCAATAATTAAGTATAACTGAGTGACTTCTCACTTAAGCATCAATAATCAATTCTGTGTGCTACTATGTAACCACACGTATTACTGTACTTTTACTACCGAGTAGTTCAACAGTTTTAACGGTAACACTTTCGCTGTTTTTTTTATTAAAAGATAATTCTATCATTTTCTAAATAAGACAATACTTCCTTTGTGGGGTTCACAAATGATTGTGCCGTCGTACGAATATATCCCGACAAAAAATATATTCCCCAACCAAACGAATATTTTATAACAACTTGCATGCTTTAAAAATTTTTCACATATCAGTCTTAACTTTAACCTTTTATCAATTTAACCATTTACTAAATAGAATAATTATATGAAAATTGAATATTTTCATTTCATGAAATTCGGGGTCTCACAATCTCCCCTCCTTATGAAATTTATCCTTCAAAATTTACATACCTAGTAGTTCGAAAAGATGAGAATACCTTGCATTCTTTTCGGAATGTACATTCCCGATTATTTCCTCTATATCATGATTTTCCCATTGCTCATCTCCTGTATTTCAAATATCATTCTAGAATATACCTTCAAAATAAAGGTTAATTGACATATCACAATTTGTCAACTTATCAAGTAAACAATTTCAGCTTAGGTAAGTCACACACTAACGAAGTATATTACTCGTCTCTCCCCTACTAGTTCTAGACTCATATCTCTGCCAGCGACAATATCCATAAGCTCTTATACCATTTGTGACGCCCCTAAAATAGGTCCACACGACCCATTCTGAGTCTCCAGATATCATACTATAAAAATCAAATACAAACTTTATTTATACAACTGTTGAACTGTCGTGCAGAATACGACCACAGTTAAACTGTGAGTTTTAATACAAATGTATGTAACTCTCATGGTGCCTCGACCACAACCTTACAATTGTACTTTACATAAAAGTATAGTCAGAAACTGTTTTATAAATTAAAATCTTTGGAAAGTGCTCAAGGAAACCTTCGTACATAGGAGACCATGAATCTAAGTTATAATAGATATCATATGTCCAGAGAATTATCCTTGGTTGACCCAATAGACCCCAAAGAAAAATGAGAAGATTACTATCATGTTCCTTCCAATGGTGAGTCTTCTCTTGACATATAACTATCTCCACCGTCTGCAATTGAACATTATGTTTCAACCAAACTCCAAGATCATATAGGTATTGCTCGTAGATGTACTTAGTAAGTGGATGTACACAACCCTGTCTTATGATAACACGAGGTTGTATGTCATTAGACATCTTGTATGATAGTGACAAAGCACTGTTCCAAAGTTGGGTTCGCCTCACCCTATTTGGTTCACCAAAATTAAATATCAAATGACGTATACAATACGACACACTTATCTAAAGTTCTCAATAAAATTATTTCCATACTATTTAGGGAGAACCTCAACAACTATAGACCAACGTTCTATTCTCTTGTTACCCCCGCTCGACCCAACTACACTCTTATTACCTGAAAGGAATTGTGAAGCAAAAAGGGTGAGCACAACTAGCCCAGTAAAGAATATCATGATTAAAGATAATTTACATCATCAATAGCCTTCATCAGTAATAAATCAGAGATTTAAAACACATGGTAGATGATAAAACTTTTCAACCATAGTTGCAATGGAATGAGTAATCCATTAAAAGAGTTAAATAAACCATCAGGTTTATTATCTTCTCCATGTTAAAAGTCCACCAATAATGTTTTATCCCTGCAACATCAATCAACAATTCCTATCCACAATCATATGAATAACTCATAATCATAATTGTAATTCTAAATTCCTCTTCGCACCCAGGACGAAGATAATTTTCATCACCTATCTTCACCTGAAATATCAAAAATCATGGTTATACCAAATCACGATTCCTGCTCATAATCATACTAATAAATTCATCTTTTCACTACGGCCAAAGATATTCATTAACAATTCATCTTTGCACTACAGGCCAAAGACATACAACTGTATTTTAGAAGAGTCAAGTAGAGCATGATATCTACTATCTTTTATGAATTAAAAGTGTATAATCAATATGTTATCGCCGAGACTCAGCTTAATAAATAATCTACATAATCGAATCATCCTTCCACTATGGCCAAGGATATTCATGTAATCATCAATGATCATGATTATACCGAATAATCCCTGGTTATAATCATAACAATAACTGTCCATCAATGTACTACCGACCAATGAGGACTTTTACCACATCATCTATAACATTACAGGTCATAATTATACCGAATGATCCCTGGTCATAATTATACCAATAAACAATTCATCTATGCACATAATCCAAAGATACTCATCAATCACTAGTTCATCTTTACACGTAAGCCAAAGATATACAGCTGTAAAACCAATAATCAACAGTCCATCTTTGCACGTAAGCCAAAAATATATAATTGTAAAACCAATAATCAACAGTCCATCTTTGCACGTAAGCCAAAGATATACAATTGTAAAACCAATAATCAACAGTCCTTCTTTGCACGTAAGCCAAAGATATACAATTGTAAAACCAATAATCAACAGTCCATCTTTACACGTAAGCCAAAGATATATAATTATAAAACCAATAAATAACAGTCCATCTGTACACGTAAGCCAAAGATGACTTTCATCATAATATAAACATGAGGATGATGATAATGATATAAGCCTAAATCAAACAAAATCAAGGATAAATATTAAAGACTTTAAATTTATCCAGAGTTTAAAAATATCCAAATTGTCAACATGATACTGCTTTGTGGAGTAAATTTCAAGAATAATATTCATGTACCAAAAATAATTTGGACATAAAAGAAATATATTTTTTGGGTAAATAGTACCCCGCAATAGTACCCTATGAATAGTACTCCAGGAATAGTACATTGTGAATAGTATCCCGGCATAAAAAGTACCCCAAATACCCGAGTGAATAATATTCGGGTGAATAATAACTCGTGAATAGTACTCCGACATGAAAAGTGCCCCGAATACCCGAGTGAATAATACTAGAGTGAATAGTAACTGGGTGAATAGTAACCCATGAATATTAACTTGTAAAAAATACCAAAGAAAATGATATTCCATGATGAGTACAAAAGAAATGATATCTCATACGAGTATAATAGAATATACGAAACTGCAAATGGATTTTCACCTGCCATGCGAAAATCCACATAGACAAATCATTTCCACAATTTAATAAAGAATGAATACGAAGGATCATTCACCATGCATGTGGTAATTCACATAGACAGGTTATTCCAACAGAATAATAAAGAATAGAATAACGGAAGAATTCACCAGGCATGCGATAGACCGCACAGACAGGTTATTCCCAACCGAATAATAAAGAATGGAACTAGGTCATGGGTAATCCGCACAGACAGGATATTCCAACAGAATAATAAAGAATGGAACCAGGTCATGCGTAATCCACACAGACAGGATATTCCAATAGAATAATAAAGAATGGAATAATAACAGAATTCACCAGGCATGCAATAGACCGCACAGACAGGTTATTCTAACAGAATAATAAAGAATGGAACTAGGTCATGCATAATCCGCACAGACAGGATATTCCAACAGAATAATAAAGAATGGAATAACAACAGAATTCACCAGGCATGCGATAGACAGCACAGACAGGTTATTCCAACAGAATAATAAAGAATGGAATAACAGAAAATTTTACCATGTATACGGTACTTCGTATAGACAGGTTATTCCAAAATAATAATAAAGAATGGAATAACAACTCTTATGAGTATTGAAAGAAAATAACTCTCTTTATGAATACGAAAGAATAATACCCCTTACCTTAGAAGAAACTGGATACTGGAATAGTGAGGTAGCAAACTTCTCTTCTTCTTTCTCTTTATAATTTCTCTATATAATAATTGCTCTATAGCTTTAGTGAATTGGTGAAAAATAATAAAGGAATGAGCTTCTATTTATAAGAAAATATAGTTTCCATAATTGCACATTTTGGGGCTCAAAATAGTACAATATAATACCTTCATCTTTTCCTTCATTTTTAATTTAGTCATGTAAGTATTATCAAACTTGCACCACCTCCCCTAATAGTAAATCATGTGAATTAATAGTAAATTATGTGACTCAATAGTTCTAAACATGTAAAAAAATTAATTATAGTATAATACCTTCATCTATACCTCCATTTTTAACTTAGTCATGCAAGTATTATCAAACTTGTACCAACTCCCCTAATAGTAAATAAATGTGTTTCAATAGTACACACATGTGAACAAATAGTTATAATCATGTGAATTAATAGCAATTAATTGCTCATTTATCCGATGAATTACTCGATTAGTCAATATAACTTTCAGACATCAATTATTATCGAAATAAATATCGGTTTCCACTAACACTAATAATTTCCACACAATGGAACTATCAATTTTATCTTTAATAAACACGAACTTATTCATCATTAGTATTATAATTCACAATATTTAACAACCAGGTCGTTCCCAGGAAAGAGGGGGCTTTCTGATAAGGATTTCTCCTTATTGGCGCGCAATTAGGTGACCAAACCTCTCATTGACAGAACTTCTAGAGATTTTTAATATTGTAAATAATAATATAAATAACTTTGTCGTCTCAATTATTGATTTAATAATATATCATATTATGCAGATGATACTGTGATAATAAATGAATCAATAATATGAGAGATATGATGCGATAATTACTGTAGCAATAATTTAGTAAAACTGAGCGACTTCTCACTTAAGCATTAATAATCAATATTGTGTTCTACTATACAACCACACATATTGTTGTACTTTTACTACTGAGTAGTTCAATAGTTTTAACGGTAACACTTTCGTTGTTATTTTTATAAAAAGTAAATTCTATCATTTTCTAAATACGATAATACTTCCGTTGAGGGTTCACAAATAATTGTGCCGTCGTACGAATATTCCCCGATAAAAAGAATATTCCCCGACCAAACGAATATTTTATAACAACTTGCATACTTTGAAAAAAATTTCACATATCACCCTTAACTTTAACCTTTTATTAATTTAACCATTTACTAAATAAAATAATTATAAGAAAATTGAATATTTTCATTTCATAAAATTCGGGGTGTCACATATGTAGTCTCACTGTCACCGAGACTTGTTCTCTTAATCTCCGGTGGAACTCGTAGAGTCAACAATAGCATTCCAACAACTCAAGATTCTGTAACTTAGCAATCATCAGCAACTATTGATCTTTGAAGCTATGTTGATTTATACTCCTTCCCAATCTTCTCGTTGGAAGGTAGTCGTTAGAAGCTTTTTGAATTGTTTCGCAGATCTCGAGTTATTTAGAGCAGACTATAGATGCGACATGACATAACTTTCTGACACTGCAGTCTACTGTTTCACCTACCCCATCAGAGATGTTACTTTATATCTTGGGCAGGTAGTCAACTTTATTTCCTGCTTCTGATTTCTCGATCAGAGGTTGTCCTTTTGTATCGATGCTCTCAATAAGCTCTGTTCGACCATCAATCTTCAGATTGAACCATTGACAATGCTTCATTCTCTAGACGAACGAACTCTATGACTCTGATGCATATCTTCTTGGACTTGATCGTAGTGTCTAGTTGACAGAGACAACACTACAATTTTAAAGAGTGTTGATTAGATCTTTAATATAGAACACCTTTCACTTCTTTTGTGTAGTGCTTCAACACTTCTGTTTGCTTCGACTACTCTCAGATATTGATGGCTTGACTCCTTGCTTTGGCCCCTTCTGAATAGCAAGACACTTTAGATTTATGGAGTGTCCAGCTCGCTTTCTCCTTGTGATCTCCCATTCACTTTTCATAAATAGACTAACCCAATGCTTAATCACTTTAGCCTTATTCTTCAGAAGCTGACCAGTATCTCTATGTACACTCTATCAGTTCTTTCTTTGTTTGGAAAACACTACAATTCTGGTTACTTCCAAAATCGTTGTCATCTTTCCACTTGACAGCTACTGCACCTGCTGACTTTCCTTAGTCAGCTACTGAAGTCTTCTTATAATCATCTTGTGAAAGACTTCACCTCGAATGGATTCACAACTCAATCTGGATGCTAATTGGGTTGATGCTTAGATCTTCTGTTAGCTTGCATGCCATTCATTGAGTGCTCTCTGGTTTCCTTCAGGTGGGATGTATCTTTGCAGTATCAACCAGAGGCTTCATTCCTTTGAATATTCTGGGAGTGCACATTTGATGAGAATCGTATTAGCTCTACAATTCTGCCTTGGCGTTGTGAGCACATCTGTTAAAGTCTTAATTCTACACTCTATAATTCAGCTTCGGCTGTGCAGACACTACGACTCCGAGATCAGATCTTGACACTCTACGATTTCTGTCGTTGTGCTTGTTGTCTTCATCTGATCTTTCTTGACTACGATCTCTGCCTCTGATGTGATCAGTAGACTCTACGACTTCGAGTATGGTCTACGATTCTTGACTTGGCTTTGAAAGATGCTCAGTCGACTCTTAGACAGGCTGTCTCTACGTTTCTGAACATGACTTCCTCAGTAGTCTACGGCTCAGAGGAAGTGCTACTCGACACACTACGATCCTTCCTCGTCTCTCCTGGCAGTCTATGAACTCCGAGATCTAATATCTTTTAGACTACGATTCTTCCTTGATAGCTCTCAAGTTTTCCTTGACTCTCCTGGCATACTACGATTTCTGGTGCAGTGCTTGACGATCAGACAAGCCTATCTATTACATCATAAGATCAACCTAGCATGCTTGATCTTTCTATATTTATAGTCCTTGTACATCATTTCTTTTTAAGGACTTTACAAAACTGTTTTGCTTATGTAGGATCAACCTAATATTTTTGATCAATTCATTCTAAGTCCTTGTACATATGTTTCTATAATCTATTAAAGGACTTTATAGCTTTTCTTAATGCAAACATACTTGCATATTCATTCATATATATATATATATATATATATATATATATATCATAATCAAATCATATATAAATAGGAATATCATTCACATGCATATTCCTGACAAAGGACTTATTTCCGACAAAAGTCCGTCGATCTTAGTAATATTCCATCGAGAATAGTGTTTTTTTAAATGTTTTATTTGTTTTTACAATATCCAGGGATTTAACCCACATCTTGTACCTGTACCTATTTTCCCAACAACACATACACAAGCTACCAATATGGCCAATAACATGAATTAGTTTACCAAGGCCAACAATATGTCAAAAATCAACTAAATGAGAAGTAAAAAGGTCAAAAACATCCCATTAATCTAAACTAAACTATATCAAACATCCGATTAAGGTGCGGTTAAACTAAATGTCAAACCAAATACAAAACCAAAGTAATGACAAGGTTTACACTACAATACGTCAAAAATTATGTAAACTACAAAAGAATGTAAACTAAGTCAAGCTAGTAGAGCCCCCGGTGTGAGAAGGATCATCAGGCGGGCGTCGACGCGACTCTGGAGTATGAAAATTGCCATCATCATCATCCCGCTCGTCAGTCCGCTTATCACCCTGTTGATATAATATAATGTAACTCATTAGTCCATATATATAATTCAGTTAAAGATAACTAAATGAAAATTAAATAACATACAGATATATATATATATATATATATATATATATATATATATATATATATATATATATATATTTGCATTTAAAATGAAGTATACCTGAGCAGTCGAGCATTGACTCAACATCAGTCCAAATGCTTCCTCGACTAAGGTAACCACCATTCAAACAATTTCGTCGCGTATCGCGACCCACTTCTCCGGAGGGAAACCCGTACTCTCAGCGGTGGCACCAACTGTAACATCCTACGCAAGCTGATGGAGGCGAGAACGACTGGGCGGGTCTTGACGATGGAACGGCGGATCAATCTCAAACCTCTCCGACACCGCAACCATAACACGCTGGAATAAAGCATCGTCTAAACTAGCACCCGTATGTGATGGTCCCACGGGGGCTCTCGGACGCAAACGCTAGCTAGAGCTTACAAAAATAAATATAACATGAATAATATTATAAGTTAACTTTATTCATAAAAAAGAAATAAACAAAAATATTATAGTTCCTGGCAGTGTATAGGCTGGTATACTCGGTAACCCCAGCACTCGATACCGGCCGGTAGTACTAGTGGGAGTTTCCTGAGACGCGACCCAAAGAGTCGTCTCCTCGTCCTGAGATAAACTAATCTCGTGTAGAGGGACGGTGGAATCTAATGTCTCAGCATTGTCCCTAGCAGCCTGCAACTTTGCTATACGCTGGCTGCGGAGCTTCTCAAACCGCTCCTATAATTTGATATACAAGTGAGTTATCTTGGTATCATCATATTAATTATGTATTATTATCCTAAATAATATTTACTACAGTAAATGTATTACCCATATAGCTAGTGCTACTGGAGATATCGTCGACCCCGAAGTAGAGCCCTTCGGTGTATGGACTCTATCCCAGAACTCGATCATAGTAGGAGGTCGGCCCAAGCAACTCCGCATGGCCTAAATCATATAAATTAAATAATATCACCTTAATTTACTATAGTTGCAGTTTAATATTAAACTAAACTAAAGGGAAATATATACCGACTTAACCTCCTGAAACGACTGCGAGCTAGAAGTATGTACAACTCGCAGCTTGCCGTAATTCTTCTTCATCTGTTCCGACTTGGTCTTGAATGTGACACCCCCAAAATAGGTCCACACGACCCATTCTGAGTCGCCAGATATCACACTATAAAAATCATTTACAAACTTCATTTATACAACTGTTGAAAGGTCGTACAGAATACGATCATACTTAAACTGTGAGTTTTAATATAAATGTATGTAACTCTTATTGTGCCTCGACCACAACCTTACAATGGTACTTTACATAAAAGTACAGTCAATAACTGTTTTAGAAATTAAAATCTTTGGAAAATACTCAAGGACACCTTCGTACATGGGAGGCCATGCGTAATTTGCACAGACATGATATTCCAACAGAATAATAAAGAATGAAATAACAACAGAATTCACCAGGCATGCGATAGACTACACAGATAGGTTATTCCCAATAGAATAATAAAGAATGGAACCAGGTCATGCATAATTCACACAGACAGGATATTCAAACATAATAATAAAGAATGAAACCAGGTCATGCGTAATACGCACAGACATGATATTCCAACAGAATAATAAAGAATGGAATAACAGAATAATTTCACCATATATGCGGTACTTCGCATAGACAGGTTATTCCAACATAATAATAAAGAATGGAATAACAACCCTTACGAGTATTGAAAGAAAATAACTCTCTTCATGAATGAAAGAAATAATACCTCTTATTATAATAATGATATCCCGTACCTTAGAAGAAAAAACAGGATACTGGAATAGTGAGGTAGCAGACTTCTCTTCTTCTTTCTCTCTATAATTTCTCTCTATAATAACTGCTCTATAGCTTTAGTGAACTGGTGAGAAATGAAGGAAGAATGATCTTCTATTTATAGGAAAATATAGTTTCGATAATTGCACGTTTTGGGGCCCAAAATATTACAATACAATACCTTCAACTTTTCTTTCATTTTTAATTTAGTCCTGCAAGTATTATCAAACTTCTACCACCTCCCCTAATAGTAAATCATGTGAATTAATAGTAAATCATGCGACTCAATAGTTCTAAACATGTGAAAAAATTAATTACAATATAGTAACTTCATCTATACCTCCATTTTTAACTTAGTCATGCAAGTATTATCAATCTTGCACCAACTCCCCTAATAGTAAATCATGTGAATCAATAGTACACACATGTGAACATATAGATAGTTATAAGCATGTGAATTAATAGCAATTAATTGCTCATTTATCCGCTTAATTACCCAATTGGTCAATATAACCTCCAGACATTAATTATTAGCGAAATAAATGTCGATTTCCACTAACGCCAATAATTCCCACACAATGGAACTATCAATTTCATCTTTAATCAACACGAACTTATTTATCATTAATATTATAACTCACAATATTTAACAACCAGTTCATTCCCAAGAAAGAGGGGACTTTCTGATAAGGATTTCTCCTTATTGGCGTGCAATTAGGTGACCAAACCTTTCTTTGACATAACTTCTAGACATTGTCAATATTGCAAATAATAATATGAATAACTTTCCCGTTTTAATTATTGATTTAATAATATAACATATTATACATATGATACTGTGACAATACTTGAATCAATATTATAAGAGATATGATGTAGCAATTATTGTAGCAATAATTGAGTATAACTGAGTGACTTCTTACGTAAGCATCAATAATAAATACCGTGTGCTACTATGCAACCACGCGTATTACTGTACTTTTACTACCAAATAGTTCAACAGTTTTTAACAGTAACACTTTCACAGTTATTTTTATAAAAAGATATTTCTGTCGTTTTCTAACTACAACAATACTTCCGTTGTGGGGTTCACCAATGATTATACTGTCGAACGAATATTCTCTATGAAAACGAATATTTCCCGAGCAATCGAATATTCCCCGATACAACGAATAACAACTTGCTTACTTTGTAAAATTTTCAAATATCACCCTTAACTTTAATCCTTTCTCAATTTAACCATTTACTAAATAAATAATAATTATAAGAAAATTGAATACCTTTATTTCATAAAATTTGGGATCTCACAATCTCCCCTCCTTATGAAATTTCGCCCTCAAAATTTACGTATATACCTGATATTCGAGGAGATGAGAATACCTTACTTTCTTTTCGAATTGTACCTTCCCGATTATTTCCTCTGTATCATGATTTTCCCATTGCCCATCTCCTGTATTTCAGATATCATTATGGAATATATCTTCAAAACAAAGGTTAATTGACATATCACAATTTGTCAACTTATCAAGTAAAAATTTCAGTTTATGTAAGTCACACACTAGCGAAGTGTATTACTCGTCTCTCCCCTCCTAGTTCTAAACTTATATCTCCGCCAGCGACCATATCCCTAAGCTATGGTACCATTTTTGATGCCTCCAAAATAGGTCCACATGACCCATTCTGAGTCGCCAGATATCACACTATAAAAATTATTTACAAACTTTATTTATACAACTGTTGAAATGTCGTGCAGAATACGACCACAGTTAAACTATGAGTTTTAATACAAATGTATGTAACTCTCATGGTGCCTTGACCACAACCTTACAATGGTACTTTTCATAAAAGTACAGTCAATAACTATTTTAGAAATTAAAATCTTTGGAAAATACTCAAGAAAACCTTCATACATGGGAGGCCATGCATAATCCGCACAGACAGAATATTCTAGCAGAATAATAAAGAATGGAATAACAACAGAATTCACCAGGCATGCGATAGACCGCACAGACAGGTTATTCCCAACGGAATAATAAAGAATGGAACTAGGTCATGCGTAATTCGCACAGACGGGATATTCCAACAGAATAATAAAGAATGGAACCAGGTCATGCGTAATCTGCACAGACATATTATTCCAACAGAATAATAAAGAATGGAATAACAGAAGAATTTTACCATGTATGCGGTACTTCGCATAGAATGGTTATTCCAACATAATAATAAAGAATGGAATAACAACCCTTACGAGTATTAAAAGAAAATAACTCTCTTCATGAATGAAAAAAATAATACCCCTTACTATAATAATGATATCCCGTACCTTAGAAGAAAAAACTGGATACTGAAATAGTGAGGTAGCAGATTTCTCTTCTTCTTTCTCTCTATAATTTCTCTCTATAATAACTGCTCTATAGCTTTAGTGAATTGGTGAGAAATGAAGGGAGAATGAGCTTCTATTTATAGGAAAATATAGTTTCGATAATTGCACGTTTTGGGGCCCGAAATATTACAGTACAATACCTTCAACTTTTCTTTCATTTTTAATTTAGTCCTGCAAGTATTATCAAACTTCCACCACCTCCCCTAATAGTAAATCATGTTAATTAATAGTAAATCATGTGACTCAATAGTTCTAAACATGTAAAAAAATTAATTACAATATAGTACCTTCATCTATACCTCCATTTTTAACTTAGTCATGCAAGTATTATCAATCTTGCACCAACTCCCCTAATAGTAAATCATGTGAATCAATAGTACACACATGTGAACACATAGATAGTTGTAAGCATGTGAATTAATAGCAATTAATTGCTCATTTATCCGCTTAATTACCCAATTGGTCAATATAACCTCCAGACATTAATTATTACCGAAATAAATGTCTATATCCACTAACGCCAATAATTTCCACACAATGGAACTATCAATTTCATCTTTAATCAACACGAACTTATTCATCATTAATATTATAACTCACAATATTTAACAACCAGGTCATTCCTACCAAAGAGGGGGCTTTCCGATAAGGAAATCTCCTTATTGGCGCGCAATTAGGTGACCAAACCTTTCCTTGACAGAACTTCTAGACATTGTCAATATTGCAAATAATAATATGAATAACTTTGCCATCTTAATTATTGATTTAATAATATAACATATTATACAGACGATACTTTGACAATAATTGAATCATTATTATGAGAGATATGATGCAGCAAGTACTGTAGCAATCATTGAGTATAACTGAGTTACTTCTTACGTAAGTATTAATAATCAATACCGTGTGCTACTATGCAACCACGCATATTACTGTACTTTTACTACCAAGTAGTTCAACAGTTTTTAACGGTAACACTTTCGCCGTTATTTTTATAAAAAGATATTTCTATCGTTTTCTAACTACGACAATACTTCCGTTGTGGGGTTCACCAATGATTATGCCATCGAACGAATATTCTATGTGAAAACGAATATTCCTCGACCAATCGAATATTTCCCGACACAACGAATAACAACTTGCTTACTTTATTAAATTTTCAAATATCACCCTTAACTTTAACCCTTTCTCAATTTAACTATTTACTAAATAAATAATAATTATAAGAAATTGAATACCTTCATTTCATAAAATTTAGGATCTCACATTGAACGCAGCATCATCCCAGTACGCACACATCGCAGCTCATACTACATCTGATACTGCCGACGACAGATGCTCTCGCAAAGTAGTCCCAGGTGATTCTTCTTCCGCCCGGACTGCCCTCTGTTGCATTTCGTACAACCAGCCGACATAATTCTTCGAGATGTGGGCAATGATAAAGGCGTCACCATCCGCCTCAGTGATGCCGGCCTCGTATCTGTAGTATCTCTATCAAACTGACATAACATACGTATAATTTATTATTTAAACAATATGTAAATAACATGCATGGACCTTGATTTAATATATGTAATCCGACTTTCGTGAAACTCCCGCAACACTGTCACATGAAGCCGACATCGTAACACGCGTACTGGTTAAATCGCATGCATCCAGTAGGGAGATGCTCCAGGCAGATGGCGTGTACGGTCGCCTTAGCGACAGGATCCATAATACTAGAATACAAAATTTATTAAGAACATTTTAATTTATTAATCACATGATAATATCATTCTAATTGAACATAAGTGATATATTATAGTTGAAACCTACACAGACGAGTCGACATCAACTGGAACTATGTCAGGCACTGCCGGTGGATGACCTAATCGACCGAGGTTAGGACCTCGCGAAAGCCGACGTCTAGCATCTGTATGTTTAATATAGTTATGACATTGTCAAAAATAGTAAATGAATGTATAATATAGTTATGAAAAAAAATGTTACTGAGCTAAAAGAAATCAACTCACTATCATCTGAAGAAGACCCTCCCTGGGAGCCGTCACCCGATCCGAAGCGGCCGCCACCACGACCACTTCCACAGCTATGTCGAGGCATATATAGCTGTACTACTGAAATAACAGATATAGATACGATGAAATTAATTAAATTTTATTGCAATTATTAAATATAATGATTGATTTTAGTTATATAATATTTACAAAACACCAATTAGTGAAGAAGTAGTACGTCGTCAAACCCGTCAGAATCAAAATCATTTTCTTCCTCTAATTCTGTCTCTTCCTCTTCTGTATCAATTTCTTCCTCAGTATCATCTTCCACCATCACATACAGACTGACAACCACATCTTCCTCCACTTCGTTAACATCAAGTACGTCAACAACATCATCAACCAATACATCGTCATCATATATCACTACGTGGCTGTGATTGCTAACTTGTTCTTGCAATGGGTCATCCATTCTAGACAGATTAGTACCATTAAATGGTCGAGTCTTCGTTGTCACAACTGTATACCAGGGGGTTCTAGTGTGAACGACATTAGGGGCGTAGTACACTTGAGTTACTTGGCTGGCTAACACAAATACATTATCATACTATAAATTCGATTTTATATCTACTATGACGATTCTATTATGATCAACTTTAACACCCTTTGTAGTATCAAACCAACGACACTTAAATGTAACGACCTTTTTAGCCCCTGGATAATTGAGCACAACCACTTCCTTTAATCTTCCATAGTAATTGGACTCAAAATCTCCATAACAACTTCCCAACATGACAACGCCAAAGTTGAATGATGTCAATTCATTCAAGTCATCAACCTTGAATCTATACCCACTCACGATATAACTTGGATATGAACTAATAAGTGAGAGACATAACATCCAGTAATAGTCCCAAACTGGGGACTATTCGACATTCACTCCTACTGAGTGAATGTCAAACAGGTTTCTAAGTTCCAAAGTGTAGTACATATATATATATATATATATATATTACTGAGTTGTAGCTAATAGTACTTCAACCGGTTCCTCGACAACAACTTTTTTAAAAAAGGACGTAGTTCCTGTTTGTGTCATATACTCGAATAAAGCTAGTTAATTGAATTATTGCGGACATTCTTCATTGTTCCATCATAACAGATGATAACATCCTGAAGGAGTATCATTAAGTTGTTGAACAAAGTTCTATGTTAAGTAACCCTCTAGATGAACGAACGATCACTTCTCTACTAGGGATGAATCATCTCCCCCATATGGGTCCAATCCATGACATAGACAGCTTCTCACCACTCCAAATTCCTTAGATGGGTAGTTCTCATAGAAAAAGAGGTGAGACGTTCTGTGAGAACTACCCATCTGAGGAATTTGGAGTGGTGGGAAGCTATCTATGTCATGGATTGGACCCATATGGGGAGATGATTCATCCCTAGTAGAGAAGTGATCGTTAGCTCATCTAGAGGGTTGCTTAACATAGAACTTTGTTCAACAACTTAATGACAGTCCTTCAGGATGTTATCATCTGTTATGATGGAACAATGAGGAATGTCCGCAATAATTTAATTAACTAGCTTTATTCGAGTATAGGACACAAACAGGAACTACGCCCCTTTTTTAAAAAAATTATTGTCGAGGAACCGGTTGAAGTACTATTAGCTGCAACTGCTATGTCGAAACCTGTATACAAGGAAGTCCTTATATGTTATTATATTAGAGTTAATTTATATGTTATTATATTATAGTTAATTTAATTTATATGTTATTATATTTTAAAATTGTGGCAAACTAAGCAAATGGTACTTAGTTTATTTTACCATTGAAAAACTAAGTAAATGATACCCAGTCAACATGTATTTTATTTTATTTATTGAATATGTAGACAACTTATTATTCAATTACTTTTAATTGTAGAAAACTAAGCAAATTCTACTTAGTTTATTATTTTATTTAATGTTAATTTATTTCAAATATATTATGTTATTTTAATTTATGTTTATTTAATTTATTAGCTTTGATATTATTTAATTCGGGATATTTTTTATGTAATGGAAAACTAAGCAAATGCTACTTAGTTTAAGATAATTATTTTATTTTATTTTATTTTTATATTATATTATTTAAATTAATTAATTTACATTTAATTATATTAAATTAAATTAAATTTTAAAAATTTAATTTATTCTAGTTTATTATTAATTTTATTTTATTTATTTTAAATTTAATTTATTTATTTTGATTTATTTATGTATTTTAATTTATTTTATTTTGTATTATATTAATTTAATTTAATTTAGTTAAATTAAATAAAATTTATTTATTTAGATTTTTTTTATTTTTTATATTATATTAATTATTTAAATTAATTAAAATTAAGTAAGTAACATTAAATTAAATTAAATTAAAATTTTGAATTTTTTTATTAAATAAAATTATTTAATTTATTCTAGTTTGATATTAATTTTATTTTATTTATTTGTTCAATATAATATATTAAATTAAAATTTCATTTATTTTACTTTGTATTACATTATAATATATAATTTATTTTTATTAAATTATTTTATTTTAATTAAATTATTTTATATCTATTAAATTATCTTAGTTCTAATTACGAAACTAGGTAAATTCTATTTAGATTATTTTAAGATTGGGAAACATAAGAAATATATACATATGTTTAGTGCCTCCAAATTTTATAATTGATTAATTCTGACAGAAATTCGGTCGAGAATTATGTCAGAAATAACAAATATACCTATTGTTAAGCTATACCTAAACATAATCCATATTTTATCAAACCCAAATTGTAGTATAATTATCATCAAACTCGATATTGCAGTATAAATATCAAACCCAAATTGCAGCATATCAAACCCAAATTGCAGTAAATGTCAAACTGAAATTGCAATATATATGAAACCCAAATTATAGCATTCCAAACCCAATTTGAACAATATTATAATCAGCCTCAACATCTCAACGATTAATAACAAAATAAACCCTAAATTATATATCAAACCCAAATTAAACTATAATTCAACCAATTCAGCAGTTTCATATATAACAAAATAAATTAAACACTAACACAACCAAGCCCAAAATTAGTGGCTGACATATATAAACCCTAACCCTAACACAACTGAGTTGAAGTTAAAAATTTACCTCACTTGATCGAAATATTAGAGATAAAAGAGAAGAGATACCAACCAACACCGAAAATCCACCACCGCCGCTGGAAATCCACCCACCACCGTCGATTCCCACCAACACCGTTTGACAGAGAGGAAAGAGGGAACTGACTTTTTATGGAGGGGCGAGGGAACAAAGTAGGGAGAATGGAGAAGCCGGAGAGTACTGAGGTAGGAGGGAGAAGTCTGAGAGTGAAGTAGGAGGGAGAAGACAAAGAGTCAGGAGGGAGATAGAGAGCAGAAGCAAATGATCGACAGATCTGTAAGTCTTAATAAAAATAGATTATTTTCAACGAAAATTCTGTCGACAATAAGTCCGTCGATTTTAGTTTATTTCTGACGGACTATCTTTCGACCATAGGCTTATTCAGTCGAGATAGTAATTCCTAGTGGCGCAAAATGTTGGCGCCTTTGGGCAGCGTTATTCCGACTGAATTCGGTCGAATTTAATATATCTCTGACTGAATTATTTTCGACTAAATAGTCCATCATAAATACATTAATGTCGACTGAATTCAATCCGTCGGCAATAAATCCGTCGACCTTAAGCCTTTTTGTTGTAGTGAATTTTAGCCAGCTTATTGTTCAATTCTTTCTATCATGATATATCCTTAATTTATTGAACTTAAACTTCCTGGGAAAACTTGTTGTTCACTGTTGCTATATCATGATAAACATTTCAGATTAAGACGAATACGTCGGATGCAGACATATTCAAAGATAAGTCCCATTGTGGAGTATATGTGCAGTTAAAATGTAATAGTAATGTATGATAATAACATTGTATGTCAGATAGGTTATTGATTCTGATATTATGTGAAGGTTCTCGACCTTGGGAATAGTGTGTAAAGATTAATGTATAAATAATTTATGTTTATATCTTCCGCAATAGTTATAAAAATAGTATACCAGATCTTTGGTGATTAGGACCGGGAGTTGGGGATGCTACAGTTGGTATTAGAGCTATAGGTTATGAACCTTAGGTAGGGTTACCTAAGACTAATAACCGCAGTGATTAGGATTAGGTCTAACTCAAATAGAGTTAGTGTGTCGGTAAGATTCAAAGATGAATCTCGATGGGTTATAAAGACACAGAGTTTTCATTTTTAAAATCTTAATTTTAAAATCCTAGAATTAATTTGTGTTAATGTTATGAATTGATGTTTTAAGTTGTGTATTAGGGTGTTATTTAGTGATCTGGGTTGTTATAACTCAGATCCATAACATTTAGATGCACGAAAATGAGTTTTTATAAACTAAACATGAACCCTAATTTATGCTCTTACAGCCTAATGTCAAGGCTCATAGATCAATGTGTGTTAGTTATTTGTTGTGTTTTAAGTTATAGACTTGTAGTATATTGTAAGGGCTTTGATCTGGAACTTGAATCAAGGTCAAATCATGTCTAGAACTCAAGATATGAGTGGTCCAAGTGCGTTAACCGATCAGGAAAACTGAGTTTCTGGGCAACCCAGAAACCTAGAAATTTCTGACAACGTTTTTGCAGGCCTTTGATCTTGCTAATTTTTGATAGTTAGGTCATGTTGTTGGTTACATCTTATAGACTGATATGTAGGATATACATCTAAGCCTTTATATTACCAAAATCATAAACATAAATGATAATAATCGTGGTCAAAGTAGGGTTGACGAAACTGCCGGATGAAGATTCTGGGTAACCTAGAAATCATCAAAGACAGTTTCCTGACCAGTACTTTGACCGACTCAAATTTTCATGTGTTGATGTTGTTAGACTAATGTAGTACATGATAATTGTACCTTTTCATGAGTACTACAAGATTAAACCTTGAAATCACATTAAGTATGTCTGGAACTTAAATATTCAAGGGCTCAAAGTGAGACCCATGAACTGTTCTTTATTTCCGGGTAACCGAGAAATGAAGAACCTTTGACATGATATTTGTTAGCCTATAACTTTATATTGTGTTGTTGAATGGCCCTGAACTTGATTGGTCATTGTAGTATTACATAAGTACTACATTTATAGCACCTTAGCCAGCATAGAAACATCATGATCAAAGATCTAGCTCTAGTCAAAAGTAGTACTCGGATAACTGACATGAAGATCTGGGTTTTGCTCAAGAACATGAAGAACACCTATAGGGACGGTTCTGTCGCTATAGGCACCCTTTAGCGATACTTAATTTCTGAAAATTATTATTTTATTTAATAATTAGAGAAAATTAGTTTTTAATTATGAAAAATACAAAATAATTTCCTAAAAATTATTTTAAAAGCCTAAAAATGGGGTTTTATTAATTTTAAGTATATTTCATAAATATTTAGTATTTTTGGAATATTAAAGGTATTTAATTTATTTAATTATAATATTAAATAAGTTACTTAAAACTGATTTTAATACTTGAAAAATCATTTAAAATTATATTATGGTATAAAAAAATATTTCAAGTTATTTTTAATGACTTTTAATATTTTGTGATGAATTTTATTAATAATTTATTATTAATGGTAATTAATTTATTTAATAAATGAATTAAATAAATTATAGAAAAATAGAATTAATAATTTAAAAATCATATAAAAATGATTTAAGTGTTATAAAAATATTTTAAGTTATAAAATATAACTTTTGATATTTTGTCAAAAGTATTAATTTTTTAATATTAAGGACATTTATTTATTAATGGTTTTAATTACTTTAAAATCATTTAAAGGCAATAATAAAGTATTAAAAATACTTTGAGATATTATAAATATATTATAACATTATGTTAAGAATTTCATTAATATTTAATATTAAATAAATATTAATGATAATGGAATATAGTTGTATTTAAACTATATAAATACGATATTATAACATTATGTTAAGAATTTTATTAATATTTAATATTAAATAAATATTAATGATAATGGAATATAGTGGTATTTAAACTATATAAATACAATATTAATGATTGAAAAATCATGATAAATGGTAATAATTATTTGAAAATTATTACGAGCTTATGAAAAATATTTTGACTGATAATAAATTATCTAAGATATTTGTGAACTAGTTTAGATCGAGTCTTGGTGTTATTAGGCCCGAGAATTGTCTGACTAAGTCGTCGGGATGTCGAAATTGTGTCAGATTCAACTCAGACTAAAGTAGTTTGACTTGATACTAGGTCTTATGTGATGTATAGACTGATAGGATTATGTGTTTATGTGTTAGGTTATTTTAAATATATATATAACAATATTATATTGTGATGATATTATTCTAATATTTGGAGATTGGTATTATCTATATTAGGTATTCAGACAAAGCTAAATAATTTGTGTCTCGATAATCAACGGAACAGACAAGTTTTCTCTAACTCGACCTCAAGTTGTTCATTCAAATATATTTATGGATAATCATAGTTGATTATACCATGTATATGAATTATTTATTCGTACTCTGTGCATATTACATGTGTTCATCAAGTATGAATGGCTAATCACCTTCATTACCATTCGGTCCAGATATAGTTGTTCACGTTTAATGTTCGTTCAGCTATAAAAATTTGTTCATGCTAGTTCACAATTATATTATAAAATTTTAGCCAGCTTATTGTTCAATTCTTTCCATCATGATATATTCTTAATTTATTGAACTTAAACTTATTGGGCAAACTTGTTACTCACCCTTGTTATATCATGATAAACATTACAGATTAAGATGAATACGTCGGATGCAGACAAAGTCAAAGACAAGTCCCGTTGTGGAGTTTATGTGCAGTTGAAATGTAATAGTAATGTATGATAATAACATTGAATGTCAGATAGGTTATTGATTCTGGTATTATGTGAAGGTTCTCGACCTTGGGAATAGTGTGTAAAGATTAATGTATAGACAATTTATGTTTATATCTTCCGCAATACTTATAGAAATAGTATATCAGATCCTTGGTGATTAGGACCTGGAGCTGGGGATGCTACAATGTATATACTGAGCATGAAACTATATGCTATGTGAGCATGAAAACTGTTAGATTTGCTGAGTTGTCGAGCTCAATTTTTCAAAAATAAACTTTTTGCAGGTTAAGGATGCAATGAAATATTTCCTACCTTGTGAACGCTAAAGATTAGAAGGCATGCAGAAGAAGATATCTTTCTTTATTTAGAAATTATGTCGAGTCATAATGATGATTTGCGATATGTGTAATTGACTTGTATATAATATGTATGTAAATGTTTAAAATATTCAATAACTAAAGAATATTTGTTTTGAGATTGAAATGTAGCATTGTAGCTATTTTGAGTCTTAATCAATATAAAGACAATACAATAAAGAATCTTAATGTAGAATTGAGTTGTATATACTCATATCTACTTTGATATATAATTGTAAAGGTTGCGATTCAGGGAATAGAAAGAAAAATATAAAAAGTTTTTAATAATCCGCATTTTCAGCTATTATTTCATCTTAGTATTATGTAAAGCTGGACTAAAAATAGTTGTGTATGCACAAGATCGTGATTGAGAATAGGTCCCGATTTTGGGGGCGTCACAACATAGTATCAGAGTCATAGGTTATAAACTTTAGGTAAGGAAAACCTTAGGCGATAACCTTACAAAAATAATAAAGATAGTAATAAGAGAAACTCAAAAAGAGTTTTAGGAGATGAATGGAGGCATTCATTATAAGAAAATAATAATGAATATATTATAATTTAGAGGTGTTGATTGAGTTATTAAGCTTGATTTTCAAATGTCGGGAAAGACAAAAGATAGCAAACTCTAGAGTGAGTTAGAAGCAAAAAAACCCTATTAAAAAGGGTATTATTAATTGGGAATTAGCAAAAAGACATAGAGGGTGTCAGAATAAGAAAATAGACACTAGTGTTATGTCATAAATTATTAGACACTGGTGTTGTGTCATAAAGAGCCAGACATTAGTGATGTGTCATAATGGAATAGACACTGGTGTCGTGTCATAGACATTAGTGATATGTCATAAAAAGCTAGACACTGGTGATGTGTCATAATAAAATGAACACTGGCTATGTGTCATAAGAAGCTAGTCATGGGTGGGGCTAGAATAAATTAGACAATAGTGATGTCAAGTTTAGATAAACATAAATGATGTTAAAATAAACACAAGCGGTGTTATGATAGTAAGAACAGGCATATGGGATGTCGAAATTAAGATATATGTGATATCAAATATTGATAAATACAAATAGTAAAGAAATTAGACTTCGGAGAGGGTCAAAAGCATAAAAAATTGAGTTCAAAAATTTTAGGATCTTGCACAATAATAGAAGATTTCATAAGAAATAACAGAAGGCTATGAAATACTTAGAAATGCATGAATATGTGTATTGTGTTATGTGGTTATTAAAGTCCTAATGTGAATAATAAATGCTTTACAATGAAAAGATGAGAAAATAACATATTTTATTATACAGATCAATGCCACCGAGAAGGGATCATCGTAATCAAGAAGAGACAAAGCGCGAGAGTAGGGATCAGGTGGTACCTATGCAACACTTTGTAAATCTTTTAGTAGAAGCATTCAATAGAAACCATGTCCAAGTAGATACAAATCCTCAAACATTATAGGTGGAAAGTTTTAAGGATTTTAAAAATGTGGGACCACCTGAGTTTAAGGAGACCACTGAGCCTATCGGTTGTAAGACCCCAACTTTTATGAATAAAGATGAATTTTCTATAAATATCATTTTTGAATATTAATGAGTGAATTTGATATAATGTTATAGTTGTGGGTAATATTTATAAATTTTGTAAAGTACGCAAGTTGTTATATTATATTCGATTGGTTGGGGAATATTCATTTTAATAGAGAATATTCGTACGATGGCACAATCATTGGTGGACCCCACAACGGAATTATTGTCGAAATGAGAAAATGACAGAAATATCTTTTTATAAAAATAACAGCGAAAGTTTTATCATTAACTATTGAAATACTAGGTGGTAAAAGTACAGTAATACGCGTGGTTGCATAGTAGCACACGGTATTGATTATTGATGCTTACGTGAGAAGTCACTCAGTTTTGTTCAATTATTGCTACAGTAATTGTTGTATAGTATCTTACATTATTTGATTCAATTATTGTCAATATTTTATATATTATTAAATCAATAATTGAGATGGAAAGTTATTCATATCATTATTTACATAATTAACAATGTCTAGAAAGTTCTGTCGAGGAAAGGAGTTTGGTCACCTAATTGCGCGCCAATAAGAAGAAATCCTTATCGAAAAGCCCCCTCTTTCTTAGGAACGATCTGGTTATTAATATTGCGAGTGATAATAATATGAATAAATATTGTTAAAAATATTGAGGGAATTTTTATTAAGTATTTGTTTTAAATATTGTTTATTATATGGATCCCTATTTACTCATTTTTCAAAATAATCGGTAGAAGGTTATTTAGTATATATATAATAATATGTGGGGGCCACATGTGGGGTCAGGGGGAAATTTGTGTTTGTCACGGGAGGTTGGATGCTGAGAAAGGAAGGAGTATAATTATTTATTTTATTATTATTATAAGTTTTGTTTTTTTTTTTGAAAAATAGAATATATTGTATTTTATTATGCATAGTATTCGCATAGTGCCTGTATAGTATTTAAATAGTAAATTATAAAAAAAAAATTCAGACAATTCGGCGCGCCCGTGAGAAATCTACTGTGCAGTCCTTGATTTCTAAATTCAAATAGTATCCTTTCCATTCTCTTATAAATAGGATGCTTATAGAGAATTGAAAAACACACCAGAATTAGAGAATTCTTCTTCTATAATATTGAGAGTATTTTTTGAGTTTTAAGAAGCTTTGAGCGTAGACATTAGTGAAAGTTTTCTTGAAACATATCCCCGCTATACCAGTTGGAATACTTCTTTTTAAGGTAAGGAATATTATTTTTGTTCAATATTCGTAAGAAATAATATTTTCTTCATACTCTGTAGTATGTAAGTAATATTATTTCATTTCAGATTCTGAATTTTACACTCATTTTATTAAAGTTTTGGCTTCTATACTCCATAAAATTAGTAGAATATCTTTGATATTTGCGCCTCATCAAGTATCTTTTCATGAAAATATTATCCTGAGCATTCTTGATAAGTTTTAACTTTTTTATGCCAGAGTACTATTCACGGGGTACTATTCTTGAAGTACTACTCACGGGGTACTATTTACTTAGTTACTATTCACCCGGGGTAATATTCATGATAAAAATTGATTTTTTTTCGATTCAAATCATTTTTGATACAATATTATTCTTGAATTTTACTCAACAAAGCAGTATCATGTTGACAATTTGAACATTATTGAATTCTGGATAAATTAAATTATAAATTTTAAAAATTTATCTTTTGCTTTCTTTTAATTGAATTCTTATATCATTGTCATCATCCTCATACTTATATTGTTATGAAAGTCATCTTTGGCATGTAGTGCATAGATGGACATGGTATCATTATGACCATGGATTATTCGGTATAATTATGACCGTAATATTACAAATGATGTGGTAAAAGTCCTCATTGGCCCATAGTGCATTGATGGACAGTTGTTGCCATGATCATAACCATTGATGCAAACACGAATATCCTTGGCCTGTAGTGCATGGATAATTTATGGTCGTGATACTAATGAATATTCTTGGCTGTAGTGCAGGGGTGATTCGATGATGTTGATTATTTATTAAGTTGAGTCTCAGCGATAAAATTGATGATAAATTCTTTTAAATTATAGAAGATAGTAGATATCATGCTATACTTAACTCTTCTAATGGATTGCTTATTCCGCTGTAGTTAAACTTGATGTCTATCATATTTTATCAGTTTAACACTATTGAAAGCTAACAATAATTTATTCTGCATTATCTTAGTCATAATATTTCTTACTGGGCTAGTTGAGCTCACACTTTGCTTTCATTGTTCTCTTCAGGAAATGAGAATATAACTGGGACTAGTCGGGGAATGGAGTGACGGTCCAGATGTTTGCATTAGTAGTCCTCACTATTCTATGAAATAGTGTGATAATAAATGTATTGATGACTTATTTTGAGTTTGAATACTGTCTAGAAGATAATATTTGTATTAAAACTCATAGCTCATGTTGTATAGTTAAGTTTGTATTTGTATTCTGTACCATGTATTTGACGACTCAGAATGGGTGATGTATACCTATTTTAGGGGCGTCACAGTTGGTATAAAAGCTTAGGGATATGATCTCTGGCTGAGATGTGAGACTAGAACTAGGAGGGGAGAGACGGGTAATTCCTTCGCTAGTATGACCTACCTAAGTTATTTGTTATTTAATTGGTCGATTAGAATATAGGGATAATATGTTGCATTTCAATTAACCCTTGTTTTGTGGCAGTATTTGAAAATGACATCCAAGAATGTTGATAATAGTAATGGACCACTGGAGACCATTGAGTCACCACAGATTAATAACCAGGATAATGTGCAACAGGAAGACAATAATCCTTATGTAAACAACAACACCGATCAAATGATGAATGATGGGATGTTTAGAGGCTTTATAAAATTCATGCAACATCAGGCGAGAGCGGCTCCTGTTCATAATGTAGGTGGAAATACTGACAACTCTCGAATGGTCATCGCTAAGCAGTTCAAGGAGTTGGGACCAATGGATTTTTTGGGATAGCCAAAACCACTTAAGGTGGAGACGTGGATAAAGCAGTTAACCAAGACATTTGATGTCTTGGGATGCTCCGATGAGCAAAAGGTTCCCTTTGCCACTTTCATGTTGCTAGGAGAGGCAGATTACTTCTGGCAATCTGTAAAGCGTACCCAGCCTGCCGCACTCAAAATGTCTTGGGAGAAGTTCCAAGAACTGTTCAAGGACAAGTACTTTCCCGAAAGTATTCGTCACATGAAAGAGTTAGAGTTCATTAAGCTGGAGAAAGACAATATGACCGTGTCGTAATACGAAGCCAAGCTTGCCGAGTTGTCCCAGTTTGCGTCCCATTTAGTTAATAATGAGGAGAGAATGACGCGGATGTTTCTAAGAGGTTTGAAACCTGAGATACGTCAATACCTTATCTCTCACAAACTGTGTTTGTATTTAGATGTTGTAAATAGGGCTCAGTTATTGGAGCGTTATAATGAGACAACCCAACCAAGGGAGAGCATCCGACAAAATGATAATACCAGTGGTAGCAGTCATCGAAGCGGTGACAACAAACGTGGAGGGAATCAACATGCCAGAAATGGTAACCACTTCGGTGGTAATCATGGCCAAGACAATAAAAGAGGACATTTCAAGAAGAAGAGATTCAAAAATGATGGAAAGACGTCATCACCAACACCCGTTGTTAAGGAAGGAGAACGACCACCTATCATATGCTTCAAATGCGGAGGGGATGGACACATATGTCCAAACTGTACACAACAGTCTAACACGTGTTACAATTATGGAACAGAAGGTCACCTAGCTCGATTTTATCGTACAACGAAGCCAAGTCCAGTTGGGATGGTGACACCAAATGTCGTCCCATTCAAGACAAAACCATTATTTCAAGGGAGAGCATTTGTCGTGACCATCCAGAAAGTAAGGAACCCAAACGAGGTCATCATATATAAGCTAATCATAAACTTAGAAAAGTCTATACCTTATTTGATACTAGTTCTACCCAATCTTTTATTTCTCCTACTTGCGCTCAATGTTTAAATTTGACTCCAGAGAAATTAGACATTGACTTATCTGTTTAAACTTCGTTGGCAGAAACCTTTATTACATCCACTGTTATTTCCTTAAAAATACTTGTGTTTGACGTAATTCTAGGGATTGATTGGTTAACCACTCATCATGCAAAAATTGATTATTTTCGTAAGGTTGTCAGTTTTTATATTCCTAACCAACCTATTATGTTAATTCAAGCAATCAAACTATTAAAATCAATCACTGTCATATCAAGCCATAAAGCTATTTATTTATTAAAAAACGAATGTCAAGCTTTCTTAGCCCATGTCACAGATTTAAACAAAAATACGTCAGGTTTGAATGATATTTCTATTGTTAATAAATTTCCTGACGTATTCCCTGAAGAACTTCCTAGCATACCCCCAGAGCATGAAATTGAATTTTGTATCGACCTTAAACCCGGGACAAATCTCATTTCCAAAGCCCCATATTGAATGACTCCTATTGAACTTCAGGAGTTAAAGACCCAACTACAAGAGTTGTTAGACATCGGTTTCATTCGTCCTAGTACGTCTCCTTAAGGGTGCTCCTATTCTATTCGTGAAGAAGAAAGATGGGAGTATGCGACTTTGTATTGATTATCGGGAGTTGAACCATGTTACTGTCAAAAATAGGTACACGTTGCTTCGTATTGATGACCTATTTGACCAGTTGTAAGGCGCCAAATTCTTTTCAAAGATCGATCTTCGTTTCGGATATCATCAGTTAAAGATTAAAACCGATGATATCCCAAATACTTCTTTCAGAACTCGGTATGGGAATTATGAATTCTTAGTCATGTCTTTTAGATTGAATAATGCTCCTGTTGCCTTCATGGATATGATGAACCAAGTATTTAAAGAATATATGGATCATTTTGTGGTTGTCTCTATTGATGACATCCTCATTTACTCGAAAAGCCATGAAGATCATGAGCAACACTTGAGGCTGATACTTCAAAAGCTTTGTGAGAACAAGCTTTATGTTAAGTTGAAGAAATGCGAGTTTTGGCTTGAGGAAGTAGCATTCCTTGGGCACATGATATCAAATCATGGAATATATGTTGACCCAGCAAAGATTGAAGCAATACAAAGCTGGGAGCAACCTAAGTCAGTGACCGAAGTACGTTGCTTTCTCGGCTTAGCTGGTTATTGTCAGAGATTTTTAGAAGGGCTTTCTTGAATCGTTACTCCATTAATTCAGCTGACTTGGAAAGATACAAAATTCGGTTGGAGCGAGGAATATGAGAAGAGTTTTCAAGAACTCGGGAGGAGACTCATTTCTGCACCTATTCTGATAATACCATCTGGTTTGGAGGGATTTGTCATCTACAGTGATGCTTTGGGAAAAGGTTTAGGATATGTTCTCATAAAACATGGGAAAGTTATAGCCTATGCCTTACAAAAACTCAAAGAATATGAGAGGAATTATCCTACTCATGATCTAGAGTTGGCAGCTGTTGTCTTCGCACTTAAAATTTGGAGGTATTACCTGTTTGGGGAAAAAGTGGAGATCTATACGGATCATAAAAGCCTCATATATTTCTTCACCCAAAAGGAACTCAATATGCGGCAACGACGTTGGCTCGAACTGTTGAAAGATTATGAGCATACCATTCAATACCACCATGGAAAAGCGAACGTGGTAGTTGACGCATTGAGTAGAAGATCATATGCAGGTACGAATGCGTTATTTTCAATGCAAAGGCCCATTTTGTGTGACTTGCAAAGGATGGAGATAGAGTTGATGACTCTAGAGACCCACGTGATAATGGCAAACATACGAGTAGAACCAACTTTAATCGATAAAGGTAAAGCTGCTCAAGTTAAAGACCTGGAGCTGATGAGTATAAGAAAGAAAGTGCAAGAAGATTTTATCCCAGAAACAAGAATCGATGAAGAAGGAATACTATGAGTCAACTCTAGACTTTGTGTTCCTAATGACCCTGATTTAAAGTATAAAATCATGATGGAGGCGAACAACACACCGTTTGCAATCCATCCTGAGAGTATCAAAATGTATCGTGATCTTCGACATACATTTTAGTGGAGCAATATGAAGAGAGAGATTACAGAGTTTATCTCAAGGTGTTTACCTTGTCAACGAGTAAAGGCGAAGCATCAAGTGCCAAAAGGTCCATTGCAACAACTTAAAATTCTAGAATGGAAATGGGAGCACATTACCATTAATTTTGTTACTGGTCTTCCCAAGGTTTCTCAAGGAATTGATGCAATTTGGGTCATTGTTGATAGATTGACCAAGTTTGCTCATTTCTTACCTATACGAGAAACTTATTCACTTGAACGTCTTGCTCGTATGTACATAAAAGAAATTATAAGACTGCATGATATGCCAGTATCCATAGTTTTTGATCGAGACCCAAGATTCACTTCACGATTTTGGGATAGTTTGCAAAAAGCTATGGGCACGAATTTATGATTTAGTTCAGCATATCATCCTCAAACGGATGGGTAGTCAGAGAGGACTATTCAAACTCTTGAGGATCTATTAAGACTCTGTGTCCTTGACTTCAAAAGAAATTGGGACGCGTTCTTGCCATTGGTGGAGTAACAATCCAAGATTTTATTTTTTGTAATTTAAAATATTTATTAAATTAAATAAATATTTTGTTGATGTGGTTGTTGTTAGTAAATATTTATGAATTAAATTTATTAGATAATATTCTAAGTTAATTTAATTTATAATTTAGAGAGTTGTAAGATAACATGAGATGTTATATTGTTATTTTAATTTAATAATTTAAAATGGTATGCTAAATTAATAAATAAAATTATAATGAGATTATAATTTTGTGATATTTGTTTAAGTGGAAAATTTATTTAAAATATAGTATGTGTAATTAATTTATTAGATTAATGTTGGATATGGAAATTCAAATAAATAACGTGATTATAAATTATAAACTGAATTGTTTATTAAAATAAATTAAAGGAGTTTTAAATTGGTTACCAAACAAGGCTTAAAACATTAAGTCTTTATTTTAATCAATTTTATCCAAACTAAGCCTTATGATTTTTAATTTGTGAATTTGAATTATAATAAATTAAATAAATAAAATATATTTATAACTGATGTACGTTTATTACTTATTAACTGTTATATTAAATCTGCGTATTATGGCCCAATCAGTTATTTGTTTTACGCTTAACTAAGAGTTGGCCTATACTGATACTAAGAAAAGAAAAGAGTTTTCAGAGAATTTGAGAGAGACTAGAGAGAGATTAAGAGAAATTTCTGAGTTTTCGAGCGATTCTTGGTATTTAGCAAAGATTGTTCAAGCAATTGAAGGTATTATTCATAACCTTAATGTTATGTATTTATATATATGTATATATATGAGTTTTACGGCATAAACCTTCAAGTTCTGTGAATTCATTTTTTTGAATTGTTGATATACAACTGATAATTTGTGATTATACGTGTTTATGATGTTAGAATTTGCATTTAGACAAGAATTTGTATGCTTATTATGTTTAAGAAGGAAGAAAAGTAATTACAGTATATGTTTTGATATATGGCTTGTGAAAGTACCAAATTTGGTGGTTAATTTGTATACTAATATGTAAATTGAGTCTTGAATATGTTAATTCAGTAAGAAACGAAGAAAATGCAGTTTGAATGAATTAATTTGTTGTAGAATTGTGACCACAATGTGAATTTCTATGACGGATGTCAAAAATGAAGTTTTTGTATGAAAACATGAAATTTAAGGATTTAAATTAGTTGAAGTTGTTGTTTAATTGTTCTAAGTTGATGAATATGTGAGGAATCATGTTTGTGTTAGTTCTATACCAATTACATATGTTAAATTTACTATTTTGTGGATGAAATTCGTGTTAGTTGGCTTAGAATTGAGTCGAAACTCGCGTTCTGCAAAACTGGTACTGGTGCCAAGCGTGGGCGCGCCAGAATCTAAGGTAATACTGGCACGGCCGCGCCGGTATTCAGTCAGACCCAGTGAAGTCTGCTACTTCTGCAGACTTTGGACACCCATTGTAACTTAGTTTAATGTTATGTTAATGTGAGAAACATGCAATGAAGAAGTTAAAACAGAAACGAATCATGTGGTTAGTAATTCTAAAGTATAAAATTAGTAAGTTGTGAAAATGATATGCTATGATCTAAGAAACTTAATGAATAATAAATAAGTGTTGTGAAATTAACACTTGTGATTCTGAAATGTGTATGGTAAAGTAGTACTTGTATTAAAATAATAAGTTTCACTAGAGGTGAGTGTTATTTTGGAAAGTGGATGTTAGTATATCTAATAGATATTCTGATTCTAATACTATGTGTAGGTGAACGTGAGTTATAAATTTATAACTTACGCACGAGGCAAGTTTCTTACTCTCAAACTTTGATTGAGCAAGTTATTTATTCATAAACTTTATTTGAACAAGCTATAATTCTAATCTTATTCGAGCAAGTTTTGAATTCTAATCATTGTTGATTTACTCTAACTTGTTTATAGTTAAGCAAGTTTCTTTAGTTCATTCTTTTATAGTGAATGCTTCTTGAACTCTAATTCCTAATATTGAATTGTAATATTTCAATTACTTTGCACAAGTTATTATCATGTTGAGCAATATTTGTTTCCAGCTTGCTATCAGTTAATGTAAGTTCAGAAATTAAATTTCTTATTTGACAAGTTCATAGACCAAACTTATTATTGTTCAAGCAAAGGTTTAACATTTTATTTAATGCTTATGTTTTCTAGTTATTTCCAAGCATGAGTTTAATATATAGTTGATTCACCTATGATTCTCAATTGTTCTATATTATGTTGTTATTGAGCAACCGTAGTGTTATCAAATTTTGTTGATTCAATTAATCCTTTAGTTAATGATCGTGAAAATCTAAATTACCCTTGAGGTTTATCCAAATCAAACTTTCTTTGGTGCGGACTTGTACTCTAAAACTGAGAAGAACAACCCTATTTTAGGGGTACGCGATGCGTTTAGATGTTTGTGCACAATACGTGGTACGAAGGGCTAATCCCTTTAAGTATGTGAAGTTCTTACAATATAACTGTTAAGGTTAAAGTTAAAAGATTACTTGTAACCGTGGACATAGTTCGTGATCTTATGACCCTCAGATATATTTCATATTTTAATTTCAGATTTTGGTTATCATTGATAGAGTATCATTCAGTGTTGTTAAGCGTATTCATTTGAAGTTATTATTTTCTTGTTGTTCATTGTTGTATCTAGTGAGCATTTGTTTTGCTCACTCTTGCATAAATGTAATTATTACAGCAAAGATTGAGAAGGTCGATGAACCTACTACAAACAAAGGAAAAGGAAAAATGTACAAGTGATGAAGACTTGTAGTTTATGACTTTTAATGTTAATAGACTTTATCTAAAGGATGTGATGTAACTATTTTTATTTCTGCACTTGATTTATGTTAAAGGTTAGATAGCCTGGGAGACTTTATGATTTAATGATGTAACCCTTTAATGGGGAGGATTTATGGTTTAAATATTATTTTATTTGGTTAGATACTATGATTGTATGGAAAGTAAACACCAAGTCTTAGGGGAAATGAAGTACCCAAATTTGGAGGTGTCACAGGTTGGTATCAAAGCCTTAGGTTATGAACCTTAGATGGGGAAAAGACTTAGGAAGTAACCTTTGAAAAATAGTGGTGATAAACTCTTATCGATTTTAAGAAAGAAATAATAAAACACTTATGTGCTTATGTGGTTGCAACCTATGTGCTCGTGAGTGTCGAGTAGCAATGATTAGTAATTAAAACTTAAAATTTTGTTGTTAGGATGTCTAATGTAGGAGAATCTAGTCAGGCTAGTTATGAAGGATCCCAGATGCCTAGAGAAGAGGAGCCTCGAGATATTCAGGTGGTTTGGGAACAACTACTGCCACGGGAAACATCTTTGTTGGTCACAGTGGTTGAGTAAGAGGGTTTACCTGATGAGGATGATGAGATAGAGACGGACGAGGAGGACCCTGTTGAGCTGCCACAGTCGAATGAGGATGAGGAGGACGAGGAGGAAGAGATTCTATTAAATTCGATTGTTGCCCGTATGTACGTCGAAGTATACGACTGCAATGTAAAACTTAAGGATAGAGTCGAGGAGTTGGAAGAGATAGTAGCTGAACAACAGATCGTAGTGGCGTAGAAGGACAATGAGATCCAGGATCGAGATGAACGTCTGAATAATATTGAAGGGAAGCTAATCCACACTGAAGGAGAGAACGAGTAACTGATAGAGGAGATTGCAGAGCTGAAGAACAAATTGAAAGAAAAGTCTACTAAGAGGGTAAGAGCCGAAGACGCATATGAAGAAGCTTCACAACGAGCTGGGGTAGCAGAGGGAGAGGTACAAGTAAAGAGGATCAAGATGGAAGAGATGAATAATGTTTTCAATACCGTGATCAATCAAGCTCAAGATTGGGTCATGTGTTATCCAATTCAGTTCGAGACGCTGCCATCGTACATGTTAGATCGTCGAACAATGTTTCGTATTATAGAAGAGGAGTGTCGTAAGGCTATGCAGTATTTTAGTAGGTCGTTATAAATGTAATTACTATGTGATTAGTGAGTAAATAAGATGTAAATCCCGATTGTTATATAACCAATAAGATGTAAATCATGTCGTTCTCCACTCTTCAATCAATCAATCAATCAATTACGTGCTCTTCGTGGATTTCTCTCCTCCTCAACCAACACGAAATCCTAATTCTAGCAAGGTACGATTTCCTTGCCCACAGTACTAAAAAAATTAATTAATAAAAAAGTATTTAATGAAAATGAATTATATATTATAATGTAATACAAAATAATAGGAAAAAAGAAAATAAAACAACATTAAATAAGTTAAATCATGTCTAATAAATAAATAAAATAATAATAATTTAGAATAAATTAAAATTACATTAAGTTTAATAACTTAAATAAAAAAAACTAAGTAGCATTTACTTAGTTTTTCATTGGTACTTATCTTAGTCTATTTCGTGTACTTGGAGACCATGGGGAGGTGTTACCAAAATTTTCTTGAAACTCATGAAACGTACTTAACATGTTGACAATAGTGACGAGATGCATCCAAGAACGGGATAGAAGCCTTACCCATGTCCTGTAGAGCAAAGATACTAGGTAAATCTAATTCATGCATGAATATCCTTGTACTAAATGCGTCTTCTATGTAGTTAAAGATGTCAGTCAACGGGAGTTAGATGTGTACCATAGTATACCCAGTAATGGGAGGGGATTAGTCTCAACTTATCGTGATGGGATGTCTAATTTCTTGAACAAAGCAATAGAACATGCTGATGATTCGAATAGAAAGATGCTCAGCAGTTTGTTATACCAGTTCTGGTCCTAACAGTTGACATTCACCGACTTCATCCCAGCACAGTGGAGTTCTGCACTTTTTTGCCATATAGTGCTTCGTAAGGCGGCATGTCGATGCTTACATGGTAACTGTTATTGTAGGAAAATTCTACCAACGGTAATTGTTCATCCCAGCTTCCTTTGAAATCCATGACGCATGCTCTCAGCATATCTTCCAATGTCTGAATCGTTCGTTCGCTTTGGCCATCTGTTTGCGGATGATATGTCGTACTCATTCGTAACTTTGTTCCCATACATTCTTGTAGTCTCTTCCAGAAGTTTGATGTGAACCTTGGATCTCTGTCTGACCCAATTGACACTGGAACTCCATGTCTTGCAACGATTTTTGTGACACCCCCAAAATAGGTCCAATCCATCCTACCTATTCTGAGTAGCCAAATATATGGTACAGAAAATAACTACAACTTTATTACTACAATTATCATGCAAAATACAACAACACATATACTGTGAGTTTTAGTACCAACTGTGACTTATGTCCCAACTATGGACATCACTTCACAGTGATACCTTACATAAAGGTACAATCTAGAACTGTTTTAGAAATTAAAATCTTTGGGAAGTGCTCAAGGAAACCTTCGTACATAGGAGGCCATGAATCTAAGTTATGATAGATATCATATGTCCAGATAATTATCCTTGGTTGATCCAATAGACCCCAAAGAAAAACAAGAAGATTACTATCATGATCTTTCCAATGGTAAGTCTTCTCTTGACATATAACTATCTCCACCGTCTACAATTGAACATTATGTTTCAACCAAACTCCAAGATCATATAGGTAGTGCTCGTAGATATACTCAGCAAGTGAATGTGGATAGCCCTTTCTTATGATAACACGAGATTGTATGTCGTTAGACATCTTGTATGATAGTGGCAAAACACCCTTCCAAAGTTGGGATCACCTCACCCTATTGTTGTTCACCAAAATCAATTATTAAGTGAAGTATAATATATGACACACACATCTTAGGTCCTCAATACAATTATATATTGTATGTCATGCCGTTTTATAATGTATTGAGAAACTTTGATAGTCTCGGACCACCACACTATTCTCATGTTATCACCGCTCGACCCGGCTACACTTTTATTACCTCAAAAGAGCAGTACTTCTGACCGAAATGTCGGATGAAAAGCCGAAGAAAACTTGCACTGAATAGTAACTCTCCAAGTATCTAAATACTCACTAAAATACGCTCGAGAATATAGAGAGAGAAAACTTCAATTTCTGGTGTGATTTTTAATTCTAACATAAGCACCTATTTATAGGAAAATGCTAGAACGCCAAAGGAGACTAAATAATAAAATATTAATATAATTAATTTACTTGTCTACGCCAACTCTTGTTGAACAAGCTCAGCTGCCACCCCACTTGAAAAACTAATTCAGCACATTTATTCAACACCTACCAAAAAGTGGGGCCCGCCTTCTAGAATTTTCCACTAAAACATTTATAAAAACAATTTATTAATCAGTCACCTCTTAAAAATCGTAACAAATCATAAGTTAATTTTTAACGGTTCAAAACTTGTGGACATATACTCAACTTATATATGTTTAACATATCCAAAAATAACAACGATCCAACGGTCGGATTAAAAATTATAACTCATGAAATATATCGCAAGAACACTGATTTGATTTTTAATACCTCCATTCCGACAAAAATATTGATAAAACACCTCAACATTAATTCTTTCAATTATAACCACATAAAATAAATAAATCCATCATTTATATCCGCATCAAATAAATATTTCCTTATCAATAATTAATAATTCACAAATAATATTACAGAATCACAATAATGACAACCAGGCAGTTCCCAAGAAAGAGGGGGCTTTCTAATAAGGATTTCTCCTTACTGGCGCGCAATTAGGTGACCAAACATGTCCTTGAAAAAACTTTCTAGACATTGCCAATAATGCTATCTAATAATATTATTTAAATAATATGAATTATTGATCTGGTAATGGAAAAAACTGTGCAGTGACAATTATTGAAACAACAATAATATAAAATATCAACGCAACAATTATTGAATCAATAAAATAAAATATTGAACAGTAATTACTGTAACAATTATTGAGTAGTGCCTTCTTACATAAGAATCAATAATTTCAAAAATACTGTGCAATACCGTGTGCTACTGTGCAATCACGCGTATTACTGTATTTTAACCACCAGGTATTCCAATAGTGTTAACGGTAACAATTACACCGTTATTTATAAAAACTCAAACCTGTCGTTTTCTTCATCCGACAGTTATTTTGTTATGGGTCTCATAAATGGCTGCGCCGTCGTACAAATATTCTCCGACAACAAGAATATTCCATGACCAAACGAATATTCCCCGACAATAATAAGTATTTTATAGCCACTTGCTTATTTTGAAAATTTTATATATATCACCCTTAACTTTAACTTTTTATCAATTTAACCATTTACTGAAAAATAATTAGAAAAAAAATTGAATACTTTTATTTCATAAAATCCGGGGTCTAACAATCTTCCCTCCTTATGAAATTTTGTCCCGAAATTTACGTACCTAGAATTTCAAAGAGTTGAGAATACCTTACCTTCATTTTAGATTCCATCTTCTCTGTCATCATGATTTCTCCATTGCTCATCTCCTGTATTTCAGATATCATTCTAGAATACAACTTCAAAACAATGGTTAATTGAACAAATTAACATATCACATAATATCCAGATATTATGACTGATCAACAAATAAGCTTAGATAGGACACACACTAGTGAAGGATATTACTCGTCTCTCCCCTCCTAGTTTTAATCCCGGATCTCCGCCAGAGATCATATCCCTAAGCTCTGATACCAAATGTGACACCCCCAAAATAGGTCCAATCCATCCAACCTATTCTGAGTCGCCAAATACATGGTACAAAAAATAACTACAACTTTATTACTACAATTATCGTGTAAAATAAAACAACACATATACTGTGAGTTTTAATACCAACTGTGACTCATGTCCCAACTATGGACATCACTTCACAGTAATACCTTACATAATGGTACAATCTAGAACTGTTTTAGAAATTAAAATCTTTATAAAGTGCTCAAGGAAACCTTCATACATAGGAGGCCATGAATCTAAGTTATGATAGATATCATATGTCCAGATAATTATCCTTGGTTGATCCAATAGACCCCAAAGAAAAATGAGAAGATTACTATCATAATCTTTCCAATGGTAAGTCTTCTCTTGACATATAACTATCTCTACCGTCTATAATTGAACATTATGTTTCAACCAAACTCCAAGATCATATAGGTAGTGCTCGTAGATATGCTCAGCAAGTGAATGTGCACAACCCTTTTTATCATAACACGAGATTGTATGTCGTTAGACATCTTGTATAATAGTGGCAAAACACCCTTCTAAAGTTGGGTTCACCTCACCCTATTGTTGTTCACCAAAATCAATTATTAAGTGACGTATAATATATGACACACACATCTTAGGTCCTCAATAAAATTATATATTGTATGTCATGCCGTTTTATAATGTATTGAGAAACTTTGATAGTATCGGACCACCACACTATTCTCATGTTATCCCCGCTCGACCCGGCTACACTTTTATTACCTCAAAAGAGCAGTACTTCTGACCGGAATGTCGGATGAAAAGCCGAAGGAAACTTGCACTGAATAGTAACTCTCCAAGTATCTAAATTCTCACTAAAATACGCTCGAGAATATAGAGAGAGAAAACTTCAATTTCTGGTGTGATTTTCAATTCTAACATAAGCACCTATTTATAGGAAAATGCTAGAACGCCAAAGGAGACTAAATAATAAAATATTAATATAATTAATTTACTTGTCTACGCCAACTCTTGTTGAACAAGCTCAGCTGCCACCCCACTTGAAAAACTAATTCAGCACATTTATTCAACACCTACCAAAAAGTGGGGCCCGCCTTCTAGAATTTTCCACTAAAACATTTATAAAAACAATTTATTAATCAGTCACCTCTTAAAAATCATAACAAATCATAAGTTAATTTTTAACGGTTCAAAACTTGTGGACATATACTCAACTTATATATGTTTAACATATCCAAAAATAACAACGATCCAACGGTCGGATTAAAAATTATAACTCATTAAATATATCGCAAGAACACTGATTTGATTTTTAATACATCCATTCCGACAAAAATATTGATATAACACCTCAACATTAATTCCTTCAATTATAACCACATAAAATAAATAAATCCATCATTTATATCCGCATCAAATAAATATTTCCTTATCAATAATTAATAATTCACAAATAATATTACAGAATCACAATAATGACAACCAGACAGTTCCCAAGAAAGAGGGGGCTTTCCAATAAGGATTTCTCCTTACTGGCGCGCAATTAGGTGACCAAACATGTCCTTGAAAAAACTTTCTAGACATTGCCAATAATACTATCTAATAATATTATTCAAATAATATGAATTATTGATCTGGTAATGGGAAAAACTGTGCAGTGACAATTATTGAAACAACAATAATATAAAATATCAACGCAACAATTATTGAATCAATAAAATAAAATATTGAACAGTAATTACTGTAACAATTATTGAGTAGTGCCTTCTTACATAAGAATCAATAATTTCAAAAATACTGTGCAATACCGTGTGCTACTGTGCAACCACGCGTATTACTGTATTTTAACCACCAGGTATTCCAATAGTGTCAACGGTAACAATTACACCGTTATTTATAAAAACTCAAACCTGTCGTTTTCTTCATCCGACAGTTATTTTGTTATGGGTCCCATAAATGGCTGCGCCGTCGTACAAATATTCCCCGACAACAAGAATATTCCATGACCAAACGAATATTCCCCGACAATAATAAGTATTTTATAGCCACTTGCTTATTTTGAAAATTTTATATATATCACCCTTAACTTTAACTTTTTATCAATTTAACCATTTACTGAAAAATAATTAGAAGAAAAATTGAATACTTTTATTTCATAAAATCCGGGGTCTAACAATCTTCCCTCCTTATGAAATTTTGTCCCCGAAATTTACGTACCTAGAATTTCAAAGAGTTGAGAATACCTTACCTTCATTTCAGATTCCATCTTCTCTGTCATCATGATTTCTCCATTGCTCATCTCCTGTATTTCAGATATCATTCTAAAATACAACTTCAAAACAATGGTTAATTGAACAAATTAACATATCACATAATATCCAGATATTATGACTGATCAACAAATAAGCTTAGATAGGACACACACTAGTGAAGGATATTACTCGTCTCTCCCCTCCTAGTTTTAATCCCGAATCTCCGCCAGAGATCATATCCCTAAGCTCTGATACCAAATGTGACACCCCCAAAATAGGTCCAATCCATCCAACCTATTCTGAGTCGCCAAATACATGGTACAAAAAATAACTACAACTTTATTACTACAATTATCGTGTAAAATAAAACAACACATATACTGTGAGTTTTAATACCAACTGTGACTCATGTCCCAACTATGGACATCACCTCACAGTAATACCTTACATAATGGTACAATCTAGAACTGTTTTAGAAATTAAAATCTTTATAAAGTGCTCAAGGAAACCTTCATACATAGGAGGCCATGAATCTAAGTTATGATAGATATCATATGTCCAGATAATTATCCTTGGTTGATCCAATAGACCCCAAAGAAAAATGAGAAGATTACTATCATAATCTTTCCAATGGTAAGTCTTCTCTTGACATATAACTATCTCCACCGTCTATAATTGAACATTATGTTTCAACCAAACTCCAAGATCATATAGGTAGTGCTCGTAGATATGCTCAGCAAGTGAATGTGCACAACCCTTTTTATCATAACACGAGATTGTATGTCGTTAGACATCTTGTATAATAGTGGCAAAACACCCTTCCAAAGTTGGGTTCACCTCACCCTATTGTTGTTCACCAAAATCAATTATTAAGTGACGTATAATATATGACACACACATCTTAGGTCCTCAATAAAATTATATATTGTATGTCATGCCATTTTATAATGTGTTGAGAAACTTTGGTAGTCTCGGACCACCACACTATTCCCATGTTATCCCCGCTCGACCCAGCTACACTTTTATTACCTCAAAAGAGCAGTACTTCTGACCGGAATGTCGGATGAAAAGCCGAAGGAAACTTGCACTGAATAGTAACTCTCCAAGTATCTAAATACTCACTAAAATACGCTCGAGAATATAGAGAGAGAAAACTTCAATTTCTGGTGTGATTTTCAATTCTAACATAAGCACCTATTTATAGGAAAATGCTAGAACGCCAAAGGAGACTAAATAATAAAATATTAATATAATTAATTTACTTGTCTACGCCAACTCTTGTTGAACAAGCTCAGCTGCCACCCCACTTGAAAAACTAATTCAGCACATTTATTCAACACCTACCAAAAAGTGGGGCCCGCCTTCTAGAATTTTCCACTAAAACATTTATAAAAACAATTTATTAATCAGTCACCTCTTAAAAATCATAACAAATCATAAGTTAATTTTTAACGGTTCAAAACTTGTGGACATATACTCAACTTATATATGTTTAACATATCCAAAAATAACAACGATCCAACGGTCGGATTAAAAATTATAACTCATGAAATATATCGCAAGAACACTGATTTGATTTTTAAAACCTCCATTCCGACAAAAATATTGATAAAACACCTCAACATTAATTCCTTCAATTATAACCACATAAAATAAATAAATCCATCATTTATATCCGCATCAAATAAATATTTCCTTATCAATAATTAATAATTCACAAATAATATTACAGAATCACAATAATGACAACCAGGCAGTTCCCAAGAAAGATGGGGCTTTCCAATAAGGATTTCTCCTTACTGGCGCACAATTAGGTGACCAAACATGTCCTTGAAAAAACTTTCTAGACATTGCCAATAATGCTATCTAATAATATTATTCAAATAATATGAATTATTGATCTGGTAATGGAAAAAACTGTGCAGTGACAATTATTGAAACAACAATAATATAAAATATCAACGCAACAATTATTGAATCAATAAAATAAAATATTGAACAGTAATTACTGTAACAATTATTGAGTAGTGCCTTCTTACATAAGAATCAATAATTTCAAAAATACTGTGCAATACCGTGTGCTACTGTGCAACCACGCGTATTACTGTATTTTAACCACCAGGTATTCCAATAGTGTTAACGGTAACAATTACACCATTATTTATAAAAACTCAAACCTGTCGTTTTCTTCATCCGACAAATATTTTGTTATGGGTCCCATAAATGGCTGCGCCGTCGTACAAATATTCCCCGACAACAAGAATATTCCATGACCAAACGAATATTCCCCGACAATAATAAGTATTTTATAGCCACTTGCTTATTTTGAAAATTTTATATATATCACCCTTAACTTTAACTTTTTATCAATTTAACCATTTACTGAAAAATAATTAGAAGAAAAATTGAATACTTTTATTTCATAAAATCCGGGGTCTAACAATCTTCCCTCCTTATGAAATTTTGTCCCCGAAATTTACGTACCTAGAATTTCAAAGAGTTGAGAATACATTACCTTCATTTCAGATTCCATCTTCTCTGTCATCATGATTTCTCCATTGCTCATCTCCTGTATTTCAGATATCATTCTAGAATACAACTTCAAAACAATGGTTAATTGAACAAATTAACATATCACATAATATCCAGATATTATGACTGATCAACAAATAAGCTTAGATAGGACACACACTAGTGAAGGATATTACTCGTCTCTCCCCTCCTAGTTTTAATCCCGGATCTCCGCCAGAGATCATATCCCTAAGCTCTGATACCAAATGTGACACCCCCAAAATAGGTCCAATCCATCCAACCTATTCTGAGTCGCCAAATACATGGTACAAAAAATAACTACAACTTTATTACTACAATTATCGTGTAAAATAAAACAACACATATACTGTGAGTTTTAATACCAACTGTGACTCATGTCCCAACTATGAACATCACCTCACAGTAATACCTTACATAATGGTACAATCTAGAACTGTTTTAGAAATTAAAATCTTTATAAAGTGCTCAAGGAAACCTTCATACATAGGAGGCCATGAATCTAAGTTATGATAGATATCATATGTCCAGATAATTATCCTTGGTTGATCCAATAGACCCCAAAGAAAAATGAGAAGATTACTATCATAATCTTTCCAATGGTAAGTCTTCTCTTGACATATAACTATCTCCACCGTCTATAATTGAACATTATGTTTCAACCAAACTCCAAGATCATATAGGTAGTGCTCGTAGATATGCTCAGCAAGTGAATGTGCACAACCCTTTTTATCATAACACGAGATTGTATGTCGTTAGACATCTTGTATAATAGTGGCAAAACACCCTTCCAAAGTTGGGTTCACCTCACCCTATTGTTGTTCACCAAAATCAATTATTAAGTGACGTATAATATATGACACACACATCTTAGGTCCTCAATAAAATTATATATTGTATGTCATGCCATTTTATAATGTGTTGAGAAACTTTGGTAGTCTCGGACCACCACACTATTCCCATGTTATCCCCGCTCGACCCAGCTACACTTTTATTACCTCAAAAGAGCAGTACTTCTGACCGGAATGTCGGATGAAAAGCCGAAGGAAACTTGCACTGAATATTAACTCTCCAAGTATCTAAATACTCACTAAAATACGCTCGAGAATATAGAGAGAGAAAACTTCAATTTCTGGTGTGATTTTCAATTCTAACATAAGCACCTATTTATAGGAAAATGCTAGAACGCCAAAGGAGACTAAATAATAAAATATTAATATAATTAATTTACTTGTCTACGCCAACTCTTGTTGAACAAGCTCAGCTGCCACCCCACTTGAAAAACTAATTCAACACATTTATTCAACACCTACCAAAAAGTGGGGCCCGCCTTCTAGAATTTTCCACTAAAACATTTATAAAAACAATTTATTAATCAGTCACCTCTTAAAAATCATAACAAATCATAAGTTAATTTTTAACGGTTCAAAACTTGTGGACATATACTCAACTTATATATGTTTTACATATCCAAAAATAACAACGATCCAACGGTCGGATTAAAAATTATAACTCATGAAATATATCGCAAGAACACTGATTTGATTTTTAATACCTCCATTCCGACAAAAATATTGGTAAAACACCTCAACATTAATTCCTTCAATTATAACCACATAAAATAAATAAATCCATCATTTATATCCGCATCAAATAAATATTTCCTTATCAATAATTAATAATTCACAAATAATATTACAGAATCACAATAATGACAACCAGGCAGTTCCCAAGAAAGAGGGGGCTTTCCAATAAGGATTTCTCCTTACTGGCGCGCAATTAGGTGACCAAACATGTCCTTGAAAAAACTTTCTAGACATTGCCAATAATGCTATCTAATAATATTATTCAAATAATATGAATTATTGATCTGGTAATGGGAAAAACTATGCAGTGACAATTATTGAAATAACAATAATATAAAATATCAACGCAACAATTATTGAATCAATAAAATAAAATATTGAACAGTAATTACTGTAACAATTATTGAGTAGTGCCTTCTTACATAAGAATCAATAATTTCAAAAATACTGTGCAATACCGTGTGCTACTGTGAAACCACGCGTATTACTGTATTTTAACCACCAGGTATTCCAATAGTGTTAACGGTAACAATTACACCGTTATTTATAAAAACTCAATCCTGTCGTTTTCTTCATCCGACAGTTATTTTGTTATGGGTCCCATAAATGGCTGCGCCGTCGTACAAATATTCCCCGACAACAAGAATATTCCATGACCAAACGAATATTCCCCGACAATAATAAGTATTTTATAGCCACTTGCTTATTTTGAAAATTTTATATATATCACCCTTAACTTTAACTTTTTATCAATTTAACCATTTACTGAAAAATAATTAGAAGAAAAATTGAATACTTTTATTTCATAAAATCCGGGGTCTAACAATCTTCCCTCCTTATGAAATTTTGTCCCCGAAATTTACGTACCTAGAATTTCAAAGAGTTGAGAATACCTTACCTTCATTTCAGATTCCATCTTCTCTGTCATCATGATTTCTCCATTGCTCATCTCCTGTATTTCAGATATCATTCTAGAATACAACTTCAAAACAATGGTTAATTGAACAAATTAACATATCACATAATATCCAGATATTATGACTGATCAACAAATAAGCTTAGATAGGACACACACTAGTGAAGGATATTACTCGTCTCTCCCCTCCTAGTTTTAATCCCGGATCTCCGCCAGAGATCATATCCCTAAGCTCTGATACCAAATGCGACACCCCCAAAATAGGTCCAATCCATCCAACCTATTCTGAGTCGCCAAATACATGGTACAAAAAATAACTACAACTTTATTACTACAATTATCGTGTAAAATAAAACAACACATATACTGTGAGTTTTAATACCAACTGTGACTCATGTCCCAACTATGGACATCACCTCACAGTAATACCTTACATAATGGTACAATCTAGAACTGTTTTAGAAATTAAAATCTTTATAAAGTGCTCAAGGAAACCTTCATACATAGGAGGCCATGAATCTAAGTTATGATAGATATCATATGTCCAGATAATTATCCTTGGTTGATCCAATAGACCCCAAAGAAAAATGAGAAGATTACTATCATAATCTTTCCAATGGTAAGTCTTCTCTTGACATATAACTATCTCCACCGTCTATAATTGAACATTATGTTTCAACCAAACTCCAAGATCATATAGGTAGTGCTCGTAGATATGCTCAGCAAGTGAATGTGCACAACCCTTTTTATCATAACACGAGATTGTATGTCGTTAGACATCTTGTATAATAGTGGCAAAACACCCTTCCAAAGTTGGGTTCACCTCACCCTATTGTTGTTCACCAAAATCAATTATTAAGTGACGTATAATATATGACACACACATCTTAGGTCCTCAATAAAATTATATATTGTATGTCATGCCATTTTATAATGTGTTGAGAAACTTTGGTAGTCTCGGACCACCACACTATTCCCATATTATCCCCGCTCGACCCAGCTACACTTTTATTACCTCAAAAGAGCAGTACTTCTGACCGGAATGTTGGATGAAAAGCCGAAGGAAACTTGCACTGAATAGTAACTCTCCAAATATCTAAATACTCACTAAAATACGCTCGAGAATATAGAGAGAGAAAACTTCAATTTCTGGTGTGATTTTCAATTCTAACATAAGCACCTATTTATAGGAAAATGCTAGAACGCCAAAGGAGACTAAATAATAAAATATTAATATAATTAATTTACTTGTCTACGCCAACTCTTGTTGAACAAGCTCAGCTGCCACCCCACTTGAAAAACTAATTCAACACATTTATTCAACACCTACCAAAAAGTGGGGCCCGCCTTCTAGAATTTTCCACTAAAACATTTATAAAAACAATTTATTAACCAGTCACCTCTTAAAAATCATAACAAATCATAAGTTAATTTTTAACGGTTCAAAACTTGTGGACATATACTCAACTTATATATGTTTAACATATCCAAAAATAACAACGATCCAACGGTCGGATTAAAAATTATAACTCATGAAATATATCGCAAGAACACTGATTTGATTTTTAATACCTCCATTCCGACAAAAATATTGATATAACACCTCAACATTAATTCCTTCAATTATAACCACATAAAATAAATAAATCCATCATTTATATCCGCATCAAATAAATATTTCCTTATCAATAATTAATTATTTACAAATAATATTACATAATAACAATAATGACAATCAGGCAGTTCCCAAGAAAGAGGGGGCTTTCCAATAAGGATTTCTCCTTACTGGCGCGCAATTAGGTGACCAAACATGTCCTTGAAAGAACTTTCTAGACATTGCCAATAATACTATCTAATAATATTATTCAAATAATATGAATTATTGATCTGATAATGGGAAATACTGTGCAGTGACAATTATTGAAACAACAATAATATAAAATATCAACGCAACAATTATTGAATCAATAAAATAAAATATTGAACAGTAATTACTGTAACAATTATTGAGTAGTGCCTTCTTACGTAAGAATCAATAATTTCAAAAATACTGTGCAATACCGTGTGCTATTGTGCAACCACGCGTATTACTGTATTTTAACCACCAGACATTCCAACAATGTTAACGGTAATAATTACGCCTTTATTTATAAAAACTCAAACCTGTCGTTTTCTTCATCTGACAGTTATTCCGTTATGGGGACCATAAATGGCTGCGCCGTCGTACAAATATTCCCTGACAACAAGAATATTCTACGACCAAAAGAATATTCCCCAAAAATAATAAGTATTTTATAGCCACTTGCTTATTTTGAAAATTTTATATATATCACCCTTAACTTTTACATTTTATCAATTTAATCATTAACTGAAAAATAATTATAAGAAATATTAAATACTTTTATTTCATAAAATTCGGGGTCTTACAATTTCTTTAACATATAATTTTGCCTGCTGATCAAGATTGAATCTAATCTTTATTGGCAAAAAGTGTGCATATTTTGTGAATCTGTCCACTATCACCCAAATCGCATCGTATCCTTTCTGAGCCGTTGGGAGACCTACCACAAAATCCATTGTGATATGTTCCCATTTCCATTCTGGTATTTCCAACGATTGAAGTAACCCGCTTGGTCTTTGATGCTCGGCCTTGACTCTCTGACATGTTAAGCACTTTACAACGCATTCTGCAATGTCTCTTTTCATGTTTGGCCATAAAAAATGTTACCTCAAATCTTGATACATTTTCGTACTTCCTGGATGAATCGAATATCTAGAGCTATGAGCTTCTTTCAAGATTTCCTCTTTAATATCTGGTACTACTGGAACCCAGATTCGTCCCTCGAATCTCAGCATTCCATCAGTATCAACCTTGTATTTCACTTCCTTTCCCTCAACCACATTTTCTCTTATTTTTCTGCATTCCTCATCCTACAGTTGAGCGTTCTTCACTTTGTCCACCAAAGTTTGACTGGCTTCCATCTGGTACAATTTCTCATTGGATTCTTTTGGAAATTTGATTTCCAACTCTAACCTTGACATTGCTGTAATAAGCTCCTCCATATCAGTTAATAACATCAATTTTTCCTTGCCTTTCCTACTCAAGGCATCTGCAACCACGTTTTCTTTGCCTGGATGATAAAAGATCTCACAATCGTAATCCTTTATCAATTCCATCCATCTCCTTTGACGCATGTTCAGGTCTTTCTGAGTGAAAATGTACTTCAGACTCTTATGGTCTGTGTAAATCTCACATTTCTCTCCGTAGAGATAGTGCCTCCATATTTTTAAAGAAAATACAACCGCCGCCAACTCTAAATCATGAGTCAGATACCCTTTTTCGTAATCATTCAATTGGCTTGATACATACGTGATGACTTTTCCGTTCTGCATAAGGACACATCCTAATCCTTTGTGTGAAGCATCACTGTACACCACAAAATTTCCTATATTATCTGGTAATGACAACACAGGTGCCATACTTAACTTCTTTTTTAATTCTTGGAAGCTTTCTTCACACTTCCCCGTTCAAACAAATTTTACAGATTTCCTCGTCAAATTTGTCAACAGAGTGGCAATCTTGGAGAAATCCTGGATAAACCGTCTGTAATACCATGCCAATCCCAAGAAACTTCTCACTTCTGATGGAGTTCTTGGTTGTTCCCAATTTACCACAACTTCGACCTTTGATGAATCCATTGAAATCCATCCTTGTCAATTACGTGCCCAAGAAATTGTACACGTTCTAACCAGAATTCACATTTAGAGAATCTCGCGTACAACTTTTCCTTTCTTAGCATCTCCAGCGTTAGACGTAAGTGTTCCACGTGTTCTTTTTGAGTTCTAGAGTATACCAGAATATCGTCGATAAACACCACCACACATTTGTCTAAAAATGGTTTAAACACCCTTTTCATCAAATTCATGAATGTTGCAGGGGCGTTTGTCAAACCAAAAGACATCACCAAAAATTCGTAATGTTTATACCGAGTTTGAAATGCCATCTTTGGTACATCCTCCTTCCTTACTTTCAATTGGTGATACCCACTTCTCAAATCTATTTTTGAGAAATACCTAGCACCCTTCAACTGGTCAAACAAATCATCTATTCTTGGCAATGGATATCTATTCTTAATAGTGACTTTGTTTAACTCCCTATAATCAATGCAAAGACGCATTGACCCATCCTTCTTCTTTATGAATAACATCGGTGATCCCCATGGTGACACACTCGGCTGAATGTATTTCTTGGCCAACAGCTCCTGCAGTTGTACCATCAGTTCCTTCATCTCTACCGGAGCCATTCTGTATGGGGCTTTCGATATCAAAGCGGTTCCTGACGCTAAGTCGATCACAAAGTCGATTTCTCTGTCAGGCGGAAGTCCTGGCAAATCCTCTGGAAACATGTCCACAAATTCCCTAGCCACTGGTATTTCTTCCAGTTTCATACCCTTCTTCTGAGTATCAACTATGTAAGCTAAATAACCCACACAGCCTTGACTCAACAACTTCTTGGCCTGCATAATTGTCAGACATCTCATTTGTCTAGGAGATTTGCTATCATTGAAAATTAACTTTGATGGAGTCATAAGGTTTACACATTTCTTTTGGCAGTCAATTATTGCTCCATAACTGAACAACCAATCCATTCCTAAAATAACATCAAACTCTCCAAGTCTAATCGAAATTAAATCTACCATCAAAATATTTCCCTTAATAATCACCCTACAGTTCTTGTATACGAACCTAACAGGAATTACTTCCTTATTCGCAATTTCTATGTTTAAAGGGAAATTCAATTCTTCACTAGGCAATCCTAATCTCATAGAAAATTCATCAGATATAAATGAGCAAGTAGCACCCGAATTAAATAATACATAAGCATTAATATCATTGATTGGGATAATACCTGACACCACATCCTTTGATTGCACAGCATCTTACACAGTCATGTTGAAGGTTCTGGCCGTGGGTTTGTTTGATTTCATTGGCCCAATAATGGCCCAAGTACCTCCACTGCTTCCCCCTTGCTTCCTGTTGTATCTCCAGCTTTCTTCTTAGGGCACTCACGAGCAAAGTGATCCTTGGACCCGCAAGTGTAGCAAACATTCTTCTTGGGTTGATTGCAGTTTGGGGCGATGTGACCCTTCTGGCCACAGTTAAAGCATACACGTTTCCCCATTAAGCATACACCCTTGTGAAACTTCCCGCATGTAGCACATGCTTCAAACTTCTTATTCTGCTGGTTACCTTGTTGATTCCCAGCACCCACATTTCCATTCCACTTTCTTTTCAGGTTGTTGTTACCCTTTCCACTACCACCACTTCCATTCTTAACCTCCACTTCATTCTTCTTCTTCTTATGTTCCTGATTGAACTTGGTTACCGCCTCACCTCCACCTTCAGCGAGAATTGCCTTTTCCATATCGGTTGTAAATGTCTTCAGCTGGAACAAGGAAACCCTACTAAACAACCAGGGTTTCAGTCCCCGTTCAAATCTCGTTGCTTTACGTTCATCTGTGCTGACTTGATATGGCGCAAACCTCGCCAACTCGTTGAATTTCGCGGCATACTCCGACACCGTCATCGTTCCTTGCTTTAGTTCTAAAAACTGTACTTCTAACTTCCTTTTCAAACTCTCTGGGAAATAGGTCTCGAAGAAAATCTCTTTGAACCTATCCCAAGTCATAATTCCTGGTCTTTCCTGAGTTTTGTTGGCGTGCCACTAATAACTAGCCTCTGCTTTCAACATGAATGTTGCAAAAGCAGTCATCTGGTTATCCTCTACCCTAGCAACATCAAACACCTTCTCAATTTTCATGATCCAGGTCTGTGCTACAACTGGATTCATGGATCCACAGAATTCAGGTGGTCCAACCGCCTTGAAGTCCTTAAACGTAGCACCTAGGTTCTAAGGTTGATTATGTGGTTGATTTTGCAGTGCACTTGTCAGTAACATCACCAGCTGCTGAACGGAGTTAGCTTAAACATTATTGTTGTTGGTTCCTTCGGTGGTTCTCTGACTGGGTGGTTGACGTCTTGGAGGCATTTTCTGTTAAAAATGCACTCATTAGATTATTACTCAACTCTTTCAAGTAACTTCTAATTAACTTGCCCACAAAATAATCACCACATAACACATAACACTTTGGATAAAAGAAGAGAATAACTTTTATTCATACTTAATTCTTTGGAAAACATTATAACAATAGCATCACTGCTATTTACATTATTTTCCTGAACTACTAAAGTTTCAGGACATCATCAACATATCCCATAGGTTGTATAACACTTGGTATTTACATAATACTTATCATAACATAAATTATAAATCAAGTACTCTTCCTACGATGTTTTATTAAGATACTGCAAAGCCTTATGATGCTCTTCTTCCATAATTCGGAACATGGTTCGACGATCTAGTATGTACGAGGGTAGCGTCTCGAACTTAATTGGGTAACCCATGACCTGATCCTGAGCTTGATTGATCGCGATGTTGAATACATTATCCATTTCCTGCATCTTCATTCTCTTTGCTTGTGCATCTCCCTCTTCTAATTCGGCCCGTTGATTAGCTTCCTCGTACGCGTCTTCGACTCTTGCCCTTTTTGCAGACTCTTCTCTCAACTTGCTCTTCAACTCTGAAATCTCTGCTCTCATTTGGTAGTTCTCTTCTTCAGTGTGAACCAACTTCTCTTCAACATTGTTCAACCATTCTTCTCGATCCTGGATCTCGTCGTCCTTCTGTGCCATCAAGGTTTGTTGTTTAGCTACTATCTCTTGTAACTCCTCGACTGTATCTTGAAGTTCCACATTGCGGTCATGCACCTCATCGTAATTACGACCAGCTATTGATTTAAGTGGAATCCTTTCCTCCTCGTCCTCTTCATCCATCTGTGGCAGCTCCAAAGGATCTTCCTCATCCGTCTCTATCTCATCATCCACATCAGGTACTCTCTCCTGCTCAACTACTGTGACCAACAGAACTGTTTCCCGTGGCAGTAATTCTTCCCAAACTAACTGAATATCTCGAGGCTCCTCCTCCCTAGCTTGACTGGATCCTCCTATATTAGACATCTTGACAACCAAAGTTTAAGTTTTAATTACTAATCATTACTACTTGACGCTCACGAGCACATAAGTTGTAAACACATATGCACATAAGTATTTTATTACTTCTTCCTTAAAACTCGATAAGAGTTTATCATCACTATCTTTTCGAAGGTTACTTCCTAAGGCTTTTCCCCCACCTAAGGTTCATAACCTAAGGCTTTGATACCAACTTGTGACACCCCCAAACCCAGGTACTTCATTCCCATAGGATTTGATGTTCACTTAATCAAACATTCATATCTAACTACCCAATCACAATAAAACTGGATAAATAAAACCTTTCCCATTAAAGGGTTACATAATAAAATCTCCCAGGTTGTCTAACCTTTAAATACAATCATTCAAATGTGGAATTAAAATTATTACATAACATCATTATTAAGAAGTCTAAGATCATCACAATAAATAAAAGTACAAATCAGCATCACTTGTATAATTTTCGCTTTCCTTTGCTAGTTGAAGGTTCGTCTACCTTCTCCACTTTAGTTGCAATGAGTTTATAAATATGCAAGAGTGAGCAAAAGAATTGCTCACTGGATAAAATAATGAATCAACAGAAGAATAACAATAATAACTGCCAATGAGTAGGCTCATTAAAACTATATAGTACTCTAACAATGATAATCAGGAACTAAAATCCAAAGTATAGAATAAACATAACCGAGGGTCATAAGACCATGAACTATGTCCACAGTTGCGAGTAATCTTTCAACTCCAACTTTAACAGTCATAAGACTATAAGGACTCCTCGTACTTAGGGGGATCAGCCCTTCGTACCATGTATTGTGCACAAACATTTAACGTTACGCGTAAGTTATCCCCTAATAATAGGGTTGTTCATCTCAGTATTTAGAGTACAAATCCGCACCAAAGAGAGTTTGGTTTGGATAAGCTTTCAAGGGTAATTTGAAGTTCAATGATCATCAACTAGAGAACTAGTTGAATTAATACTAATAACATCATATTATAGAATACTCGTAATTGAATAGTCATGGTAAATTAAAATCATGCTTTAGGAATAATCTAATAGCATACAACTTGAATAACTATAACACACCTTGCTTGAACAATATTAAGCCAAGGTTATTTAGAAATTAATACTAAGCATGCATGGCAATATGAACGACAAACTATTTAAATATATTCGGGCATGCTAAACAACAGGTTAAATACAAGAATAACTTGTTCAATATCAAAAACAAAGTTTAGAAACCTTGCATTATTATATTGGAAACAATAATTGATTCAACAATAAAATAGATTAGAGAACTTGCATCATTTATAAGGTAATCGAATTGGAAACCATAATTAGTTCAACCAGATAAAGGATTAGAAAACTTGCCTTGCTCGTGGGCTAAACCGAACAATTCAAACCAAAATATCCTATAAACATATGTCTTCATGACATAATTAGTCATTACCACCTTACCAACATGACCAAGTACGTTCATCATGTAAAAATTGGATTTTTAATCACATAATCAAGTTATATCACAAGTTAATCGTTAATAACATACTTATTCATAGTATAAAAATACTAAAATCAACATTTTACACCCCTACTATCATCACATAACAATTCCTTAAAATTTCCAGTACAAAAAGTACACTGTTAGACCATTCTACTAACTCGCGCTGCGGCGCCACAGTTTATACTATGGTGCTGCGCTGCGGCGCGGAGATGGCGTTGCGGCACGAGAATAAAGCTACAAGGCCGTGCTGCGGCGTGGCGCCGACGTTACGGCGAGAGAAATGAACTACTGGGCTGCGCCGCGACGCCAAACTGCAGTTTTGACTGACAGCTTCGGCAACAGTATAAGAAAAAGCCAATTTTGGCCTACAAGCTCATTTCTAACAGTCTAATTCACATGTAATTCATACAAAGACTTCATGTAAACATAATTCAAGAACTCCTAACATGATTCTACCCATACAACAACATAAACAACAAATTTAAAACATCCAATTTAACTGTTTTGATAAAAACTTACTTTTTGATGTTTTTAATAAAAATTAACACTGAAATTTTGTTTTTCAACCAAAACAGTTAATTCAAAGCATCTTTATCAATATTTATACATACTCTATCAATTTAAATAGCCAATTTATCAACTACACAACTAATTAGCCCTCAATTCCTCCTTTAAATTAACCCATATTCATTCACATAAACTCTCTGTAAAATATTTTTCTTCACAAACCACATTCATAACATCAATTCATTGACTATAAGCATATATAACCTATAAAAATAGTTTTACAATCACTAGTTGATCATATAAATACACATACAATCAATAATTTATCCTATCATAAGAATTTTACAGAGAAATAGGAGAAGAGAAAACTAAAACTTTTAAAACTTAAAAAGGGTAGAAGAATACCTTGCTTGTAGAAGATGATAGTTATCCTTTTGATTATCAAGCGTTTCTCCGATTCCTTTTTCCAATTCTTTAGCCTTTCTTCCTTTCTTCTTTTCTCTCTCACTTTTCTTCTTCTCTTCTTCTTCTTCCTATGAGTTTTTATTCTTAACACTAACTAGCGTACTAACAAAATAACGTATATAATATAATATGTACTAATTATATAACATAAATATTAATATAACTGATATCAGTTATAATAGATTTGAAAATCAAAAGCCACAAGGCTTGTTTGGTTAACTAACTAAAAATAACTCATTAACCCTTACACCTTGTTTGGTAAAGCACAATTAGATTAAAGACTTAATAGGCATTAGGCCTTATTTGACAAAACTGAATTAAAACTCCTTTAAGTTATTTTAATAACTACTTTATAAAAGGTTATTTGTCACACTTTATAACCATTTATTAAATCACTATATCACATAAACCAATACAACAAAATTATAATTTTCTATATGATTATAACTTTATTTAATCAACTAACACATCTTTTAATTACAAATTCAAATAAAAGAATAATAATTCAATTAATCAAACTCTCTAACTTAATAATTAAATTAAATTAGCATAAAATAATTAATTTCCTTAATTATTTATTTAACAAATAGTTAACCAAATTGAATCAAATTTGAAAAATTATTTATTTAACAATAAACACATCCATTAAATACTTAAATATTTCAATAAATATTTAATATAACAATAAAAATTCTAGAATGTTACAGGGTAAGCTTATCATAAATTCTAGTGAAGTATATACCTTATTTGATACCAGTTCTACCCATTCTTTTATTTCTCCTACTTGGGCTCAAAGTTTAAATTTGACTCCAGAGAAATTAGACTTTGACTTATTTATTAAAACTCCGTTGGGAGAAACCTTCATTACATCCACTATTTATAAGTCTTGTTTGGTTCAAATCGGTACCCTCACATTACCTGTCGATCTTATTTCATTGAAAATACTTGCATTTAATGTAATTCTAGGGATTGATTGGTTAACTACTCATCATGCAAAAATTGATTATTTTCGTAAGGTTGTTAGCTTTCATATTCCTAACCAACTTATTATGCAAATTCAAGCAACCAAACCATTAAAATCAATCACTGTCATCTCAAGCCATAAAGCTATTCGTTTATTGAAAAACGGATGTCAAGCTATCTTAGCTCATTTCACGAATCTAAACAAAAATACGTCAGTTTTGAATGATATTTCTATTGTTAATAAACTTCCTGACGTATTTCCTGACGAACTTCCTGGCCTACCCCCAGAGCGTGAAATTGAATTTTATATCGACCTTGAACCCAGTACAAAATCTATTTCCAAAGCCCCATATCGAATTGCTCCTATTGAACTTTAGGAGTTAAAGACCCAACTGCATGAATTGTTAGACATTGGCTTTATTCATCCTAGTACTTCTCCTTGGGGTGCTCGTGATCTATTCGTAAAGAAGAAAGATGGGAGTATGCGACTTTGTATTGATTATCAGGAGTTGAATCATGTCACCATCAAAAATAGGTACCCATTGCCACGTATTGATGACCTGTTTGACCAGTTGCAAGGTGATAAATTTTTTTCAAAGATTGATCTTCATTCCGGATATCACCAATTGAAGATTAAAATCGATGACATTCCAAAGACGGCTTTCAGAACTCGGTACGAGCATTATGAATTCCTAGTTATGTCTTTTGGATTGACTAATGCTCCTGCTGCCTTCATGGATATTATGAACCGAGTATTCAAGGAATATTTGGAGCACTTTGTGGTTGTCTTTATTGATGACATCCTTATTTATTCCAAAAGTCATGAAGATCGTGAGCAACACTTGAGGCTGATACTCCAAATGCTTCGTGAATATAAGCTTTATGCCAAGTTAAAGAAATTCTAGTTCTGGCTTGAGGAAGTAGCATTCCTTGGGCACGTAGTATCAAGTCATGGAATATCTGTTAACTTAGCAAAGATTGAAGCTATTCAAAGCTGGGAGCAACCTAAATTAGTAACCGAAATACGTAGCTTTCTCGGCTTAGCTGGTTATTATCTGAGATTCGTAAAAGGGTTTTCTAAAATCGCTACTCCCTTAACTAAGCTGACTCGGAAAGATACAAAATTCGGTTGGAACGAGGAATGTGAGAAGAGTTTTCAAGAACTCAAGAAAAGACTCATTCCAGCACCTGTTCTGACAATACCATATGGCTCGGAGGGATTTGTCATCTACAGTGATGCTTCAGGCAAAGGGTTAGGATGTGTTCTCATGCAACATGGGAAAGTCATAGCCTATGCCTCTCGAAAACTTAAAGAATATGAGAGGAATTATCCTACTCATGATCTAGAGTTGGCAGCTGTTGTATTCGTACTTAAGATTTGGAGGCATTACTTGTATGGGGAGAAAGTGGAGATCTTTACGGATAATAAAAGCCTTAAATATTTTTTCACTTAAAAGGAACTCAACATGCGACAATGATATTGGCTTAAACTGTTGAAAGATTATGATCATACCATGCAATACCATCCTGGAAAAGCAAACGTGGTAGCTGACGCATTGATTAGAAGATCATATACGGGTACGAGTGCGATATTGTCAACGTAAAGGCCCATTTTGTATGACTTGCAAAGGATGGAGATAGATATAAAGACTCCAGGGACCCACATGATGATGTCAAATATACGAGTAGAACCGACTTTAATCGATAAAGTTAAAGATGCTCAAGCTACAGACCTGGAACTGATGCATATGAGGAAGCAAGTACAAGAAGGTGCTATGCCGGAAGCAAGAATCGATGAAGAATGAATAATTCTAGTCAACTCCAGACTTTGTGTTCCTAACAACCCTAATTTAAAGTATAAAATTATGATGGAGGCGCACAACACACCGTTTGCAATCCATCCTGGGAGTACCAAAATGTATCGTGATCTTCGACATACATTTTGGTGGAGTAATATGAAGAGAGAGATAGCGCTATTTATCTCAAGGTGTCTAACTTGTCAACGAGTCAAGGCGGAGCATTAAGTACCAAAAGGTCCATTGTAACCACTTGAAATTCCAGAATAGAAGTGGGAGCACATTACCATAGATTTTGTTACTGGTCTTCCCAAGGTTTCTCAAGGCATAGATGCAATTTGGGTCATTGTTGATAGATTGACCAAGTCTACTCATTTCTTACCAATACGAGAAACTTATACATGTGAACGTCTTGCTCGTATGTACATAAACGAGATTATAAGATTGTATGGTATGCCAGTATCCATAGTTTCTGATTGACACCCAAGATTCACTTCACGATTTTGGGTTAGTTTATAAAAAGCTATGGGCACGGATTTACGATTTAGTTAGGCATATCATCTTCAGACGGACGGACAATCAGAGAGGACTATTCAAACTCTTGAAGATTTATTAAGACTCTATGTCCTTGACATGAATGGAAGTTGGGACAAGTTCTTACCATTGGTGGAGTTTTCTTACAAAAACAATTATTAGACCAATATTGGCATGGCTCCATTCGAGGTGTTGTATGGAAGAAAGTGTCGTTCTCTAGTATGCTGGGATGAGGTGGGTAAAGCAACGTTGTTGGGACCGGAGTTGGTACGTATGACTACGAAAAAGATTCAAATGACCCGACAACATATAAAAACCTCACAAGACCGACAAAAGAGTTATGTTGATCTTCATTAAAAGGACGTGTAATTCAATGTTGGAGATCATGTGTTGTTACGTGTTGCTCCATAGAAAGGAGTTACGAGATTTGGAAAGAGAGGAAAGCTCAATCCTCGATTCATTGGCCCATTTTTAATCCTCAATCGAGTAGGGATTGTAGCCTATAGACTCGCTTTACCGCCAAGTATGTCTCGTGTTCATAACGTTTTTCATATATCCATGTTACGTAAATATGTGAAAGACCCAAACCACATTATTGAGTTAGAACCGGATGAAATAGCGGAAGATTTAACATATGAAGAGGTTCCTGTTCAAATCTTGGATAAGAAGGACCATATTCTAGGCTCCAAGGTTATACCTCAAGTCAAAGTTTTATGGAGGAACCACGATGTTGAGGAAATGACCTGGGAGTTAGAATCTAAAATGAAATCAAGGTATCCTTACCTCTTCGACATACCAGGTACGTACCCTAATTTCGAGGGAGAAATTTCATAAAAAAAGGGAGATTGTAAGACCCCAACTTTAATGAATAAAGATGAATTTTCTATAATTATCATTTTTGAATATTATGGAATGAATTTGATATAATGTTATAGTTGTGGGTAATAGTCATAAATTTTGCAAAGTACGCAAGTTGTTATATAATATTCGATTGGTCGGAGAATATGTGTTTTAACAGGGAATATTCGTACGATGACACAATCATTGGTGGACCCCATAACAAAATTATTATCAGATTGAGAAAACGAAAAAAATATTTTATGAAAATAACGGCGGAAGTTTTATCGTTAACTGTTGAAACATCCGGTGTTAAAAGTACAGGAATACGCGTGGTTGCATTGTAGCACACGGTATTGATTATTCATGTTTACGTGAGAAGTCACTCAGTTTTTTTCAATTATTGCTTCAGTAATTGTTGCATAGTATCTTACGTTAATTAATTCAATTATTGTCGATATTTTATATATTATTAAATCAATAATTGATACGACGAAGTTATTAATATTATTATTTGCAATATTAACGATGTCTAGAAGTTCTGTCAATGAGAGGTTTGGTCACCTAATTACGCGCCAATAGAGAGAAATCCTTATTGGAAAGCCCCCTCTTTCCTGGGAACGACCTGGTCGATTAATAGTGTGAATTATAATAATGATGATGAAATTTTATTTTAATTGTATTATTAATGTAATAAAACAAAAAAGCTTTTTATATAAAACAGAATACTTTTATAAAGTTATTCGTTTTATTAGACTATAAATAGAATATATTATATTTTATTAAGCATATTGTTTTGCATAGTAAAATCTTTTTATATAAAACAGAAACTTTTATAAAGTTATTTGTTTTATTAGACAATAATTAGAATATATTATATTCTATTATGCATAGTATTTTCATAGTGCATACATAGTGTTTGCATAGTAAAATCTTTTTATATAAAATAGAATACTTTTATAAAGTTATTCATTTTATTAGATTATAAATAGAATATATTATATTTTATTCTAAACCAATCTGGACCGTCCGTTTAAAAGTAAATCAATCTAGACCGTTCAGGAATTAGTTACTATCAAGTCCATTCTTCTATAAATAAAAGCTCATTTCTTCATTATTTCTTACGAATTCACTGAAACTCTAGAGAGAGAAACTATAGAGAGAAAGAAGAAAAGTGTTCTGCTACTTCACCACTTTTATATCCAGTTTCTTCTAAGGTAAGGGGTATTATTTCTTTCGTATTCATGAAGAGAACTTCTGTTATTCCATTCTTTATCATTATGTTGGAATAACCTGTCTACGTGAAGTACCTCATACATAGTGAAATTCTTCTGTTATTCCATTCTTTATTATTCTGTTAGAATAACCTGTCTATGCGAAGTACCACATACATGGTGAAATTCTTCTGTTATTTCATTCTTTAATTTTCTGTTGGAACATCCTGTTGGTGCAAATTTCGCCTGACCTAGTTTTGTTATTTATTATTCTGTTGGAACATCATGTCTGTGCGTTTACGCATGACCTGGTTCTGTTATTTATTATTCTGTTGGAACATCATGCCGGTGCGAATTTCGCCTGACCTGGTTCTGTTATTTATTATTCTGTTAGAATATCATGTCTATGCGTTTACGCATGACCTGGTTCCGTTGTTTATTATTCTATTGGAATAACCTGTCTATGCGGTCTATCACATGCCTGGTGATTTCTTTTGTTATTCCATTCTTTATTATACTCAGTTGGTTAAAGTTTTGACTTCTATACTCCATGAAATTAGTGGAATATCCTTGATATTTGCGCTTCATCCAGTATCTTTTCATGAAAATATTTTTCTGAGCATTCTTAAATTTACTCTATAATGAAGTATCATGTTGACATTTTGAACGTTATTCGGTGTTGTTAAGCGTATTCATTAGAAGTTATTATTCTCTTGTTGTTCATTGTTGTATCTAGTGGGCATTTGTTTTGCTCACTCTTGCATAAATATAATTATTGCAGCGAAGGTTAAGAAAGTCGATGAACCTACTACAAACAAAGGAAAAGGAAAAATGTACAAGTGATGAAGACTTGCAGTTTATAACTTTTATTGCTAATAGACTTTATCTAAAGGATGTGATGTAACTATTTTTATTTCCGCACTTGATTTATGTTAAAGGTTAGATAACCTGGGAGACTTTATGATTTAATGATGTAATCCTTTAATGGGGAGGATTTATGGTTTAAATGTTATTTTATTTGGTTATATAGTATGATTGTATGGAAAATGAACACCAAGTCTTAGGGGAAATGAAGTACCCAGATTTGGGGGTGTCACAAGTGGAATTCTCCTACAACAACAGTTATCAAGCAACTATCGGCATGGCTCCATTTGAGGCGTTGTATGGAAGAAAGTGTCGTTTTCCAGTATGTTAGGATGAGGTGGGTGAAGCAATATTGTTGGGACCGAATTTGGTACGCATGACTACGGAAAAGATTAAAATGATCCGGCAACGTATAAAAATCTCACAAGATCGACAAAAGAGTTATGATGATCTTCATCGGAAGGACGTGGAATTAAATGTTGGAGAACATGTGTTGTTACGTGTTGCTCCATGGAAGGGAGTTACGAGATTTGGAAAGAGAGGAAAGCTCAATCCTCGATTCATTGGCCCATTTGAAATCTTTGGTCGAGTAGAAACTGTGGCCTATAAACTTGCGTTACCGCAAAGTATGTCTAATGTTCATAACATTTTTTATATATCCATGTTACGTAAATATGTGGAAGACCCGAACCATATTATTGAGTTAGAACCGGACGACACAGCGGAAGATTTAACGTATGAAGAGGTTTATGTTAAAATCTTAGATAAGAAGGAACATATTCTACGCTCTAAGGTTATACCTTAAGTCAAAATTTTGTGGGGAAACCACGATGTTGAGGAAATGACCTGGGAGTTAGAATCCGAAATGAAATCAATGTATCCTCACCTCTTCGACATACCAGGTATGTACCTTAATTTCGAGGGCGAAATTTCATATGAAGGGGAGGTTGTAAGACCCCAACTTTTATGAATAAAGATGAATTTTTTATAAATATCATTTTTGAATATTATGGAGTGAATTTGATATAATGTTATAGTTGTGGGTAATATTTATAAATTTTACAAAGTACGCAAGTTGTTAAATTATATTCGATTGGTCGGAGAATAATCGTTTTAACAGGGAATATTCATACGACGACACAATCATTGGTGGACCCCACAACAGAATTATTGTCGGAATGAGAAAACGACAGAAATATCTTTTTATAAAAATAACGGCGAAAGTTTTACCGTTAACTATTGAAATACCAGGTGGTAAAAGTACAGTAATACGCGTAGTTGCATAGTAGCACACGGTATTGATTATTGATGCTTACGTGAGAAGTCACTCAGTTTTATTCAATTATTGCTACAGTAATTGTTGCATAGTATCTCACATTATTTGATTCAATTATTATCAATATTTTATATATTATTAAATTAATAATTGAGATGACAAGTTATTCATATTATTATTTGCATAATTAACAATGTCTAGAAAGTTCTGTCGAGAAAAAGGGTTTGGTCACCTAATTTCACGCCAATAGGGAGAAATTCTTATCGGAAAACCCCCTCTTTCCTGAGAATAATCTGGTTGTTAATATTATGAGTGATAATAATATGAATAAATGTTGTTAAAAATATTGAGGGGATTTTTATGAAGTATTTGTTGTAAATGTTGTTTATTATATGGACCCCCGTTTACCCATTTTTCAAAATAATCGGTTGAAAGTTATTTAGTATATATATATAATAATATGTGGGGGCCACATGTGGGGTCAGGAGGAAATTTGTGTTTGTCACAGGAGGTTGGATGCTGAGAAAAGAAGGAGTATAATTATTAATTTTATTATTATTATAAGTTTTGTTTTTTTAAACAAATTGAATATATTATATTTTATTATGCATAGTATTTGCATAGTTCTTGTATAGTGTTTGCATAGTAAATTATAAAAAAAAAATTGGACGATTCGGCGCGCCCGTGAGAAATCTATTTTGCAGTCAATAGTATCCTTTCCATTCTTTTATAAATAGGATGCTTAGTGAAAATTGAAAAACACACTAGAATTAGAGAATTCTTCTTCTATAATATTGAGCGTATTTTTTTAGAGTTTTAAGAAGCTTTGGGCGTAGAAAACAGTGAAAGTTTTCTTCAAACATATCCCCGCTATACCAGTTGGAATACTCTTCTTTTTAAGGTAAGGGATATTATTTTTGTTCAATATTCGTAAGAAATAATATTTTCTTCCATACTCTATAGTATGTAAGTAATATTATTTCGTTTCAGATTCTGAATTTTACACTCATTTTATTAATGTTTTGGCTTCTATACTTCATGAAATTAGTAGAATATCCTTGATATTTGTGATTCATCCAGTATCTTTTTATGAAAATATTATTCTGAGCATTCTTGATAAGTTTTAACTTTTTCATACTGAGATATTATTCCTGAAGTACTATTCACGGGGTACTATTCACTCGGTTACTATTCACTCGTTGTAAGACCCCAACTTTTATGAATAAAGATGAATTTTCTATAATTATCATTTTTGGAATAAATTTGATATAATGTTATAGTTGTGGGTAATATTTATAAATTTTGCAATGTACGCAAGTTGTTATATAATATTCGATTGGTCGGGAAATATTCGTTTTAAACAGGGAATATTCGTACGACGGCACAATCATTGGTGGACCCCACAATGAAATTATTGTCGGATTGAGAAAACGACAAAAATATTTTTTATGAAAATAACGGCAGAAATTTTACCGTTAACTGTTGAAACACCCGGTGTTAAAAGTACAGGAATACGCGTGATTGCATAGTAGCACACGATATTGATTATTGATGCTTACGTGAGAAGTCATTCAATTTTATTCAATTATTGTCGATATTTTATATATTATTAAATCAATAATTGAGATGACAGAGTTATTAATATTATTATTTGCATTATTAACGATGTCTAAAAGTTCTGCCAAGGAGAGATTTGGTCACCTAATTGCGCGCTAATAGGGAGAAATCCTTATTGGAAAGCCACCTCTTTCCTGGGAACGACCTGGTCGATTAATAGTGTGAATAATAATAATGATGATGAAGTTTTGTTTTATTAATATTATTAATGTAATAAAACAGAAAAGCTTTTTATATAAAACAAAATACTTTTATAAAAGTTATTCGTTTTATTAGGCTAATAGTAAAATCTTTTTATATAAAACAAAATACTTTTATAAAGTTATTCGTTTTATTAGACAATAATTAGAATATATTGTATTTTATTATGCGTAGTGTTTGTATAGTGTCTGCATAGTGTTTGCATAGTAAAATCTTTTTAAAAGTTATTCATTTTATTAGATTATAAATAAAATATATTATATTTTATTGTAAACCAATCTAGACCGTCCGTTTAAAGTAAATCGATCTGAACCGTTCATGGATTGATTACTATTCAGTCTATTCTTCTATAAATAGAAGTTCATTCCTTCATTATTTCTTACGAATTCACTGAAACTCTAAAGAGAGAAACTGTAGAGAGGATTATTCTTCTATCTTGAGCGTATTTCTTTAGCATTTAAAAAGCTTTGAGCGTAGTGCAAGTTTCTTCAAGTATATCCCCGCCCTACCGTCAGAATACTCTTCTTTATAAGATAAGGGGTATTATTTTTTTTCATATTCATGAACAGAACTTCTGTTATTCAATTCGTTATTATTCTGTTGGAACATCCTGTCTGTGCGTTTTACTTCGGACCTGGTTTCATCTTTATTATTCTGTTGGAATATCCTGTCTGTGCGTTTTACGCTGGACCTGATTCCGTTATTTATTATTCTGTGTCTATGCGAAGTACCGCATGCATGGTGATTTCTGTTGTTATTCTATTCTTTATTATTTTGTTGGAATATCCTGTAGGTGCGTATTACGCCTGACCTAGTTCCGTTATTTATTATTCTGTTGGAATAACTTGTCTATGCGAAGTACCGCATGCATGGTGATTTCTTTGAGCGTAGTGCAAGTTTCTTCAAGTATATCCCCGCCCTACCGTCGGAGTATTCTTCTTTATAAGGTAAGGGGTATTATTTTTTTTCATATTCATGAAGAGAACTTCTGTTATTCCATTTTTTATTATTCTGTTGAAATAACCTGTATATGCGGTCTACCTTATACTTGGTGATTTTTGTTGTTATTCCATTCGTTATTATTTTATTGGAACATCATGTCTGTGCGTTTTACGCCGAACCTAGTTTCATCTTTATTATTCTGTTGGAATATCCTGTCTATGCATTTTACGCCGGACCTGATTCCGTTATTTATTATTCTGTTGGAATAACCTGTCTATGCGAAGTACCGCATGCATGGTGATTTCTATTGTTATTCCATTCTTTATTATTCTGTTGGAATATCCTATCGGTGCGTATTACGCCTGATCTGGTTCCGTTATTTATTATTCTATTGGAATAACTTGTCTATGCGAAGTACCGCATGCATGGTGATTTCTTTTGTTATTCCATTCTTTATTATACTCAGTTGGTTAAAGTTTTGACATCTATACTCCATGAAATTGGTGGAATATCCTTGATATTTACGTTTCATCCAGTATCTTTTCGTGGAAATATTCTTCTGAGCATTCTTAAATTTTACTCTACAAAGAAGTATCATGTTGACAATTTGGACGTTATTAGTTCCTGAATAAATTAATTCTTGAACTTATTTTATTGAATTCTTATATCATTGTCATCATCCTCATATTTATATTTTGTTGAAAGTCATCTTTGGCCTGTAGTGCATAGATAGACTCGGTCAGAGTATAAGAATAATATGTGATATGTTAATTAACACTTGTTTTGTGGTAGTGTTTGAAAATGGCATCTGAGAATGTTGAGAACATCAATGGAGCATAGGAGACCGTTGAGTCTCCACAGATCAATAACCAGGACAATGTGGATCAGGAAGGCGACAATCCTCATGCAAACAACAACACTGACCAAAAGATGAACGATGGAATGTTCCGAGGCTTCATGCAATTCATGCAACATCAGGTGAGAGCGGCTCTTGTCCAAAATGCAGGTGGAAACACTGGCAAATCTCGGACGGTTACCGCCAAACAGTTAAAGGTGCTGGGACCACCGGAGTTTTTTGGAGAGCCAAAACCACTTAAGGCGGAGACATGGATAAAACAGATCAACAAGATATTTGATGTCTTGGGTTGCTCCGAGGAGCAAAAGGTTCCCTTTGCCACCTTCATGTTGCGGGCAGAGGCAGATTACTGGTGGAAATCTGTAAAGCGTACTCAACCTGCCGCACTGAAGATATCTTGGGAAAAGTTTCAAGAACTGTTCAACGACAAGTACTTTCCCGAAAATATTCGTCACATGAAAGAGGTAGAGTTCATTAAACTGGAGCAAAACAACATGACCGTGTCGTAGTACGAAGCCAAGTTTGCCGAGCTATCCCGGTTTAAATCCCATTTGATTGATAATGAGGAGAGAATGACGCAAATATTTCTAAGAGGTTTAAAACCCGAGAAACGTTAATATCTTATCTCTCATAAACTGTGTTTGTATTCAGATGTTGTTAATAGGGCTCAGTTATTGGAGCTCAATAATGACTCAACCCAACCCAAAGAGAGAAGCCAACAAAATGATAATACCAGTGATAACAGTCATCGAAGCGGTGACAATAAGCATGGAGGGAATCAACATACCAGAAATGGTAACCACTTCAGTGGTAATCATGGCCAAAGCAATAAAAATGGACATTTCAAGAAGAGGAGATTCAACAATGATGGAAAGATGTCAGCATCAACACCTGTTGTTAAGGAATGAGAACGACCACCTATCATATGCTTGAAATGCAGAGGGGATGGACACATCAGTCCAAACTGTGAGATGCCATCCAAAGCATGTTATAATTGTGGAAGAGAAGGTCACCTAGCCCGATTTTGTCGTTCACCAAAGACAAGTTCAGATAGGATGGAGGCACAAAAGGATGCCCCAGAAAAGTCAAAGTCAGTAGTGCAGGGGAGAGCGTTTATCGTGACCTCCTAGAAAGCAAGGAACCTGAATGAGGTCATCACGGGTAAGCTTATCATAAACTCTAGCAAAGTATACACCTTATTAGATACCGGTTCTACCCATTCCTTTATTTCTCCTACTTGCGGTTAACGTTTAAATTTGACTCCGAAGAAATTGGACTTTGACTTATCCGTTGAAACTTCGTTGGGAGAAACATTCATTACATCCACTGTTTATAAGTCTTGTTTGGTTCAAATCGGTACCCTCACATTACCTTTCGATCTTATTTCAATGAAAATACTTGCATTTGACGTAATTCTAGGGATTGATTGGTTAAATACTCATCATGAAAAAATTAATTATTTTCGTAACATTATTAGCTTTCATATTCCTAACCAACCTATTATGTGAATTCAAGCAACCAAACCATTAAAATCAATCACTGTCATCTCAAGCCATAAAACTATTCGTTTATTAAAAAACGCATGTTAAGCTTTCTTAGCTCATGTCACGGATCTAAACAAAAATATGTCAGTTTTGAATGATATTTCTATTGTTAATGAATTTCCTAACGTATTCCCTAAAGAAATTCATTGCCTACCCCCAGAACGTGAAATTGAATTTTGTATCGACCTTGAACCCAGTACAAAACCCATTTCCAAAGCCCCATATCGAATGCCTCCTATTGAACTTCAGGAGTTAAAGACCCAACTGCAGGAATTGTTAGACATTGGCTTTATTCATCCTAGTACTTCTCTTTGGGATGTTCCTCTCCTATTCGTGAAGAAGAAAGATGGGAGTATGTGACTTTGTATTGATTATCGGGAGTTGAATCATGTCACCATCAAAAATAGGTACCCATTGCCACGTATTGATGACCTATTTGACAAGTTGCAAGGCGCCAAATTCTTTTCAAAGATTGATCTTCGTTTCAGATATCACCAATTAAATATTAGAACCAACGACATTCCAAAAACGGCTTTCAGAACTCGGTACGGGCATTATGAATTCCTAGTTATGTCTTTTGGATTGACTAATGCTCCTTCTGCCTTCATGGATATGATGAACCGAGTATTCGAGGAATATTTGGATCACTTTGTGGTCGTCTTTATTGATGACATCCTTATTTATTCCAAAAGCCGTGAAGATCATGAGCAACACTTGAGGCTGATACTTCAAAAGCTTCGTGAATATAAGCTTTATGCCAAGTTAAACAAATGCGAGTTCTGGCTTAAGGAAGTAACATTCCTTGGGCACGTGGTATCAAGTCATGGAATATCTGTTGACCCAACAAAGATTGAAGCTATTCAAAGCTGGGAGCAACCTAAATCAGTGACCGAAGTACGTAGCTTTCTCAACTTAGCTAGTTATTATCGAAGATTTGTAGAAGGGTTTTCTAGAATCGCTACTCCCTTAACTCAGCTAACTCGGAAAGATACAAAATTCGGTTGGAGCGAAGAATGTGAGAAGAGTTTTCAAGAACTCAGGAGAAGATTCATTTCAGCACCTGTTCTGACAATACCATCTGGCTCGGAGGGATTTGTCATCTACAGTGATGCTTCAGGCAAAGGGTTAGGATGTGTTCTCATGCAACATGGGAAAGTCATAGCCTATGCCTCTCGACAACTCAAAGAATATGAGAGGAATTATCCTACTCATGATCTAGAGTTGGCAGCTGTTGTCTTTGCACTTAAAATTTGGAGGCATTACTTGTATGGGGAGAAAGTGGAGATCTTTACGGATAATAAAAGCCTCAAATATTTCTTCACTCAAAAGGAACTAAACATGCGACAGCGATATTGGCTTGAACTATTGAAAGATTATAATCATACCATCCAATACCATCCTGGAAAAGCGAACGTGGTAGTTGAAGCATTGAGTAGAAGATCATATGTGGGTACGAGTGTGATATTGTCAACGCAAAGGCCCATTTTGTATGACTTGCAAAGGATGGAGATAGAGATAAAGACTCCAGGGACCCAAGTGATGATGGCGAATATGTGAGTGGAACCAACTTTAATTGATAAAGTTAAAGCTGCTCAAGCTACAGACCTGGAGCTGATGCATATGAGGAAGAAAGTACAAGAAGGTGCTATGCCAGAAGCAAGAATCGATGAAGAAGGAATACTTCGAGTCAACTCCAGACTTTGTGTTCCTAACGACCCTGATTTAAAGTATAAAATCATGATGGAGGCGCACAACACACCATTTGCAATCCATCTTGGGAGTACTAAAATGTATCATGATCTTCGACATAAATTTTGGTGGGGCAATATGAAGAGAGAGATAGCACTGTTTATCTCAAGGTGTCTAACGTGTCAATGAGTCAAGGCGGAGCATCAGGTACCAAAAGGTCCATTGCAACCACTTGAAATTCTAGAATGAAAGTGGGAGCACATTACCATGGATTTCGTTACTGGTCTTCCCAAGGTTTCTCAGGGTATAGATGAAATTTGGGTCATTGTTGATAGATTGACCATGTCTGCTCATTTCTTACCTATACAAGAAACTTATACACTTGAACATCTTGCTCATATGTACATAAACGAGGTTATAAGATTGAATGGTATGCCAGTATCCATAGTTTCTGATCGAGACCCAAGATTCACTTCACGATTTTGGGTTAGTTTGTAAAAAGCTATGGGCACGGATTTACGATTTAATTCGGCATATCATCCTCAAATGGACGGATAATCTGAGAGGACTATTCAAACTCTTGAAGTTTTATTAAGACTCTATGTCCTTGACTTCAAGGGAAGTTGGGACAAGTTCTTACCATTGGTGGAGTTTTCCTACAACAACAGTTATCAAGCAAGCATTGGCATGGCTCCATTCGAAGCGTTGTATGGAAGAAAGTGTCGTTCTCCAGTATGCTGGAATGAGATGGGTGAAGCAACGGTGTTGGGACTGGAGTTGGTATGTATGACAACGGAAAAGATTCAAACGATCCGGCAACGTATAAAAACCTCACAAGAACGACAAAATAGTTATGCTGATCTTCATCGAAAGGACGTGGAATTCGATATTGGAGATCATGTGTTGTTACGTGTTGCTCCATGAAAAGGAGTTACGAGATTTGGAAAGAGAGGAAAGCTCAATCCTCGATTCATTGGCCCATTTTTAATCCTCGATCAAGTAGGGACTGTAGCCTATAGACTCGCTTTACCGCCAAGTATGTCTCGTGTTCATAACGTTTTTCATATATCCATGTTACGTAAATATGTGAAAGACCCGAACCACATTATTGAGTTAGAACCGGACGAAATAGCGGAAGATTTAATGTATGAAGAGGTTCTTGTTCAAATCTTGGATAAGAAGCAACATATTTTACGCTCTAAGGTTATACCTCAAGTCAAAGTTTTATGGAGGAACCACGATATTGAGAAAATGACCTGGGAGTTAGAATCTGAAATGAAATCAAGGTATCCTTACCTCTTCGACATACTAGGTACGTACCCTAATTTCGAGGGCAAAATTTCATAAGAATGGGAGATTGTAAGACCCCAACTTTTTATGAATAAAGATGAATTTTCTATAATTATCATTTTTAGAATAAATTTGATATAATGTTATAGTTGTGGGTAATATTTATAAATTTTATAAAGTACGCAAGTTGTTATATAATATTCGATTGGTCGGGGAATATTCGTTTTAAACAGGGAATATTCGTACGACGACACAATCTTTGGTGGACCCCACAACGGAATTATTGTCGGATTGAGAAAATGACAAAAATATTTTTTATGAAAATAATGGCGGAAGTTTTACCGTTAACTGTTGAAACACCCGGTGTTAAAAGTATAAGAATACACGTGATTGCATAGTAGCACACGGTATTGATTATTGATGCTTACGTGAGAAGTCATTCAGTTTTATTCAATTATTATCGGTATTTTATATATTATTAAATCAATAATTGAGATGACAGAGTTATTAATATTATTATTTGCATTATTAACGATGTCTAGAAGTTCTGCCAAGGAGAGGTTTAGTCACCTAATTTCGCGCCAATAGGGAAAAATCCTTATTGGAAAGCCCCATCTTTCCTGGGAATGACCTGGTCGATTAATAGTGTGAATAATAATAATGATGATGAATTTTTGTTTTATTAATATTATTAATGTAATAAAACAGAAAAACTTTTTATATAAAACATAATACTTTTATAAAGTTATTCGTTTTATTAGGCTAATAGTAAAATCTTTTTATATAAAACAGAATACTTTTATAAAGTTATTCGTTTTATTAGACAATAATTAGAATATATTATATTTTATTTTGCATAGTGCCTGCATAGTGTTTGTATAGTAAAATCTTTTTAAAAGTTATTCGTTTTATTAGATTATAAATAAAATTTATTATATTTTATTGTAAACCAATCTGGACCATCCGTTTAAAGTAAATTGATCTGGACCGTTCATGGATTAATTACTATTAAGTCCATTCTTCTATAAATAGAAGCTCATTCCTTCATTATTTCTTACGAATTCATTGAAACTCTAGAGAGAAACTATAGAGAGAATTATTCTTCTATCTTGAGCGTATTTCTTTAGCATTTAAAAAGCTTTGAGCGTAGTGCAAGTTTCTTCAAGTATATCCCCGCCCTACCGTCGGAGTATTCTTCTTTATAAGGTAAGGGGTATTATTTTTTTTCATATTCATGAAGAGAACTTCTGTTATTCCATTCTTTATTATTCTGTTGAAATAACCTGTATATGCGGTCTACCTTATACTTGGTGATTTCTGTTGTTATTCCATTCGTTATTATTTTGTTGGAACATCATGTCTGTGCGTTTTACGCCGGACCTAGTTTCGTCTTTATTATTCTGTTGGAATATCCTGTCTATGCATTTTACGCCGGACCTGATTCCGTTATTTATTATTCTGTTGGAATAACCTGTCTATGCGAAGTACCGCATGCATGGTGATTTCTGTTGTTATTCCATTCTTTATTATTATGTTGGAATATCCTATCGGTGCGTATTACGCCTGATCTGGTTCCGTTATTTATTATTCTATTGGAATAACTTGTCTATGCGAAGTACCGCATGCATGGTGATTTCTTTTGTTATTCCATTCTTTATTATACTCAGTTGGTTAAAGTTTTGACATCTATATCCATGAAATTGGTGGAATATCCTTGATATTTACGCTTCATCCAGTATCTTTTCGTGGAAATATTCTTCTGAGCATTCTTAAATTTTACTCTACAAAAAAGTATCATGTTGACAATTTGGACGTTATTAGTTCCTGAATAAATTAATTCTTGAACTTGTTTTATTGAATTCTTATATCATTGTCATCATCCTCATATTTATATTTTGTTGAAAGTCATCTTTGGCCTGTAGTGCATAGATGGACTTGGTATTATTATGACCAAGGATTATTCGGTGTAATCATGACCGTAATGTTACAAATGATGTGATAAAAGTCCTCATTGGCCCGTAGTGCATTGATGGACAGTTGTTGGCATGATCATGACTATTGATGAATACACGAATATTCTTGGCCCATAGTGCATGGATAATTTATAATTGTGATACTAATGAATATCCTTGGCCGTAGTGCATGGATGATGTGGATTATTTATTAAGCTGAGTCCCAACAATAAAAGTGATAAAAAAACATTTTAAATCATAAAAAGATAGTAGATTTTAGTCTCTACTTGACTCTTTTAATGGATTACATGTTCCGCTGCAGTTAAACTTGATGTCTATTGTATTTTATTAGTTTAACACTGTTGAAGACTAATGATAATTTATTCTACATTATCTTAGTCATAATATTTCTTACTGGGCTTGTTGAGCTCACCCTTTCTTCCACTGTTCTCTTCAGGAAATGAGAACGTAGCCGGGACTAGTCGGGGAACGGAGTGACAGTCTAGATGATAGTATTAGTAGTCCTCACTATTCTGTTAAATAGTGTGACAATAAATGTAATGAGGACTTATTCTGAGAGTGGATATTGTCTAGAAGAAAATATTTGTATTAAAACTCACAGCTTTCTTGTTGTATATTAAAGATTGTATTTGTATTATGTACCATGTATTTGGCGACTCAGAATAGGTGATGTATACCTATTTTTGGGGCGTCACACACGGGGTACTATTTATGATAAAAATTAATTTCTTTTCTGTTCAAATCATTTTTGATATAATATTATTCTTGAATTTTACTCCACAAAGCAGTATCATATTGACAATTTGGACATTATTGAATTCTGAATAAATTAAATTATAAATCTTTAAAAATATATCCTTTGCTTTCTTTTAATTGAATTCTTATATCATTGTCATCATCCTCATGTTTATATTGTTATGAAAGTCATGTTTGGCACGTATTGCATTGATGGACTTGGTATGATTATGACCAAGGATTATTCGGTATAATCATGACCGTAATGTTACAAATGATGTGGTAAAAGTCCTCATTGGCACGTAGTGCATTGATGGACAGTTGTTGGCATGATCATGACCATTGATGAAAACACGAATATCCTTGGCCCGTAGTGCATGGATAATTTGTGGTTGTGATACTAATGAATATCCTTGGCCGTAGTGCAGAGGTGATTCGATGATGTGGATTATCTATTAAGCTGAGTCTCAGCGATAAAATTAATGATAAATTCTTTTAAATCGTAAAAGATAATAGATATCATGCTCTACTTGACTCTTCTAATGGATTGCTTGTTCTGCTGCAGTTAAACTTGATGTCTATCGTATTTTATCAGTTTAACACTGTTGAAGGCTAACGATAATTTATTCTGCATTATCTTAGTCATAATATTTCTTATTGGGCTAGTTGAGTTCACCCTTTGCTTTCATTGTTCTCTTCAGGAAATTAGAATATAGCTGGGACTAGTCGGGGAACGGAGTGACGGTCCATATGTTCGCATTAGTAGTCCTCACTATTCTGTGAAATAGTGCGATAATAAATGTATTGAGGACTTATTTTGAGTTTGAATACTGTCTAGAAGATAATATTTGTATTAAAACTCACAACTCATGTTGTATATTTAAGTTTTTATTTGTACTCTGTACCATGTATTTGGCGACTCAAAATGGGTGATGTATACCTATTTTGGGGGCGTCACATCGAGGCTCAAACATGGATTAAAGAAATAGAAAAGGCATTCGATATTGCCAAGATAGGTGAGGAGCAGAGGACTTCTTTTGCTACTTATATGCTTAAAGGTGAAGCTAACTTTTGGTGAGAAACGAACAAGAATACAGCCGGTGAAGGAGTGATTGGGTGGGAAAGGTTCAATGAAATCTTTTTCGAGAACTATTTCCCTCCAAGTTCACAAAGCCGTATGGAAATAAAATTTCTAGAGTTAAAACAAGAGGATATGTCAGTATCCTAGTACACAGCTAATGTAGTAGCCCCGAATCCGGGCCTCGAATCGCCGCGGACTCGGTACACTAATTCTTTCACTATTTGCGGAAGATATAAACATAAATTGTTTATACAATACATTACACACTATTTTACCCAAGTCGAGTAACCTTAACTTAAACACCATTCATATAATATCTATTATACAACAATATTTATCAAAATAAACTATTACAAGATAGTCGCACTTTTTATCCCAAGCTGAACTTGGCCTTAACCTTTTCTTGTATACGAACACGTTCGCCTTATCTGCAATGTTTTATCATGATATAGCAAGGGTGAGCATGAAAGTTGCCCAGCAAGTTTAAATACAATAACATAACGATATATCATGATTGAAGAGTATGAATAATAAGATGGCTATAATTCATCAAGATAATTGAGAATTATCACAAACAAACTTTTGACTGAACAAGTTTTAAACATGAACAAACATTTCTGAACCAACTGGTAATGAAGGTGATCAGCCTTTCATACCTGACTTATACATGCAAGATGTACAGGATACAATTTTCATGGCAATCATCAATGATTAACCATCAGCTTGAATAAAATACTCTTATTAGAGTTAAGTACAAGAAAACTTGCCTGAACCGTTGATTACCGCACGCAATTTAATAACGCTTTACCCCGAAGACCTAATATTAATAATATAGATCTTCAATATTAGAATAATATCATCACAGTATATTACTATTATATTTATATCCACGGAATAACCTAAACACATTACCACATAACCCTATCAGTCTTTACAACACATAAGACTAGGTATCAAGTCAAACTATTTAAGTCTGAGTTGAAACCGACACAATTCTAACATCCCGACGGTCTAGTCGGACAAAAATCGAGTTTAAGTTCAATTAAACTCTGACTTAATATTTAACAATATCACAGATAACTTTCTTATCAGTCAAAACATTTTTCCTAGGCTCGTAATAATTTTCGAATAATTATTACCATTTATCAATATTTTTTAATCATTAAAACCGTATTTAAATGAATTAAATACCACAAAATACCTTAATCATTAATATTTATTTAATATAAAATATTAATGAAAATCCTTACATAATATTATAATATAATTATAATATCACAAAGTATTTTTAATACTCTAAAATCATAATTATATGATTTTCTAACACTTTAATCCATTATCCGATAATTAATATTAATATTAAAATATTAATATTTTCATGCCAAAATATCAAAAGTTATATTTTATAACTTAAAATATTTTTATAACACTTAAATCATTTTTATATAATTTATAAAGCATTAGTTCCATTTTTCCTTAATTTATTTAATATGTCTATTAAATAAACTAATTATCATTAATATTGATTAACTAGCGATAACTCGTGCCTGAAGGCACGGTGTAACGAAAAATTAAATTAAAATTTAAAAAATATTACATTATCTAAAGACATACATACTCAATCAACAATACATATCCAACCACCAAAACATCGAGCTAGTCGGTACTAATTTCACTAAATTTCGGCAGAATTTCCTTTAAAAATAGATATCCGAAAAATTCTAAACTTATCTACAAAACTTACAATCATCAATATTTATCTGTGTGTGTGGGTTCGAAATTTGAATAAGGAGGACAAGAGAGAGAGAGCTGCTGACGTGTATTTTGATGTGACATTTATGTATTTTCTCTCTCCGCTCTGTTTTATATTATAGATTAATGAATTTCATCCCAAAATATTAAAAGTCATCAAAAATAACTTAAAATATTTTCTTATACCATAATATTATTTTTCATGATTTTTCATGAATTAAAAACTATTTTTAAATAATTTATTTAATATTGTAATTAAATAAATAAATACCATTTATATTCCAAAAATACTAAATATTTCTGAAATATACTCAAAATAGTTAAAAACTATTTTTCAGACTTTAAAATAATTTTTTATAATTTATTTTATATTTTTAATAATTAAAAACCATTTATTTCTAATTTTTAATCAATTTCCGGAATATTATAAATAAACTGTCGCTATAGACCTTTAGCGACACTTGTTTGTCGCTATAGGTGCTCTTCACTCAAGAACACTGACAACTCAGTGAACGAGAGGGCTGGTTTGACCGCGATTTAATCTGTGTTCCTTATGATTTCTGGGCCTGTGATTGATTTCATGTTGTAGTATTTATGTAATACTACAACTACATATTATGTTTCATGCCAATCCAACAACTGAACATCAAGATCTGGACAGCCAAAATGTCTGACATACGTGTTCTTCATTTTCTGGGTTACCCAGAAAATGAAGAACAGTCAAGGTACCTCCTTTGGATCCCTATAACTTCGATTCTAAAACTGTTTTGTGTGATATAAAAGTTCACAATTGTAGAACATATGTCAGTGTACATTTCTATTACATCAGATCAACATATCAACATCAAAACATTAAGATCTAGATGGGTCAAACAAGGGGTAAGAAACTGTTCTTGGTGAATTCTGGGTTTTCCAGAAATTCATCTGGACAGTTGGTCAAAGCTACTTTGACCGCGATTTTATTCCACTCCAGTTATGATCTAAAGGATCTGGTGACTTTAACATGTAGTATTCATGTCAGGCTACAAAGATCTACAAACAACATGGCCTAACTACTAATACACAGCAAGATCAATTGATTCAAAAAGCTTGTCAGACGATCTGGAGAAATCTGGGCTTGCCCAGAAACAGAAATTGTGATCGGTCAACCATGTTTGACCGTTCATAACTTGTGATCTACACAAGATCTGGATCTGATTCAAGTTGTAGATTAAAGACAACATGGAATACTACAGAGCTATAACATAAACTACACAAAAACATTATCACACACGGATCTAAAGGTCCTGACATTAGGTTGTCAGACCACTGATTGAAAAATTTCCAGATTTCCTAAAAATTTAAATCCGAGCATCTAGGTGTTATGGATCCATGATCCATCAACCCAGATCTCTAATTGACACCTTATAACACATATTTAACCAATAAACAACAACATTAAACATCAAAATCTTAGATTTCAAAATTTAGGGTTTTATACCTTTTATGCTTTAATTCATGAATCTGATTCTTTGATCCGTTTCTAGTGCACGTGGGGCTTGAATTGAGACTGAAATCACACTATGATTTCGTGGGTTTGAGAGAAAATAGTAGTTGGTAAGAGCAAAATGAGATTGGCCATATTTTTGTGCATTTTCTCTCTCCAAAACCATTTATAATTTGCTTAGATTCAATGCATGTTGTTGATTTGCTGAGGTTGCTGGACAATTTGTCAAATGCTAGGGCTAGGTTATAGCTAGGGTTGCTCAACAACCCAAGATCTTGCCAAGATTGCAAGCTATCCATTAAATAAAAAAATAATATTAATGATATTTTACATACTATTTAATTCTAGAATGATCATTTGATATAAACCCTTAGGGTTTTAGGGTTTGGATATTTTATGGTTTAGGTTTTAACCCTTAACTTTGCAAAAATTTAATTTCTGACATTTCCGAATTTCGGTTATAAAAATAGAAAATTAACATTCCAAAAATTATAATTAGGATTTACTAATTATATTTAAAATTCCTTAATCATACTTTCATTCTTGCTAATTAGGATGAGCATTTCATAATTACCATCTCTAATTAAGCAATTAAGGTCAATATTGTACATTAGGTTTCAAAACCACATTTTAGGGTTTTAAATAGAAAAGCTAAATTTTCTCATTTATAAATTAAATCTCGTAATTAGATTAGGGTGTTCTAATTACACAAAAATTGAAATAATTAGGATTAGGGTTTCCTATTTAGCATTGCTAATTTTAGCAATTAATTCCATAATTTAGCATTAGGGTTTTTGACGGAACAATTAGGGTTCTAAAAATTGGAAATTAGGGTTTGTTAATTAATTAACCATTACCCTAATTAATACTTAATTAATAGCACTTAAGCATTAAAATTGTCCGTTATATTCCCAGATTAGGGTTTCATTTTATCAGAATCTGAAATTAGTGTTTTCAGATCTGGTATTAGGGTTTTCAAATAATCAATTAAGATTTTAAATAATTCATTAGGATTTTCCCTAATTAATTACGTTTAACCTTGTACATATCATTGCATTTCCAATCTAGGATTTTAAATATCTGATTTAGGATTTCGTACACCCGGAACTGAAACTAGGGTTTCCAGAACCGGTTTCTAGGGTTTCTTATCAGACGTTAGGGTTTTCTAACTGAACGCTGTCGTCCTTAATATAAACTTAGGGTTTGTCACAGATTGTAATTTATCTGATCAACCCATGACCCTTAACCACATTCTGAACACATCATTAACCATAAACACATAACATAATCACATAAATCCTTAATCCTGAATAATTCACCTATATCCTTCACAGAATTTTGAAATCCTCAAAATTCCATCCCAATATTATCAAACGCATACACTTATTTACTGTCTAGGTCTAATATTTGACCTTAAATCAATCATTTAAGATTTTAATAAATTATCCAAATTCTCGGGTTGTCACATTCACCCCTCCTTATAAGAATTTCGTCCCCGAAATTCACCTTACACCTTACACCTTACACCGTGCACCTTACACCATTCACACATGAACCTTACACCTTACATCGTGCACCTTACACCATTCACACATATACCATTCACACACATTATTACATGCTACCCAATACACCTCTCACCAGAGTAAAAGTTTTGAAATTGTGCTGAGGGGTCATCTAGACCATGAACACATTTAGTTTTAACGGTAGTGATCATACCGCAAAACAATACATTACTTGGTCTGTTTACAATCACAAAGAAGGTAAACTACCATTATTAGTACTTTAGGTGATCATCCCATTGTACAGTTACGTCATGCATAACATATTAGTCATTTTTAGCGAATATTTACGCTATTAGATTGGATTATTTATCCAAACATTATCGTTCACCTCAGTCTTATCATTGGATTCCGCACCAAAACAATTTGGTTCGGGAAATTCTTTCAATAAACACTTGGAGTTTTTATAACATTAGTCTAGCTGAATCAAATAGCATAGTCTCATATCAATAATTCAATTCAATCGAATTATTTAGGTGTAGCCAAACCCCGTTGGCAAATTAAATTTTTTTTAAAAACATTTTTGAAAATGACGTCATGATGCCGCACTGTATTAACAGTCCGTTGAGGATTCCGTCATTGGTGATTTTGTCATACTACATCATACCATAGTAGAATAGTGACTTCAGGTCAAATTCATACTAAGTAATAATGCATTGATGACTCCGTCATTTTTATCATCTCTGCACCAGGTTACATGGTACATAAGTGATAAATAAAAATAATTTTTGATATTTCAAATCATTTGCGTCTAGCCGAAATAAGTAGCATAGACTGTACTTTAAATCGTTTCAAAAATGGTTACGAGTCTACATTTTTTTTAAAGGCACATAGTGCGTATTTAGCTTGATGTCAAAATTTTCGAAGTTTAGCATAGCTAGGAGTTTAGGAAAACCTAAGTCTCCACTAATGATCATTTGCTTAACAATCTATCTGTTCCTATAATCCTTAACACTTCATTCACACGCAACTATACCCAATTCATAAAACCACACTTATGATTTCATAACCTAGCCACAATTATATGAGTTTACGAACTTACCCTAGTCTGACCTTTGGCGTCCGTTCGCTAAGGGCTCATAAACATTTCATATAACTATGAGTCAAGAATGTCACATAAGTATGAGTTCTAAGAACTCGTACTTAATCCTATATCCTCTACCTATGACCTATTTATCTATATATAATAACTAGCGTGACACAACATTTCAACTATTACCAATGCCACCAACTAAGTAGTACAATTCCCCGCCCATACAAGGAATCATACAACTCAGTTGCTAACACAAGTCCTCATTGAAATCCCCACCTAACCTTAATCCCCCTTTTCAATACGAATTCAATTCGTATTCATAATCCATAACTCTTTTATGAGTTTTCATTTTCATAGTACAATTTCATAGTACAACTTTCACACAGCATCTTGCTGTAAACTTTTCAATCATTAGATTGATTCATTTCCCATATCATAACCTTTATCAGATCACGGGGTGATCTTATCGTATATATTACGATTCAATTCCATGCACTATGATCGTTTTGTTTTACGATCTCCTATCCCTGCACTTTCAGTCTTTTAGACTCGATCTATTCACCGTTATTGTTCAACTTTATTATCAGAGTTAGGGAACTCTGTGCTTTACACCCGCCGAGATTCATCTTTGAATCTTACCGACCAACTAACTCTTTGTGAGTTAGTCTTATCCTAAGCACTGCGGTTATTGGTCTTAGGTATTCCTACCTAAGCTTCATAACCAACAGCTCTGATACCAACTGTAGTAGCCCCGAATCCGGGCCCCGAATCGCCGCGGACTCGGTACACTAATTCTTTCACTATTTACGGAAGATATAAACATAAATTGTTTATACAATACATTACACACTATTTTACCCAAGTCGAGTAACCTTAACTTAAACACCATTCATATAATATCTATTATACAACAATATTTATCAAAATAAACTATTACAAGATAGCCGCACTTTTTATCCCAAACTGAACTTGGCCTTAACCTTTTCTTGTATACGAACACGTTCGCCTTATCTGCAATGTTTTATCATGATATAGCAAGGGTGAGCATGAAAGTTGCCCAGCAAGTTTAAATACAATAACATATCGATATATCATGATTGAAGAGTATGAATAATAAGCTGGCTATAATTCATCAAGATAATTGAGAATTATCACAAACAAACTTTTGACTGAACAAGTTTTAAACATGAACAAACATTTCTGAACCAACTGGTAATGAAGGTGATCAGCCTTTCATACCTGACTTATACATGCAAGATGTACAGAATATAATTTTCATGGCAATCATCAATGATTAACCATCAGCTTGAATAAAATACTCTTATTAGAGTTAAGTACAAGAAAACTTGCCTGGACTGTTGATTACCGCACGCAATTTAATAACGCTTTACCCCGAAGACCTAATATTAATAATATAGATCTCCAATATTAGAATAATATCATCACAGTATATTACTGTTATATTTATATCCACAGAATAACCTAAACACATTACCACATAACCCTATCAGTCTTTACAACACATAAGACTAGGTATCAAGTCAAACTATTTAAGTCTGAGTTGAAACCGACACAATTCTAACATCCCGACGGTCTAGTCGGACAAAAATCGAGTTTAAGTTCAATTAAACTCTGACTTAATACTTAACAATATCACATATAACTTTCTTATCAGTCAAAACATTTTTCCTAGGCTCGTAATAATTTTCGAATAATTATTACCATTTATCAATATTTTTCAATCATTAAAACCGTATTTAAATGAATTAAATACCACAAAATACCTTAATCATTAATATTTATTTAATATAAAATATTAATGAAAATCCTTACATAATATTATAATATAATTATAATATCACAAAGTATTTTTAATACTCTAAAATCATAATTATATGATTTTCTAACACTTTAATCCATTATCCGATAATTAATATTAATATTAAAATATTAATATTTTCATGCCAAAATATCAAAAGTTACATTTTATAACTTAAAATATTTTTATAACACTTAAATCATTTTTATATAATTTATAAAGCATTAGTTCCATTTTTCCTTAATTTATTTAATATGTCTATTAAATAAACTAATTATCATTAATATTCATTAATTAATGAATTTCATCCCAAAATATTAAAAGTCATCAAAAATAACTTAAAATATTTTCTTATACCATAATATTATTTTTCATGATTTTTCATAAACTAAAAACTTTTTTTAAATAATTTATTTAATATTGTAATTAAATAAATAAATACCATTTATATTCCAAAAATACTAAATATTTCTGAAATATACTCAAAATAGTTAAAAACTATTTTTCAGACTTTAAAATAATTTTTTATAATTTATTTTGTATTTTTAATAATTAAAAACCATTTATTTCTAATTTTTAATTAATTTTCGGAATATTATAAATAAACTGTCGTTATAGAGCTTTAGCGACAATTGTCTGTCGCTATAGGTGTTCTTCACTCAAGAACACTGACAACTCAATGAACGAGAGGGCTGGTTTGACCGCGATTTAATCTGTGTTCCTTATGATTTCTGGGCCTGTGATTGATTTCATGTTGTAGTATTTATGTAATACTACAACTATATATTATGTTTCATGCCAATCCAACAACTGAACATCAAGATCTGGACAGCCAAAATGTCTGACAGACGTGTTCTTCATTTTCTGGGTTACCCAGAAAATGAAGAACAGTCAAGGTACCTCCTTTGGATCACTATAACTTCGATTCTAAGACTGTTTTGTGTGATATAAAGGTTCACAATTGTAGAACATATGTCAGTGTACATTTCTATTACATCAGATCAACATATCAACATCAAAACATTAAGATCTAGATCGGTCAAACAAGGGGTCAGAAACTGTTCTTGGTGAATTCTGGGTTTTCCAGAAATTCATCCGGACAGTTGGTCAAAGCTACTTTGACCGCGATTTTATTCCACTCCAGTTATGATCTAAAGGATCTGGTGACTTTAACATGTAGTATTCATATCAGGCTACAAAGATCTACCAACTACATGGCCTAACTACTAATACACAGCAAGATCAATTGATTCAAAAAGCTTGTCAGACGAGCTGGAGAAATCTGGTCTTGCCCAGAAACAGAAATTGTGATCGGTCAACCATGTTTGACCGTTCATAACTTGTGATCTACACAAGATCTAGATCTGATTCAAGTTGTAGATTAAAGAAAACATGGAATACTACAGAGCTATAACATAAACTACACAAAAACATTATCACACACGGATCTAAAGGTCCTGACATTAGGCTGTCAGACCACTGATTGAAAATTTTCCAGATTTCCTAAAAATTTAAATCCGAGCATCTAGGTGTTATGGATCCATGATCCATCAACCCAGATCTCTAATTGACACCTTATAACACATATTTAACCAATAAACAACAACATTAAACATCAAAATCTTAGATTTCAAAATTTAGGGTTTTATACCTTTTATGCTTTAATTCATGAATCTGATTCTTTGATCCGTTTCTGGTACACGTGGGGCTTGAATTGAGACTGAAATCACACTATGATTTCGTGGGTTTGAGAGAAAATAGTAGTTGGTAAGAGCAAAATGAGATTGGCCATATTTTTGTGCATTTTCTCTCTCCAAAACCATTTATAATTTGCTTAGATTCAATGCATGTTGTTGATTTGCTGAGGTTGCTGGACAATTTGTCAAATGCTAGGGCTAGGTTATAGCTAGGGTTGCTCAACAACCCAAGATCTTGCCAAGATTGCAAGCTATCCATCAAATAAAAAAAATAATATTAATGATATTTTACATACCATTTAATTCTAGAATGATCATTTGATATAAACACTTAGGGTTTTAGGGTTTGGAAATTTTATGGTTTAGGTTTTAACCCTTAACTTTGCAAAAATTTAATTTCTGACATTTCCGAATTTCGGTTATAAAAATAGAAAATTAACATTCCAAAAATTATAATTAGGATTTACTAATTATATTTAAAATTCCTTAATCATACTTTCATTCTTGCTAATTAGGATGAGCATTTCATAATTACCATCTCTAATTAAGCAATTAAGGTCAATATTGTACATTAGGTTTCAAAACCACATTTTAGGGTTTTAAATAGAAAAGCTAAATTTTCTCATTTATAAATTAAATCTCGTAATTAGATTAGGGTTTTCTAATTACACAAAAATTGAAATAATTAGGATTAGGGTTTCCTAATTAGCATTGCTAATTTTAGCAATTAATTCCATAATTTAGCATTAGGGTTTTTGATGGAATAATTAGGGTTCCAAAAATTAGAAATTAGGGTTTGTTAATTAATTAACCATTACCCTAATTAATACTTAATTAATAGCACTTAAGCATTAAAATTGTCCGTTATATTCCCAGATTAGGGTTTCATTTTATCAGAATCTGAAATTAGGGTTTTCAGATCTGGTATTAGGGTTTTCAAATAATCAATTAAGATTTTAAATAATTCATTAGGATTTTCCCTAATTAATTACGTTTAACCTTGTACATATCATTGCATTCCCAATCTAGGGTTTTAAATATCCGATTTAGGATTTCGTACACCCGGAACTGAAACTAGGGTTTCCAGAACCGGTTTCTAGGGTTTCTTATCAGACATTAGGGTTTTCTAACTGAACGCTGTCGTCCTTAATATAAACTTAGGGTTTGTCACAGATTGTAATTTATCTGATCAACCCATGACCCTTAACCACATTCTGAACACAACATTAACCATAAACACAGAACATAATCACATAAATCCTTAATCCTGAATAATTCACCTATATCCTTCACAGAATTTTGAAATCCTCAAAATTTCATCCCAATATTATCAAACGCATACACTTATTTACTGTCTAGGTCTAATATTTGACCTTAAATCAATCATTTAAGATTTTAATAAATTATCCAAATTCTCGGGTTGTCACATTCACCCCTCCTTATAAGAATTTTGTCCCCGAAATTCACCTTACACCTTACACCGTGCGCCTTACACCATTCACACATGAACCTTACACCTTACATCGTGCACCTTACACCATTCACACATATACCATTCACACACATTATTACATGCTACCCAATACACCTCTCACCAGAGTAAAAGTTTTGAAATTGTGCTGAGGGGTCATCTAGACCATGAACACATTTAGTTTTAACGGTAGTGATCATACCGCAAAACAATACATTACTTGGTCTGTTTACAATCACAAAGAAGGTAAACTACCATTATTAGTACTTTAAGTGATCATCCCATTGTACAGTTATGTCATGCATAACATATTAGTCATTTTTAGCGAATATTTACGCTATTAGATTGGATTATTTATCCAAACATTATCGTTCACCTCAGTCTTATCATTGGATTCCGCACCAAAACAATTTGGTTCGGGAAATTCTTTTAATAAACACTTGGAGTTTTTATAACATTAGTCTAGCTGAATCAAATAGCATAGACTCATATCAATAATTCAATTCAATCGAATTATTTAGGTGTAGCCAAACCCCGTTGGCAAATTAAAATTTTTTTAAAAACATTTTCGAAAATGACGTCATGATGTCGCACTGTATTAACAGTCCATTGAGGATTTCGTCATTGGTGATTTTGTCATACTACATCATACCATAGTAGAATAGTGACTTCAGGTCAAATTCATACTAAGTAATAATGCATTGATGACTCCATCATTTTTATCATCTCTGCACCAGGTTACATGGTACATAAGTGATAAATAAAAATAATTTTTGATATTTCAAATCATTTGCGTCTAGCCGAAATAAGTAGCATAGACTGTACTTTAAACCGTTTCAAAAATGGTTACGAGTCTACATTTTTTTTAAAGGCACATAGTGCGTATTTAGCTTGATGTCAAAATTTTCGAAGTTTAGCATAGCTAGGAGTTTAGGAAAACCTAAGTCTCCACTAATGATCATTTGCTTAACAATCTATCTGTTCCTATAATCCTTAACACTCCATTCACACGCAACTATACCCAATTCATAAAACCACACTTATGATTTCATAACCTAGCCACAATTATATGAGTTTACGAACTTACCCTAGTCTGACCTTTGGCGTCCGTTCGCTAAGGGCTCATAAACATTTCATATAACTATGAGTCAAGAATGTCACATAAGTATGAGTTCTAAGAACTCGTACTTAATCCTATATCCTCTACCTATGACCTATTTATCTATATATAATAACTAGCGTGACACAACATTTCAACTATTACCAATGCCACCAACTAAGTAGTACAATTCCCCGCCCATACAAGGAATCATACAACTCAGTTGCTAACACAAGTCCTCATTGAAATCCCCACCTAACCTTAACCCCCTTTTTCAATACGAATTCAATTCGTATTCATAATCCATAACTCTTTTATGAGTTTTCATTTTCTTAGTACCATTTCATAGTACAACTTTCACACAACATCTTGCTGTAAACTTTTCAATCATTAGATTGATTCATTTCCCATATCATAACCTTTATCAGATCACGGGGTGATCTTATCGTATATATTACGATTCAATTCCATGCACTATGATCGTTTTGTTTTACGATCTCCTGTCCCTGCACTTTCAGTCTTTTAGACTCGATCTATTCACCGTTATTGTTCAACTTTATTATTAGAGTTAGGGAACTCTGTGCTTTACACCCGCCGAGATTCATCTTTGAATCTTACCGACCAACTAACTCTATGTGAGTTAGTCTTATCCTAAGCACTGCGGTTATTGGTCTTAGGTATTCCTACCTAAGCTTCATAACCAACAGCTCTGATACCAACTGTAGTAGCCCCGAATCCGGGCCCCGAATCGCCGCGGACTCGGTACACTAATTCTTTCACTATTTACGGAAGATATAAACATAAATTGTTTATACAATACATTACACACTATTTTACCCAAGTCGAGTAACCTTAACTTAAACACCATTCATATAATATCTATTATACAACAATATTTATCAAAATAAACTATTACAAGATAGCCGCACTTTTTATCCCAAACTGAACTTGGCCTTAACCTTTTCTTGTATACGAACACGTTCGCCTTATCTGCAATGTTTTATCATGATATAGCAAGGGTGAGCATGAAAGTTGCCCAGCAAGTTTAAATACAATAACATATCGATATATCATGATTGAAGAGTATGAATAATAAGCTGGCTATAATTCATCAAGATAATTGAGAATTATCACAAACAAACTTTTGACTGAACAAGTTTTAAACATGAACAAACATTTCTGAACCAACTGGTAATGAAGGTGATCAGCCTTTCATACCTGACTTATACATGCAAGATGTACAGAATATAATTTTCATGGCAATCATCAATGATTAACCATCAGCTTGAATAAAATACTCTTATTAGAGTTAAGTACAAGAAAACTTGCCTGGACTGTTGATTACCGCACGCAATTTAATAACGCTTTACCCCGAAGACCTAATATTAATAATATAGATCTCCAATATTAGAATAATATCATCACAGTATATTACTGTTATATTTATATCCACAGAATAACCTAAACACATTACCACATAACCCTATCAGTCTTTACAACACATAAGACTAGGTATCAAGTCAAACTATTTAAGTCTGAGTTGAAACCGACACAATTCTAACATCCCGACGGTCTAGTCGGACAAAAATCGAGTTTAAGTTCAATTAAACTCTGACTTAATACTTAACAATATCACATATAACTTTCTTATCAGTCAAAACATTTTTCCTAGGCTCGTAATAATTTTCGAATAATTATTACCATTTATCAATATTTTTCAATCATTAAAACCGTATTTAAATGAATTAAATACCACAAAATACCTTAATCATTAATATTTATTTAATATAAAATATTAATGAAAATCCTTACATAATATTATAATATAATTATAATATCACAAAGTATTTTTAATACTCTAAAATCATAATTATATGATTTTCTAACACTTTAATCCATTATCCGATAATTAATATTAATATTAAAATATTAATATTTTCATGCCAAAATATCAAAAGTTACATTTTATAACTTAAAATATTTTTATAACACTTAAATCATTTTTATATAATTTATAAAGCATTAGTTCCATTTTTCCTTAATTTATTTAATATATCTATTAAATAAACTAATTATCATTAATATTCATTAATTAATGAATTTCATCCCAAAATATTAAAAGTCATCAAAAATAACTTAAAATATTTTCTTATACCATAATATTATTTTTCATGATTTTTCATAAATTAAAAACTTTTTTTAAATAATTTATTTAATATTGTAATTAAATAAATAAATACCATTTATATTCCAAAAATACTAAATATTTCTGAAATATACTCAAAATAGTTAAAAACTATTTTTCAGACTTTAAAATAATTTTTTATAATTTATTTTGTATTTTTAATAATTAAAAACCATTTATTTCTAATTTTTAATTAATTTTCGGAATATTATAAATAAACTGTCGTTATAGAGCTTTAGCGACACTTGTCTGTCGCTATAGGTGTTCTTCACTCAAGAACACTGACAACTCAATGAACGAGAGGGCTGGTTTGACCGCGATTTAATCTGTGTTCCTTATGATTTCTGGGCCTGTGATTGATTTCATGTTGTAGTATTTATGTAATACTACAACTACATATTATGTTTCATGCCAATCCAACAACTGAACATCAAGATCTGGACAGCCAAAATGTCTGACAGACGTGTTCTTCATTTTCTGGGTTACCCAGAAAATGAAGAACAGTCAAGGTACCTCCTTTGGATCACTATAACTTCGATTCTAAGACTGTTTTGTGTGATATAAAGGTTCACAATTGTAGAACATATGTCAGTGTACATTTCTATTACATCAGATCAACATATCAACATCAAAACATTAAGATCTAGATCGGTCAAACAAGGGGTCAGAAACTGTTCTTGGTGAATTCTGGGTTTTCCAGAAATTCATCCGGACAGTTGGTCAAAGCTACTTTGACCGCGATTTTATTCCACTCCAGTTATGATCTAAAGGATCTGGTGACTTTAACATGTAGTATTCATATCAGGCTACAAAGATCTACCAACTACATGGCCTAACTACTAATACACAGCAAGATCAATTGATTCAAAAAGCTTGTCAGACGAGCTGGAGAAATCTGGTCTTGCCCAGAAACAGAAATTGTGATCGGTCAACCATGTTTGACCGTTCATAACTTGTGATCTACACAAGATCTAGATCTGATTCAAGTTGTAGATTAAAGAAAACATGGAATACTACAGAGCTATAACATAAACTACACAAAAACATTATCACACACGGATCTAAAGGTCCTGACATTAGGCTGTCAGACCACTGATTGAAAATTTTCCAGATTTCCTAAAAATTTAAATCCGAGCATCTAGGTGTTATGGATCCATGATCCATCAACCCAGATCTCTAATTGACACCTTATAACACATATTTAACCAATAAACAACAACATTAAACATCAAAATCTTAGATTTCAAAATTTAGGGTTTTATACCTTTTATGCTTTAATTCATGAATCTGATTCTTTGATCCGTTTCTGGTACACGTGGGGCTTGAATTGAGACTGAAATCACACTATGATTTCGTGGGTTTGAGAGAAAATAGTAGTTGGTAAGAGCAAAATGAGATTGGCCATATTTTTGTGTATTTTCTCTCTCCAAAACCATTTATAATTTGCTTAGATTCAATGCATGTTGTTGATTTGCTGAGGTTGCTGGACAATTTGTCAAATGCTAGGGCTAGGTTATAGCTAGGGTTGCTCAACAACCCAAGATCTTGCCAAGATTGCAAGCTATCCATTAAATAAAAAAAATAATATTAATGATATTTTACATACCATTTAATTCTAGAATGATCATTTGATATAAACACTTAGGGTTTTAGGGTTTGGATATTTTATGGTTTAGGTTTTAACCCTTAACTTTGCAAAAATTTAATTTCTGACATTTCCGAATTTCGGTTATAAAAATAGAAAATTAACATTCCAAAAATTATAATTAGGATTTACTAATTATATTTAAAATTCCTTAATCATACTTTCATTCTTGCTAATTAGGATGAGCATTTCATAATTACCATCTCTAATTAAGCAATTAAGGTCAATATTGTACATTAGGTTTCAAAACCACATTTTAGGGTTTTAAATAGAAAAGCTAAATTTTCTCATTTATAAATTAAATCTCGTAATTAGATTAGGGTTTTCTAATTACACAAAAATTGAAATAATTAGGATTAGGGTTTCCTAATTAGCATTGCTAATTTTAGCAATTAATTCCATAATTTAGCATTAGGGTTTTTGATGGAATAATTAGGGTTCCAAAAATTAGAAATTAGGGTTTGTTAATTAATTAACCATTACCCTAATTAATACTTAATTAATAGCACTTAAGCATTAAAATTATCCGTTATATTCCCAGATTAGGGTTTCATTTTATCAGAATCTGAAATTAGGGTTTTCAGATCTGGTATTAGGGTTTTCAAATAATCAATTAAGATTTTAAATAATTCATTAGGATTTTCCCTAATTAATTACGTTTAACCTTGTACATATCATTGCATTCCCAATCTAGGGTTTTAAATATCCGATTTAGGATTTCGTACACCCGGAACTGAAACTAGGGTTTCCAGAACCGGTTTCTAGGGTTTCTTATCAGACGTTAGGGTTTTCTAACTGAACGCTGTCGTCCTTAATATAAACTTAGGGTTTGTCACAGATTGTAATTTATCTGATCAACCCATGACCCTTAACCACATTCTGAACACAACATTAACCATAAACACAGAACATAATCACATAAATCCTTAATCCTGAATAATTCACCTATATCCTTCACAGAATTTTGAAATCCTCAAAATTTCATCCCAATATTATCAAACGCATACACTTATTTACTGTCTAGGTCTAATATTTGACCTTAAATCAATCATTTAAGATTTTAATAAATTATCCAAATTCTCGGGTTGTCACATTCACCCCTCCTTATAAGAATTTTGTCCCCGAAATTCACCTTACACCTTACACCGTGCGCCTTACACCATTCACACATGAACCTTACACCTTACATCGTGCACCTTACACCATTCACACATATACCATTCACACACATTATTACATGCTACCCAATACACCTCTCACCAGAGTAAAAGTTTTGAAATTGTGCTGAGGGGTCATCTAGACCATGAACACATTTAGTTTTAACGGTAGTGATCATACCGCAAAACAATACATTACTTGGTCTGTTTACAATCACAAAGAAGGTAAACTACCATTATTAGTACTTTAAGTGATCATCCCATTGTACAGTTACGTCATGCATAACATATTAGTCATTTTTAGCGAATATTTACGCTATTAGATTGGATTATTTATCCAAACATTATCGTTCACCTCAGTCTTATCATTGGATTCCGCACCAAAACAATTTGGTTCGGGAAATTCTTTTAATAAACACTTGGAGTTTTTATAACATTAGTCTAGCTGAATCAAATAGCATAGACTCATATCAATAATTCAATTCAATCGAATTATTTAGGTGTAGCCAAACCCCGTTGGCAAATTAAAATTTTTTTAAAAACATATTCGAAAATGACGTCATGATGCCGCACTGTATTAACAGTCCATTGAGGATTCCGTCATTGGTGATTTTGTCATACTACATCATACCATAGTAGAATAGTGACTTCAGGTCAAATTCATACTAAGTAATAATGCATTGATGACTCCATCATTTTTATCATCTCTGCACCAGGTTACATGGTACATAAGTGATAAATAAAAATAATTTTTGATATTTCAAATCATTTGCGTCTAGCCGAAATAAGTAGCATAGACTGTACTTTAAACCGTTTCAAAAATGGTTACGAGTCTACATTTTTTTTAAAGGCACATAGTGCGTATTTAGCTTGATGTCAAAATTTTCGAAGTTTAGCATAGCTAGGAGTTTAGGAAAACCTAAGTCTCCACTAATGATCATTTGCTTAACAATCTATCTGTTCCTATAATCCTTAACACTCCATTCACACGCAACTATACCCAATTCATAAAACCACACTTATGATTTCATAACCTAGCCACAATTATATGAGTTTACGAACTTACCCTAGTCTGACCTTTGGCGTCCGTTCGCTAAGGGCTCATAAACATTTCATATAACTATGAGTCAAGAATGTCACATAAGTATGAGTTCTAAGAACTCGTACTTAATCCTATATCCTCTACCTATGACCTATTTATCTATATATAATAACTAGTGTGACACAACATTTCAACTATTACCAATGCCACCAACTAAGTAGTACAATTCCCCGCCCATACAAGGAATCATACAACTCAGTTGCTAACACAAGTCCTCATTGAAATCCCCACCTAACCTTAACCCCCTTTTTCAATACGAATTCAATTCGTATTCATAATCCATAACTCTTTTATGAGTTTTCATTTTCTTAGTACCATTTCATAGTACAACTTTCACACAACATCTTGCTGTAAACTTTTCAATCATTAGATTGATTCATTTCCCATATCATAACCTTTATCAGATCACGGGGTGATCTTATCGTATATATTACGATTCAATTCCATGCACTATGATCGTTTTGTTTTACGATCTCCTATCCCTGCACTTTCAGTCTTTTAGACTCGATCTATTCACCGTTATTGTTCAACTTTATTATCAGAGTTAGGGAACTCTGTGCTTTACACCCGCCGAGATTCATCTTTGAATCTTACCGACCAACTAACTCTATGTGAGTTAGTCTTATCCTTAGCACTGCGGTTATAGGTCTCAGGTATTCCTACCTAAGCTTCATAACCAACAGCTCTGATACCAACTGTAGTAGCCCCGAATCCGGGCCCCGAATCGCCGCGGACTCGGTACACTAATTCTTTCACTATTTGCGGAAGATATAAACATAAATTGTTTATACAATACATTACACACTATTTTACCCAAGTCGAGTAACCTTAACTTAAACACCATTCATATAATATCTATTATACAACAATATTTATCAAAATAAACTATTACAAGATAGCCGCACTTTTTATCCCAAACTGAACTTGGCCTTAACCTTTTCTTGTATACGAACACGTTCGCCTTATCTGCAATGTTTTATCATGATATAGCAAGGGTGAGCATGAAAGTTGCCCAGCAAGTTTAAATACAATAACATATCGATATATCATGATTGAAGAGTATGAATAATAAGCTGGCTATAATTCATCAAGATAATTGAGAATTATCACAAACAAACTTTTGACTGAACAAATTTTAAACATGAACAAACATTTCTGAACCAACTGGTAATGAATGTGATCAGCCTTTCATACCTGACTTATACATGCAAGATGTACAGAATACAATTTTCATGGCAATCATCAATGATTAACCATCAGCTTGAATAAAATACTCTTATTAGAGTTAATACAAGAAAACTTGCCTGAACCGTTGATTACCGCACGCAATTTAATAACGCTTTACCCCGAAGACCTAATATTAATAATATAGATCTCCAATATTAGAATAATATCATCACAGTATATTACTGTTATATTTATATCCACAGAATAATCTAAACACATTACCACATAACCCTATCAGTCTTTACAACACATAAGACTAGGTATCAAGTCAAACTATTTAAGTCTGAGTTGAAACCGACACAATTCTAACATCCCGACGGTCTAGTCGGACAAAAATCGAGTATAAGTTCAATTAAACTCCGACTTAATACTTAACAATATCACAGATAACTTTCTTATCAGTCAAAACATTTTTCCTAGGCTCGTAATAATTTTCGAATAATTATTACCATTTATCAATATTTTTTAATCATTAAAACCGTATTTAAATGAATTAAATACCACAAAATACCTTAATCATTAATATTTATTTAATATAAAATATTAATGAAAATCCTTACATAATATTATAATATAATTATAATATCACAAAGTATTTTTAATACTCTAAAATCATAATTATATGATTTTCTAACACTTTAATCCATTATCCAATAATTAATATTAATATTAAAATATTAATATTTTCATGCCAAAATATCAAAAGTTATATTTTATAACTTAAAATATTTTTATAACACTTAAATTATTTTTATATAATTTATAAAGCATTAGTTCCATTTTTCCTTAATTTATTTAATATGTCTATTAAATAAACTAATTATCATTAATATTGATTAATTACTGAATTTCATCCCAAAATATTAAAAGTCATCAAAAATAACTTAAAATATTTTCTTATACCATAATATTATTTTTCATGATTTTTCATAAATTAAAAACTTTTTTTAAATAATTTATTTAATATTGTAATTAAATAAATAAATATCATTTATATTCCAAAAATACTAAATATTTCTGAAATATACTCAAAATAGTTAAAAACTATTTTTCAGACTTTAAAATAATTTTTTATAATTTATTTTATATTTTTAATAATTAAAAACTATTTATTTCTAATTTTTAATTAATTTCCGGAATATTATAAATAAACTGTCGTTATAGACCTTTAGCGACACTTGTCTGTCGCTATAGGTGTTCTTCACTCAAGAACACTGACAACTCAATGAACGAGAGGGCTGGTTTGACCGCGATTTAATCTGTGTTCCTTATGATTTCTGGGCCTGTGATTGATTTCATGTTGTAGTATTTATGTAATACTACAACTACATATTATGTTTCATGCCAATCCAACAACTGAACATCAAGATCTGGACAGCCAAAATGTCTGACAGAAGTGTTCTTCATTTTCTGGGTTACCCAGAAAATGAAGAACAGTCAAGGTACCTCTTTTGGATCCCTATAACTTCGATTCTAAGACTGTTTTGTGTGATATAAAGGTTCACAATTGTAGAACATATGTCAGTGTACATTTCTATTACATCAGATCAACATATCAACATCAAAACATTAAGATCTAGATCGGTCAAACAAGGGGTCAAAAACTGTTCTTGGTGAATTCTGGGTTTTCCAGAAATTCATCCGGACAGTTGGTCAAAGCTACTTTGACCGCGATTTTATTCCACTCCAGTTATGATCTAAAGGATCTGGTGACTTTAACATGTAGTATTCATATCAGGCTACAAAGATCTACCAACAACATGGCCTAACTACTAATACACAGCAAGATCAATTGATTCAAAAAGCTTGTCAGACGAGCTGGAGAAATCTGGGCTTGCCCAGAAACAGAAATTGTGATCGGTCAACCATGTTTGACCGTTCATAACTTGTGATCTACACAAGATCTAGATCTGATTCAAGTTGTAGATTAAAGAAAACATGGAATACTACAGAGCTATAACATAAACTACACAAAAACATTATCACACACGGATCTAAAGGTCCTGACATTAGGCTGTCAGACCACTGATTGAAAAATTTCCAGATTTCCTAAAAATTTAAATCCGAGCATCTAGGTGTTATGGATCCATGATCCATCAACCCAGATCTCTAATTGACACCTTATAACACATATTTAACCAATAAACAACAACATTAAACATCAAAATCTTAGATTTCAAAATTTAGGGTTTTATACCTTTTATGCTTTAATTCATGAATCTGATTCTTTGATCCGTTTCTGGTACACGTGGGGCTTGAATTGAGACTGAAATCACACTATGATTTCGTGGGTTTGAGAGAAAATAGTAGTTGGTAAGAGCAAAATGAGATTGGCCATATTTTTGTGCATTTTCTCTCTCCAAAACCATTTATAATTTGCTTAGATTCAATGCATGTTGTTGATTTGCTGAGGTTGCTGGACAATTTGTCAAATGCTAGGGCTAGGTTATAGCTAGGGTTGCTCAACAACCCAAGATCTTGCCAAGATTGCAAGCTATCCATTAAATAAAAAAATAATATTAATGATATTTTACATACCATTTAATTCTAGAATGATCATTTGATATAAATCCTTGGGGTTTTAGGGTTTGGATATTTTAGGGTTTAGGTTTTAACCCTTAACTTTGCAAAAATTTAATTTCTGACATTTCCGAATTTCGGTTATAAAAATAGAAAATTAACATTCCAAAAATTATAATTAGGATTTACTAATTATATTTAAAATTCCTTAATCATACTTTCATTCTTGCTACTTAGGATGAGCATTTCATAATTACCATCTCTAATTAAGCAATTAAGGTCAATATTGTACATTAGGTTTCAAAACCACATTTTAGGGTTTTAAATAGAAAAGCTAAATTTTCTCATTTATAAATTAAATCTCGTAATTAGATTAGGGTTTTCTAATTACACAAAAATTGAAATAATTAGGATTAGGGTTTCCTAATTAGCATTGCTAATTTTAGCAATTAATTCCACAATTTAGCATTAGGGTTTTTGACGGAACAATTAGGGTTCCAAAAATTAGAAATTAGGGTTTGTTAATTAATTAACTATTACCCTAATTAATACTTAATTAATAGCACTTAAGCATTAAAATTGTCCGTTATATTCCCAGATTAGGGTTTCATTTTATCAGAATCTGAAATTAGGGTTTTCAGATCTGGTATTAGGGTTTTCAAATAATCAATTAAGATTTTAAATAATTCATTAGGATTTTCCCTAATTAATTACGTTTAACCTTGTACATATCATTGCATTCCCAATCTAGGGTTTTAAATATCCGATTTAGGATTTCGTACACCTGGAACTGAAACTAGGGTTTCCAGAACCGGTTTCTAGGGTTTCTTATCAGACGTTAAGGTTTTCTAACTGAACGCTGTCGTCCTTAATATAAACTTAGGGTTTGTCACAGATTGTAATTTATCTGATCAACCCATGACCCTTAACCACATTCTGAACACATCATTAACCATAAACACAGAACATAATCACATAAATCCTTAATCCTGAATAATTCACCTATATCCTTCACAGAATTTTGAAATTCTCAAAATTCCATCGCAATATTATCAAACGCATACACTTATTTTCTGTCTAGGTCTAATATTTGACCTTAAATCATTCATTTAAGATTTTAATAAATTATCCAAATTCTCGGGTTGTCACAGCTAAGTTCAATGAACTAGCAAGGTTTGCTCCACATCAGGTGGACACAGAAGAAATGAAGATGCGTAGGTTTGAGCAAAGATTGAACCCCTCGCTCTACGATAAACTATCGGTGTTGCAGATCGACTCTTTTGGGACGATCTTAGAAAAAGCTATAATCGCAGAAGAAGGATATAAGACATTAAGCCAATATAGTCAGAGTGGACATATTCAGGAAAAAGAGGAAGAAGGTAAACTGAGGGGAGTCAGAAAAGGAAAAGGAGTGACCATTCTGAAGAGAAGCAGGGTGAACTAAAGAAAATAACTGTGCGGAAAGAATCATACAGGGATGTGTAGGAATGCTAAAAGGATGTGTTTTAACTGCGGATAAAAGGAATATATTTCTTTTTATTGTCCCAATCCAAAGCAAAATGGGTGTTATACTTGTGGATCGGTGGATCACCAAGCGAAGAATTGTCCAAAGAAAGGGATTGGTGGAAAAAGCAGTGGTAAATCAACTCTTGTTAAATATGTAAATATGTAATATTATACCTTTGGTGAAGGTAGTATTATGAAGTTATCGGTGTATGAGGAAATTTTGAAATAGTAATTCCGAGGACGGAATCTTTATAAGGGGGGAAGAATGTGACGTTTCGAATTTTCGATGTATATTATGATAAGAGTTTATATTAATAAAATTCTTATTATGTGATATTAGATTTGCATATGTGAATAGGTGTTATGCAATATGTGATAATTTGTAAGATGATGAATATATTATTATATATTTATCATATGGGGATAAATTGTTAAAAATAATTACTTAAAGGAAGTAGATTTATGTATACCGAATTAATGTATACATTAAATAAGCTGTATTAAAATAATTTAATATTATAAATTATTTTAATATGGTGGAATTATTACATTAAATAAATTATTTTTTTATTTAATGTATAGCTCTATTTTATTGGAAAAGATTTTTAGTATAATACATTATACTATGTAATGTATGTATATAATATAATGTATGTATGTTATATACAAGTATGCAATATGTATGTATATACGTATGGAGGTAGTATATGTATATATGTATGTTATAGATTATATGTAACCTCCAAGTAAAACTCATAAGAACAAGGAGCTGGCAAGCTATTGTTCATATAGACCAATAAACTCAGGTAAGTTAGGCAAGGCTAAAACGTAATGAGCAAGGGAATTGTGTGCTGAGTAAGAACAAGCTCCCTATAAAACCAAGACTCAGCCTTCTTTTTCATTTTCTTGGTTCAGTTGCAATCCTTCCTCATACCAAATCATATGAGCTCATTAATTTCCCAAGGAAGATGGCTTAGATATTAAAGGAAAAGAGGAATATAGTTTTCACAAGTATTGGATCAAATTGCAGCAGGAAAAACTATCTAGAATCATCAATCAAAAGGTAATTTAATTACTTTAGCTATAACTATAGTAATTGGTTTGGCTTTGATAGTTGATGATAGAAATTGACTTGAATTAAAGTTCTGCATGATTGTGAATGATTTCAAATTGAAATCCGGGTTGGTATGTATTCAAATTTTTATGAAAATTGAATTGCTAAAGCATGCTAACAACCTATTTGGTATAATGCTCAAATGAGAACTAATTTCTAAAATCTTGGAAAGTTAGAATCTGTGAAGTAGTTGGTGATATGAAATAGAATGCAAACATGTTTCTAGTGGTCTGGAATCGTGATATAACAGCTATGAAGCTTGAAAGGAAGTGGGGTATATTTATTCTCCAAAGTCTGCAGAAAGCAGAGCATGTTTTTTGTTTGGTGCGAAGTGGCGCAGCTGCGCCACTTCCCAAGCTAAAACCAGTGCAGCTGCGCTGGTCCCTACCCATGCTAAAACATTTTTTTTGTGAAATCAGAACTTCTGGGCATTTGTAGATAAGTCATATATGCAGTATTAGGTGACTTAAATGATGTCCCATCTAGCTATGCATGTATTGACTAAGTAAAGCATAAATTTGGCAAATTATCAAATGAATACCAATGGAAGTTTTGAAGAGAAAAATTATAAGCCTAACTTGGTTTATCTTTTCAAAGTCTCGGTATTTTCGTGGTATGTTATATATATCTGGGATGATGTTATCTTAGCCTGAGAGTTAATAATCTGTTGATCCTAGTTGGAGCAAAGGATTTCAAAATAAAACTAGAAATTTTGAAAGTCAACTTGAGAGCAAGCATGGTAGAGACCAAATCTGATAAAAAGATTTCTTTGTGATGTGTTATATGATGTATAGAAAGTACCTAGCATGATGCCAAGTATACAGAATGAGAAAAATCTCAATTCTAGGCAGACCAGGGAGTAGTGCAGCTGCGCCACTCCCAAGCATAAATTCGGCGCAGCTGCGCCGCACTGCAGAGCTTCCAAACTGTTTTGTTTATGAACCAAGGTTGGGGGCATGTGTATAATTACGTCTTAAGTGGTAATACAAGATTCAAGTAGAGTATAGTCTATTCAAGCATCGAATGACTATATCAAGCGAAGATTGATAAGAAGTTTCTAAATGAAACAAATAAACAAAACAAAGGCAAAGCACAATAAAACTAGTTTTACATTGATTATGTGAATTTAGTATGTTACACTGATGTGTGTATATGTGTGATCATACATTGTGTATATGTGTGATCATACATTGTGTTATATGAGCTTGATATTGATTATACGAAATCTTTATCATATTGTACATAAGATGTTCAGGAATATGTTGAATTACATATTATACTATATGAATTGTGAAAGTCAAAATATGACTAAGCTAATTGGGTGTGGAACTCAATCTATATGGAATAGATGATATGATGAGATCATATGTTTTAGAATTATGATGCATGAATGATATGCATAGTTTAATGATTATGATGCATGAATGATATGTGTAGTAGAAGATATACAATGTATATACTGAGCATTAGACTATGTGCTATGTGAGCATGAAAACTGTTAGATTTGCTGAGTTGTCGAGCTCAATCTTGCAAAAACAAACTTTTTGTAGGTTAAGGATGCAATGAAATATTTCCTACCTTGTGAACGCTAAAGAATAGAAGACGTGAAGATATCTTTCTTTATTTTGAAATTGTGTCGAGTCGTAATGATGATTTGCGACATGTGTAATTGACATGTATGTAATATGCATGTAAATATTTGAAATATTCAGTATCTAAAGAATATTTGTTTTGAGATTGAAAGGTAGCATTGTAGCTATTTTGAGTCTAAATCAATATAGTGACAATACAATAAAGAATCTGAATGTAGAATTGAGTTGTATATACTCATATCTACTTCGATATATAATCGTAAATGTTGCGATTCAGGGAATAGAAAGAAAGATATAAAAAGTTTTTAATAATCCGCATTTTCAGCTATTATTTCATCTTAGTATGATGTAAAGTTGGACTCAAGATAGTCGTGTCGCACAAGATCGGAATTGAGAATGGGTCCCAATTTTGGGGGCGTCACATATCCTATACACAAATTATGATATTCAAACAAATGAATAATTAAGATCACATGTTATCATATCCAGATCTAACCCTAGAATCCATCTTCCAATTTCATCTAAGATATATAAGATAATTGTTGATCAGACAATTATAAATTAAGCACAAAATATGATAAACAATTCACACAATCAATATAACCGAAAGAGAGCGAACTAATTTAAACTACACATCGGGTTCCATTGCAATCTTAAATAAAAATTAGTTCACCATAATATCTGAAAATATCATCAAATAATTAAAAAGCATCTTAGATTACAAAGATGAAAAGAAAGATAAATAAAATAAAATTGTGTCACCGCATCTTCAAATCTCCAACTAAACCTTCTCCTTTGATCATTTTCCTTACTCCTCAAAATCTGATAAATCCAGTCTTCAATGGTGTATATCCATTGTCTATTGATTATCCCACTACATATCTGTATATATCCCCCCAATATCAGTCTTTGAATCTATATTAATAACCATCTTGTAGCTAAGAGAAATAAAGTCCAATTTGCCTTATACTTAGCAAGCGTCCTAGTTAAGATAAGATTGCACAATAGCTGACCAATCAAGCCCACGCACACCATCAGTGCCGCTGCCCTGCTCAACAGCGCCGCTGCGCTTAAAACTAGTGCACCAGTGCTAATTAAGTTTTTGCATGCGCGCCTTGTGCCTATGCACCCAACTTGCTTTGCCGTGCCCGTGACGCACCCAAATCTGAGTACATTTAAACCTTGAATATAGTGCTCCACGGTACTACTTATTTAACATAATAATAATGACATAAGTGTAATTACTAATTATTACAATGTCTCACTCTAAATCTCAAGTTCTCAGACCTTTAATAACATCTTCAAAAACTGATATTATTACATAATATTACATTCATACTAAATTATTACAAATAGTACACAAAATCTACTCGTTCATCTTCTCCTTCCCTTTATTCTTATCGGAACCTTTAGTCTACTCTAGCTTCGCTGAAAATATTTAATTTAAAGCAAGGATGAGCTACAAAGCTCAACAAGTATAAACAGCTGAATAAACATAAAAATCAAGAATCATGTTACTATTTCTACAACTGGATAATAGTTGTGAAAGCCTTTCAAATAATTAGGAATAATAATAATAAATTCCTTCTATTTAACATTTTGAAACTACATATTGAGCGATTAAAAGACTTTGAACATTTTATTTTTGTAAAGGTTCAACAGTAATTCAACTATGAACCGTCTAACTCACGGGCACGTTGGGTGATTAGCCCATTGTACCCTATGTTATACAACATTCTGACTAAACGATTATATGCATTTGTTTGACCACCTCAGGGGTCTGTCGTGATTTTTTGGACATAAAATACCCTAATATTAGGGTTGTTCATCTCAGATTTAAATCTGAATACGCACTGAAACAATTTGGGTTGGATAGCTCTACCTAACATCAATAGTATTTCAAAGATTTAATTTTAAACCGATAAAATATTCAAATCTTCGTCTAGCCGGAACAATTGGTATTGACGCACATCTTAAACAGTTCGTGAACATAAAACTTTAAATCTTAACTAAAATGTAATTTAGCATAGTTGAATAACTTGTACAATTATTAAAAAAAAAAATTGCATAAGTTTAGAGTTCACACAATATATAAATATTGCGTAAATTAGAAACTCAATACAGTCTTTGAATGAAACTAAAAAACTAGCACAATAAAATAAATTTTGGAAGTTAAAAACTTGCGAAAAAGTTTAAGAATACTTACGTGAAGCGTTCTTTAATAATTATTCTAAAAACGCCCTTCAATTATCCTACACATTTAATTAACAATAATATGTCAATTAGTCACATAAAAACTCCACATATTAGTTTACATCGCATTATTACTCATTTTATATTATTCATGTTTTATAATTTAATTAGTGCAACAATCTTCTTTAAAAACGTCTTAGGGCGTTGCGGCTTTCGGGAACGCCACAACCCTCTTAATGACTCCTTATGATGGTTTATATCCATTAATATTTATTTTATAATATATATTATTATTTTTATTATTATTATTTTTATTTTCAAGTTGGGATATTTTAGAACAATTGTCAAAAATATCACATGTCGTTGAGACACGGCACGACTACATGCTCGTGACACGCCCGACACACACGATGCCACTCAACGTCGCCTAACACGCCCTGACGTGCCCAACGTCGCTCGGCGTCCCCCAACATGCTTCGACATGCACCACATCGGCGTTGCATAACATGTCTTTAATTAACTGTTCTGAATCCCTCCTTCCGACCCTCATAACTTGGTCGTTATAAGTCGGAATTAGTCCGTTCTAGCATCATTTTCTTCCTTATAACATCTACTACAAATCCCCTAAGGTGGAATTTTTTTCCAGACCAATTTTCAGGCCGAAACAGTGGCCCCAAAAACCTCCTAACAACTAACTTTATGTTTTTGGCAGATTTGACTAGTCTTCTTCCGAAAGGGCATAACTTCCACCTCCGGACTCGGAATGAGGTCATTCTTACGTCTACGGACTCCTTATTAACCGTACTACATAACCCCCAAAATAGAAAAATTTTCCAGCAAGCAAATCCGAACAGAAATCTGTTCGAAAGTCAAGGGTCACACAAGGCTTTTTGATTTTTAAATAGTTTTACGAAAAAAATCGTCATGACTTCGTTACACAAGCTTTTACTTCCGTTCCAATTGGGCGGTGTTCGTAACTCCTAGGATCATAACACAACACCCACTAGAACTTAATTTTACATTTGGGATGCTACCTCAAAAGGCCACCAAAATAGCCCCCCTCTTAACAATCCACTATTAGTCCTTTTCCTTCCTTTACGCATAGGTTCGTATTTTCATTCTTGCTTCCACTTTCATGTAAATTAACAATAGTTTATCATATATATCATCAATCACCACCTTACAACTTCAAGATCATTCATGATCTTCCATAAACCAACAACCACCAACAAATCAATCTATAGGCTAAAAAATATAAAAGAGATGAAGAGTTGGGGTTTTATGTTTTACCTCTTGTTCTTGCTTGTTCTTTTTCTTGCTCCTTCTTACTTAGGATGATGGATGATCAAAGCTTTACCTTGCTTCTCCTTCCTCTTCTTATTTGTGCACTCCCTCTCTCTATTTCTTTCTTTCTCTTGCTCTCACTTTTCTTTCTAAAATCACAAGCTTTCTCTCTCTTCCTTAGCTGATAAGATGAAATAAATGAACAAATGGTCATGTATTGGATGATATAAGGAATCCTCCTACAACTAACTCAACCATGCCTCCTCATGTTTAACTACACAACTACAATCAAGCTAACTCATATTGGATAACATGTTGGCCTAAGGGCTTGTTTGGCATGAAACAATTGGGTGGAGGGAACCAACATTAAAAGCTTGTCACCTCTAGCTCCAAACTTACTAAAAATGGAAACTTTCCATCTTCTCTTTGTCCCCTCTCTCTCCATAACCGGTTCCTCCCTCCTTCTGTGACCACCCAAAAATTCGGATAGCCTTGAAATTAGGTTTTTCGATGAGAATATCTAATAAATAAAATTTTGTTGATATTATTATGTGTTATGTGATTAAAGGTCGATTAACGACCTAGTTTACGTGTTACATGATTATGTATGAGTGTTGGGAGTTTTTGGGAGAAAATAAATTGTTTCGAGAGAAAAACGCTATAACATTATTCATAAAAACACAGAAAAACGCTTTTTCTGTGTATTTTCGAGAAATTTCAAATTACGTAATAGCGTTTATTTAGGGAAGAGAGATGAATTCTCTAATAAGAATTTTTCGGGGAAAAAGCCGTAAAAACACTATTTATGCCAAGAAACGTTTTTATTTTGAATTTTCTAATCAGGGGATCATATTTATTTGAGGACAAGAGATTTAATCTCCAATAAAATTGACGAAAGAAATTTCGCGATTTTTCGCATGTTGGACGAATTAGAAAAGCTAACTAGAAAGAAACTAGAAAATAAAATAACTAATTAAATTTAATTGAATTAACTAAGCCTAGTGGTTTAAACGGCTTGGTTAGGAATTTTAAATGGCTTGCCTAGAGTTGAGCCAAGGGTTTAATTGGCTTGGCTAGGGTTGAGCTTTGGCTCAAGCTAGGGATTAAAACCTAAGTACTTGGAGCCAAAGTTTTGTAAATTACATGTCTCACCTTTAGGGAGTTTGATGGACATGTGTCACTTGGTTATTAATTGCCATGTGGTTAATTGAATAAAAGAAATGAGTCATGGGATAGAGAAGAGGAAGTACCCGGCCATGTGTTGGATAATTAGACGAAAAAGTCTAGGATATTTAGACAGAAAAATTGGACATTTTCAAATTTTTTTTACTTGTGACTCTCAAAAAATGTATAGTATTTATTTCAACAAGAATTTTTACAAAATATAGTATTTTAGGTGTAATTTAGATACATATACAAGAACAGGACTGTACAGAATCCAATTTTCCTGTCTAAATATTTGGTCCATGTAGAACTTACTCTAATTAGAGTGGTGGCTCACTTGCTATAAATGGTAAGTTTTATCTTTGCTAGTAAACTTAAGCATCAAGTCTTGGGTGGCCATGTGTCACTTGGTAGGAAATAAACATGTGAGGAAATGAAAAGAGATGAGCAATGGGGGATGCACGGTTGGGATAAGGAGGAGACCAAATGGAAACTTTCTATTTTTAGTAAGTTTACTATAGCAGGGTTGGGGCCAAAGTTTGGTTTGTCAAATGACCATTAAATCCCAACTCTTGCATTTTCTATAAATAAGAAGTCATTTCTTCCTTAATCTTCACCAATTCATAAAACCTAGAGGAGAAACTATGGATAAATAGAAAGAGAGAGTGAGGAGAATCACGGATTGGAGAAGGACGGAGATGGCAAGGATCAACTTGGAGATTTGATCAATCATAAACTTAAGGAAGAAGAAAAAGAACACAAGAAGGGTAAGTTTCCAAACCATCATCTTCATCTTTAATTTTTCTTCTTTGAAGTAGTTGTTTGTGGTTGGTTAATTGAAGGTCATGGTGGACCTTGAAGTTATAAGGTGTATATGAAGGAGATCACTTTGCTAAAACACCTTAAATGATGCATGTCTAGTAACCAATGAACTAAAAATGAAAAGCTATGCGTAATGGATGAAAACCTAATTAGTGGACTGTTAATGGACTGATTTGGGGCTTTTTGTTGTGATGTTCCAAATCTGAAAATTTGGTTCCAGGGTTTTATGTTATACTCTTGTGAGTTATGAACATTACCCAATTGGAATGGAGGAAAAAGCTTTAGTAACGAAGTCATGACGATTTTTTTAAAAAAAAACTAGTTAAAAGTTGGAAAATCAGTTGGTAAACTAACTTTAGAGTCAGTTTTCCGGATAGTTAAGGCTTCTGGGAAAGGTTTATTTTCTGGGGGTTTTGTAGTTTGTAGTATAAGGAAGCCGTAGGCTCAAGAACGGACTCATTCCGACTTGGAATGAGCGAGTTATGACGTTGCAAAGTAGGTACTAGAAGAACAAAAAACTGTCAAGGTATTACATGGCATACAGTGAGTTTTCTTCTAAAGCAGACACTAAAGCAGACGGGTTAAAGCGTTCTGGATTGGGTGACGATTACTCCCAGTAGGTTTTGTTAGTAAGCAGTCACCTAAGCAGACAGGTCTTACCTGTCTGGATATTAACTATAGAAGAACTAGTCTAAAGCGGACGGGTCTTACCTGTCTAAATATTGACTAAATAATATTTAGTCTAGAGCAGACACCAAAGCAGACAGGGTCTACCTGTCTGATTTGGACTTGTAACGCAGAACTTAAAAGTTTTGTCGTGTTGTCTAAAGTTATAAAACGCGAACAACCTAAAATGAGAAATAATGTAGCATAAACCAATATATGGGGTTATTATGTGCCTAATTGGTGTGCTATCGTTAACATAAATGTATAGGACATTTGAAGGGTGAATTAGCGTAAAGTTATAAAGAACGCTTCAGGCAAGTTTCCTAAACTTACTCAGATATTTATTCTGTGCAAGTTTTCTAACTTCATTTAATTTTCATATTGAATGCAAGTTTCCTAACATGTGCAAATGCTTATATTTGTGCAAGTTTTCTATATGATGTATAACTTCTGTGTTTTGCAAGTTTTGTATTATTCTTGTACATAATATTTCTCTCTGCAAGGCATATGTTTAAATGGTGAAATTTCATTTGTTATATGAAATTTGCCGTATGATGTATGTAAAAGAGTTATTAGCCATTCGATTCGGCTTAATTCAATTGTTGAACTATTCTAGATAGAATATATATTGTTGGAGAAATTATCGGTGCTAATTCTAAGAAGTATGATAAGATGTTTGTACTAATCAAATATTTAGGAAAATGTAAAGGTGTTAACTAAGTTTGAGTTGTGAGTACAATCACACGCTTTTTAACCGTTGACGTGTAGTAATTAAGTAGAACAACTCTTTTGTATGGGCAGAGGTTTAAGATGTGTTAAGAAACCGATCTAACTCACTAATGAACCATGTTGCAGTGTAGCGCACTAGAGACATTGGTGACAGTGTAGATGATACGGGAAACTAATTCATTAGTTCTTAGGTGGGGAGCCACTCAGTTCACTACATTGATAACTGTTGAATACTTGTGTTGTGTTGTTCTTATATATATGTCGAAAATGTGATTCTTTTCACATATGTATTTCCGTAGGATGGTTTGAGTCTTAGAAGTGTTATTAAAGAATGTTTTCTTTTAAAATGGTGATGGAGGTGCTAAATGATAGGAATTTAATTTATTCCTGTTTATTCAAGCTGCTTCATAACTTTTGTTCTGCTATCGAAGTTTTCATAGAACGAATATTTGATTTTTGATTTTGTTGCATATTCAACTGCTATAACTTACTGAGCAATTAAATGCTCACCCTTGCTTTAAATAAAACATTTTCAGCAAAACTAGAACGAACCGAGGAATCCGGTGAAAACTAAGGAAGAGAGATCAAGTTTTTAAAAAAAATGGAAGAATAATATGTATTTGTTGTGACTTATAAAGGTCACCAATGTATTGTTGTAATAGATAATTGATGTAATAATCATTATTTATATTATATGAAGTTATAAAGGTATTAGAACCTGAGATTAGAAGTGATATGTTGTTATAATGTAGTAATTACATTCATGTCTTAAGCTTATGTTGTATGGCTAGTATCGTGGGGTGCTGAAATCCGGTTTTGAAGATAGACCCGGGTTTCGGGTTCTCACACCTTCCTTCCTTCCTTCTCCTTTTAGCTTTTCCACATTCAATTAACCTCATGCTCTTTAATTAGCAAGAGACACATGCTCCTCCTAGCTTATGACTCATCCTTTTAGCCTTTTACTCTTCTTTATCCCATATGCTTAAATCCCACACATGACACATGCCTCCGAAGCTGTGGCTCCAAGTCTAGCTTATTCTTTGGCTCCAAGCTTGCAAGAGTTGGCTTCAAGTCTACAAGTCATGGCTTCAAGACTTAAGCCACACTAACCTAGCCAAACCCCTTTTATTTCCTAACCAAGTCATTCAAACCCTAGGCTTGGTTAGACTAAAATTAATTTGATTTCTCATTTTCTTTTTATTTCTTAATTAGATTTTCTAACTTTTTTTCGGTTATGTTTTCGTAACACACTCGGTTAGCCGAAAAACCAACTTTTGATTTTCGAAAATCCGATTTCGCCATCGATCTCCCTTTCCCAAATAGACGCTATGTCGTTCTTCGAAAAGGCAAAAAAATGAAGTTTTATTTTTAGCGTGGATAGTGTTTTTACAGCTTTTTCTTGAAAAAAACTTTTATTAGATATCTCATCTCTCCTTCTCAAATAAACACTATGACGTAATTTGAAATTTCGAAAATAAACGTTTATTAGCGTTTTCTGCGTTTTATGAATAGTGTTTTTTGCATTTTTCTCGAAAAAATTTATTCTCTCAAAAACTCCCAATACTCATACATAGTCACGTAACACGTAAACTAGGTCATTAATCGACCTAAAAACTCATAACACAATTTATTCTATCAAAATATTTATTTTATTTAATAACTATTAAAAATCTTATTGCAAAGATATTCTATGATCTTGATCGTTACAGTGCCAACATCGAGTCAATGTCTGCCAAGCATGCTTCGCCGTCCAAATGTTGCGTTTTACTAGTCAATTATGACTGATACTTTATCGTTTATCGCTTTATACACCATTTCCATCTTAATTTCAATTCCTACACAAAAACACTAAAATGCATCAAAATGTACTAAAAATACTCAAGAACTTACAAAATCATCAAGTCAAAAATACCCAATTCGTAGGTATAAAACTCACTCATCAACTACCCCATACTTAAATCTTTGCTTGCTCTCAAGCAAAACAAAAACTAAAACTCAAAAACTATACTAAAATGCACTAAACTTGAGCAATAAATTAACATGAGTCTGCAACCCAGCCTCAAAGATTTTATATAAACAATAACTCCTAGTAAAATTCAAAAACATACACAACCGAAAAACTCAACCTATTCATCAGTTCCACAACAATTCATGATCCATCAAGTGCATGTGTATCCAAACTGTTCCAGCTAATCATTACTCGGAGAAAATCATATAATCAAATACTCAATAAAAGATAATTAATATCAACCCCAGAACCCTACTTTCCACATCAATCTCCCGCAAAACAAGCATCACATAAGTCTGGGAATACAAAGGATTTTAATTTTTCTCTTTTTTTCTTTTTTATTAAATTAATTTACCTTCCCAAGTATACTTTTCAAACTATTTTTTCAGTGAGTGCATTTTATCCTCCTTCTCACTCTCTATTAAACAAGTGTGTTTTACATTCCTTCTCGTTTTTTATTACACGAGTGCGTTTTACGCTCCTTCTCGTGCCTGTATTTATGGGTGAGTGCATTTTATTCTCCATCTCAACCCATTACAGAATGCAATAATTAAAGGGAGGATTTAAAATTTTTTCTTAAATTTTCCAAAAAAAATTCTTATATTTCCCCCAAACGTATATGAATGCCTACTTTGCTTCAAAAGATGCTGAAATAAGTTCCTAGAGTCTCAATAATATCTTCCACAAGTATTCAGTTATATAAACTTCCTAAGAGAACTAACTCAACAGATGGACATACGTGCTTTAAGTGCGAAGGATCACAATTACTGTAAAAACCAACTAATAAATTAAAAATTTAAACTAAAACATGCTTCAAAATTTTAACAAAGTTAACCAACTTTCAACACTTATCCTAACATACATAGGCCATCACAAGTTTAATTAACATTACTGCACAAATTTTCAAAATTTTCAAATTTATAACTAATATGTAAAAAATAAACAAAATAACATAAAAATAACTCAAGTACCAAATAACATAACAAGTACCCCAAACTTAAAATATACATTGTCCTCAATATAAAAGAAATAGGGAAAAAATTAACACAAAAGGACTTCCATGGGATCTATCATGCATCAACATCCTCATCGTCATTCTCCTCTGAATTGTACTGAGGAACCATAGGTGGGGCCGAAAACTGAATCGGAGATAGGCCTGCATTAAGTCCACAGCTCGAAAACATCTACACCAGCGAAGCATTGAACTCGGTAGAATACTCCATGAATGAGGTCATTTGTTGAACCATCCGATCGATGTGTCTGGTCTGGCGTCGCGACTCTCACTGTAATACATTTTGTCCCCGCCTCAACTCAGTTGTATCCCATCGAAGCCCACGCACCTCAGTCACCAAGTAATCCATCAGTAATAAAGCCGACACCGCCTGCTGAGGTGGAGCTGAAAGCTGTAAGACCCCGAATTTTATAAAATGAAAGTATTCAATTTTCTTATAATTATTATTTTATTTTGTAAATGGTTAAATTGATAAAAAGTTAAAGTTAAGGGTGATATTTGAAAATTTTTGCAAAGTATGCAAGTTGTTATAAAATATTCGTTTGGTTGGGGAATATTCTTTTTGTCGGAGAATATCCGTACGACGGTACAATCATTGGTGGACCCCACAATGGAAGTATTGTCGTAGTAAAAAAACGACAGAATTATCTTTTTATAAAATAACGACGAAAGTGTTACCGTTAAAACTGTTGAACTACCCGGTAGTAAAAGTACAGTAATACGCGTGGTTGCATAGTAGCACACGGTATTGATTATTAATACTTACGTAAGAAGTCACTCAGTTATACTCAATTATTGCTACAGTAATTGTCGCATCATATCTCTCATATTATTGATTTAATTATTGTCACAATATCATCTGCATAATATGTTATATTATTAAATCAATAATTGAGACGACAAAGTTATTCATATTATTATTTGCAATATTGACAATGTCTAGAAGTTCTGACAAGGAGATGTTTGATCACCTAATTGCGCACCAATAAGGAAAAATCCTTATCGGAAAGCCCCCTCTTTCCTAGGAACAATCTGGTTGTTAAATATTGTGAATTATAATATTAATGATGAATAAGTTCGTGTTGATTAAAGATAAAATTGATAGTTCCATTGTTTTAATTATTAGTGTTAGTGAAAATCGATATTTATTTCGATAATAATTGATGTTTGGAGGTTATATTGACCAATCGGGTAATTAACCGGATAAATGAGTAATTAATTGCTATTGATTCATATGATTATAACTATTTGTTCACATGTGTGTACTATTGATTCACATTTATTTGCTATTAGGTGAGTTGGTGCAAGATTGATAATACTTTCATGACTAAGTTAAAAATGGAAGTATAGATTGATGTACTATATTGTAATTCATATTTTCACGTGTCTAGAACTATTGATTCACATGATTTACTATTGATTCACAAGATTTACTATTAGGGGAAGTTTGATAATACTTGCAGAACTAAATTAAAAATGAAGAAAAAGAGGGAGTTATTATACTGTAATATTTCGAGCCTCAAAACGTGCAATTATTGAAACTATATTTTCCTATAAATAGAAATTCATTCTTCCTTCATTTTTCACCAATTCACTAAAGCTATAGAGCAATTATTATAGAGAGAAAGAAGAAGAGAAGTCTGCTACCTCACTATTCCAGTATCCAGTCTTCTTCTAAGGTAAGGGGTATTATTCTTTCGTATTCATGAAGAGAGTTAATTTCTTCCAATACTCGTAAGAGTTGTTATTCTACTCTTTATTATTATGTTGGAATAACCTGTCTATGCGAAGTACCGCATACATGGTGAAATTCTTCTGTTATTCTGTTCTTTATTATTCTGTTGAAATAACATGTCTGTGCGGTCTATCGCATGCTTGGTGAATTCTGTTGTTATTCCATTCTTTATTATTCTGTTGGAATATCCTGTCTATGCGGATTACGCATGACCTGGTTCCATTCTTTATTATTCTATTGGGAATAAACTGTCTATGCGGTCTATCGCATGCATGGTGAATTCTTCTGTTATTCCATTCTTTATTATTCTGTTGGAATAACATATCTATGTGGATTACCACATGCATGGTGAATAATCCTTTGTATTCATTCTTTATTAAATTGTGGAAATGATTTGTCTACGTGGATTATCGCATGGCGGGTGAAAATCCCTTTGCAGTTTCGTATATTCTGTTATAATATTTTGGGATATCATTTCTTTTGTACTCGTCATGAAATATCATTTTCTTTGGTATTTTTTTGTTACGAGTTACTATTCACCCATTTACTATTCACTCTGGTATTATTTACTCGGGTATTCGGGGTATTTTTCGTGCCGAAGTACTATTCACGATTACTATTCACCCAATTACTATTCACTCTAGTATCATTTACTCGGGTATTCGGGACACTATTCGTATCGGTGTACTATTCCCGAAGTACTAGTCACGGGGTACTATTCACCTGAAAAATATATTTCTTTTCTGTCCAAATTATTTTTGGTACATGAATATTATTCTTGAATTTTACTTCACAAAGCAGTATCATGTTGACAATTTGGACGTTACTGATTTCTGGATAAATTAAATTATAAATCTTTAAAATTTATCCTTGAACTTGTTTTATTGAATTGTTATGACATGGTCAACATCCTCATGCTTATATTGTGATGAAAGTCATCTTTGGCTTACGTGCATAGATGGACGTGGTATGATTATGACCAGAGATTATTCGGTATAATCATGACCGTAATGTAACGAATGATGTGGTAAAGTCTTCATTGCCCCGTAGTGCATTGATGGACAGTTATGGTTATGATTATGACCAGTGATTATTTGGTATAGTCATTAACATTGATGAATACATGAATATCCTTGGCCCGTAATGTAGGGATGATTCGATGATATGGTTTATTTATTAAGCTGAGTCTCAGTGATAAAGTTGATGAAAAAACTTTTTAAATCATAGAAGATAGTAAATTTTATGCTCTACTTGACTCTTATAATGGATTGCTTATTCCTCTACAGTTGTTGATCTAAAACTTGTTGTCTATTATACTCTATCAGTTGTTATACTATTGAAGGCTAAGGATAATTTATTCTGCATTATCTTAGTCATAATATTTCTTACTGGGCTAGTTGAGCTCACCCTTTCTTTCATTGTTCTCTTCAGGAAATGAGAATATAGCTGGGGACGAGTCGAAGAATGGAGTAATGGTCCAGGATAAATGGTTTTAGTAGTCCTCACTATTCTACGGAATAATGTGATAATAATTATAATGAGGGCACCATTGAGTGTGGATATTGTTTAGATGACAATATTCTTGTTTAAACTCTCAGCTATGTTTTGCCATATTTTACACGACTGTTGTATAATTAAGTTGTATTTGAATTTATGTATCATGTATCTGGCGACTCAAGATGGGTGATGTATACCTGTTTTGGGGGCATCACAAAGACCCTGCTACATCATCAGGAACCACCCCTGTGAACCCAACACCACCAGGATGAGCAATAACGCTTTCCCACTTCTGGAACCGGTTGATGATTTGTTTGTCGATAAAACTCTTCGGATGCTGGAGGATCTCATCTACGCTTCATCAGACCTTTGCCTTCTTGCACAAGCCATATATCAATGACAGGTGTGGTAGGCCAATCGTAGAACTCCCTTTGATAGCATAATTGATGGAGTCATGGATGACTTCCCCCATATTGACTGACTTGCCCCACATTAACTGACTTGCCCTTCACTACTGTGAACAAAAGCACTGCCCGATCTCTTATTACATAACTGACGTGAGTCGTCGGCATAAGCTTGGCACATATGAAGTTGTACCAAGCCTTGTAGTAACGACTTAGCTCCTTGTGTGAAAAGTTGATGGCCTCGTGCTCCTTAGATTTCCATTCTTTCCCCGGCAGTGTTTGATAATGGCATCCAAAAATGTTGAGATCAGCAATGAAACACATAAGATCGTTGAGTCACCAACGATCAATACCCAGGATAATGTGCAACAGGAAGACAATAATCCTCAGGTAAATAACCACACTGAAGATATCTTGGGATAAGTTCCAAGAGTTGTTCAACGACAAGTACTTTCCCGAAAGTATTCGTCACATGAAGGAGGTGGAGTTTATTAAGTTGGAGCAAAATAATATGACCGTGTCGCAATACGAGGCTAAATTTGCGAAGTTATCCCGGTTTGTATCCCAATTGGTCGATAATGAGGAGCGAATGACACGAATGTTTCTAAGAGGTTTGAAACCCGAAATACGTCAAAACCTTATTTCTCACAAGCTTTGTTTATATTCAGATGTTGTGAATAGGGCTCATTTATTGGAGCACGATAATGAGTCAGCACAACCAAAAGGCAACGACCAATAACACGATCATAATCGTACCGGTGGCAACAGCCATCAGAACAATGATAACCATCGTGGGGGAAATTATCATGCCAAGAATGGTAACTACTTCGGTGGTAATCATGGCCAAGATAATAGAAGTGGAAAATTCAAGAAGAGAAGATTTAACGACGATGGAAAGACAGCAGCACCAACACCCGTTTACAAGGCTGGAGAACGACCACCAATTATATGCTTTAAATGCGGAGGGGAGGGATATATCAATCCAAACTATGTGATGCAGTCCAAAGCATGTTACAATTATGGAAAAGAAGGTCACCTAGCCTGATTTTTTCGTGCACCAAAGTCAAGTCCAGCTGGGACGGTGGCACTAAAGGTGGATACGAACAAAACAAAGTCGGTGGTTTCAGGAAGAGCGTTTTTCGTGACTTCTCAAAAAGTGAGTGACCGAAACGAAGTTAGCATGGGTTAGTTAATTATAAATTCTTGCGAAGTCTATACCTCATTAGATATCGGTTCTACCTATTCTTTTATCTCTCTTGTTTGCGCTCAACGTTTAAATTTGACTCCGAAGAAATTAGACTTTGACTTATTGGTTGAAACTTCGTTAGTAGAAACCTTCGTTACCTCCACTGTTTATAAATCTTGTTTGATTCAAATCGACACTTTCACGTTACCTGTCGATCTTATCTCTTTAAAAATACTTGCCTTTGATGTGATTTTAGGAATCGATTGGTTAACTATTCATCATGTTTTTCGTAAGGTTGTTAGCTTTTGTATTCCTAACCAGCCTGTTATGCGAATTCAAGCAACCAAACTACTAAAGTCAATCACTGTCATATCAAGCCATAAGTAAATAGCCCTAAGCCTTTCGCTGGTGACTTCCTTGTGTGGAAGACACCGAAGCCAGACTATCCGTAGGGGACGTTGTGAATGACGATGGCAAGTTGATAGGTATCAATGCGACGTACTATCCAAGTCTTCGATGAGAGTCACAGTTTTGAATGATATTTCTATTGTTAATAAATTTTTTGACGTATTCTTGAAGAACTTCCTAGCCTACCCCTAGAGCGTGAAATTGAATTTTGTATTGATCTCAGTACAAAACTCATTTCTATGACCCTTAAATATTTCTTCACCTAGAACGAACGTATTATGCGCCAAAGACGTTGGCTTGAGCTGTTGAAGATTACGACTATACCATTCAATATCATCGTGGAAGAGCGAACGTGGTAGCCGACACGTTGAGTAGAAGATCGTATGCGTTTATGAGTGCGATGTTGTTAACACAAAAACCCATTTCGTATAACTTACAAATGATGAAGATAGAGGTAAAGACTCTATGGACTCACGTGAAGAGAAAGAATATACGAGTAGAATCGATTTTAATCGATAAAGTTAAAGTCGCTCAAGCTACACACCCGAATCTGATGAATGTGAAGAAGAAGGTTCAAGAAGGCGTTATCTCAACCCTCGATTTAATTGGCCCATTTGAAATTCTCGATAGAGTAGGAACTGTGGCCTATAGACTCGTTTTACAGCTAAGTATGTCGCGTGTTCATAACGTTTTTCACATATCGTTGTTAGTAAAAACTTAGTCTTGGGGGACTTTGGAGACAAATTTTGGAATAATTAATGAATCTAAAAAATTATGAAATCAAGGGGGTTTTATAGAGCATGTTACAAGCTTTCCATAGCCTCGAAAACAGACTAATTCTGATAACGGATGAAGAAGTTATGAAGATTTGAAGTATGCGTGTCAAAAGTTGCAAAATCTAGAAAATTGGAGTTAAGTGCCAAAGGTCGAGCGCCTAGGCACTAGGCTCGGCGCTTAGAATCTGTTCTTGGGTGCCTAGGCGCTTACCTAAGGCCAAATTTGGGCGCCTAGGCGCTGGTCAAGTGTTAAGCCAAAATCTGTCCGGACGTCCTTTAGTAAATTGGGCATAACTTTTTCATATAAACTCCGATTTAGGTGATTCGGGATAATTCGGAAAGATAACGAGTAGACCTAAAACTTTCATTCTTTATATTTTGAGATTTGAGGTCAGTATTAACGCCTAAAATGGCTATTTTAGGGACTGATGTGTATTCAGAGCCAATCAGAGGACATCGGGCATGCACATATGCAACGTGTAATGTTTTCAACGATAAATGTATTTAAGGTATGCTCACCTCTTCGGCATACCAGGCACGTACGCAAATTTTGAGGGCGAAATTTCATAAATAGGGGAGATTGTGAGACCACAGATTTTATGAATAAATATTTAAATTTCTCGATTTTTTTTATTATGGTGTGAATTTGATATAATGTTATAGTTGTGGGTAATATTTATAAATTTTACAAAGTAAGCAAGTGGTTATATAATATTCGATTGGTCGCGAAATATTTATTTTAACAGGAAATATTTGTACGACGGCACAATCATTGGTGGACCCCACAACAGAAGTATTGTCGTAGTAAGAAAACGACAAAATTATCATTTTATAAAAATAACAGCGAAAGTGTTACCGTTAAAACTCTTGAACTACCTGGTAGTAAAAGTACAGTAATACGCGTGGTTGCATGGTAGCACACGGTATTGATTATTGATGCTTACATGAGAAGTCACTCAGTTATACTCAATTATTGCTATAGTAATTGCTGCATCATATCTCTCATATTATTGATTCAATTATTGTCACAATATCATCTGCATAATATGTTATATTATTAAATCAATAATTGAAACAACAAAGTTATTCATATTATTATTTGCAATATTATTATTTGCAATATTGACAATGTCAAGGAGAGGTTTGATCATCTAATTGCGCGTCAATAAGGAGAAATTGTTATCGGAAAGCCCCTTCTTTCCTGGGAACGACCTGGTTGTTAAATATTATGAATTATAATATTAATGATGAATAAGTTCATGTTGATTAAAGATGAAATTGATAATTCCATTGTGTTGGAATTATTAGTGTTAGTGGAAAATGACATTTATTTTGATATTAATTGATGTCTGGAAGTTATACTGACCAGTCGGGTAATTAACTGGATAAATGAGCAATTAATTTCTATTAATTCACATGATTATAACTATTGATTCACATGATTTACTATTGATTCATATTATTTTCTATTAGGGGAGGTGGTGCAAATTTGATAATACTTGCAGGACTAAATTAAAAATGAAGAAAAAAAGGAAGGTATTATATTGTAATATTTTGAGCCCCAAAACGTGCAATTATCGAAACTATATTTTCCTATAAATAGAAGCTCATTCTTCCTTCATTTCTCACCAATTCACTAAAGCTATAGAGCAATTATTAAAGAAAAAAATTATAGAGAGAAAGAAGAAGAGAAGTCTACTACCTCACTATTCCAGTATCCAGTCGTCTTTTGAGGTAAGGGGTATTATTCTTTCGTATTCATGAAGAGAGTTATTTTTTTTCAGTACTCGTAAGAGTTTTTATTCCATTTCTTTATTATTATGTTGGAATAATCTGTCTATGCGAAGTACCACATACATGATGAAATTCTTCTGTTATTCCATTTTTTATTATTCTGTTGGAATAACCTGTCTGTGGGGTCTATCGCATGTCTGGTGAATTCTGTTGTTATTCCATTCTTTATTATTCTGTTGGAACATCCTGTCTGTGTGGATTACACATGACCTGGTTCCATTCTTTATTATTCTGTTGGAATAACCTGTCTATGTGAAGTACCGCATACATGGTGAAAATATTCTGTTATTCCATTCTTTATTATTATGTTGAAATAACATGTCTGTTCGGTCTATCGCATGTCTGGTGAATTCTGTTGTTATTCCATTCTTTATTATTCTGTTGGAACATCCTGTCTGTGCGGATTACGCATGACCTGGTTCCATTCTTTATTATTTTGTTGGAATATCCTGTCTGTGCGGATTACGTGTGATATCCCCGAATCCGGGTCCCAAATCGCCGCGGATCCGGTATACTATTTCTATAATTATTTGCGGAAGATATAAACATAAATTGTTTATACATTACATTACACACTATTTTCCCCAAAATCGAGTAACCTTAACTTAAACACAATTCATAAACTTTCTATCATATAACACATTTATTAAACTATACTATTACATACTAGCCGCACTTTATATCCCAAGCTGAACTTGACTTTAACCTTTTTCTGTATCCGAACGCATTCGCCTTATCTGCAATGTTTTATCATGATATAGCAAGGGTGAGCATGAAAGTTGCCCAGCAAGTTTATATACAATAATATAACGATATATCATGATTGAAGAGTATAAATAATGGGCTTGCTATAATTCATCAATATAATTGAGAATTAGCACGAACAAATTTTTGACTGAACAAGTATTATACCTGAACAAACATTTCTGAACCAACTGGTAATGAAGGTGATCAGCCTTTCATACCTGACTTATACATGCAAGATGTACAGAATACAATTTTCTTGGCAATCAGCAATGATTAACCATAAGCTTGAAAAACTACTCTTATTAGAGTTAAGTAAAAGAAAACTTGCCTGAATCGTTGATTACCGCACGCAATTTAATAACGCTTTACCCGAAGACCTAATATTAATAATATAGATCTCCAATATTAGAATAATATCATCACAGTATAATACTGTTATATTTATATTCACAGAATAGCCTAAACACATTACCACATAATCCTATCAGTCTATAACACACATAAAACTTGGTATCAAGTCAAACTATTGCAGTCTGAGTTGAAACCGACACAATTCTATCATCCCGACTGTCTAGTCGGACGAATATCGAGTTTAAGTTCAATTAAACTCTGACTTAACACTTAACAGTTATCACAGATAATTTTTTATCAGATAAAATATTTTTCCTAGGCTCGTAATAATTTTCGGATAATTATTACCATTTATCATCATTTTTCAATCCTTAAAACCGTATTTAAATGAATTAAATACAACATAATACCTTAATCATTAATATTTATTTAATATAAAATATTAATGAAAATCATTACATAATATTATAATATAATTATAATATATCAAAGTATTTTTAATACCTTAAAAATCATTTTTATATGATTTTCTAACACTTTAATCCATTATCCGATAATTAATATTAATATAAAAATATTAATATTTTCATGCCAAAATATCAAAAGTTACATTTTATAACTTAAAATATTTTTATAACACTTAAATTATTTTTATATGATTTTTAAAATATTAATACTAGTTTTCCATAATTTATTTAATATATTCATTAAATAAACTAATTATCATTAATATTGATTAATTAATGAATTTCATCACAAAATATTAAAAGTCATCAAAAATAACTGAAAATATTTTCTTATACCATAAAATAATTTTTCATGATTTTTCATGAATTAAAATTATTTTTAAATAATTTTTTTTATATTATAATTACATAAATAAATACCATTTATATTCCAAAAATATTAAATATTTTCAAAATATACTCAAAATTGTTAAAAACTATTTTTCAGACTTTAAAATAATTTTTCATAATTTATTTTGTATTTTTTAATAATTTAAAACCATTTTTTTTCTAATTTTTAATTATTTTTCAGAAAATAATAAATAAACTGTCGCTATAGGCCTTTAGCGACACTTGCTGTCGCTATAGGTGTTCTTTAGCTTCATAGTCAGATTGCAGGGTACCTAGTTTGACCAAGTCTAAAACTTTGTGGTTTATGATTCTGGGCGGTTTGATGGGTTACACATGTAGTATCAATGTAATACTACACTAACAAACAAGTTTCAGGACCAAATAACAACACATCAAGAAGTTATTAGCCGATTAAAACGTTGTCAGAGGCCTGCTGGGAATTCTGGGTTTTCCAGATTCCCAGTCAGTTTCGAGGAACTACATTATGGCTAAATGTGATAGAATACAATAGACAACAAATGTTAAATCAATATTCGCAGCGGAAAATATTAATTCATAGAAGAGTTACGTAGAGAATGAAATCTACTAATGTCTATGAATTTAATAGTCCATCAACAGTATTTTTATCCCTGTAACATCAATCAATGCACCTCTTGAATCATATATTCATCCTTGCACTACAGGCCAAGGATATTCATCAGTTGGTCATGTTCATCTAAACAACTGTTCATCTTTGCACTACGGGCCAAAGATATTCATCAGAAATCATTCATCTTTGCACTACAGGCCAAAGATATTCAATAATATCATCATTTAAGACTGAGGATGATGGAAAATATTTTTAAAAAAACGAATCCAGTGAAACAAAATGACAAGGATTAAGGATTAAGGATTCGTACTTTATTTTATTCACGTCCAAAAATACCTCAAAAACCATCACAGTGGTGTAAAATTCAAGAATGATCAAAACATGGATACAATCAAAGCTAGTATCCGGAATAGATATTTTAGACAAAAAGAAGAAATTTCATTTTTCGGTGAATAGTGCCGTATTCGTGAGTAGTATCGTATACGTGAATAGTGTCGTATACGTGAATAATAACTCCGACACCAAAAGATAGTAATTTCACAAAAAAAACATCTTCACGCTTCGTGAATAGTACTCGTGAATAGTAACTCGTGAATAGTAACTCATGAATAGTAACTCATGAATAGTAACCTCGAAATGAAAAAGTTCCAAATTTGATAAAAAGTTCAGATCAATACTTCGGCATAATGATATTAGAAGAAATAATATCATTTTTAAAAAAATAATATCCCTTACCTCGAAAGATTTATACTTCTAGCTGAAACACCGGATATAAGCTATGACTTGAACTTTCACCGTATAGCAATACTCAAAGTATACTCAAAATACTCACAAGAATACGCTCGATAATATAGAGAGAGAAAACTTCAGTTTCTGGTGTGATTTTCAATTCTAACCTAAGCACCTATTTATAGGAAATTGCTTAGAACACCAAAGCAGAAAATTTATTTTAATAATATATATATAAATCAAGATTCCTACGCCTCTAGAAATCAGATTTCTAACATATCCCACATGCTCATCTTCTAGGAGTGAAAAAAACGTTTTTGTTAAAAAAAATATTTAAAACTTCCAAAAATCAATTATTTCGGAGCTTCAGAACTTCAATAATTCATAATAAATAGCCCTTTTATCAGAAAATTCGAATCTCGCGAGTTTTTATAGGAAATTCAATTCTCTACAACTTTGCAGAAGGAAGTTTTTCCAAATTCCAAATAGAAATTGACCAAAATCCACAAACGAGCGATTTTACAGGCTATAATCAAATTTCAGTCAAGAAATGGGGTCCACCGACATATTTAACATTTTTTTAAATATTTTTGGTAACAAAAATACTCCTCCTCCACATATACTCATATATCCCACATTCATCGTAAAAATATCATCATTATTATATTATTAAAATATAATAATATATTTAAATGAATTATTTTATCATAAAAAGATAAAATATTAATTTTCAACAATTGTCACATTAAAAATTTTCTCCATCTATATCCACATAAAATCAATATTTTCCTCATCATATAAATCAATAATTTAATTATTCACAAATAATATTACAGAATCACAATACTGACAACCAGGCCGTTCCCAGGAAAGAGGGGGCTTTCCAATAAGAATTTCTTCTTACTGGCGCGCAATTAGGTGACCAAACCTCTTCTCGCATTCTTCGCTCCAAACGAATTTTGTATCCTTCCGAGTTAGATGAGTTAACGGAGTAGCGATTCGAGAAAATCCTTCCACGAATCTCCGATAATAACCAGCTAAGCCCAAAAAACTACGTACTTCAGTCACCGTCTTCGGTTGCTCCCAACTTTGTATTGCTTCAATCTTCGCCGGGTCCACAGATACTCCATGTTTTGACACCATGTGCCCAAGGAGAGGTTTGGTCACCTAATTGCGCGCCAGTAAGAAGAAATTCTTATTGGAAAGCCCCCTCTTTCCTGGGAACGGCCTGGTTGTCAGTATTGTGATTCTGTAATATTATTTGTGAATAATTAAATTATTGATTTATATGATGAGAAAAATATTGATTTTATGTGGATATAGATGGAGAAAATTTTTAATGTGACAATTGTTGAAAATTAATATTTTATCTTTTTAGGATAAAATAATTCATTTAAATATATTATTATATTTTAATAATATAATAATGATGATATTTTTACGATGAATGTGGGATATATGAGTATATGTGGAGGAGGAGTATTTTTGTTACCAAAAATATTTAAAAAAATGTTAAATATGTCGGTGGACCCCATTTCTTGACTGAAATTTGATTATAGCCTGTAAAATCGCTCGTTTGTGGATTTTGGTCAATTTCTGTTTTGAATTTGGAAAAACTTCCTTCTGCAAAGTTGTAGAGAATTGAATTTCCTATAAAAACTCGCAAGATTCGAATTTTCTGATAAAAGGGCTATTTATTATGAATTATTGAAGTTCTGAAGCTCCGAAATAATTGATTTTTGGAAGTTTTAAATATTTTTTTTAACAAAAACGTTTTTTTCACTCCTTCTAGAAGATGAGCATGTGGGATATGTTAGAAATCTGATTTCTAGAGGCGTAGGAATCTTTATTTATATATATATATTATTAAAATAAATTTTCTGCTTTGGTGTTCTAAGCAATTTCCTATAAATAGGTGCTTAGGTTAGAATTGAAAATCACACCAGAAACTGAAGTTTTCTCTCTCTATATTATCGAGCGTATTCTTGTGAGTATTTTGAGTATACTTTGAGTATTGCTATACGGTGAAAGTTCAAGTCATAGCCTATATCCGGTGTTTCAGCTAGAAGTATAAATCTTTCGAGGTAAGGGATATTATTTTTTTAAAAATGATATTATTTCTTCTAATATCATTATGCCGAAGTATTGATCTGAACTTTTTATCAAATTTGGAACTTTTTCATTTCGGGGTTACTATTCATGAGTTACTATTCACGAGTTACTATTCACGAGTACTATTCACGAAGCGTGAAGATGTTTTTTTTTGTGAAATTACTATCTTTTGGTGTCGGAGTTATTATTCACGTATACGACACTATTCACGTATACGATACTACTCACGAATACGGCACTATTCACCGAAAAATGAAATTTCTTCTTTTTGTCTAAAATATATATTCCGGATACTAGCTTTGATTGTATCCATGTTTTGATCATTCTTGAATTTTACACCACTATGATGGTTTTTGAGGTATTTTTGGACGTGAATAAAACAAAGTACGAATCCTTAATCCTTGTCATTTTGTTTCACTGGATTCGTTTTTTTAAAAATATTTTCCATCATCCTCAGTCTTAAATGATGATATTATTGAATATCTTTGGCCTGTAGTGCAAAGATGAATGATTTTTGATGAATATCTTTGGCCCGTAGTGCAAAGATGAACAGTTGTTTAGATGAACATGACCAACTGATGAATATCCTTGGCCTGTAGTGCAAGGATGAATATATGATTCAAGTGGTGCATTGATTGATGTTACAGGAATAAAAATACTGTTGATGGACTATTAAATTCATAGACATTAGTAGATTTCATTCTCTACGTAACTCTTCTATGAATTAATATTTTCCGCTGCGAATATTGATTTAACATTTGTTGTCTATTGTATTCTATCAGATTTTTCCCTGTTGAAGACTAACGATAATTTGTTGTATATTATCTTAGTCATAATATTCTTTACTGGGCTAGTTGAGCTCACCCTTTTTCCTTTGTGTTTCATTTTTCTTCTCAGGAGGCGAGAATATAGCGAGTACGAGTCGGGGTATGGAATGAAGGTTCTAGGGAGAGTTGTTTAGTAGTCCTCACCATTTTTGTAAAATAATGTATCAATAATTATGATGGGGATTTATTTGTATGTGGATATTGTCTAGATGGCAATATCTGTATTTAAACTCATAGTTTACATGTTGTAATAATAAAGTTGTAGTTGTTTCTGAACCGTGTATTGACAACTCAGAATGGGTGATGTATACCTATTTTGGGGGCGTCACACTACAGGCCAAAGATATTCAACAACATATCATCTTTGCACTACAGGCCAAAGACATACAACTGTAAAATCAATAACCAACAGTATAATAAAGAATGGAATAATAAAAGAATTTCACTATGTATGCAATACTTCACATAGACAGGTTATTCCAACATAATAATAAAGAATGGAATAATAAAAGAATTTCACCAGTACTTCGCATAGACAGGTTATTCCAACATAATAACAAAGAATGGAATAACAGAAGAATTTCACCATGCGTGCGTAATCCGCACGGACATGTTATTCCAACAAAATAATAAATAATGGAACCAGGTCATGCGTAATCGCACAAACATGATATTCCGACAGAATAATAAAGAATGGAACCAGGTCATGCGTAACGCATAGACAAGATATTCTGACAGAATAATAAATAATGGAATAATAAAAGAATTTCACCATGTATACAGTACTTCGCAGAGACAGGTTATTCCAACATAATAATAAAGAATTGAAAAACAGAAGAATTTCACCATACGTGCGTAATCCGCACAGACAGGTTATTCCAATAGAATAATAAATAATGGAACCAGGTCAGGCGTAATACACACCGATATGATATTCCAACAGAATAATAAAGAATGGAATAACAACAGAAATCACCTGTATGTGATAGACCGCACAGACAGGTTATTCCAACAGAATAATAAATAATGAAATAATAGAAGAATTTCACCATGTATGCAGTACTTCGCATAGACAGGTTATTCCAACATAATAATAAAGAATGGAATAATAGAAGAATTTCACCATGTATGTGATACTTCGCATAAACAGGTTATTCCAACATAATAATAAAAAATTGAATAATAGAAAAATTTCACCATATATGCGGTACTTCGCATAGACAGGTTGTTCTATTATAATGATAAAGAATGGAATAACAGAAGTTTTCTTCATGAATACGAAAGAAATAATACCCCTTACAGGTACAACAAATAATATCCCTTACTAGTACAACAAATTATATCCCTTACGAGTACAACAAATAATATCCCTTACCTTTGAAAGAAGAGTACGTACTCCGACTGGTAGGGCGAGGATATACTCGAAGAAAACTTACACTATGCTCAAAGCTTTCTTAAACTCTAAAGAAATACGCTCAAGATTATAGAAGAACTCTCTCTATAGTTTCTCTCTCTAGAGTTTCATTGAATTCGTAAGAAATAATGAAGGAATGAGCTTCTGTTTATAGAAGAATGGATTGCATAGTAACTAATTCATGAACAGTCCAGATTGATTTACTTTTAATCGGACGGTCCATATTTAAAACAAAGTCTTTTAAATAAAATATAATATATTCTATTTATAATCTAATAAAACGAATACCTTTATAAAAGTATTCTGTTTTATATAAAAAAAATTTACTATACAAAACACTATGCAACACTATGCAACACTATGCATAATAAAATATAATATATTTTATTTATAGAATAACTTTATAAAAGTATTCTGTTTTATATAAAAAGATTTTACTATGCACAATAGAATATAATATATTCTATTTATAGAATAACTTTATAAAAGTATTTTGTTTTATATAAAAAGATTTTACTATTATAATTTCAACCAACGGTCTGAAAAATTAGTACATCTCTTTATGGAATAATATTGTACCCAAAAATAATTTGGACTGAAAAGAAATATATTTTTTGGGTGAATAGTACTTCGTGAATAGTAACTCGTGAATAGTATTTTGACACAAAAAGTGCCCCAAATACCCGAGTGAATAATACTAGAGTGAATAATAACCGGGTATATTATGAGAACTTGTCTACTTTGAAAAATTTTCACATATCACCCTTAACTTTAACCTTTTATCAATTTAACCATTTACTAAAATAGAAAAATTGAATAATTTTTATTTCATAAAATTCGGAGTCTCACAGACTTGCCCCACATTGATTGACTTGCCCTTCATTATTGTGAACAAAAGCACTGCCCGATCTCTTATCACATAACTGACGTGAGTCCTCGGCATAAGCTTGGCACATATGAAGTAGTACCAAGCCTTGTAGTAACGACTCAGCTCCTTGTGCGAAAAGTTGATGGCCTCATGCTCCTTAGATTTCCATTCTTCCCCCGGTATAATGTTGAGATCACCTCCACCAAATCAATCTCCTCAGCCATGTATTCGGTGAACTCATCATCCCCCTCGATGTCAGGTATTTTGTAGTAAGCATTAATGTTTCCCTTATCATACGAGACTGCTTTTCCTCGAACTTGAACTACATTCCCCTTGATCTTTTTTGCGTTGGCATAAAACTCCTATACAATTGAAACCACAATGGGCTACAGTTGGTCAGTGAACTCCACCCAACCCCGACGTGTAATCATATCAGCTAAATCACTATGGGTATCATGTGGGCGAAGTCCACACTCCGGAATAGGAGTCTTGCCCACTAGAATGTTATGGGAACAGTCGGAGGCGGCCTCGGTAATGAATCTCGATGTGTCATATGGTGTCGAGGCCCTCGAGCTTGATCCATATCCCTTTTGACGCTAGATGCCATGATAGTTGAGTGTGAAAGCTAAAGCAAGTGAAGAACCCTACTTAAATGCACCCAAAATAGCTAAATACTACAAAGTTCCCCTCTCAGGCAATCCGTCGAATACGTTATGGGAGATCCCAATTTCTTTTTTCAATAACAATCAAACCTTCACAAATCTCCACAAAATATCAAACGCTAACTAGCCTCATGGATGATCTTAGATGCAATGCAGAGTATGGGTTGGATCAGAGTATCGTTGTATTGAGAGCACTTGGAGAGAATTTGGAACTTGAGCTTGAGAGGTTTTTGAATTGTGCCCAACAAACTACCCCAACTAAAGCCTTAAGGTCGCTGAGAAACCATACGGTGCTGCGGCGCTATGCTTTTGATTACGCAGCACTGCGGCGCTTGAGCCTAGCGCTGCGATGCTATCTTTCAGCTAGGTTAGCGCTGCGGCCCTTGGGCTTGGCGCTGCAACGCTTACCTTGTCCCTGCACGTGAGCGCACGCTACACGCCCATGGCTGCACGATGTTGCTTTCGTTCGCTCATGGCTGCATTCGCGGCGTTCGTTCGCATATTTTTCGCTACACAGTACCTGGGATAATCAAAACTAACATTAATTTAATATGCAATCTATGAAAATAAATTAAAGTAAATATTTATTATTAAGCATATAAAACTTTAAAATTTTAAAATAACTAAATTTATTTAAAATGCAGTCTAAGAATTAAAAACACTAGGGTTGTCTCCCAATCAGCGCTTGTTACATAGTCTTCAGCCTGACTTTGTTCATCCTTATTCGTGCTCAGTTGGGGTGTCTGGGATTTCGTTACTATTAGCTGTACATCCCGAGTAATGCTTCAAACTTTCTTCCTTTCCAATTAATTATCTCTTTCTCAGTACGCACATCATCATCCGTTAAAGGTTTCAAATCATAGCTACCCCGAGAATCATCCTTAACCACCTCATTGGCTGCTTTGACCAAATAACACTCCTCAACGTCGTTTGGGAATTTGATGGCTTTGAACACATTAAACTTAACCTCCTGATCATTAACTCTCATTGTTAGTTCCCCATTTTCACATTAATCAGAGTTCTCCTAGTGGCTAAGAATGGTCTTCCCAAGATGAGTGGAATCTCCCGATCCTCAAAATCCAATACCACAAAGTCTGCCGAAAATATAAATTTGTCAACCTTTACCAGCACATCCTCAACTATGCCCCTTAGATACATGAGTGATCTATCTGCTAGCTGTAAAGTGACATTTGTGGGCCTTGCCTCTTTCAAACCAAGCTTTTTGTAGATAGATAATGGCCTTAAGTTGATGTTGGCTCCCAAGTCACACAAAGCTCTACCAATGAACTGATTCCCTATTATGCATGGAATTGTAAAGCTCACTGGATCTTTCAACTTCGGTGGTAGCTTGTTATGGAGAATGGCACTACACTCTTTCGCTAACGCCATGATTTCACAGTCGCCTAGCCTTCTCTTTTTGGATAAAATATCCTTCATGAACTTCACATAACTGGGCATCTATTCCAACGTTTCGGCAAAAAGAATGTTGATGTGCAGCTTCTTAAAGACTTCCAAGAACTTTGAGAACTTTTTTCTAGCTTTTGATTCTGCAAGTGTTGTGAAAATGGCACGGGAGGTACCATCGGACTCTGCTTGTCTCTATTCAAGTTCACAACTGGACTTTCTTCCTTCTTCTTTTCCTATTTTCTGCTCTTATTTTTTTCCTTTTCTGCCTCTTCTTCTCCATTAGTGTGTGGCTTTGATGTAGGTACTCTGACATTCTCATGCAACTCTTTTCCACTCCGAAGTATGATCGCCTTGCAATGCTCCTGGCCTTCTCTCCTTATATTAATCTCGGTGTCGCTTGGGATAGTGCCTTGTGGGCGATTGTTGATTACACTTGCTAACTACCCTACTTGGTTCTCAACATTCCTCATCGAACCCTCCAAGTTGTTCATCCTTGTGTCATTATAAGCTATGTACTTGGACAACAACTCTTCCAAATTTGACTTCCTTTCTAGCTGGGGTTGATTTTGAGTCTGGAATCCTAGTGGATAAGATTGTCTTGGAGCTGAAGATTGTGCTTGATTATTGCTCCATGAAAAGTTTGGGTGATTCTTCCAATCAGGATTGTAAGTGTTGGAATTCATGCCTTGCTGACTGTTGTTGTTGCCGATATAATGGACCGACTCCGAGCTGATAGCACATTGACTACTTGGATGATTACCCACACACAACTCACAAACCATAGCCACGTGTTGAATAGGCTGCGTCCCCAAAGCATCAATCTTCTTTGTTAACGTCGCAACCTGTGCAGCCAAAGCAGCAACCATATCTAGCTCATATATACTTGTTGCTTTTGGCTGATTCATCCTTGTCGTAAGCCACTGATAGTTGCTAGCAGCCATCATTTTCAAGAGCTCATACGCCTCATCAAAATTCTCGCCCATCAACGCTCCACCCACAACTACATCAATACTAGTTCGAGTTGTGTTGAACAACCCGTTGTAAAAAGTCCAAACCTGCAACCACTTGGGAATGCTATGATGAGGACATCTCCGCAATAAATCCTTGAAACGCTCCCAAGCTTCATAAAGAGACTCAGAATCCTGCTGTGTGAATGATGTGATGTCGTTCGTCATCTTAGTTGTCTTTGCTGGCAGGAAAAATTTTACTAAAAATTTCAGCCCTAAGTCGTTCAATGTTGTGATAGACCCTGCTGGAAGTGAGTGTAACCAACTCTTCGCTTTATCAAGGAGTGTGAAAGGGAAAAGTCAGAGTCTAACAACATCATCAGTAACTCCATTGTACTTGAAAGTGTCATAGATCTCCAAGTAGCTAACTAAATAATCATTGGGATCGTAATTGGCCAAACCCCCAAACTGCACCAAATTATAAATCATCTGGATCGTACCCAGCTTAATCTCAAAAGTGTTTTCTTCAATTTCTAGCCTTCGAATGCTCGAATGAATTTCCGTGACTTGTGGCATAACATAATCCTTCAATGATTTTTACTCTTCCTCTGCAGCCATTGTCTCTTGAACTTGTGTTTCTTGACAAAACTTTCTCAACCTATGGGACCTTCTTTCTATTTCGTCTTCGTAAGGTAGAGGTTTCAATCCCTTCGATCTCGTTTGCATATATAATTAAGAGTGCCTGCAGAAGAGACAATTTAAACAAAACACAAAGAAATGTTTAAACTAAGACCAAATTGATGGAAATTAATATTGGAAAAAAATACTAAAAATATTCCCCGACAACGACACCAAAAACTTGTTTGTCCAAATATGGTAATGAAAATTACACACAAGTATACATGATCAACGAGTAATAAAGTGATAAGTAGAATATCGTTCCCATGAGGAATATGCTAATAATATTATTCCAACTACTAACTTTATATCAATTCGATTTTATTTAAACAAATAAAATTTAAGAATCTAAAACTAATTATTGAAACTAAAATATTAAACAGAGATTAACAATAGACTTAAATACTAAGATTACAATTTCTCTCAATGCTTCATTTAAATCGCTTCACTCTCTTTTCAATTGATTAATTATAATGAATCGTTACCTGACTTTAATAATTATTTAACAACCCTCTTTTGATGGTTTGGTAAAATATCTATTCTAATTAAATCACTATATTCTTATATGAAATAATTAAGAACAAATTCATTAAGCATCAATTCTCACCAAAGTTACATGCTGCTTATATGTATATTCATATCCAATACACAAATCATCATGATATTCAAACTAAAGAATAATCAAGATCAAACGTTATCATATCCAGATCAAACCCTAGAATCTATCTTCCAATTTCATCTAAGATATATCATATAATTGTTCATTGTTCACCAGGCAATTATAAATTAAGCACAAAATATGATAAATGATTCACACATAATCAATATAACCAAAAGAGATCGAATTAATTTGAACTACACATCGGGTAATCTTAAATAAAAATTAGTTCACCATATATAAAGTCTGAAAACATCATCAAATAATTAAAAAAACATCTTAGATTACAAAGATTAAAAGAAAGATAAAGAAATAAAATTGTGTCACCACAACTTCAAATCTCCAACTAAACCTTCTCCTTTAATCCTCTTCCTTACTCCTTAAAATCTGATAAATCCAGTCTTCAATGGTGTATATCTATTGTGTATTGATATTCCCACAATATATTTGTATATATCCCCCCAATATTAGTCTTCGAATATGAATTAATAACCCTCTTGAAACTAATAGAAATAAAGTCTAATTTGCCTTCTTCATAGCAAACGTCCTAGTTTAGAGAAGATTGCACAATAGCTGACCAATCAAACCCACGCATATCACCAGTACCACAACCCTGCTCAACAGCACCGCAACGCTGCTCCTCTATATTACTAGCATTTCTGCACTTAAAACCAGCGCCGCAGAGCTAGTCAAGTTTCTGCCCGCGCGCCTTGCGCCTATGCGCCCAACTTGCTTCGTCGTGCCAATGCCAAGTCAGTGCCTGCCAAGCATGCTTCGACGTCTAAATGTTATGTTTTACTACTCAATTATGATTGATACTCTATCGTTTCTCACTTTATACACCATTTACAACTTAATTTCAATTTAACACTAAAATGCATCAAAATGTACTAAAAATACTCAAGAACTTACAAAATCATCAAGCCAAGAATACCCAATTCGTAGGTATAAAACTCACTCGTCAACAAGATCATCATGAACTCATTTCCACTTTAGAGCACACATTAGTACATTATAGGCACGATATTCCAAGCTAAATTTTTTAGCTTGTTCTTCAATCCACTCACTTCTTGGCTTTGGACCTTCGTTGTCAGGTTTCTAAGGAATTGTTATACCATCGATGAGATAACTAAACATATGGGGATCTTATGCACTTTGAGTTTTTGCTTCTAGTACTCGAAGTGCTCTCCTTTGAACGTCGTTAGTCAATTGATGCCATAACCTTCTTGGAGTACGTCATCCATCTTAGCTATCTTGATTAACTTTGTAATAAAACTTAGGCTCTGATACCAGTTATTGGACCCCGCGTATGACTAACCAATAGGGGGTGAATTGGTAGTCTCAAAACTTTTTTAAGTTTTTTAACTATTTACAACGAAATAATTTAAAACACTCCCACTCTTAACTGTTTGACTCTATTTTGGGTTTGTGACTAACTTTCAGCATGAATGTGACTCTTTTTACTAATGAACTTAACTAACTCACAGTGAGTTCAATATATAAACATAATACAAACCAAAGTAATAACTACACAAACAATCACGTAGTGACACGTGAGATTTTTACGTGGTTCAACACAACTTGTGTCCAATTCGTGTCCAGTATCTTGTTATATAACTATAACTTCCACGGCTTCCTAGGCTCACCAGGCAACCTTAGCATCTCTTATGCTACCAATGCACTCTAGTGCATAACCCATCTGTTATTAGAAGTTCACAAATAAACATATTCCATACTCCTTCTGTTTTCAAGGTTCATAGAAAACCACACCTATCTAAAAGAAAGATAGTATTGTTTAAGGAAAGAACAACAAACCTTATAAGTTGTTTAAGAATGCACAAAGAGTGGTTAAACGTCACAAAAAAGGTCTGTGACAATATATGTTCCCAACTTGGAGTTAAGCCCTCTAAATAGATTTGATATTAGAGTGTAAGCACGATACTTAGATCATCAACCTTACAACCAATATATCATTGTTAGTACAAAAGGTAATGAACTAGTGTAAGAATGTTTCTAGATCTGTCTGACTCTCTACTTGAATGTGACTCGTTTAAATTGCTCTTCTCTTCTTTTACACTCCTATATTTCTTTCTGATGAACAGGAGTACATTTATACTTGTTTGATTTAGCAAATGACCATTTGAGAGTAGCAGACTTGATCGGTGGGATTTTAAATTTTCCTCAACGGTTTGATCTTTTCCAATCTTGATCCAATAGATGTGCTTATATTTGATTAGTATTTTGAATTTTAAATGGTCTGGGCTGAGTTGGTGAGATTACAGAGTCTTCTTTCATGCACAAGGAAAAGTCTTGCTTTGTTCAAAGATTATAGAAAAACCAAATCTTTTCTTTTTGGTGAAACTTTCCAATGTTTGGCCCTAATATTGATAGATTTGTCTTCTAGTGTCTGTGTTGTTGTATTATTTGAATCTTTGTTTTTCCATGGTCAAACGAAGCTTCTTGTGTACTCTCTATCAGCTTAATGTATATTTCATCAAACATCATTGGAGATATCATTAAAATAGCCGTTGGGCATACTAAATGATATTTCCTCTATTTTTGAGCATACGCATGACTCTCAATCATTCAGTGACTCTACTTTAAGAACATGACTCTGTTAAGTTATATTTTCAACATATAACTTAACTAGTCCTTTCCTACACACTTGGATAAAATTTTTAATAACACTTGACATGTTTTGTAAATCATCAAAATCTAGGTGAGTATAACAATTAGTACTATGTTGTAATTTCATTCGTTTCGAGTCGATCTATAGAGTTTTTGGGTTTATGGGTCTCATTCCCTAGATCCTAGATTCCTTTATTAGATAATCTTATTTATTGTAGTTAGATTTTTACGATATCTTGTCGATTTGATTAGATTCTCGTGATGTAATTAATGTTGTGTTGTGATTTTGTTGGTATTTCAAGTCGATATATGGATTTTTGGGTGTGTGGGTCTCAATCCCTGGATTATAAATTCCTTTGTTAGATCTTACTTGATATACGATTATATTCTTGCAATGGAATTAAAATTTTGTCTATTCTTGTGGCATATTTCATTTTACAATTGTGATTTCGTTGGTGCTTTGTTCGATCTATGGATATAGGGTTTACGGACACCCTTTCCTAAACTCTAAACTCCGTTTATAGATCTTGATATTTTATTGGGTGTGATTACGAATTATGTGAGCCTGTGAATGAATTCAAGGACCTTAAACTTCATGTTAAATGGGAATTGAAGGATATTCCCATGATGGACGTAGACAATGGTTGTAGTTTTGTGATTCGATGATTGTAAATGTAATTCGGACCATAAAACGATTTTAGATGGATTTCATGCCCAAAATTGGATTTAATGCCGCTTAATAGTGGATTTCAATATTTTGAGGTGCTTGGGGCTATTTTGATGGCTTACATGCCTTTGGATAGCTCCAACCCTATTTTGGATGCTTAGTTTTTTTAACACATAAAAACGGTTTTAAAATAAAAGGCGAAAAGATCGTTTTAAAATTAAATCAATCTACATTATTAGATTAATCTTTGGCTAAAATTAGAAGTACTTTGAGCCTTATGTCTTAATTGATTGAGAGATTACAAAAATCTATTTTCCTTATCAAGACGATAATTTTAATTATTATATGATTATTTAATCAAATGATTTCCAAAGAACATTTCAATGAAAATTCGAAACATTAATTTCCTACGAATCTATACATATACGATTATTTTGAGAAAACGACTTTGCGAAAGACGACTTTCTAAACAACATTCATAAACTTGAGTTTTCTGATAGACTTTCAAATTCATATGAATAGATGTTCAAATCACATTCCAGATAATGCACTTACAAAAATTTTGACGACTCTAGACAACTTAGATGGTTTAGGAGACGATACCATAGACTATCTCTTCGATTAGACTCTAAGAGGCGATACCTTAGACTATCTATTCAATTAGACTCTAGGAGAGGATACCCTAGATTTCCTTATTCACCATGAATTAGATGGTATAGGAGACGATATCTTATATTTTATAGTTCGTGATTCGATTTGACTATAGGAGACAATACCCTAGATTTTCCCTGACGACACCACTCACTTAGGCACAGAACACAATGCACACACTTCATGCCTCTCGAGGTAATTTATTTAAACTTTTACCAACTGGTGACTCTGTCTAATTGGCCCACTTTAAAATTAAACTTTTGATACATTATTGACATGAGTCGGTTTTTCAAAAATCACCCTTTAAATTCACGATCTTTAAAACGAGAGGAAAAATCATAGTATCGACATTAGAGATATTAGTTTGGAGACTAACAGTGATTGCAAGTTGATGCTTAGAGAAGTCTGACATGTTCTGGATATCCACCTTAATTTGATTTCTATTGGTAAGCTTGATGAGAATGGTCATAACAGTTTCTTTGGTGAAAGTCATTGGAAGCTCACTAAAGGATTTCTAGTGGTGATTAGAGGTAAGAATGTATACTCTTTCCATGATGCGGGTGCATGTGGGACGTGTTGAAGATGAGGAGTTATATGCAAAAAATAATTGGCATAACGTTGTGAGAGATGGGAAAAAATGTGACGACCGAGAAAATCGTAGAGCCTTGTAATTAGTTTTCGATATAAATATCTAATAAAATAAAATTTTGTGGATATTATTATGTGTAAATGTGAATTTATGTGATTAAAGGCCGATTAATGAACTAGTTTACGTGTTAACATGATTATGTATGAGTGTTGGGAGTTTTGGGGAGAAAATAATTTTTTTTGAGAAAAACGCTAAACATTATTCATAAAACGAAGAAAACGCTTTTTTTGTGTATTTTCAAGAAATTTCGAATTATGCAATATCGTTTATTTAGGGAAGAGGGATGAATTCTCTAATAAAAGTTTTTCAGGGAAAAGCCGTAAAAACTCTATTTACGCCGAAAAATGTCTTTCGTTTTTTGTTTTTCGACTTTTCGAATTATAGCGTTTATTCAGGAAAGGGAGACGTAATCTCCAATAAAAATATTTTGGAAGAAATTTCGCGATTTTGTTCGCGGAATGAGTTGGGAAACCTAACTCGAAAGAAAACGAGTAAACGACTAAGTTCTGAGACGTAAACCCTAATCGAAAGTATGAAAGGGAAAAATCGACCTTTGTCGGCTAATTGAACGGGTTACAAAAAGTAACCGAAAAAGTTATAAAACTAAATTGAAAAAGAAAATGTCTAACTAAAAATTAGTTGGCATAACTAAGCCTAGGGTTAGAAAGGCTTGGTTAGGGTTTGGCATGGCTTAACTAGGGTTGAGACTAGGGCTTGACAAGCTTGGCTAGGGTTTGGTGTAGCTCAGCTAGGGTTGAGTTACGCTAGTGCAAACTTGGAGCCAAAGAAAGAAGGGGCTAGGTGTCACTTGTTGGGATAAAAGAGAGCAAAAAGCTAAAGGGGTGAGTCATAAGGGGGAGTACCCGGCCAAGGAAGGTGGGGCACAAGAGGAGATGGAAAGTTTCCATTTTTAGTAAGTTTAGAGCAAGAGGAGACAAGCTTTTGTTACATGTTTCCTGCATCCTATTTATTGCAACCAAACATGACTTTAAGTAATCATTAAGTCCCTTAACCTCGCATGAGTTGGCTTAACCTTAGAGCTTGGTTAAGTTAGTTGGTGGGAGAATAAGCTAGGCTAGATCATATCACTGAACCAGATCATTCATTCTTCATCTAAGTGTAAGAGAGAAAAGTGAGAGCAAGAGAAAGAGAGAAATAGAGAGAGGGAGTACATGGATAGAAGAGGAAGAAAGAAGTAAGGAGAACAAGCTTGGAGCCTTGATCATCTTAGCTAAGAAGAAGAAGGATCATCAAAGGTAAGAAACCCTAGAACCCATCTTCTTCATCTTATTTCTTTTAAAAGCTTTGTAGTATGTTATGAAGTGCTTTGTTGGTGGATGTTGGTTATTTTTGAGATCAGTGAAGGATCTTGGAGAGATAAGGAGCTATGAGGTATAAGATGTTTAAGTCACTAGTTAAAAATGCATGAGATAGTGAAAACGAGAATAAATCGTAAGCCTTTGCGTAAGGAATGGAAAATATTTGTTTATAGGACTTATAATGGACTCTTGTTATAGTTGTTGTGTTTTGCTGATGAAATCCTGATAGAAGGATGAAAAAGGTCCAAGTGGAACGGAGAAAAATTCTGCCATAAAGAAGTTATTGCGAAATTTTCGTAAATTTAGTTATAAGGTCGAAACCCTAACTCGGTACTATTTTTTGTACCAAGTTAGCGGGTAGATAAGTTATTCAGAAAAATACGAAACCATAGGGCTTTTGAAGTATGTGAAATACGTAAGCCGTAGGCTTCAGAACGAGCTCGATCCGACTTCGGATGAGCGAGTTCCAGTAAATCGAAAGTTCGACGTTGAAAACGTCACTTAGTAAAAAAAATTAGTTCCCGGGGGAACTTTTGATCCAATTTGTAGTAGGCGTGTCGAAGCTAAAAATTAAAGTTTGAACTGCAAGGGCAAGTGTAGAGGAGTTGTCTAGTCACGCAAAGGCGCTGCAGCTTGTAGAGCCTCAGCGCAGAGGCGCTGTCTGGTAGCGCAAAGGCGCTGCAACATGCAAAGCCTCAGCGCAGATGCGTTGGACAGAGCGCAGAGGCGCTACAACATGCAAAGCCTTAGCGCAGAGGCGTTGGATGGAGCGCAGAGGCGCTGTTTGGGGGAAAGAAAAAGGATGGGGCTGTCGTGCAGTCTGGTGTCGGGCGTTCGCACATTCGCCACGCAATGTTTTCGACGCTAAACTATATTGTTTTAAATTATAAAAGATGGAATAGAGTTAATGTAAAACCATTATTGGCGTCATTGTGTGACTAATTGGTATGCTCGACCTTAATAATATATATATATATATATAGGTCATTTGAAGAGGAATTGGTAGCATTCCGGTTAATCGCGTAACAGTCAAGTATCCCTGAACTTTTCGCAAGTTTCTCATCCTTGTTTGATTTTTTTTCGTAATTAAACAAGTTTTCTAAACTTACTCAAATTTGTAATTGAGCAAGTTTTCCACTTTCATTGATTTTTGTATTAAATGCTAGTATTATATGGCCTTGTATATATTATTATTATGTGCAAGACATGAGTTTAAACTATGGAATTTTATTTGTTATATAAAATTCATCATAATATATGATATGGACTATGAAAATGAGATCGCCAATCGATTCAGCCTAACTTAATTTGTTGAGTTATTCCAGTCGGAATATATATTGTTGAGACATGAATTAGAATAATTCTTGAATTGTGATAAGGCGATAGTGCCAAATCAAATAATTTGGGCATAAGATGGTGTTATCTTGCACTCCGTGCAAGAGTGCGTGTTATATGAACAAGATATTGTTATATTTGCTATGTATGGTAGATGAGCAGTTAGGGATAAGATTGCACTCCATGCATTAATGCAGTTATTGATGGTTATATGCAAGATCGTATCTAATCAATATTCGCACTTACGTGCAAACCTAAAAAGAAAAGTTCTAAAAATGGAACTGTCCAAGACTATAAGGTGTAATGTGTTAGCGAATGGTGTCAAGAAGTACGTTACGGTGTTAACTGAGATTAAGTTGTGAGTACAATCACATGCTTAAACCGTTGACATGTAATTGAGTAGAACAACTCCTTTGTATGGGCAAAGGTTTAAGATGAGTTAGGAAACCGATCTAGCTCACTGTCGGGACAGTGTAGATGAGACGGGAAATTAATTCATTAGTTCTTAGGTGGGGAGCCATTCAGTTCATTACATTGATAATTGTTGAACACTTGTGTTGTGCTTTTCTTATATATATATATATATATATATATATATATATATATATATATATATATATATATATATATCGAAAAGGTGATTCTTTTCACATGTATTTGTGTAGGATGAGTTGAGTCCTAGAAGTGTTATTATATGTATTTGTGTAGGATGAGTTGAGTCCTAGAAGTGTTATTAGAGAATGTTTTCTCTTAAAATGGTGATGAAGGTGCTAAATTATAGGAATCTCATTTAATTCCTATTTATTCAAACTGTTTCATAACTATTGTTCGGTTATTGAAGTTTTCAAAGAATGATGAATTGATTCTTGATTTTGTTGTTTATTCAATTGCTATAACTTGCTGAGCAATTAAATGCTCACTCTTGCAAACTCTAAACAATTGCAGCTAAGTCACAGCAGACTGAAGAAGCCGGTATCGTCAAGAAAAAGAAGAAGTTAGAGTTAGAAGAATTGTGTATTAATTGTAATAATTAGTATTGTTGTAATATTGTATAGTAGTATTAGATGATGTATTAGTTAAGGTCTTCGTACCAAGGAGTAGAATGTAAGATTCTGCATAATTTTGTAAGGATAATGTAATTATCATTATGTTATAATAAGATGTTTGAAGATGAGATTGTATCATACGCACCGGACCCGAGTTCGAAGGTAGACCAGAGTTCGAGGGTGTAACAAAAAAGCCTTGCATGAGAACTACGAGAAGAAAGCTTTTTTCTTTAAAAGGGTACTAAAAGTGAAAAAGGTGTAAGACCCCGAAAATTTTTAAATAAAAAGGAATTTCCTTTATTTATTTTTAGTAAGGGTGAATTTGATTAATGTGGTTAGTTATGGTAAAATGCGCAAATATTTTAAATAAGCAGGTGGTTATAAATATTCATTGTTGTCGGGGAATATTCGTTTGGTCGTGGAATATTCTTGCTGTCGGGGAATATTCGTACGACGGCGCAGTCTTTTGTGGGCCCCATAACGGAAAGCGATTGGATGAAGAAAACGACAAATATAAGTTGTTTAAAAATAACGGCGTAGTTGTTATCGTTAATACTGTTGGAATACCCGGTGGTTAAAACACAGTAATACGCGTTGTTGCACAGTAGCACACGGTATTGCACCAATTATTGATTCTTATGTAAGAAGGCACTACTCAATAATTGTTACAGTAATTACTGTTCAGTATTTTATGTTATTGATTCAATAATTGCTGCATTGATATTTTATATTACTGTTGTTTCAATAATTGTCATTACACAGTATTTTCCATTATCGAATCAATAATTCATATTATCTGAATAATATTATTAGATAACATTATTGGCAATGTCTAGAAAGTTCTGTCTAAGGAGAGGTTTGGTCACCTAATTGCGCGCCAGTAAGGAGAAATTCTTATTGGAAAGCCCCCTCTTTCCTGGGAACGGCCTGGTTGCTAGTACTGTGATTCGGTAATATTATTTGTGAATAATTAATTATTGATTTATATGATGAGGAAAATATTGATTTTATGTGGAGATAGATGGAGAAAATTTTTAATGTGACAATTGTTGAAAATTAATATTTTATCTTTTTCTGATAAAATAATTCATTTAAATATATTATTTTAATAATATATTAACGGTGATATTTTTACGATGAATGTGGGGTATATGAGTATATGAGGAGAAAGAGTATTTTTGTTGTAATGAATATTAAAAACAGATTTTGTGTGTCGGTAGACCTGTTTTTTTGACTGAAAATTTGATTATAGCCTGTAAAATCGCCTGTTTGTGGATTTCGGTCAATTTCTGTTTGGAATTTGGAAAAACTTCCTTCTGAAAAGTTGTAGAGAATTGAATTTCCTATAAAAACTCGCGAGATTCGAATTTTCTGGCAAAAGGACTATTTATTATGAATTATTGAAGTTTCAGAGTTCCGAAATAATTGATTTTTGGAAGTTTAAAATATTTTTAATTAGAAAAACGTTTTTTTCATTTTTGAAAGTCATTTAACATGTGTGGCTGAAGCTTGGACCAGATTTGTGTGCGTAGAGAATTTTGATTATATATATTATTATTATATTAAATTTTCTGCTTTGGTGTTCTAAGCAATTTCCTATAAATAGGTGCTTAGGTTAGAATTGAAAATCACACCAGAAACTGAAGTTTTCTCTCTCTATATTATCGAGCGTATTCTTGTGAGTATTTTGAGTATACTTTGAGTATTGCTATACGGTGCAAGTTCAAGTCATAGCCTATATCCGGTGTTTCAACCAGAAGTACTGTTTTTCGAGGTAAGTGATGTTATTTTCTTCTCAAATGATATTATTTCTTCAATATCATTATGCTGAAATGTTGGTTGGAACTTTTTATCAAATTCGGAACTTTTTCATTTCTGAGTTACTATTCACGAGTTACTATTCATGAGTTACTATTCACGAGTTACTATTCACGAAACGTGATGATGTTTTTTGTGAAATTTCTATCTTTTGGGTGTCGGAGTTACTATTCACGAATACGGCATTATTCACCGAAAAATGAAATCTCTTCTTTTTGTCCAAAATATCTATTCTGGATACTAGCTTTGATTGTATCCATGTTTTTGATCATTCTTGAATTTTACTTCAGTATGATTATTTATGAAGTATTTTTGAACTCAGATTGTTTAAAGTACGAATCCTTAATACTTGTTATTTTGTTTCACTGGATTCGTTTTTTTTAAAATATTTTTCATCATCCTCAGTCCTAAATGATGGTGTTACTGAATATCTTTGGCCTGTAGTGCAAAGATGGTTGGTTTTATTATGAATATCTTTGGCCCGTAGTGCAAAGATGTACAGGTGTTGAGATGAACATGAACAATTGATGAATATCTTTGGCCCGTAGTGCAAAAATGTACAGGTGTTGAGATGAACATGAACAACTGATGAATATCTTTGGCCTGTAGTGCAAAGATGAATATTTGATTTGATTTGAGATATATATTGATTGATGTTACAGGGATAAAATATTGATGATGGACTTTTAAATTCATAGGTGTTAGTAGATTTCATTCTCTACTTAACTTCTCTAATGAATTATTATTTCTGCTGCAGTTGTTGATCTAAAACTTGTTGTCTATTGTATTCTATTAGATTTTTCCCTGTTGAAGACTAAGGATAATTTGTTGTACATTATCTTAGTCATAATATTCTTTACTGGGCTAGTTGAGCTCACCCTTTTCCTTGTTGTTCCATTTTTTCTTCTCAGGAGGCGAGAATGTAGCGAGTACTAGTCGGGGTATGAAATGAAGGTTCTAGAGAGAGTTGTTTAGTAGTCCTCACCATTTTTTTTTGTAAAATTATGTATCAATAATTATGATGTGGATTTATTTGCATGTGGATATTGTCTAGATGATAATGTTTGTATTCAAACTCACAGCTTATGGGTGGTAAAAGTTGTAGTTGTTTCTGTACCATGTGTATTTGGCGACTCAGAATGGGTTGGATGGAATGGACCTATTTTGGGGTTGTCACAAAAGGAAAGTTACATCTCGCAACCAAGTTTTAAAGTGGTTGTGAAACAATTTGGAAATCAAACATTTGTTAAGTTTGAGTTAGATCTTCGCATCGAGAAGAACCATACTGACAATACAAAGCTATACATGAAGATAATTGAAAATTCTAAGAAACTTGAGCTGAGCCAAGACTTATTTAGAGTTAATTTTGGGCGAGGAGTTGTGGTAAGTGATATCCTTGCAAGAGAATAACAACGCAGCAAAAACAGTAGTAAAAAAATCTAAAGAAAACAATCACAAAAGACACAAGAGTTACTTGGGTTCTGCATATACCTACTTACAACTCCCACTGCATGTGCAATGTATGGCCTCATACTAACCATCGCATACATCAAGCTGCCAACCGCTGAAGAGTAAGAAACTCTTTCCATGTTCTCTTTTCCCTCATCGGATAAAGGACAAATCTTCTTCGAGATCTTGAAGTGATTCGCAAATTTTGCATACCACTCTTACTCAAGTGCCCAAGTCTATGATGTCATAACTTCGTACTCTCATCTACAGAAGTTACTAAAATAATATGATCAGTCACACTATTAAAGACATACCTAGAACTTATCAGATTTCCCTCAGTCACTACTAGGGATCCTCTAGAGATCTTCCATTGTCCATTGCCAAAAATAACCGAATATCCTTCCTTGTCCAATATGCATATTGAGATCAGATTCTTCTTTAATTCAGGAATGTGTCGGGCTTCATTAAGCTTCAAGTGACAACCATCTGGTAACTTGAATAAGATTGCCCATTTGCCAACTACCTTACACTTCTCACCATTACCCACAGTTACGTTACCAAAATCTCCAGTAACATAATCATGAAAATAATATCTATTAGAAGTACAATGGAAAGGAGCAGAGTCTATAAACCAATCTCCAAAAACATCTACAGATGCAGATAAGCACATATCACTATATACCCGATCATCATCTGTCGCAACAACATTGGCTTCTTCATCACTCTCTTGCTTTCCTTTATTACCACCATAAGCTTCCTTGCAATTAATTTTCATGTGACCTGACTTGCCACAATTCCAGCAACTCCCTTTAATTTTTCCATCAGTCTTCCCTCTGCCCTTTGACTTCGATCTGCCTTTGGATTTTGATTTTCCGTTCTTTGAACTGCTTTCCTTGTTTTTTTGTCTCCCCCTTTCAACCGATAACATAGCACCAGAGGTAGATTCACGTGCACTCTTCCTACACATCTCATCATTTAGTATACAACTGACTACGTCGTCATATACTAATTTTCCAGTAACTGTATTACTCACGACCATTACCAAGTTATCCAACTTTCTAGCAAGGAACATAAAAATAGTAAAGCAATGATTTCATCTTCAAATTCCAATTTTATAGATGCCAATTGATTTATAATTGTATTAAACTCATTTAAATGATCCGTAACAGAATCAGCTTCACCCATATTCATATGAAATTCATATGAAAAACTTTGTGAGAAGCAGAGGGTATTTCATATAACTTAGCTAGTTCTTCTACCAGTCTGTGTGTCGTGGTCTCCTTGCTGATATTGAAGGCCACATGTAAGGACAAGCACAATCTGACTGTAGCCAACGTTTTTTGATCCAGAATTTTTCACTCTGCATCATCCATGTCTTTCGGTTAATCTTTCTGCAGTGGCTTATACAGATCCTTCTGGTACATGTCATCTTCTATCTGCATCTTCCACCATGCGAAATTCTGCCCATTGAATTTTTCGATCTGCAATTTTTCATCTTTTCTCATCACTCCCACTCAAACGAAAACCTCTACTGAATTCGTTTAGAGCCCCAACTCTAATACCATTTGTTAGAGAATAACAACGCAGTGAAAACAATAGCAAAAAAAATATCGAAAGTAAACAATCATACAAGACACAAGATTTAAGTGGTTCACCCAAAATGTTTGGGCTAATCTACGGTCAGCGTCTGACAGTTTCACTATCTCTTGAAAATTCGTACATACATACAATTGCAAGGTCCCCTCCTTATATAACGAATATAAGCAACTCTAATTCACCCGAAAGTACAAAACTACCCCTCCAGACCTACCGACCCTCCGCTCCAGGAACGAACCCAGTAACCTTTTAGATAGCTTTATAATCACCTCCGAATTAAAGTTTGGATCAGGTTTCACCAATAACACTATTCTCTCATGGGTTCGGAGGGGAGATTATTGGGTCTAGGTCCTCATCCATGCAAGTTGCAATTTGAATTATATGAATATTGCCAAACATGTGCGAAACTCTTTTAAGAGTTATATGGCATAAAGATGACTTTCTGTAAGTTATTAGAGAAATGCTTGGTGACATAGTCACGTGAATGAATAGTATCTAAGAATTCAATCAGAAATTGGATTGTGGTTATTAACTTACAAGATGCATGATAGTCTTATGAAGGATATCTTGGTAGCAATATAATATACAGATTGGTGCGGCCAAAGGAGGATTCATCTGGGTAACAAAAGAACAGTAGGTTTCTTGTTGTGGACGAGCGAGTAATAAATTTAGGGATACAAAGAACATGTTATTTGTGGGTTTTCGTCGTCACTTCAATCAATTGAAGTTTGAAAACTTATAAGTTTAGGTGTTTTGCGTGAAGTTAATTAGGTTTCTTAGCCTAATTAAAGGTAATTTTGTATTGTCTCACTTAATTGTGTAACCTCAAGGTTTAGGTTATAAAACTTGGGAGGAATATTGGAAGCCAATTCATTATTATTTATATAGTGGAGATTTAGAGACTGACCCATGGTTTTTCCCTTTAAAGATTTTCATGTTAAATATTTATGTCTTGTTTGTGCATGGTTATTTGTGATTTTCATTCTCGATACTGGATTTATTAATTTTCCTACTGATGAATGGGTTTTATACTTACAAATTGAATATTTTTAGCTTGATGAATTGTGAATTTTCGAGTAATTTCTGTTACTTTTTATGGGTTTATTTGTTTTTATGTAGGAAAAGGAAGTGGGATCAAGGAAGTGGAGTTGGGCTATGAAACTTATTGAATTCTAGTTTAAGTCAATTGTAGCAGTCAAAAGGGCATGGTTGAGCAGCACTTAGGAGGGGACAATGCAACAAGGTGCCGCAAATCGGCACGATGTGCGGCAACAGAGCGCGCTGGGGCGCGAGTTGGTGCGGGCGAGCTCAGAAGGTAGCAAGCGCATGCATGCATAGGGGAGCATTCAGGCGCCTAGGTGCTGGGTAGCAACGCTGCGGCTCTAGGCAGGCAGAAGGCGAGCGCCTAGGCTTTGCAATAGGGCGCCGTGGTGTTGGCTCGTCAGGCTTGTTTTGCTAATCTATTGTACTTAGGACCCTGCGTGTTGCGGAGTTCGTGTTGGAAACGACATTTGCTAGGTCGTAAGAGAGGTTATATATATACACAAAAAGAGTCTGCTAGGGAGGATATACTGAATCAAGGATTTGTGATCAGATTTCAAGGAACGGAAGGGAGAACACGCGAAGGAGAGCAAGGATTGAAGGTTGAGCTTGGAGATCGGAGAGCTGTGCTATACAATTTTTATTCTCGAATCTTTTCCTTTTATTTTTGTAATCTGAGGATGTTATTTAATTTTTGGATGATGTTTTCTTTATCTGTTATGAACTAAATTTTAGTTTAAGATTACAATGGAATCCAATGTCTAATTAGTATGAATTAATTTACTCTTTTTTATTACTGTTAATCATGTGTGAATCGTTTATCATATTATATGCTTCATGTTTTGATTGTTTGGCCAACGATTATTATGATAACATATATGAAATTGGGAGATGGATTATAATGTTTAGATCTGAATATGATAGCATGCATCTAGTTTAATCTAATCTTCTTATGATTGAATAACGTGATTTGTATATAGGATATGAATATACCTATATGTTGCATGTAACTGTTGGGAGAATTGAACTTAATGAATCTGTTCTAAATTATTTCACATAGGAATATAGTGATTTAATTAGAAGAGATCTTTTTTTATATGATCATCGGAAAAGGCTTATAAATAATTTTGATTTCTCGGTTAACGATTTGTTGCATGTGGTTACTTAATTAAAAGGGGAGTGAAGGGATTCAGATGAGGCATTGGGGGAAATTGTAGTCTTAGCATCTTAATCTAATATTGATCTTTGTTCAATAATTTAAATTTAAATTTAAATAATTTTTATTTTTATTCCATAAACTTAATTCAGTTGTTTAAATAAGGTTGATTTGATATAATTTTAGTAATTGGTAGTTATTAGTAATAATTCCTTGTAGGATCAACAACATTCTTATCATTACTTGTTGATCCTGTAAACTTGTAGGTAATTGCTAATTGTGAAATTGGACAACCCACTTAATTGCACAAAGAAAAAAATAATTACTGGGATTGAGAATATTTTAAGTCACTTTTCCCAACAGTAGGTGATGGTCATAATTTATCTCTAATTATGTTATAATAAGGTTAATTGTTACTATACGTTGAGACCTTGGCCCATTTTTTTTCAATCAAAACAATATATTATGAACGGTGACCACACTATGGATTTACACCACAAGAAAAAGACCTATTTTCGACAAAATATTCTGTCGGAAATAGCCTTATTCCGTCAAAATAAGAATATTTCCGATGGAATATTCAATCGAAATTTCAGTCGAATATAAATCGGTCGGGGATAAGTTCGCCGAGAATTCCTTCAAAAATACTTATTCTCGACGGAATTAGGGCCTGTAGAATTTTCGTCGACATTTATGTAGTTTCGACGGAATTTAATTCCGACAAAATTTTCCTCCGGAAATATCTTGCCACGTGTTGGTTTTAAATTGATTATGGGAAGAATATTTCTGATGGAAATTCTGTCGGAATTAGCTTATTCCGTCAGAAATATTACTTTCTTTTAATATTTTTTTCGTTTTTACAATTTTCAGGTTTTTAAACCCCAATTCGAATTTGTACATATTTTCAACCAGTTTTTCCCAACAACAACACGTACATATAAATCGCAACGACCAACATACACATCAAAATTGCTAATCCTCCAAACAATTTCCAACAATAATACATACATATAAATGTAAAAATACCCTTTTACACCTCATATACATGGCTAATCCTAACAAACATATAAATACATATTTCAACTTTAACAGTTGTTAAGCTAAGAAAGAAAATAAATATAAACTAAAGTATGTACAAATATTAGTTAAACTAAAATTGTAATCAACAATGATGTACAACGTAAGCCTAACTATAATTGACAATATAACTAAGTATAACTACAACTATCTATAGCTTAATTCTGAGAGAATTTCTTCCATCGGAATTGAGTGTTTTTCTTGTAGTGTAATTATACGGACTAATATTACACAAACTTATCCCTTACCAGCTAGACAATCCCAGGATCCCCTTATATTTCACTATTTTTTGCCTGAAATATGTTTTCTTCTTCAACAAGCCTTTGTCTTACCTGCTGCTCGCAATCGACAGTCACAATTACATCTTTTTTCTTTGGTAGCATTGTGAGGCTCTATTACACCTTTTCCATTCATATATCCTTGCTCTGTATCAGCTTCAAGAACCATCTGATTACTTTGGAAATTACAACCAATTTTGAATTTTTCATCTGATGTTTCATCTAACCTTTGATTTTGTTTGTAATTGATTTGTAGTTTCATTTCCATAATGATGAAATATTTACAACTCCATTTAACATTTCTCGATTCTCATCACGGCATTCAATGCACTCCCTCATTAAGACATTTTCAAACACATGACAAACATGATTATTGGTGTTTACATCCACCATATCTTTTGACAAAATACTACCTTCACATTTTCCAACCAAGGGTCCTCTTCGTAACATTGTACATCTTCACTGTTAACTTCAGTTATCAAATGATGTACTGTTTATCTTGTAGTAATAAGGGTTATAGTACGACCTGTGACGCAAAGTTCGTGTTTCGACCACACCATATTCCTTGCCCTCTATAGATTTTTCATTGCTAAGAGTGTTGTCATTACAAGTTAAATAATCTCCCCACTGCTGTGCGCTATAATCCTTGCCCTCTCTAAATCCTCCATTACTAGAGTGTTGTAATCACAAGCCCCACTACTGTGCTATATCCCTTATGGTACCTTCTGACCATGCACTTTTAAGTAATGCTTTAACCTCAAACTACAATTATACCCTGTTTTCATCCCTACTGCACTGTTACTTCTTATCGTGATGGCCCATTTTAGTAGTTGTTGTTCCATCTAATTTTTCACCTTCATTTTCTAATTTTTAGATTCAAGAATGACTAAGATGCTATGTTTATCTTTTGAGAAAATAGAGGCCATTTTATTATCAAAGTATTCTAGATTACTTCAAGTTCTTCTTTTCTCTTACTTGAAACAAACAACATACAACTTTTCCACTTTGAGCTAACTTTTTCATTTAATTGCTTCCTCTATTTGGCTATTTGTTGCCTTTCTGCCATTAATTGTTTATACGTTTTTCTGTAACCTTGCAATATTCAAAATGAAAGAGCTCCTCCTTCAGTCGCTATAACCATTCAATTTTTTGACTTTCATACCTGATGAACATAAATAACATGCACAATGTGCGAATCAATAAATTATTAACGTGGTATAATCAACAATAATTAACCACTAACATGCTTTGAATTAACAACTCAAGTTGAGTTAGGAAACTTGCACAATAATTAGAAGTTCAAGGTTAGGAACTTGCCTGTACTGTTGATTACCGCTATGCAATCTAATTTAATCTCTTATGAAAGACCTATCATTAATAAGATCGATCCTCCAATTATCATACTACATTTTATTTCTCAACACAATTACTCAAATAATAACTTAGCTAACATTTAGCCACATAATTAAACATTGAATAATTCTTTAACTCATTAGTAATATTATTATCCCTTAATAATATTACTATCACTTAACCATTATCTTAAACTTTTGTCTAATATTTTTTTTATAGAATATTTATCATTTACAAATATTATTAATCATTTAATAATATTTAAATTATTTACTAATATTATTAATCATTTAATAATATTGTAATCACCTTCTAATATTATTAATCATGTAATAATATTTTACTTGTTTCATACATAATAAAGGTCTCACATATTTTAAGATGCAAATATTTTACATCTTGAAACTTAAACCATTAAATTTCATTTCAGAAATATCTTTTACCTCTACTCGCAAATTCGGAGTTTAAATAGCTAATGTATAGCTTTTATAGTAAAACTTAATTTACTATATTATTTATTTAATTTAAATAACTTTTACTTCAGTTTGTCCGTTCATTAATCAACATTGATTGTTGCTTCATATATAAAACTTTTATCTCGCTAGCACATTCGCTTTATTTTTCATTTTACGATTATTCGTATTTTCGTTTCATATATATATATATATATATATATATATATATATATATATATATATATATATATTAAGTTACATAAATATCAGCTCAAAAACTTCATTTCGAGCACCGAAAACCTCAAAATATCATTTTTATGATTAATACAATATTTCAAAGGTTTTACATTCTTTGTTGCACCAAAAAATAATTTTTATAGGCAACTATATTGTTTTTTTTATTTCACTTAAATATGTAATTTATATTTATTACATATTTTTATTGCTTTATTTATGCCTGAAAGAAAGTTTCTCGGCATAAAATATCACTTATAGTCAAATTACGCCCCATAAGACTTTATTAGATTTATTATGACTTACTATTACGCCGGAACGCGATTTGGAACGTCAAACGTCAAAATCGCGCGTTTACTCAAATTTTAGTTCTGACATGCGTGTTTGCTCATTTTTAATTTTTAAATCATGAGTCATATAATAGCGAAATTTTGGGCGTATTATAGACCCCATGACATAGTATTTTAGAAAAATTTCACACCGCGAAAATGGATCACGGAAACTAATCAAAACGATGCGCAAAAAGCATGTCAAGCAGCTGCCAGCAGTGCAGCGCGGCGCCGCACGCCCGATGCGCGCACGCTGCTGTCCGCCGCTCGCATACCAAATCCGCTATTTTACGAATTTCGTACGCGTTGCTCGTAACTCCGATTAATCTGATTTTTGGATATGTTTTACATGGCATACCAAAGTATTTTTAGAAAATATAACCCATTAATTTCGGACCACTTAGACAGCCTAACACATGCCCCAGAAATGTCCACTCGCAACAGTTTTTAATAGTTTTCCATCTTGACCCTGTTGCGCTAAAACAATCATAACTTCTTCGTTTCAAAACATTTTTGAGCAATTCTTGAGCCCACGCGAAGCTAACTTCTGGTGCTACAACTTTCATTCATGGACCATCTTCAAATTTCAAGCACAAAATTCCAGAAAATCCGTGCAAGGGGACTGGTCGGAATTGGTTGGACAGTTTTGCCACAACTACTTTGAACGGTCATAACTCTTTGCTCCGAAGTCAGAATTAGTTCGTTTTGGAGTCTATGGAAAGCTAAATCAGTGTACTACAACATATCAAAAGCCCAGAATTTTATGAGTAATTTAACTGACCCCGAATTTTCTGTTTAGGGGCAGCAGTCTACTACTTTTCTTGAGCTTTAAAACTGTTTTACTTTTCTTTCTCTTGATCCAACTTTTTATCACTCAAAATAGTTAGATCTATACATAATACATTATATAACATGTAGATCTATGATTTTTAGAGTTCAAGAAACATAGCTTGATATTTCATCAAAAACAAAAATCAAAATCAAATAAAATACATAAACTAAATATTTAGAGTTTGATTTTTATACCTTTCTTCCTTCTTGTTTTCTTTTTATTTTTTCTTCCATGAGATGAAGTGGGGTGGCATGAGCTTGGGCTTCTTCCCCCTTAGGGGCTGCGGACTACCCCTTCTCTCTCTTCTCTCTTTTGTTTTTGTTTTGCTAGCTTTGCTTACATTCTAGGTAATATCTTGTGAGAAATCCAAGCAAATCTCAATTTTTCAAAGACTAGATTTTTTTAGGGTGACACTTAAAGGGAGGAGTTGGTAATGTAGCCTTGCATGGTGGCAAAAATAAATAAATGCCCATGTGCCAAAAATATCTACAAAAATCTAGTCCTTCCCTCTTGATTTTTAACTATTTTTGCCAATTATTTAATTTGCTTTATTTGTGTATTTATCTTCTAGAAAATCCACAAATTGTTGGGCTAAGTTTTTTTTTTCTCACACTAGAAAATAAATTCCATACTTATACCTTTTTAATTTCATAACCTAATTAGACTTGGTAATAAAATTAATTATTTGAGATATATAAAATAAATCTCTTAATGTTAGTATATATATTTATATACTAATATTCTCTCAAATTATAACCTCTTAGGTTATTTAATTCTTCATTCCTAATATATGATAAGGATTACACTAGTTTATTTTATTTGTTTATATAATAAATAAATATAAACAATCACATAATATTCATATTCACTTACTCATATATTCAAATAAAATAATTTAATAAATTGTGACATGTTCCACAATTCTCTTAAATTAGGTCACTAGTATAAAATATTAGGACCACTAATTAACTATAACCCTTTAGGTCATTTAATTATCACACCTAATATATATATATATATATATATATATATATATATATATATATATATATATATATATTAGGTTATATAACTTAATTCTTACTTCACTTTTATATACAAAATACATGTATTCACATTATATAATGTATATTTATTTAATCATATCCATAATTCACATAATCATAACATATTTCACTTCTCACACTAATTTTAACTTTTCTCCATAAAAAGTAAACTATTAACTTTGACCAAAAGTCAACATTTACACAATTTGTGTTTACTGTCCATTCTGACTAATTTTGACGTTCCGGACGCAACCGAGCAGTCCATGTTTAAAAATTCTATCTCTAACTCAAATTTTTAAGTTTTAAATTACTCGCTTCTTATTGCTAATCGTATTGACTAACGACTTTATACTTATTCAAATTCTTATTTGTCAGTCAAGGCCAACATTCAAGCTATGTTAATTACTAACATAATTTTATCTTGATCATTATATCATTAATTTAATTCATCATTCCTCTTGCTAAAATATATATAGCACATTACTAAGCATATATATATATATATATATATATATATATATATTTCTATACATATACTCATCTTCGTTTAACCTCATAGCATCTCTTCATGTGAAATCTTATCTCCAATAATAAAATTTCCATATGTACTTATAAAACATTTCTTAGACTATTCCGTTCACATCGAATTTACAGGTATCATAATACCTTATTCTTGATATTCCTTCAAGTACATATTAATTCATTTCTAGGGTTTAGAAATTTTATAACCCATATTTTCTCTATTCTCATTCGAATATCAAACCATATAGGTTTTACTTGAAAATTTTAAATAAATTCTCAAATTCTCATCTAGGTTTTATTCTTTAACCTTTATTCTAATCATTTAAGATTTTAGAAATTTTTCGGGTTGTCACATTCACCTCTTCTTCTAAGAATTTCGTCCTCGAAATTAAAGCATACTAATCTCTGCTTATTCTCTTGATCAAAACTAGGTTGTTAATTTAACCTTTACAATTTCCTCCTTTGAGGATTTCTCTTTCTATCATCACATTTCACCATAACTACTCACTAGGAGTTTACATCTTCTAAACATTTTTCAAAACTAGGTTGTCATAATAACCTTTATTCAATCATCTCAGATTCTACTCGTACACAACAAGTTTACATTATTTCATATCAATTATCACATTCTACCACAACATTACTCTGAAGGGTTAAAAAAAACTTTTCATATCTGTCTGAGGGATCATAAAAATTTTGAACTCTGAGGTTTAGGGGTTTTTCTACCTGCTACCTCTTTCAATTAAGAAAGAAAGGTACTCTACCTCTTAAACATTTCTTTAATAGGTATGTTTACAATCACGAAGAAGGTAAACTACCGATGCGGGTACTTTAGATGATCAGACTGTTGTACCTTAGTAATCTGAACGACTATATGCGTTCTTAGATTGGAATATTTTATCCAATTAGTATATCCCCAATTTCAGGGTTGTTCACCTCAGACTTATCATAAGATTCCGCACCAAAACAATTTGGTTCGGCATAAGCTTTCAAAGAATACTTTGAATTTCATAAACATTTGTCTAGCTGAATCAAATAGCTTAGACACATATCAATAATTCTAATTTCAATCGAAATATTTCTGGCCAAATTCAGTTGGCAATAAATTATCTTTAAAATTCTTAAAATCATTTTGACGTCATGATACCGCACTGTATTTACAGTCCGTTGAGGATTCTTTCAATTGGTGATGTTATCATACTACATCATACCATAGTGGGCTGACGATTCTTAGATCACATCCAACACTAAGTAATATTGCATTGATGACTCCATCATTTTTATCATCTTTGCACCAGGTTGCATGATGCATTAATGATATAAAAATACATTTTGACATCTCAAATCATTTTTGTCTAGCCGAATCAATTAGCATAGACTATTCTTTAAACAGTTCAAAAATCTTTGCAAATCAGTTTTATCATCTCAACAGGTAACGAGGTGTCGGTAGCCCGAAGTCCACGCATACACAATGGTCACCAGGAGTTGAGAATAAAAATTCATTTTTTTCAAAAGCACATAGTGCGTATTTAGCTTGATGTCAAAAACTTCGAAGTCTAGCATAGCTAGAAGATTTGGAATACATATGCTTCCATCATCAACTTCACTTTCTCTATTGATCAATTGCTTAATAAATCTATCTATTCTTATAATCCTCAATGCTTCATTCACAACTTTGTTATACCCCAGTTCATCAAACTTACCACACATTATAAGTTCAGTAACTTGCCACAATCATATGGGTTTAAGAACTTATCCTAGTCAGACCATAGGCGTCCATTCGCTATGGGGTTCAAAACATACCATATGATTATGAGTCATGAACTTATCATAAGTATGAGTTTTAAGAACTCGCAACTAACCTTATATTCTCTACCTATTCGTTCTACACATAAGAAAAAAATCACCTTCTCAATATGCATATAGCAAATAGCGTGACATTAGGTTCCAATGATTATCAATGTCAGAAACTAAGTGGTTGTCAAACCAGACTCAACCATTAATCAATATAGGAAGCTAAGCGGACAATTCCCCGCCCATAAAAAGAATTGGTCAACCTAACCACTATATCGACCAGGAAGCTAAGTGATTCTAAAACCAAGTACAAATTCCCCGCCCATACAAGGAATCATACAACTCAGCTACTGACATGAGTCCTCAATTAAAAACCCACATAATCTTAACTTTCTCTTTTCTTAATACGAATTTTCTTTAATCCGTATCTTAACATTTACCACTCTTTTCTGAGTTTACATTGTACCATTTCATAGTACCTTCTCTTTATAGCATCAAACTATATCATACCAATCACTTAACATATCATATGTTATTCAATGATTTAATCTGATCACGTGGTGATCTTATTTTTGTAATCATTTCTCCTTATGCTTAAGATCGTTTTATTTTACGATCTTCTTATTCTTCTCCTTAATCATATTATATTATGATTTTATTTGCACTTTTCATCTTATAGACATCGTCTATTTAGTATCATTTTTCATCTCTATTACTGGAGTCAGGTAACTCCAGATTCTTATCCTTATAACTCTTTAAGATTCTTCTTTGAATCTTCTTTATCTTCTTCTTTACTTAATGATGAATTTCCATAAATTCATCTCTTATCGCTTAAACTCTATTCGAGTTTATTACTTATCATCTTTGTGGTTATAGCCTAAGGTACACCTACCTAAGGTTTATAACCTACAGCTTTGATACCAACTGTAACATCCTCGAATCCGGGTCCCAAATCGTTGCGGATCCGGTATACTATTTCTATCACTATTTGCGGAAGATATAAACATAAATTGTTTATACATTAAACTTTACACATCAGTCCCAAGGTCTACAACCTTAACTTAATACATACCTTCAATATTAAAAAGGTTTACAATGCTATTTTCAATAGAAAATTTATAGATTTAACTGCAACATAAATTAATCTTGCATTTTGACTTTGCTTCTGTCCTTATTCAAGCTTTCTCCTTAATCTGAAAATTTTATCATGATATAGCAAGGGTGAGCAACAAATTTGCCCAGCAAGTTTTACATACAATGAAGATATACCATGATTGAATAGAATGAATAAGCTTTCAAGTTTTCAACAATATGATAATTGTGAAATAACATGAATCAAGTTTCAACGATTGAATGACTGAACCAATGATATTGGATGTCAATAATTAACATAAATAAGTTTAACAGAAACCTATGGTAATGAAGGTGATCAGCCTTTCAAACCTGATGAACATAAATAACATGCACAATGTGCGAATCAATAAATTATTGACGTGGTATAATCAACAATAATTAACAACTAACATGCTTTGAATTAACAACTCAAGTTGAGTTAGGCAACTTGCACAATAATTAGAAGTTCAAGGTTAGGAACTTGCCTGTACCGTTGATTACCGCTATGCAATCTAATTTAATCTCTTATGAAAGACCTATCATTAATAAGATCGATCCTCCAATTAGCATACTACATTTTATTTCTCAACACGATTACTCAAATAATAACTTAGCTAACATTTAGCCACATAATTAAACATTGAATAATTCTTTAACTCATTAGTAATATTATTATCCCTTAATAATATTACTATCACTTAACCATTATCTTAAACTTTTGTCTAATATTTTTTTATAGAATATTTATCATTTACAAATATTATTAATCATTTAATAATATTTAAATCCTTTACTAATATTATTAATCATTTAATAATATTGTAATCACCTTCTAATATTATTAATCATGTAATAATATTTTACTTGTTTCATACATAATAAAGGTCTCACATATTTTAAGATGCAAATATTTTACATCTTGAAACTTAAACCATTAAATTTCATTTTAGAAATATCTTTTACCTCTACTCGCAAATTCGAAGTTTAAACAGCTAATGTATAGCTTTTATAGTAAAACTTAATTTACTATATTATTTATTTAATTTAAATAACTTTTACTTCAGTTTGCCCGTTCATTAATCAACACAGACTGTTGCCTCATATATAAAACTTTTATCTCGCTATCACATTCGCTTTATTTTTCATTTTACGATTATTTGCATTTTCGTTTCATATATATATATATATATATATATATATATATATATATATATATATATATATATATATATATATATATATATATATATCAGCTCAAAAACTTCATTTCGAGCACCGAAAACCTCAAAATATCATTTTTATGATTAATACAATATTTAAAAAGTTTTACATTCTTTGTTGCACCAAAAATAATTTTTATAGGCAACTATATTTTTTTTTATTTCACTTAAATATGTAATTTATATTTATTACATATTTTTATTACTTTATTTATGCCTGAAAGAAAGTTTCTCGGCATAAAATATCACTTATAGTCAAATTATGCCCCATAAGACTTTATTAGATTTATTATGACTTATTATTACGCCGGAACGCGATTTGGAACGTCAAACGTCAAAATCGCTCGACGCGCCGACGCTCGGCGTTTGCTCAAATTTTGGGCGTATTATAGACCCCATGACATAGTATTTTAGAAAAATTTCACACCGCGAAAATGGATCACGGAAACTAATCAAAACGATGCGCAAAAAGCATGTCAAACAGCTGCCAGCAGTGCAGCGCGGCGCCGCACGCCCGGTGCGCGCACGCTGCTGCCCAGCGGCGTTGCCGCTCCGCCGTTCGCATACCAAATCTGTTATTTTACGAATTTCGTACGCGTTGCTCGTAACTCCGATTAATCTGATTTTTGGATTACATGGCATACCAAAGTATTTTTAAAAAATATAACCCATTAATTTCGGACCACTTAGACAGCCTAACACATGCCCCAGAAATGTCCACTCGCAACAGTTTTTAATAGTTTTCCAGCTTGACCCTGTTGCGCTAAAACAATCATAACTTCTTCGTTTCAAAACATTTTTGAGCGATTCTTGAGCCCAAGCAAAGCTAACTTCTGGGGCTACAACTTTCGTTCATGGACCATCTTCAAATTTCAAGCACAAAATTCCAGAAAATCCGTGCAAGGGGACTGGTCGGAATTGGTTGGACAGTTTTGACACAACTACTTTGAACGGTCATAACTCTTTGCTCCGAAGTCGGAATTAGTCCGTTTTGGAGTCTATGGAAAGCTAAATCAGTGTATTACAACATATCAAAAGCCCAGAATTTTATGAGTAATTTAACTGACCCCGAATTTTCTGTTTAGGGGCAACAGTCTACTACTTTTCTTGAGCTTTAAAACTGTTTTACTTTTCTTTCTCTTGATCCAACTCTTTATCACTCAAAATAGTTAGATCTATACATAATACATTATATAACATGTAGATCTATGATTTTTAGAGTTCGAGAAACATAGCTTGATATTTCATCAAAAACAAAAATCAAAATCAAATAAAATGCATAAACTAAATATTTAGAGTTTGATTTTTATACCTTTCTTCCTTCTTGTTTTCTTTTTATTTCTTCTTCCATGTGATGAAGTGGGGTGGCATGAGCTTGCGCTTCTTCCCTCTTAGGGGCTGCGGACTACCCCTTCTCTCTCTTCTCTCTTTTGTTTTTGTTTTGCTAGCTTTGCTTACATTCTAGGTAATATCTTGTGAGAAATCCAAGCAAATCTCAATTTTTCAAAGACTAGATATTTTTAGGGTGACACTTAAAGGGAGGAGTTGGTAATGTAGCCTTGCAAGGTGGCAAAAATAAATAAATGCCCATGTGCCAAAAATCTCTACAAAAATCTAGTCCTTCCCTCTTGATTTTTAACTATTTTTGCCAATTATTTAATTTGCTTTATTTGTGTATTTATCTTCTAGAAAATCCACAAATTGTTGGGCTAAGTTTTTTTTTTCTCACACTAGAAAATAAATTCCTTACTTATACCTTTTTAATTTCATAACCTAATTAGACTTGGTAATAAAATTAATTATTTGAGATATATAAAATAAATCTCTTAATGTTAGTATATATATTTATATACTAATATTCTCTCAAATTATAACCTCTTAGGTTATTTAATTCTTCATTCATAATATATGATTAGGATTACACTAGTTTATTTTATTTGTTTATATAATAAACAAATATAAACAATCACATAATATTCATATTCACTTACTCATATATTCAAACAAAATAATTTAATAAATTGTGACATGTTCCACAATTCTCTTAGATTAGGTCACTAGTATAAAATATTAGGATCACTAATTAACTATAACCCTTTAGGTCATTTAATTATCACACCTAATATATATATATATATATATATATATATATATATATATATATATATATATATATATTAAGTTATATAACTTAATTCTTACTTTACTTTTATATACCAAATACATGTATTTACATTATATAATGTATATTTATTTAATCATATCCATAATTCACATAATCATAACATATTTCACTTCTCACACTAATTTTAACTTTTCTCCATAAAAAGTAAACTATTAACTTTGACCAAAAGTCAACATTTACACATTTTGTGTTTACTGTCCATTCTGACTAATTTTGACGTTCCGGACGCAACCGAGCAGTCCATGTTTCAAAAATCTATCTCTAACTCAAATTTTTGAGTTTTAAATTACTCGCTTCTTATTGCTAATCGTATTGACTAATGACTTTATACTTATTCAAATTCTTATTTGCCAGTCAAGGCCAACACTCAAGCTATGTTAATTACTAACATAGTTTTATCTTGATCATTATATCATTAACTTAATTCATCATTCCTCTTGCTAAAATATATATAGCACATTACTAAGCATATATATATATATATATATATATATATATATTTCTATACATATACTCATCTTCGTTTAACCTCATAGCATCTCTTCATGTGAAATCTTATCTCCGATAGTAAAATTTCCATATGTACTTATAAAACATTTCTTAGACTATTCCGTTCACATCGAATTTACAGGTATCATAATACCTTATTCTTGATATTCCTTCAAGTACATATTAATTCATTTCTAGGGTTTAGAAATTTTATAACCCATATTTTCTCTATTCTCATTCGAATATCAAACCATATAGGTTTTACTTGAAAATTTTAAATAAATTCTCAAATTCTAATCTAGGTTTTATTCTTTAACCTTTATTCTAATCATTTAAGATTTTAGAAATTTTTCGGGTTGTCACAGTTACACCGATCACGTCCATTCCTTACATTAAAAAGGGCCATGGCGAACTCATATTGTGGAGTTCCCTTGGAGGGGTATGAATAGCATTCCCATGGATTTGACATTGATAGCACCTCTTGACGTGATCATCACAGTCAACTTTGAGTGTAAGCCAATAATGTCTCGTTTTGAGAATTTTCTTGACAAGTAGGGGTCCGCTCATGTGAGGGCCGCATACTCCACCATGGATCTCATCCATGAGTCGCTGAGCTTGGTCTTTGTCCAGACATCTGAGTAGACCTAATCCTGCATCTCTTTTGTAGATTGCATCTCTGCTCGGGTAGAATTTCATAGCAAGTCGATGAATCCACCTCTTCTTAGTTAGGCTCGCCTCAGCGGGTGTAGATCCATCTCGCAGATACTCCTTGATATGCTGATACCAAGGGTTGTGGATAGGAGGTAGCTCATCCGATACTTCTCCAATGTAATTCCCATAGACTGGGGCTTTATGCATGGCAATCGTGATGTTTGGCATGTTTTCCTTGTCAGGTATGTAAACCAAGGAGGCCAACGTTGCTAATGCGTCTGCAAAATCATTCCTATTACGAGGAATGTATAGAAAGGTGATTTCTTCGAACTCCAAAGCTTTCTGTAGAACTTGTCGATGGTAAGGCAGCAAATGCAATTCTTTGGTTTGATAGATTCTTGTGGATTGCTTGATTACCAATTCGAAATCCCCAAAGACAGTTAACCTCATGATACCCATTGAACGGGCAAGTTTGAGTACCATGATACAGCCTTCATACTCAGCTGTGTTGTTGGTGTTGACAAACTGCAATTGGACGGTGACAGAATACTGCTCCCCCGTACAGGATATTAAAACTGCTCCGGCTCCGGAGCCTTCTGAGTTAACAGCTCCATCAAAATACATTTTCCACAAACGGCATGTATCGTATTGATGAGGTAGCTGAATTTCCATTATTCCTTCGTCAGGAAAGTATGTTTCTAAGGGTTTGTAATCCCCTACAGGTGCAGTAGCTAATTGATCCGCAATTCCTTGACCTTTGACTGACTTTTGAGTCACATAGACGATGTCAAATTGCTGTAGGATCAACTGTCATCTAGACAGTCGACAATTTAGTATGGGTTTGCTGAACACATACTTGAGAGGATCCCGTGGGTTGTGTGACCATGGAGATAATGCTGTAATCTCATGGAAGCCTATGCTAAAGCACAACAAGTCTTCTCAATCAGAGCGTACTTGTGTTCACTAATGTTGATTCTTTTGCTGAGATAATAAATAGCTCGCTCTTGGCCTCTATCGTCTTTCTGTCCCAGCATACAGCCCATGGCATTGTCATTTATGGACAGGTACATGAACAGGGGAACATCATCCCTGGAAGGTACCAAAATAGGAGCATTAATCAGATGCTCCTTAATTGTGTGGAAGGCTTTTTGACACTCATCATTCCATTTTATGGAGGAGTTCTTCCTTAACAATTTGAAGATTGGCTCACAGGTTGCTGTGAGTTGAGAAATGAATAGGCTAATGAAGTTGATCCTTCCCAAAAATCCCCGTATTTCCTTCTCTGTCTGAGGAATGGGCATTTCCTTGATGGCCTGAATTTTGGTAGGATCCAGTTCAATCCCTTTGTGGCTGACTAGGAAGCCTAGTAACTTGTCTGACTTAACACCAAAGACGCACTTGGCAGGATTCAACTTCAAGTTGTACTTACGCAACCTGTTGAATAGCTTTTTGAGACGGTCTAAATGGTCATCCTCCTTCCGGGATTTGAAAATGATGTCATCCACATAGATCTTTATCTCCTTGAGCATTAAATCATGAAAAAGGGCCATCATAGCTCGATGGTAGGTTGCCCCAGCGTTGATGAGGACGAATGACAATCGTCTGTAGCAAAAGGTTCCCCAAGGCGTGATGAAAGTAGTTTTCTCATGATCTTCCTCAGCGACCATAATTTGATGGTACCCCGCGAAGCAATCAGCGAAGGAGTACATGCCGTACTGAGCAGTATTGTCAATAAGAATGTGGATAAAGGGCACGGGAAAGCTATCTTTAAGGCAAGCTTTGTTTAAATCTCGATAATCCACCCAGACTCGCACCTTTTCCCCTGGTTTAGGCATGGGAACAATGTTGGATATCCACTCTGGATATGTAGACACCATGATGATGCCAACTTGAAACTGTTTCACAATTTCTTCTTTAACTTTTAAACTCCACTCAGGTTTCAATCGCCTGAGCTTTTGCCTAACTGGCTTGAATCCTTCTTTAATGGGAAGGCAATGACGAACAATGTCAGTGAACAAATCCACCATGTCTTCGCGAGACCATGTAAACACATCCTGGAATTGGGTTAACAGTTCAACCATGTCATTCCGTTGATTTGTGGTAAGGTCTGAACCAATCTAGATTAGCTTAGGGTTGTCTAAGGTTCCAAGATTGAAAGGAGTGGTTTGATCAATATTGGGTTTGTGTTTATCGGTGACCCATTCCTTAATCTCTTGAGGTGTCTCAATGTCCTCTTGGATGTCCATCAAGTCTGAGTCCAACTTTGCATCAAAGTTACAGCCCTTGTGGAGAGAAGGCACCTCATCAGCAAGTACAGGCACATAAAAATTCAGAGTCCTGAAACAAAATATGCAACTGTTCGATCATACAAAGTGTTAGCATGTACGTGATAAAATAACTGCTAGTGCTATAAAGGAAAGCAAGCAATTAAAGTTATCTACAGGGCAGAGGGATTTTCTGCCCATTTTACCCTCGTCGACCAATGCATGGAGTGCTGCTCCAATTGTCGAGGGCAAAGTCCTGAAGGACTGCAGTGATAGGAGTATCATCAGCGTCCTCATTTTCCCGAATGATAACCATGACATCTGGGCAATCATCGTCTGGGGTGTATCTATTTTTATGTTCATCATGAACAATGACGCGAATGCCTGCCATCATCAAGGCAAAGTCATGCTTACGTTTCCGCTCCTTTTCTTCCGCGTTGGGATCAGGAATCAACACCTCTTTAGCTTTGATTGGTATTGGTTTCGGAAACAATATAACCACCACGTGGGATGGAACCTTTACTGGAGACTGTATCAACTCATGCGGTAAAGGTATAAAAAATCGCCATGCAGCGGAAGCTTGAGGAACTTGCTTATGCTTATAAGGATTCTTGTGCTTAGAACTAGCAGAATAGCCTAGGTCGGCTGTCCCAATTTGACTAGACATTTGGATAGGGTGCTTAATACCCTGTTGATCCTTACCAAGCCCTTGTCCAGGTTGGTAACCCAATAACATCATTTCTTGAGTAGCTGACATCACTTCGTCAGAAATCTTGGGTACGAAAAGTGGCACTCCAATAGAATGGTATTGCGTGTTACTCACTTCCAGAGTATAGAAACTGGCTGGCTCAACTTCTGAATTGATGCTGATAATGGCTAGAGTTCCTGGTATAGGACATTCCGAGCATTGACAGTAACTAGACTGTTGTTGATGATGTATTTGAGTTGTTGATGTAGGGTGGAGGGAACAGCTCCAGCCATGTGTATCCATGGTCTCCCCAATAACAAGTTATATCCTGAAACTATCTTGAGGACATGAAAGGATACGTTGAATGTATGAGGACCAATATCAATTGGCAATTCAATCTTTCCAATGGAATTTTGCTGAGATCCATCAAAAGCTCTGATGATCGTATGGATACTTTGGACTCGCTTGAGATTGATATTCATCTTCACCAAGGTGGCATAAGGACAGATATTTAGAGATGAGCCTCCATCTATCAAAACTCAAGCTAGCATATACCCGGAAGACAACACTGCGATGTGCAGTGGTTTGCAATGACCAGTCCCTTCGGGAGGTATATCGTCATCAGTGAAGGATATCCCATTGTTGTTGAAAATGTGATCAACCAAATGTTGAAATTTTTCCACATCCACTGATTTTGGCAAGTAGGCTTCTTCCAAAACCTTTAGCAAGACCTTCCGATGATCTTCGGAAGAGAAAACCAAGTCTAGAATTGAAATCTGGTGTGGAGCTTCTCGCAAGCTTGAAACCACTTTGCCTTCATTGTGGCTCATAGCACGGAGGAATTTTTCAATCTTCTCTATGGGCAACTTCCCCTTTGCTTCGCAAGTAGGCTTGATAACCCGTTAAGGAAGGTACAGTGGATTTTCTTTCGACACTGTAGCAGTAGTATGAGACGTGGATCCTTCAGCTTTTCCATAATTCCATGGAACTTTGTGTAAGCTGACAACAGGATATTGTAGTCTGCAAGGTAAAGGAATTGGCTCTGGTGCGGCCACTTTCAAAGGATTGTCAGCTCCTTTGAGATGAATGGGTTGTATGGGAAATACTTTGACAGTCTCATCATCCACTTCGGATATAACTGCTATTGATTCCTTCCATTGAGTAGGGTATGCATTCCCACCCTTAAGTTGCACAGTGTAATCATTTGCTACTTGCAGGACACCGCTATCGATAAGATTCTGAATGAGATGACGGAGTGCCCAGCATTCTTCTCTGCTGTGACCACGAGAATGTGAATGATATTAACACATTTCATCAGGATTGAACCGCCCTGAGCGGGGATTGATTGGAGGTAGAAGGAATGTGATTCTTCCTTCGTTAATCAGCATTTGAAGTATCTCCTGCATAGATTGGCCTAGATAGGTGAATTCCCTTTGATTGGCAAAGTCCCGACGGGCTTTAGCACTTGCTCGCTTTGCAACCTTATCCTCCATAGCTTCGCTTTCTGAATGACTCATTAGATTGTTTCTTGACCTTGGTAATTTGATAACGGTCAGCAGCCATATGAGATTGAAAACTGTATTGAGTGAGGAAGGCATGAGTCAGCTCTTCCCAGCTATGGATCTTAGAGTTGTCTAATCTTAGAGTTTTCTGAAATAGCTGTATTCTGATCTTTTCATCCTCGACTTAAGATCCAAGTTCTCCAATGAACACCTTTAAATGTGTGTAAGGATCCCCTAATCCGTCATATTTTTCAAAATCAGGGGTCTTGAATTTCTCTGGATAATGCACACCAGGAAATATGCTAAGGTCTGTATATGAAACACTGCCATGAGTTCCAATCCCTTTAAGAACATGAAAGGTTTCCTCCATTTGAAGGACCTTCTTCCCGATGTCACCGTTGTCTGGATCTCCTTTGAGATGGGTGCTTTCAGGGTCTTTGTTGGTTGTATCCAACTGATGTTCTGGAATTGTTTTTTCCAGATGTTGAACTCCCCCTTGTGCAGAGGATTCTATATATGTAGGTATCTTCTTACCCTGAGTAGACTGGTGTAACTCTTTCAGTAGAACAACTAAGTCTGTGATTTGTTTACTCAATCCGTCAAATTCTTCTCGGGAAACAGGATTAGACTGTTTAGAAGAAGACATGATTGGTTGTAGGCTTGAGGCCTTTTTGGATTTAGAACGAGTAACAGGCCCAATTGCTTCCCTACAAAAGACTTACGTAGTTTAGTCTTAGGGTAATATAAATGTTATCATAACATATTCATTTTAGGAATTTGTCCTGCAAAACCGGTTTGTTAATTGATAACATGTCATGCACAGATAAAATTACAAGTAAATGCTTTTACAAGTAATTGAAAATGGAAAGCATGAAGAGACTTTCCTCCACGTTTGGTTTATTAGAGGTTGACCTATCCTAGGGTTACTCTCGCGGCTTTTCGGAATGAAGGTTCCTAGATCATAGCAATTTATTCGACTAAAAGTTAATCCGATCTTTCAACTGGAGCGAATCTGAGTGGTGCCTTTCCTGAGCCCCGGGGAATTATTCTTCCCACGGGTCCAATAATCAAACACCGACAGGATAGCCTCCTGATGGAGGGACCACACAACATACATTCACATACAACGTGTCTCACCGTTTATGCAAAATGATGACATGTGCGAAGCACTAATATCACAGATAGATATTTAGCAGTGCAGTAGGTAAGATGCATTTGTACACATTTATCAGAAATGTAAATACAACAATCACACACAAACATATAACAATTTTGAAAAGCTTGCAATAGCGGCTTAAGCCCTCTTACTGGATTCCCCAGCAGAGTCGCCACCTGTCGACGTCGGGATTTTTGAGTGTCCCTTTTCGTTACTTGTTCTTTGGTGTTCTCATATTAATGTGAGATTTGTTTGAAAAAACAAGTGAAAAAGGTCCGATATGTATAATGTCGACGATTGACTTTAAGAGTCGCCAGTTGGTGTTTTTAACTGGTTACACCAACGCAACCGAAAAGGTTTGCACATTGACCCAGTGATTTGACACTGCTAAACGGGTCTGTGAAACCGAGATTCATTAAGGGTTCGGGGGCTTGATTATGCGGAGGGAAGGTGTTAGGCACCCCCCGACATCCGTGTTACCACGGTGACCGCCACTCTTCAAAGAAATTGTTATATGAATGTGTGTGTATGTGTTGATCAATGTGCAATTTATTTGAAAGTAGTGTGAGGCCTCATTCGCACCTATATACACAAGGTTTGAATTTTATACGAAAATTCAGTTTTAACCAAGATTTAGCAATGAAGTTTTATAAAAATAGGCTTTTCAAACCCTGTGCTCAATAGGAATTGAGACCTTTTCATACTTCCATTTTATTATTAAATGTCCGGCTTGTTTGCTTTTATTTTCGAAATGCGAAGCATTCTCGAGAAAATAATATACAGCAGTGCCGAACTCCTTATGGGCATGATAGCCATCCAAGGAAACTCAGACATTGTAAAATAATGTTCAAGCTGCTTACAGCCAGAAAATGTCCATCATGGGAACCGAATCTAGATTCAGTAAACTGAACCTGTGATCACATGATTCCTAGGCTCACAAGATACTGCAATTTGTATGGAAAGCAGTAAGCAATTATATATATATATATATATAAAAGCTGTAAATATATATATATATATATATATATATATATATATATATATATATATATATAAACATAATCAACTGCCACGAAGTGAACTCCAGGCGGGACAAAATGTAAATAAAGGTGTAAAAGCGATCAACTGCCACGAAGTAAACTCCAGGCAGGACGGAATGTAAATAAAGCTATAAAAAACCACGGAGTAAACTCCAGGCCTGACATAAATGTAAATATATATATATATATATATATATATATATATATGTACAAATATATATATAAAAGCAATAAACGCACTAAATGTGAATCCAGGCTCATCGAATATGTCCGACAGCAATTATATATATGTATATATATATAAGCGAGTAAATGCACCGGATATAAAATTCAGGCTCATCAGATATGTCTAACAACAATTATATATATAAATATATATATAAAAAAGTAATTAAACGCACCAGATGTAAAATTCAGGCTCATCAGACAGAGTCTAACCACAGTTTATATATTTAAGTATATATATATATATATAAGCAAATAAACGCTCCAGACCGAAGTCTAGGCTCAATCGAGGCATAACTCGATAATGTTAGTCCATATATACGAAATATATACATATATTAGTATATATATATAGACAAATGAAAACCACGGACCGAAGTCCGGGAAAACACACTCACACGACTCTCAACGTGTACAACAGTGTGTGATAATAGGAGAAAGAGGCTTTATGGAATGTAAGAAGGCTTATAGTGGGCTGCCAAAGTAAACTTCTTAGACTTTAAATGGATAAACACTCAGCTCCCGCCAGATAAAAAGTAGCTATATGTGAGCTAACTAGTGTTTAAAGAAGAGGAAACACTCAAAAGATGTGTATGCAGAGCTAAATGGACAGGGCTTCCTCGCCTTTTTCCTTCTCTCTCTCTTCTCAAATGGTTGACCCCCCCTCTATATTTATAGATGGATGGCCGCAGGTCAACCTGCGGCAGTCGCAGTTGAACCTGCGACTGGTCGTGGTGGGCCCGGGCTTCGCGGGTCCCGTCATCTCGTAGTACGTGCAGTCGTGCACTATAATGTCCAATCGAACTTGCAGAACTTCAATTCGAGCATCCAAACGAAGTATATCTGTACTTCTTCGGATCGCTTGTGTCGAGAGTTACGTAATGACATGGATTAAAGGTTGTATGAAGTCAGGAAGAGGGGTCTATGCCCATGGTCTTCAAGCTTCAAAGTCTATCCAAAGTACTACCACACGTAATTGTCACTCGGGATTGTCACTCCTTGGCTCTTGTGGGACATTATTGTATGTATGTATGTATGAAGTGTTGAGACGACGTGCCATTTGTCGGAGGAACAAGATGATGTGTTTCTCCTTGCCGGGGTTATCGCCGGGTTGAGTTGAAAGTAGACGTTGCTCAGGGTTACAGCTGAGATTGGACTACTTGTTGGTATACTACGATATCATCTTGTTATCGTGGTATGATGATGTTGTGACTCCTCACCGGGGTTATCGCCGGTTTAAACGAAAAGTAGACGTTGCTCAGGGTTACATCTGAGATTGGACTGCTTGTTTGTGTGCCTCACTGTCATCTGAAGGTTGAAGCTGATTGCATGTGTTTGAAACAAACATTTTCGGGGTTATCGCCAGAACTAAAATTGCATCTCTTGGGGCTATCACCAAAGATGGGGTTGCTACTCCCAGTATTGTCTCTGGGACTGGAACTGAACGTCGCGGTGTTATCACCGAGACAGAACTGTCCACTCCGGTGTTGTTACCGGTCTTTTGATCTGCATATCTCGGGGTTATCTCCGAGATTGGAAATGACATTCCCGGTGTATGTTCCGGGTTTGGAACTGGGCTTCTGGTAGTATTCGGATTGGAGCTGATGTCCCCGGTTTGTGTTCTGGGTTTGGAGCTGGACTTCCGGTAGTATCCGGTATGGTTGTAAGCTGTCTTTCAGGATTATCTCCAAAAGACAAATCTACCCTCCTGCAATTTTAGTAATAGAAGTGCAGAAAATTTCGCATGTCTACAACAGCCTTGACCAATTAGAATGCAACCTAATTTTACAAGTTATCAATAATACTGCATGATTGGAAAAGGTTGGCCAATTAGAAAAATTATCGCATGCCAACTAAAAGCATGAACCAATGAGGAAATAGCCTCATTCATATGTTATCAACAATGATGGAATTATAAAGTTATTCAACCAATAAGCTTAAAGCTTTGAAAAATAATACATATCCTGCCAAACTTAGTTTCATCCACTAACACCACCCACTCAGCCACACACATGCTATATATATATATATATATATATATATATATATATAGCTTTCTTCCGATTATTTTGAAAAATGGGTAAATTGGGGTCCATAAAGTAAGCAAAATTTATATCAAATACTTCAAAAAAAAATACCTCAATGTTTTTAACAACACTTATCATCATTATTATAATTCACAATATTAATCGACCAGGTCGTTCTCAGGAAAGAGGGGGCTTTCCAATAAGGATTTCTCCCTATTGGCGCGCAATTAGGTGACCAAACCTCTGCTTGACAGAACTTCTAGACATCATTAATATTGCAAATAATAATATTAATAACTTTGTTGTCTCAATTATTGATTTAATAATATAAAAATATCGACAATAATTGAATCAAATAATGTGAGATACTATGCAATAATTACTGTAGTAATAATTGAACAAAACTGAGTGACTTCTCACGTAAGCATCAATAATCAATACTGTGTGCTACTATGCAACCACGCGTATTCATGTACTTTTAACACCGGGTGTTTCAACAATTAACGGTAAAACTTTCGCCGTTATTTTCATAAAATATTTTTGTCGTTTTCTCAATCCGACAATAATTATGTTGCAGGGTCCACCAATGATTGTGCCGTTGTACGAATATTCCCTGTTAAAACGAATATTCTCCGACCAATCGAATATTATATAACAACTTGTGTACTTTACAAAATTTATAAATATTACCCACAACTATAACATTATATCAAATTTATTCATAATATTTAAAAATGATAATTATAAAAAAATTCATCTTTTTTCATAAAAGTTGGGGTCTTACAAGAAATGTATAATGCATGAATTGTGTGCTATGTGAAACATGATAGAGTGTTAAATTTGTTGGGCTGCCGAGCTCAACCTTGCAAATAATCACATTTGCAGGTTCAAGATTCAAGGTAAAGTTATGTGTTACTTGAAAAACATGAATCAGATGTGATACTTGAAGATTTATATACTTTGGTTGTGTTATTATTATTTGAACCATGTTTAAGGTTTCAAATAATGTATTAATGTTGAATTGTAATATCGTTTTGCGAATGTAAACTATTGTAGTATTAAAATGATTCTAAGATATTTAGATGTAAAGGTTGAAGGTTTTGGGAACGAGGATAGTTTGTAATAGAAAATATTAATTATTCCGTAAATTTTAATGGTTGTATTATCGTTTAATGATATAAAATTAGAGGTTGAATGTATTATTAACGACCGAAGTCGAGAATTAAATTGTATGAATTTTTGGGGTCGTTATAGGCACCCCTTTCCTGTGTCTTTTAATGCCTATTTCAAAAATTGATACTTTGGGAATTCATACTACTCTTAACAATAGACATATTATTTTTGAATTCTTAACAGAACCTTATACTGAAGAATTAAATCAAGTTAAACACATGATTTATTCTAAAGAAAAGAAGATTAATTTTATTCAAAAAGAAATAAAATTTCTTACTACAGAACAAAGAATTTTACAGCCTTCTTTACAGAAGAAAATAAAATTAATCCAGAAGACCCTTCAAGTTGAAATATGTAGTGATGTTCTGAATGCTTTGTGGGATAGGAAGAAACATATTATCTCCCTTCCTTATATCCCTAATTTCAACAAGAAACATATTCCTACTAAATCTCGACCTAGTCAAATGAAGAAGGAATATTTACTTCTTTGCAAAGCCTAAATTGAGTCTCTTAAACAGAAAAAATTAATAAATCCCAGTACTTCTCCCTGGAGTTGTACTTCTTTGCAAAGCCTAAATTGAGTCTCCCTAACTCGTTATCAATTATAAACCACTTAATGAAGCCTTTCAATGGATTAGATATCCAATTCCGAATAAAAAGGACCTTCTTGACAGACTTCACGATGCCACTATTTTCTCTAAATTTGAAATGAAATGTAAGACCCCAACTTTTATGAATAAAGATGAATTTTTCTATAAATATCATTTTTGAATATTAAGGTGTGAGTTTGTTATAATGTTATAGTTGTGGTTAATATTTATAAATTTTGCAAAGTAAGCAAGTTGTCATATAATATTCGATTGGTCGGGGAATATTCGTTTTAATAGGGAATATTCGTTTTAATAGGGAATATTCGTACGATGACACAATCATTGGTGGACCCCACAACGGAAGTATTGTCGTAGTACGAAAACGACAGAATTATCTTTTTATAAAAATAACGGCGAAAGTGTTACCGTTAAAACTGTTGAACTACCCAGTAGTAAAAGTACAGTAATACGTGTGGTTGCATAGTAACACGCGGTATTGATTATTGATGCTTACGTAAGAAGTCACTCAGTTATACTCAATTATTGCTACATTAATTGTTGCATCATATTTCTCATATTATTGATTCAATTATTGTTACAGTATTATCTGCATAATATGTTATATTATTAAATCAATAATCGAGACGACAAAGTTATTCATATTATTATTTGTAATATTGACAATGTCTAGAAGTTCTGTCAAGGAGAGGTTAGATAATCTAATTGCGTGCCATTAGGGAGAAATCCTTATTAGAAAGCCCCCTCTTTCTTAGGAACGACCTGGTTGTTAAATATTGTGAGTTATAATATTAATGATAAATAAGTTCGTGTTGATTAAAGATGAAATTGATAGTTCCATTGTGTGGGAATTATTAGTGTTAGTGGAAATAGACATTTATTTCGATAATAATTGATGTCTGGAGGTTATATTGACCAATCGGGTAATTAATCGGATAAATGAGGACTTAATTGCTATTAATTCACATGCTTATAACTATTTATTCACATATGTGTACTATTGATTCACATTCAAGTACTATTATGGGAGTTGGTGCAAGATTGATAATACTTACATGACTAAATTAAAAATGGAGGTATAGATGAAGGTATTATACTGTAATTAATTTTTTCACATAATTATACTATTGAGTCACATGAATGAACTATTAATTCACATGATTTACTATTAGGGGAGGTGGTGCAAGTTTGATAATATTTGCAGGACTAAATTAAAAATAAAGAAAAAAGAGGAAGGTATTATATTGTAATATTTCGAGCCCCAAAATGTGCAATTATCAAAACTATATTTTCCTATAAATAGAAGCTCATTCTTCTTTCATTCTCAGTAATTCACTAAGTCTCACAAGAGCATTTATAGAGAGAGAAGTTATAGAGAGAAAGAAGAAGAGAAGTCTGCTACCTCACTAATCCAGTATCCAGTCTTCTTCTGAGGTAAGGGATATTATTTTTGTTCAGTATTCATAAGGAATAATATTTTCTTCTATACCCTGTAGTATGTGAGTAATATTATTTCATCTCGTATTCTTGATTATACCCTCATTCTGTTAAAGTAATGCTTCTATACTCTGTGAAAATAATAGAATATCCTTGATATTTGCGCTTCAACCATTATCTTTTCATAGAAATATTATTTTGAGCTTTCTTGATAATTATTGATCTTTTCATGCCAGAATACTATTCATGAGTTACTATTTATGGGTACTATTCACCCCATTCTCAAATATTATTCACTCATGTATTCGGAGCACTTTTCATGTCGGAGTACTATTCCCGAGTTACTATTTATGGGTTACTATTCACCTGATTACTATTCACACGAATATTATTCACTCGGGTATTTGGGACACTTTTAATGTCAGGGTACTATTCATAAGGTACTATTCCCGAAGTACTATTCACAGGGTACTATTCATGAGGTACTATTCACTCAAAAAATATAATTCTTTTCTGTCTAAATTATTTTTGATACATGAATATTATTCTTGAATTTTACTCCACAAAGCAGTATCATGTTGACAATTTGAATATTTTTAAACTCTGGATAAATTTAAAGTTTTTAATATTTATCCTTAATTTCATTTGATTTATGCTTATATCATTGTAATCATCCTCATGCTTATATTGTGATGAAAGTCATCTTTGGCTTACGTGCATAGATGGACTTGGTATGATTATAGCCAGGGATTATTCGGTATAATCATGACCATAATGTAATAAATGATGTGGTAAAAGTCCTCATTGGCCTGTAGTTCATTGATGGACAGTTATTGGTATGATTATGACAAGGGATTATTCGGTATAATCATGACCATTAATGATTACATGAATATCCTTGGCCGTAGTGCAGGGATGATTCGATGATGTGGTTTATTTATTAAGCTGAGTCTCAGCGATAAAGTTGATGAAAAACTTTTTAAATCATAGAAAATAGTAGATTTTATGCTCTATTTGACTCTTCTAATGGATTGCTTGTTCCGCTGCAGTTAAACTTGTTTTCTATTATATTCTATCTGTTTAACATTGTTGAAGGCTAATGATAATTTATTATGCATTATCTTTGTCATAATATTTCTTACTGGGCTAGTTGAGCTCACCCTTTTGCTTTCATTGTTCTCTTCAGGAAATGAGAACGTAGCCGGGACTAGTCGGGGAATGGATTGATGGTCCGAGATGGTGTCATAGTAGTCCCCACTATTCTATAAAATAGTGTGACAATAAATGTATTAAGGACTCCATTTGAGTTTGAATACTGTCTAGAAGAAAAAATTCCTGTTAAAACTCTTAACTATGTTTTGTCATATTTTACATGATAGTTGTATATTTAAGTTTGTATTTGTATTTTGTACCATGTATTTGGTGACTCAAGATGGGTGATGTATACCTATTTTGGGGGCATCACAGTTGGTATCATAGCTTAGGGATATGATCCCTGGCTGAGATGTGAGACAAGAACTAGGAGGGGAGAGACGAGAAATTCCTTCACTAGTATGACCTACCTAAGTTTATTTGGTATTTAATTCGTCGGTCAGAGTACAGGGATAATATGTGACATGTCAATTAACCCTTATTTTGTGGCAATATTTAAAAATGGCATCCGAAAATGTTGAGATAAGCAATGAAGCACATGAGATCGTTGAGTCACCAACAATCAATACCCAGGATAATGTGCAACAGGAAGACAATAATCCTCATGTAAACAACAACACCGATGAAATGATGAACGATGGGATCTTTAGAGGCTTTATGCAATTCATGCAACATCAGGCAAGAACGGCTCCTGTTCAAAATGCAGGTGGAAACACTGGCAATTCTCGGACGGTGACCGCTAAACAGTTCAAGGAGCTGGGACCACCAGAGTTTTTGGGAGAGCCAAAACCACTTAAGGCGGAGACGTGGATACACTAGATCACCAAGATATTTGATGTCTTGGGATGCTCCGAGGAGCAAAAGGTTCCCTTTGCCACCTTCATGTTGTGAGGAAAGATGGATTACTGGTGGGAATCAGTAAAACGTACTCAGCCTGCCGCACTGAAAATGTCTTGGGAGAAGTTCTAAGAGCTGTTCAACGAAAAGTACTTTCCCGAAAGTTTTCGTCACATGAAGGAGGTAGAGTTCATCAAGCTTGAGCAAAACAATATGATCATGGCGCAATACAAAGGTAAGTTTTCCGAGTTGTCCGGGTTTGCGTCCCACTTGTTGATAATGAGGAGAGAATGACGCGGATGTTTCTAAGAGGTTTGAAACTCGAGATACGTCAATACCTCATTTCTCAAATGCTTTGCTTGTATTCAGATGTTGTGAATATGACTCAGTTATTGAAGCGCGATAATGAGTCAACCTAACCAAGAGAGAGCAGCCGACAAGTCGATAATACCAGTGGTAGCAGTCATCGAAGCGGTGACAACAAGCATGGAGGGAATCAACATGCCAGAAATGGTAACCATTTCGGTGGTAATCATGGCTAAGACAATAAGAGTGGACATTTCAAGAAGAGGAGATTCAACAATGATGGAAAGACGTCAGCGCTTGCACCTGTTGTTAAGGAAGGAGAACGACCGCCGGTCGTATGTTACAATTGCGGAGGGGAGGGACATATCAGTCCAAACTGCATGATACAGTCCAAAGCATGTTACAATTATGGAAGAGAAGATCACCTAGCCCAATTTTGTCATGCACCAAAGTCAAGTCCAGCTGGGATGGAGGCATCAAAGGTCGTCCCAGACAAGATAAAACTAGTAGTTCAAGGGAGAGCGTTTGTTGTAACCTCCCAAAAAGCGAGGAATCCGAACGAGGTGATCACGGGTAAGCTAATCATAAACTCTAACGAAGTATATACCTTATTTGATACTGATACTACCCATTTTTTTATTTCTCCTACTTGCGCTCAACATTTAAATTTGACTCCGGAGAAATTAGACTTTGACTTATCTGTTGAAACTCCATTGGGAGAAACCTTCATTACATCCACTATTTATAAGTCTTGTTTGATTCAAATCGGTAACCGCGTGTTACCTGTTGATCTTATTTCTTTGAAAATACTTGCATTTGATGTAATTTTAGGGATTGATTAGTTAACTACTCATCATTCTAAAATCGATTGTTTTCGTAAGGTTGTTAGCTTTCATATTCCTAACCAACCTATTATATGAATTCAAGCAACCAAACCACTAAAGTCAATCACTGTCATATCAAGCCATAAAGCTATTCGTTTATTGAAAAACGAATGTCAAGCTTTCTTAGCCCATGTCACGGATTTAAATAAAAATACGTCAGATTTGAATGATATTTCTATTGTTAATAAATTTCCTGACGTATTCTCTGAAGAACTTCCTGGCCTACCCCCAGAGCATGAAATTGAATTTTGTATCGACTTTGAATCTGGTACAAAATCTATTTCCAAAGCCCCATATCGAATGGCTCCTATTGAACTTCAGTAGTTAAAAACCCAACTATAAGAATTGTTAGACATCGGTTTCATTCGTCCTAGTATGTCTCTTTGGGGTGTTCCTGTTCTATTCGTGAAGAAGAAAGATGGAAGTATGCGACTTTGTATTGATTATTGGGAGTTGAATCATGTCACCATCAAAAATAGGTACCCATTGCCTAGCATTGATGACCTGTTTGACCAGTTGCAAGGAGAAAAATTCTTTTCAAAGATTGATCTTCGTTCCGGATATCATCAGTTGAAGATTAAAACCGATGACATTCCAAAAACGACTTTCAGAACTCGATACGGGCATTATGAATTCCTTGTCATATCTTTTGAATTGACTAATGCTCTTGCTGCCTTCATGGATATGATGAACCGAGTATTCAAGGAATATTTGGATCACTTTGTGGTCGTCTTTATTGACGACATCCTCATATACTCCAAAAGCTGTGAAGACCATGAGCAACACTTGAGGCTGATACTTCAAAAGCTTTGTGAAAACAAGCTATATGCCAAGTTAAAGAAATGCGAGTTCTGGCTTGAGGAAGTAGCATTCCTTAGGCACGTGATATCAAATCACGGAATATCTGTTGACCTGGCAAAGATTGAAGTAATTCAAAGCTGGGAGCAACCTAAGTCAGTGACCGAAGTACGTAGCTTTTTCGGCTTAGCTGGTTATTATCGGAGATTCGTGGAAGGATTTTCTCGAATCGCTACTCCATTAACTCAGCTAACTCGAAAATATACGAAATTCGATTGGAGCGAGGAATGTGAGAAAAGTTTTCAAGAACTCAAGAGAAGACTCATTTCAGCACCTGTTCTGACAATACCATCTAGCTCGGAGGGATTTTTCATCTACAGTGATGCTTCAGGCAAAGGGTTAGGATGTGTTCTCATGCAATATGGGAAAGTCATAGCCTATGCCTCACGATAACTCAAAGAATATGAGAGGAATTATCCTACTCATGATCTAGAGTTGGCAGCTATCATTTTTGCACTTAAGATTTGAAGGCATTACCTATATAGAGAGAAGGTAGAGATCTATACGGATCATAAAAGCCTCAAATATTTCTTCACTCAAAAGGAACTCAACATGTGGCAACGACGATGGCTTGAGCTATTGAAAGATTATGATCATACCATCCAATACCATCCTAAAAAAGCGAACGTGGTAGCTGATGCATGGAGTAGAAGATTATATGTGGGCACGAGTGCGATATTATCAACACAAAGGCCCATCTGGTATGACTTGAAAAGGATGGAGATAGAGTTAAAGACTCCACGGACCCATGTGATGATGGAAAATATACGAGTAGAACCGACTTTAATCGATAAAGTTAAAGTTGCTCAAGCTACAGACCTGGAGCTGATGCGTATGAGGAAGAAAGTGCAAGAAGGTGCTATTCCGGAAGCAAGAATCGATGAAGAAGGAATACTTCGAGTCAACTCCAGACTTTGTGTTCCTAACGATTCTGACTTGAAGTATAAAATTATGATGGAAGCGCACAACACACCGTTTGCAATCCATCCGGGGAGTACCAAAATGTATCGTGATCTTCGACATACATTTGATGGAGAGAAATGAAGAGAGAGATAGCGGGGTTTATCTCAAGGTGTCTAACTTGTCAACGAGTCAAGGCGGAGCATCAAGTGCCAAAAGGTCCATTGCAACCACTTGAAATTCCAGAATGGAAGTGGGAGCACATTACCATAGATTTTGTTACTGGTCTTCCCAAGGTTTCTCAAGACATAGATGCAATTTGGGTCATTGTTGATAGATTGACCAAGTCTTCTCATTTCTTACCTATATGAAAAACTTATACACTTAAACGTCTTGCTCGTATGTACATAAACGAGGTTGTAAGATTGCATGGTATGCTAGTATCCATAGTTTCTGATCGAGACCCAAGATTCACTTCACGATTTTGGGTTAGTTTGCAAAAAGCTATGGGCACGGATTTACGATTTTGTTTGGCATATCATCCTCAAACGGATGGTCAGTCGGAAAGGACTATTCAAACTCTTGAAGATTTATTAAGACTCTGTGTCCTCGATTTCAAAGGAAGTTAGGACAAGTTCTTACCATTGGTGGAGTTTTCCTACAACAATAGTTATCAAGCAAGTATTGGCATGGATCCATTTGAGGCGTTGTATGGAAGAAAGTGTCGTTCTCCAGTGTGCTGGGATGACGTGGGTGAAGTAACGTTGTTGGGACAGGAGTTGGTACGTATGACTATGGAAAAGATTCAAACGATTTGATAACGTATAAAAACCTTACAAGATCGACAAAAGAGTTATGCTGATCTTCATCGAAAGGACATGGAATTCAATATTGGAGATCATGTGTTGTTATGTGTTGCTCTTTGGAAAGGAGTTATGAGATTTGGAAAGAGAGGAAAGCTCAATCCTCGATTTATTGGCCCATTTTTAATCCTCGATTGAGTAGGAACTGTGGCCTATAGACTCGCCTTACTGCCAAGTATGTCTCGTGTTCATAACGTTTTTCACATATCTATGTTACGTAAATATGTGAAAGACCCGAACCACATTATTGAATTAGAACCAGACGAGATAGCGGAAGATTTAACGTATGAAGATGTACCTATTAAAATCTTGGATACGAAGGATCATATTCTACGCTCCAAGGTTATACCTCAAGTCAAAGTTTTGTGGAGAAACCACGATGTGCAGGAAATAACCTGGGAGTTATAATCTGAAATGAAATCAAGGTATCCTCACCTCTTCGTCATACCAGGTATGTACCCTAATTTTGAGGGAAAAATTTCATGAGAAGGGGAGGTTGTAAAACCCTAACTTTTATGAATAAAGATGAATTTTTCTATCAATATCATTTTTGAATATTAAGGTGTGTGTTTGTTATAATGTTATAGTTCTGGGTAATATTTATAAATTTTGCAAAGTAAGCAAGTTGTTATATAATATTCGAATTGTTGGGGAATATTCATTTTAACAGGGAATATTCGTACGGCGACACAATCATTGGTGGACCCCACAACGAAAGTATTGTCGTAGTAAGAAAACGACAGAATTATCTTTTTATAAAAATAATGGCAAAAATGTTACCATTAAAACAGTTGAACTACCCGGTAGTAAAAGTACAGTAATACGCGTGGTTGCAAAGTAGCACACGGTATTGATTATTGATGCTTACGTAAGAAGTCACTCAGTTATACTCAATTATTGCTACAGTAATTGCTGCATCATATATCTCATATTGTTGATTCAATTATTGTTACAGTATTATCTGCATAATATGTTATATTATTAAATCAATAATTGAGATGACAAAGTTATTCATATTATTATTTGTAATATTGACAATGTCTAGAAGTTCTGTCAAGGAGAGGTTAGATAATCTAATTGGACGTCAATAGGGAGAAATCCTTATTTGAAAGCCCCCTCTTTCCTGGGAACGACATGGTTGTTAAATATTGTGAGTTATAATAATAATGATGAATAAGTTTGTGTTGATTAAAGATGAAATTGATAGTTTCATTGTGTGAGAATTATTAGTTTTAGTGGAAATTGATATTTATTTCGATAATAATTGATGTCTGGAGGTTATATTGACCAATCGGGTAATTAATCGGATAAATGAGAAATTAATTGCTATTAATTCACATGTTTATAACTATTTATTCACATATGTGTACTATTGATTCACATACATGTACTATTAGGGGAGTTGGTGCAAGATTGATAATACTTGCATGACTAAATTAAAAATGGAGGTATAGATGAAGGTATTATACTGTAATTAATTTTTCACATGATTATACTATTGAGCCACATGAATGAACTATTAATTCACATGATTTACTATTAGGGGAGGTGGTGCAAGTTTGATAATACTTGCAGGACTAAATTAAAAAAAAAAAAAAAAGAGAAATGTATTATACTGTAATATTTTTTGCCCCAAAACGTGCAATTATCAAAAATATATTTTACTATAAATAGAAGTTCATTCTTCTTTCATTCTCACCAATTCACTAAGTCTCACAAGAGCATTTATAGAGAGAGAAGTTATAGAGAGAAAGAAGAAGAGAAGTCTTCTACCTCACTATTCTAGTATCCAGTCTTCTTCTGAGGTAAATGATATTATTTTTGTTTAGTATTCATAAGAAATAATATTTTCTTCCATACTCTGTAGTATGTGAGTAATATTATTTCATCTCGTATTCTTGATTATACCCTCATTCTGTTAAAGTAATGCTTCTATACTCCGTGAAATTAGTAGAATATCCTTAATATTTGCGCTTCATCCAGTATCTTTTCATGGAAATATTATTATGATCTTTCTTGATAATTATTGATCTTTTTATGCCAGAATATTATTCATAAGTTACTATTTACTATTCACCCCATTACTATTCACTCAAATATTATTCACTCGGGTATTCGGGACACTTTTCATGTCGGAGTACTATTCACGAGTTACTATTCATGGGTTACTATTCATCTAATTACTATTCACACGAATATTATTCACTCGAGTATTTGTGGCACTTTTCATGTCGGGGTACTATTCACGAGGTTCTATTCCTGAAGTATTATTCATAGGGTACTATTCACGGGTACTATTCACTCAAAAAATATAATTATTTTATGTCTAAATTATTTTTGATACATGAATATTATTCTTGAATTTTACTCCACAAAGCAGTATCATGTTGACAATTTGGATATTTTTAAACTCTGGATAAATTTAAAGTCTTTAATATTTATCCTTGATATCGTTTGATTAATGTTTATATCATTGTCATCATCCTCATGCTTATATTGTGATGAAAGTCACCTTTGGCTTACGTGCATAGATGGACTTGGTATGATTATGGACAGGAATTATTCAGTATAATCAAGATCGTAATGTAACAATTGATGTGGTAAAAGTCCTCATTGGCTCGTAGTTCATTGATGAACAGTTGTTGGTATAATTATGACCAGGGATTATTCGGTATAATCATGACCATTGATGATTACATGAATATCCTTGGTCATGGTGCAGGGATGATTCGATGATGTGGTTTATTTATTAAGCTGACTCTCGAAAGCTCGGGTCGGGTTATCCGATCGGGTTGCCGGAGGTGGGGACACGAAGGCTGGTGGTATTAATTATCCCACAATAGAGAGATGAAGGTCCGGAGGTGGGGACACGATGCCAGCCGGTATTATCCCACAATGGCTAGAGAGGCAAAGATCTTTGGGCCGTGTGTGTGATCGGATTCTGACGGGGACGTCAGAAATTTAAGTGGGGGAGTTTGTAACACCCCAGTCCCACATCGAAAGATAGAGAAAAAATTTGTCTGTATATGAGGAATTAAGTAACTACCAATAGTACCTTCAAGTCATGACCTTTTGGGAGCCTGTGGTGGGCTAGATGACCCAAGAAGATACTATTGGGCCAGTGGTTTGAGGCCTTATTTGGATGAATTTGATTCGATTCAGACTTGGGATTTGACCCAAGATTTGTTCCGGACTCGGGATTTGACCCGGGTTGTTTCATATGGTATCAGAGCTTAGGTTCTTTCTTGTAGAAAACCTATTTAGGTTTGACCTGTGAGTTGTGATAAAATCTCTGGGTAGACGTCGTAGGAATTTTATTCGATTTTGTTCTTTATTTGGTTGGTCTTGATTTTGACCAAGTGTCATTCTCTCCTCGAGTTGTAGTTGATTTGAGAAATATGAGATACATTGTTAAGATTATTATTGTTATGCACTGGAGCAATAATATTAGTTAAAGATTGTGATTGTATATCATTAAGGAGAATAAATGTGATTGTGTTTGTGATTGGATATTTTGTACAGTTAAGAAAGGATTATATGATTATGATGTGAGTATTTGTATAAGCGAGTTTTTGATTTTGGGAAATTATTTGTTAGAGTTGTTTTTGGTGACAATTTATTATGATCTTAGAATTGAGGATTTGATTTTAATGATGATTTTGTTTATGTTAAGCTTGTGGATAATTTGAGGTATGTGTATTGATGGGATGCTATGATAAAGTGAAAAATATTAAGTATAGAGGATTTCTTATAAATTGAGTTGTTGATATTCGAGGTAATTAGATTAATCTTTTGGAGTTTATGATCAATTTTGTGGTTATTTCCTAGTAGGATATTGGAGTTATGTCCTATGAAGTTTATTTGTGATAGTATGAGGAGACATTGAAATTTATTTGATTATGATTTGCAATAAGGGATGATTGATTTATTATTTGATTAGATAGTAAGTGATGAAATTCAATTAATTTTGAGAGATCTTGAATAGTTATAGTTGCTTATGCAGATGGTAGAATATGTGACTTGGAGTTTGGTATGATGATGAAGAGATCTTAGTAGTAATATATATTTGGTGTAATATTATTTGAGAACTAATTTGATTTGAGGTTATGATATTTTGAAACTCTTAAGGACTTAGGAGAGTTTGTGATAAAGATATATTAGTAGTATATTCTTTGGTGTAATATTATTTGATGAGTAGTTAAAATTGAGGATGAGATATTTTGAAGCTCTTGAGGACTTGGGGAGAGTTGGTAATATAGTTTGCATAGTTGTTTTGTTTATCTGATGTCTTTAGAGTTTTGTATGAAATTATGTAAAATTAAATGAAAATAATTTGTTAGATCTTTGTCATGTGTGGAATATAAACGTTTTACAAATTAAAGATAATTTTAAATACCTTGGGTATTCAAATCGTATTTAAATGAAAAGAAAATTTTGTGTTTTCGAACTATGTTCCGAAGAGTACGTACGTTTGCAAGAATAAAACTCAAAGATATTAACAACGCCCCGCACCAACGGTGGATCATGTAACATAATTTGATGCAGCGCGAACAACCTTACCAAGGCTTGACACAGTAGCTGACGAATCTTTTACAAGTACATTGATAATTGTGTGGACTGATGACTTATCCGCATTGATCGTTACAAATGGCGGCGGCGCGGCGCTACGTCGTAACTAAATTATTATTTTTTGTAGCTTATTTGAATTACGAGGACGAAATTATTTTTAAGGGGTGAAAAATGTAATAACCCATATTTTTTTTAAATATTAATTAATTTTGTTGTATACAATTGTATTTAAATTGGAAAAGGTAAATGATTTTTGTTTCTCTCTTTTCTTCCTTGTTTTGTTTGGAAAATTAAATTCTTTTAGTAGATAATTAAATAACTAATTAAATTAAAATTGAGGAAGACTATTCCGTTTGTTAAGGTTCTGTGGAGGAACCATTCGGAGCGAGAAGCCACTTGGGAGATGGAAGAGTATATTCAAGTGGAATACTCGCATCTTTTTGATAATTAGGTACGTTCTATTCTTTTAATTCCGGGGACGGAATTCTTTTTAAGGGGTAGGTGATGTAATACCCGAAAAAAATATATATATTAATTTTTAAAAATTATTTTGTTTTAAAACATATTAATTGGACTTTGTCATTTATTGGGTCAAATTAGTCATTTAATTTATGTGGGCTAATATATTAATAAGAGATGGGTAAATTAATTTAGTACAATTTGAACCTTAAAGTTTATTTGGGTTTAATTTAATTAAATATGGGTAATAATAAATCCTATTAAAATTAGGAGAGTTAATAAGATATGTTAAATAAATATCTAAAACCTACTTGTATTTCATCACGTCTGATAAGAATTGTGGAGAGGAACGACGCAACGGGGCAGAACTATCAAGACCGAAGATCAAGAATTGAAACCTTTTTATCATACATGTAAGTCTATCTCTGATTTCTTATTGAAAATATTGAGGAGTATAACAATCAGTATTGAAATCCTATGTGATTTTTTTTTAGTTGGCCTTGTCTTAGAAGTTGGAACGGAGGGCATTAGACTTATATATATATATATATATATATATATATATATATATATATATATATATATATATATATATATATATATATTAAGGAGAGTTCAATGAATAAGCTAACCATCATGAATTGGGGAAAAAGGAAGAAGTCTGCACTCTTGAAGTTATCATTTTTTTAGCATATTGTAATAATATATATACATCCTATTAATTAAGGAACAGTTTGTATAATAATAATAATAATAATAATAACATGTGAATGGAAAAAAAAACGCAGCCTGAATGATCAAAGAGATAGAAACATTGTTGGAATTATTTTCTTTATGTATTATATCTATTATATACGCAAATATAGTAATTCGTTAAAAAAATGTTGATTAAAAGATTTTTTTTTAGTATTTAATTCGAGTTATTTTGTAAAATTAATATAATTGGAGAAATTAATTTCATATTAATATAAATTATAATTAGTAAGTAACTTATAATTGTATTATTATTACCTTTTATTTTGATCGGACGGAGGGAATTTAAAGAGTTATATTTGGAATATAAATTTTGGAGCATTAATAATTGATATAAGGCGATGATTAAAGGCATATTAAATAAATTATGAATTATTTTGGAATTATTAGTTTGGATTGTTTTTAATTTGAGGTGAATATGTTTAGGTTGCGAATAACGTTTCGTATTTGATATCGTTGGCATTTGAGGGTAAAATTTTGTGGAGTGTGTCATAAATGGTTTGAAAGTATCAGGTACGGATTCCGTACTCTTTCAGCGATACTTTTGTTACATTTGATTTATTCGTTTTGTTTCTCGTGTCAAATTCTGTTATTATTTCACATAATTGTTTCTTGTGAAATTTATATAATTGTTTCATTTTGGGAGTTGATACATATGACTCGTATTTGTACTCTTTGAATTAGGTTATCATGTTTAGTACTATTTATTTTTGATAATTGTAGAACGGTACATGTTGCTACCTTCTTTTGAGACCTTGTGACTATTAATTTGATTCGGTTCAATATGTACATATAGAACCCATTTGTTGCTATTATGTCGCATGTGTTGTGACATGGTATTTTTGTTAGAATATACCGTAACGTATACCTGAGCTATAACCACTTGTGGGGGTACCACAGACATGTCGTCTTGGCACGAGAGACATGACACTTTTCGTGGCGGTGTGATTAGTCCACGGCGTCTCCGTTTTGGGCTCCGGAGTAAGTGGGCCATTTGGTGTTTTGTTGTGGGAGGCGTATGGGTTAACCCTAGATCTCTGTTCTGCGGATTGGTGATGTTGTGCCAAACACACCTATCCGATTTGCATACATTTGGATTCGCGGTCCAATGTGTGATTGCCTGTGTGGCATTGTTTCGATGTGCCTGTGTGGCATTATTTTGGTTGCCTGTGTGGCATCATTTGACTTGCCTGTGTGGCATTATTTTGACTTGCCTGTGTGGCAATGTGTATTTCTGAGCTCATTCGGTATAAAATAACTTCAGCCATTTGTTTCAGCCTATTATTTTATTGGATTAGTTTTGTTGGTTTATGTTCAGTTCAAGTCATTGAGTTAGTTACTTCAGTTCGTTATTTCTTTATTCTTTTATTTGTTTCGTCAATTACGTTGATTCAGATATATTCATTACGTTGATTCAAATATATTCCATTCAGATCTTTGGATATTATATTTTGTTCGTATTTGCACTTGAGGCTTTGTTCAGTATGTCTCAGTTATTTTCGTATATCAGTTGTATATCTTTTGTATATCTGTATCCGTACTGGGCAATTGGCTCATGCTGTGTTTTTCTTCCGGCAGGTTTGCAGGGGTGATTCAGGGCTAGCTAGTGTGATGAGAGAGTTGTCCTTGACCATCTAGGTTGTTTCAAATTTTAAGTTTGATTATTTTGACTCTATTTGGAGAATTGTATTTAGTACGTTATTAATGGATCACCACTATTAATGTTTTGAGGTTGTTAGTGCTCTGTTTTCTTATTTTGAGGTTTGTTGTGCTTTGCACGTGACCTCCCTTTCCTTTTCGGGAAGGGGGTGTTACAAACTAGGACACACCTGATCCTTTCTTATCTTCTTTCTTGTATAAATAGGGAGACCTCACCCTTTGTTGAGGCATAACTTTTCTTTGATTTATCTCTATACTGTGACAACCCGAGAAATTAGACAATTTATGAAAATCATAATTGATTGATTTAAGGTTCAATATTAGGACCTAGACAGGAAATAAGTGTATGGAATTGGCAGTTATGTAATGAAATTCCAAGAATTTCAAAAGTTTTGGACAAGACTTGAATTATGTGATAGACTATAAGTGATAGTCTAGTAATGAGGTATAAGATTATGGTAGATTTAAAATTCTTTTAAAGAATTATCAAGGATAAGTATCGAAGCGAATACTAGTCGGTATATTTGATTACATATGTGAACCGTAATGATTTAAGATCAAGGATTGATCAGATAAGTTATAACTTTAGCAAACCCTAAAGTTATGTTAATCATATGTTTATTAAGTTAGAAAAATCTAACGAACTGTTAGAAACCCTAACGGTACGCTCAAAAACTTTAAATTTTAGTTTCGAGAATCCGAAATCCTAATTCGGATATTTAAAACCCTAATTTGAGAATCCTAAATGCAAAATATTAAACCCTAAGGGTTAAAAAGTTATGTGAGTAATGAATATGAACATTATGTGATGGTTTATCTTTGTTTATTATATAAACAAACAAAAGAAACTAGTGAAACCCTAAATATATATTAGGAATGAAGGATTTAATAACTTAAGGGTTAAGGAAAAAGAGAATTGTGGTATTTAGAATACTTACTAATTCTAGGAGATTTATTTTATATATCTCAAATGATTAATTTTATAACCTAATTATAGCAAGTCTAATTGGGTTAAGAAAATAAGTGTGCATGAGCAAGGATTGGTGTTATAATTGATGAAGTAAAAACTCTAAGTAAATGATTTGGGTTGGATAAGAATTTAAGGTATTGGACTATGTATATTTTATAGCCATAGTGTTGGCCAAAGGAATTAGTTAGAGGCCCAAGCAATACATTAATTGAGTGGCCCAAATATTTTTATTGTTAAGCCCAAAAGATTTAAGAGTGGCCCAAATTTGGAGCCCAATTGAAGGAAGGGCATAATAGACATTTGGTTATATTAATAGTGTTGGACTATGATTGATTTTCATGGCCCAAAGAATTAAATTTTTATGTTAAATGGGTTAATTTTGGAAAGCCCAAAACATTAAAGGAATGGCCCAACTTTTAGCCCAAGTGGGAGAGAACTTTTTGGACATTTGTTAAATCAAATAAGTATTAAATCAAAAAAGACCAAAAAGGGAGAAAGAAGAGGAGCATGCAAATTACTTTAGTTGGTCACCCACTCCTATCAAATCTTCTTATGTGTCATCCTATTATTTCACCAACATTTTTGTTCATACTTATAAGCAATATAAGGTTACAAGAAACATAAGAAGAGGATTAGTGGGAGCAAAGTAAGGATGTGGCCGGATGGAGTAGGAGAGAAAAAGAGTGTGGATTTGCTTGATTGATAAAAAAAAAGTCACAAAAGTTATTCTATCTCTCTCATTTTATTATTTCCAAGAGAGCTAGCAAATTAAAACCAAGAGAGAGAGAGAGGAGAGAGGAAGGGGTGATGTTCGGTCACTCCTCTGGAGGGAGAAGAGAGGATCCTTTGATGTCCAATAACTTAATCTCCTACTTTGGAAAGCAAAGAAAGAGGGCCATCAAAAGCAAAAGGATTATAACTAAAGGTATAAAAATTTCCTAAACTCAAAATTCTAGTTAGTTTAATGTGTTTTGTTATGGTTGTTTTAGACCAAGTCTTGAACTTATTATTTTGAATTATATGAGGGTAGATGTACATGATATATGATATTTTATGGATAGATCTTGCCATTTTTTAGGGTTGATGAGCTTGAACGAAGAAGAAGAACCAAAACAGTTTTTAAAAATAAATAATCTAGTGGACTGCTGCCCCTAATCAGAAAATTCCGGATTTGTTAGGTAGCTCTAAAAATTCTGGACTTGTAATATGTTGTTGTACACTCAATAAGATTTCCATAGACTCTGAAACGGACTAAATCCAACATCGGAGGAGAGAGTTATGGGATTTCTCCCAAACTACTCAAAGATAAGAAAAAATGTTAAAAGGACAGTTTTGTAACAGCCACTTCCGGGCTAATTTTAGGGAGCTTAACATGTCCAAATATGGATTGTGATAGATGAAAACTATAGTTTGGAAAGATACGAACCCAACAAAATTGACGGATCGTTAATCGGAGTTACAGATCTCGTTTTATATAAGTTTTAGCAAAGGACTCTAAAACTGTTTTATGGCAAAAAGTTGCTGTCCAAGAAATGGTAGGGCCTGTTTTGGAAACTTAAATTGTGAAATAAAATCCAACCTTTTGGAATATGAAAATATATGGTATTATGTAGCTCATGTCCAAAAATGAGCTAATTCTGAGTTAAAACGACCAAGTTATGACCATTACAATTTTTGTGATTTTCCGACGGAAATCGCTATAAACGGAGTTCTACAACTCCGATTGCCACGAAATTTAAAATGGAGCATCACGTTAACATAAATAAGGTTATGCCAAGAGATGGGAATGTTTGTAGTTAAGCACGAGGTAGCTAATTTCTTAAGCTACGCACTAGAAATGATTTTTGAAAAATATCAAAGGAAGTTGGAAAATTATAGAAAAATACTTTTTATGTATGAAATATGTGTATATATGTTTGACCAAAGGATAGGAGAATAATACACTGATTTGGTATTTTTGTGATACGGAAATAGAATACAATTTGCTGGATTGAGAAATAGTTTACTGAATTGAATATATGTTGAATCCAATTTGCTGGATTGCAGTTTAGATTGCTGGATTTGGAATCCAGGTTGCTGAAATAAAAATTTGGTTACTAGATTAAGAATCCAGATTGCTGAATTAGTATTTAACTTATTATGTGTTAACGAATAACTTATGAAATGAAAAAAAACGAATGTTAAATCATATAAATGTGATTATATGGCATGGTTAAGTGCTTAAGTAGAGTTTAACTGAACTTAAACTCGAGTATTGTCCGACTAGACCGTCGGGATGATAGAATTGTGTCAGTTTCAACTCACACTTAATAGTCTAATTTGATGCTAAGTCTTATGTATAGACTGATAGGATTATGTGCTATGTGTTTAGGTTATTCTGTGGATATAAATATAACAGTATTATACTGTGATGATATTATTCTAATTATTGGAGATCTATATTATTAATATTAGGTCTTCGGGTAAAGCGTTATAAATTGCGTTGCGGTAATCAACGGTTCAGGCAAGTTTTTTTTACTTAACTGTAATAAGAGTAGTTTCTTCAAACTTATGGTTAATCATTGCTGATTACCATGAAATTTGTACTCTGTACATCTTGCATGTATAAGTCAGGTATGAAAGGCTGATCACCTTCATTACCAGTTGGTTCAGAAATGTTTGTTCATGTTTAAAATTTGTTCAGTCAAAAATTTGTTCGTGCTAGTTCTCAATTATATTGATAAATTATAGCAAGCTCATTATTCATACTCTTCAATCATGATATATCGTTATATTATTGTATTTAAACTTGCTGGGCAACTTTCATGCTCACCCTTGCTATATCATGATAAAACATTGCAGATAAGGCGAATGCGTTCGGATACAGGAAATGGTTAAAGCCAAGTTCAGCTTGGAATATAAAGTGCGGCTAGTTTGTAATAGCGTATTTTGATAAATGTGTTGTATGATAGAAAGTTTATGAAATGTGTATTAAGTTAAGGTTACTCGATTTTGTGGAAATGTGTGTAAAGTTTAATGTATAAACAATTTATGTTTATATCTTCCGCAATTAGTTATAGAAATAGTATACCAGATCCGCGGTGATTTGGGGCCCGAATTCGGGGATGCTACAGTTGGTATCAGAGCTGTTGGTTATGAAGCTTAGGTAGGAATGCCTGAGACCAATAACCGCAGTGATTAGGATAAGACTAACTCAAATAGAGTTAGTTGGTCGGTAAGATTCAAAGACAAATCTCGGCGAGTGTAAAGCACAGAGTTCCCTAACTCTGATAATAAAGTTGAACATTAATGGTGAATAGAATGAGTCTAAAAGACTGAGAGTGCAGGGATAGGAGATCGTAAAACAAAACGATCAATGCATAGAAATGAAGCGTAATATATACGATAAGATCACCCCGTGATCTGATAAGGTTATGATGTGGGAAAAGAATCAATCTAATGATTGAAAAGTTTACAGCAAGATGCTGTGTATCAGTTGTACTATGAAATTGTACTATGAAAACTCATGAAAGAGTTATGGATTATGAATACGGATTAAATGAAATTCATATGGAGTAACTGTGGAGCTAGAATTATGTGGGATTTCAATTGAGGACTCGTGTCAGCCGCTGAGTTGTATGATTCCTTGTATGGGCGGGGAATTTGTACTTGGTTTTAGAATCACTTAGCTTCCTGGTCGATGTAGTGGTTAGGTTGACCAATTCTTTGTATGGGCAGGGAATTGTTCACTTAGCTTCTTATATTGATTAGTGGCCGAGTTTGGTTTGACAACCACTTAGTTTCTGGCACTGATAATCATTGAAATGTTGTGTCGCGCTATTTGTTATATGCGTGTTAAGAGGGTGATTCCTTTCTCATGTGTATAACAGATAGATAGGTCGTAGGTAGAGGATATAAGATTAAGTACGAGTTCTTAAAACTCATACTTATGTGACATTCTTAATTCATAGTTATATGAAATGTTTATGGACCCCTCAGCGAATGGACGTCAAAGGTCTGTCTAGGAAAGTTCTTAAACTCATATAATTGTGGCCAGATTATGAACTCATAACTGTGGCTTTACGAACTGGGTATAGTTGTGTGTGAATGGAGTATTGAGGATAATAGGAACAGATAGAATGTTTAAGCAAATGATCATTAGTGGAGACTTAGGTTTTCCTAAACCCCTATCTATGCTAGATTTCAAAATTTTGACATCAAGCTAAATACGCACTATGTGCCTTTTAAAAAAAATTGTTTTTATTTATCACTTATGTACCATGTGACCTAGTGCAGAGATGATAAAAATGATGGAGTCATCAATGCAGTATTACTTAGTGTGAATTTGATTTAAAGTCACTATTCCACTATGGTATGATGTAGCATGATAAAATCACCAAATGACGAAATCCTCAACGGACTGTAAATACAGTACAGCATCATGACGTCATTCTCAAAAATGTTTTCAAAAACTCCAAGTGTTTATTGAAAGAAATTTTCTGAACCAAATTATTTTGGTGCTGAATCCTATGATAAGACTGAGGTGAACTATGTTGTTTGGATAAATAAATCCAATCTAGTAGCGTAAATATTCGCTAAAAATAATTATTACGTTATGCATGACGTAAGTGTACGATAGGCTAATCACCTAAAGTACTAGTAATGGTAGTTTACCTTCTTTGTGATTGTAAACAGACCAAGTAATGTTTTGTTTTGCGGTATGAATACCGTCAAATCTATGTGTTCATGGTCTATATGACCCCTCAGCATAATTTTAAACCTTTTACCGTTGTGAGTGATGTATTGGGTAGCATGTGAAATATGTGTGAATGGTGTAAGGTGCACGGTGTAAGGTGAATTTCGGGGAAGAAATTCTTATAAGGAGGGGTGAATGTGACAACCCGAGAAATTAGACAATTTATGAAAATCATAATTGATTGATTTAAGGTTCAATATTAGGACCTAGACAGAAAATAAGTGTATGGAATTGGCAGTTATGTAATGAAATTCCAAGAATTTCAAAAGTTTTGGACAAGACTTGAATTATGTGATAGACTATAAGTGATAGTCTAGTAATGAGGTATAAGATTATGGTAGATTTAAAATTCTTTTAAAGAATTATCAAGGATAAGTATCGAAGCGAATACTAGTCGGTATATTTGATTACATATGTGAACCGTAATGATTTAAGATCAAGGATTGATCAGATAAGTTATAACTTTAGCAAACCCTAAAGTTATGTTAATCATATGTTTATTAAGTTAGAAAAATCTAACGAACTGTTAGAAACCCTAACGGTACGCTCAAAAACTTTAAATTTTAGTTTCGAGAATCCGAAACCCTAATTCGGATATTTAAAACCCTAATTTGAGAATCCTAAATGCAAAATATTAAACCCTAAGGGTTAAAAAGTTATGTGAGTAATGAATATGAACATTATGTGATAGTTTATCTTTGTTTATTATATAAACAAACAAAAGAAACTAGTGAAACCCTAAATATATATTAGGAATGAAGGATTTAATAACTTAAGGGTTAAGAAAAAAGAGAATTGTGGTATTTAGAATACTTACTAATTCTAGGAGATTTATTTTATATATCTCAAATGATTAATTTTATAACCTAATTATAACAAGTCTAATTGGGTTAAGAAAATAAGTGTGCATGAGCAAGGATTGATGTTATAATTGATGAAGTAAAAACCCTAAGTAAATGATTTGGGTTGGATAAGAATTTAAGGTATTGGACTATGTATATTTTATAGCCATAGTGTTGGCCAAAGGAATTAGTTAGAGGCCCAAGCAATACATTAATTGAGTGGCCCAAATATTTTTATTGTTAAGCCCAAAAGATTTAAGAGTGGCCCAAATTTGGAGCCCAATTGAAGGAAGGGCATAATGGACATTTGGTTATATTAATAGTGTTGGACTATGATTGATTTTCATGGCCCAAAGAATTAAATTTTTATGTTAAATGGGTTAATTTTGGAAAGCCCAAAACATTAAAGGAATGGCCCAACTTTTAGCCCAAGTGGGAGAGAACTTTTTGGACATTTGTTAAATCAAATAAGCATTAAATCAAAAAAAACCAAAAAGGGAGAAAGAAGAGGAGCATGCAAATTACTTTAGTTGGTCACCCACTCCTACCAAATCTTCTTATGTGTTATCCTATTATTTCACCAACATTTTTGTTCATACTTACAAGCAATCTAAGGTTACAAGAAACATAAGAAGAGGATTAGTGGGAGCAAAGTAAGGCATGTGGCCGGATGGAGTAGGAGAGAAAAAGAGTGTGGATTTGCTTGATTGATAAAAAAAGTCACAAAAGTTATTCTATCTCTCTCATTTTATTATTTCCAAGAGAGCTAGCAAATTAAAACCAAGAGAGAGAGAGGAGAGAGGAAGGGGTGATGTTCGGTCACTCCCCTGGAGGGAGAAGAGAGGATCCTTTGATGTCCAATAACTTAATCTCCTACCTTGGAAAACAAAGAAAGAAGGCCATCAAAAGCAAAAGGATTATAACTAAAGGTATAAAAATTTCCTAAACTCAAAATTCTAGTTAGTTTAATGTGTTTTGTTATGGTTGTTTTAGACCAAGTCTTGAAATTATGATTTTTAATTATATGAGGGTAGATCTACATGATATATGATATTTTATGGATAGATCTTGCCATTTTTAGGGTTGATGAGCTTGAACGAAGAAGAAGAACCAAAACAGTTTTTTTTAAAAAATAATCTAGTGGACTGCTGCCCCTAATCAGAAAATTCCGGATTTGTTAGGTCGTTCTAAAAATTCTGGACTTGTAATATGTTGTTGTACACTCAATAAGCTTTCCATTGACTCTGAAACGGACTAAATCCGACATCGGATGAGAGAGTTATGGGATTTCTCCCAAACTACTCAAAGATAAGAAAAACTGTTAGAAGGACAGTTTTGTAACAGCCACTTCCGAGCTAATTTTCAGGAGCTTAACATGTCCAAATATGGATTGTGATAGATGAAAACTGTAGTTCGGAAAGATACGAACTCAACAAAATTGACGGATCGTTAATCGGAGTTACAGATCTCGTTTTATATAAGTTTTAGCAAAGGACTCTAAAACTGTTTTATGGCAAAAAGTTGCTGTCCAAAAAATGGTAGGGGCTGTTTTGGCAACTTAAATTATGAAATAAAATCCAACCTTTTGGAAAATGAAAATATATGGTATTATGTAGCTCGTGTCCAAAAATGAGCTAATTCCGAGTTAAAACGACCAAGTTATGATCATTACAATTTTTGTGATTTTCTGACGGAAATCGCTATAAACGGAGTTCTACAACTCCGATTGCCACGAAATTTAAAATGGAGCATCACGTTAACATATATAAGGTTATGCAAAAAATGGGAATGTTTGGAGTTAACCTACGCACTAGAAATGATTTTTGAAAAATATAAAAGGAAGTTGGAAAATTATAGAAAAATACTTTTTATGTATGAAATATGTGTATATATGTTTGACCAAAGGATAGGAGAATAATACACTGATTTGGTATTTTCGTGATACGAATATAGAATACAATTTGCTGGATTGAGAAATAGTTTACTGAATTGAATATATGTTGAATCCAATTTGCTGGATTGTAGTTTAGATTACTGGATTTGGAATCCAGGTTGCTGAAATAAAAATTTGGTTGCTAGATTAAGAATCCAGGTTGCTGGATTAGTATTTAATTTATTAGGTGTTAACGAATAACTTATGAAATGAAAAAAAACGAATGTTAAATCATATAAATGTGATTATATGGCATGGTTAAGTGCTTAAGTAGAGTTTAACTGAACTTAAACTCGAGTATTGTTCGACTAGACCGTCGGGATGATAGAATTGTGTCAGTTTCAACTCACACTTAATAGTCTAATTTAATGTTAAGTCTTATGTATAGACTGATAGGATTATGTGCTATGTGTTTAGGTTATTCCGTGGATATAAATGTAACAGTATTATACTGTGATGATATTATTCTAATTATTGGAGATCTATATTATTAATATTAGGTCTTCGGGTAAAGCGTTATAAATTGCGTTGCGGTAATCAACGGTTCAGGCAAATTTCTTTTACTTAACTCTAATAAGAGTAGTTTCTTCAAGCTTATGGTTAATCATTGTTGATTGCCATGAAATTTGTACTCTGTACATCTTGCATGTATAAGTCAGGTATGAAAGGCTGATCACCTTCATTACCAGTTGGTTCAGAAATGTTTGTTCATGTTTAAAACTTGTTCAGTCAAAAATTTGTTCGTGCTAGTTCTCAATTATATTGATAAATTATAGCAAGCTCATTATTCACACTCTTCAATCATGATATATCGTTATATTATTGTATTTAAACTTGCTGGACAACTTTCATGCTCACCCTTGCTATATCATGATAAAACATTGCAGATAAGGCGAATGCGTTCGGATACAGGAAATGGTTAAAGCCAAGTTCAGCTTGGAATATAAAGTGCGGCTAGTTTGTAATAGCGTATTTTGATAAATGTGTTGTATGATAGAAAGTTTATGAAATGTGTATTAAGTTAAGGTTACTCGATTTTGGGGAAATGTGTGTAAAGTTTAATGTATAAACAATTTATGTTTATATCTTCCGCAATTAGTTATAGAAATAGTATACCGGATCCGCGGTGATTTGGGGCCCGGATTCGGGGATGCTACATATACTCTCTCTCTCTCCTGTAAAATATTTGATATATAAAGTTTGAAGTTTGAAGATTTGCGAAGCTCTTTTGTAAGTTTTAATTATTGTTTCTGTTAATTATTATGTTTCCTTGCTTGAGCTTTTAGATTATCACATCGAAAACAGTAATCGTTATAAAACAGCATATCAAACTGCAACAGACAATCATAATCGTTCTTATTTTTTTGAACAGTTTTATAAATCAGAACGATTAATTGTTTTAACTAAAAACGATATACAGGAAAAAACCTGCAGGCTTATAGTTTTGGGTAGACCCCCAAATTAATAATAATCTTATGAGATCATATATGTGATAATTTATTTGTTAATATATATTTAATATGTCTTCAAAATATTCATGCCATTTTATTAATTAAGTCAGAATGGGGTTAATGTTTGATTAAGTGGAACGTCACCTAAGTCACATTTAGGACTTTGCCTTTAGCCGTGTTGTGGTGTGGTGACTTTCTTCCTCTGTAAATCATTGACAGATGTGCTTGATCAACCATATCTCCGATCCTGCCTTAGTTGGTATCAAAGCCATATTTAGTTTATTGACATATTAATGAATATATTACTTATAAATTACACATATATGATCTCATAAGATTACTGTTGATTTGGGGGTCTACCCAAAAATTTTAGCATAATACTATAAATATATGTTATTTGATAATATTATATGTGTCTAAAAATGAAGTTTTATTTTCTTCCAAGTATAATATATGTGATTATATTATCTTTAGGAGTAAAATAAAGTAATATATATTGTATTGATTATATATATGGGAGGGTTTGAGTTTATAACTTAATAAATGATCAAAAATATAGTATGTGCTTGTTAATTTATTCTTGCATCGTTGCATAAGAATAGTTTGCATATATGTATATATTTTGGTTAATTATACTATGAAATTTTGTACCAAGTTATGTGCTCTGAAATTTTTGAATATTAAATTTGCACATGTATAGTATTTGGTATTTTTTTTCTAAATATAAATAGGCTGCACATTCATCCAAATAATTTACTTCAGTTCAATCGAAAATCCTCTCAAGTTCTAGAGAAAATACTGTCTTTGTATTTTTATTCTTGCTATTATTTTCTCATCTCTCATTTATAGTTTTGCACTAGTTTTTGTTTTTAAACAATAAATTCGAGTACAAAATAATTGTCTGTTTTATCTTGGGAGGCTAATACGCAGTAACTATGTGTAGTAAAATAGGGGGCAAATATAAATTTGAGAAAATAGCGGACTACCATTTGATTCAAGCGGTAGTTTTACATTAAGATTACAATGTAACACCCCGATTTTTATGAAATTATTAACAGTGTATATTCAAACATTTCATTTTATTTTTAATATTTTTAATGAATAAAAGAGGAGAAAAGAGATTTTGGAGGAGTGTGGAGTCACATGGGCGGCTAAAAAACTGATAAGGGATGAGAGAGAAAGTTGATGAAAAAAAATGAACACTGGGAGGGAGAGTTGGTGGGAGACAAGAAGAAATATAGGGTTAGGGTGAGGGTGGGGGTGGGGGTTGGGGTGGGGGTTGGGGTGGGGGTGGGGGTGAGGTGGAAATAAAGGAAGAGAAAAATGAGAAAAAGAAAAGGTGGGGAAAAGGAAAATGGGAAAGAAGAAAAATGGGGCAAAAGAAAAAGAAAGGAAAAAGGTGGAGAAAGAAAAAGAGGTGGAAAGAAAAGAAAAGTGGCGTGGGAAGTTTGTCGTTTTGGTTTAGTGGGGGACAAGGTTTTAGTATACGATAAGGATATTGGGCTCACCCAGCTCACCTATTATAAAATGTCATTTTTTCCCTCAGCTTCTCATAACGCGAACTGAGAGTTCTCTCTCGCTCTCCCGATCTCTATTTCTCTCGCTTCTCACGATCTAAGACGCTCGCTGGCTTTTCAACCCCTGCTCGCTCACTCGCCCCAACTCCCAAAACCACGGATTTGCCCTAATTTTCGGCCCAAATCCGTCGCGGCGGCTTGCCCTAATTTTTACCTCTCAAATGCATCATATGCAAGTTTGTCTTCTATCTCTCTTTCAATTATCGATCCTAACTATATTACATAAATTGATTTATTCATGTTATATGCTATATGTATGTTATTTTCTTAATTTTGAGTTTAAGCCTAAAACCTGTGTTCCAAGAACTGAAATATCTTTGGGATTGTTAACAACTATTAATTTGAATAGGAAGTTCTACCGTTGGTTTTGGTAAAATCAAAAGCCTAAGCTTGCAATAGCAAACAATATTTATGGACATTAACAAACAATACTTGATACAAATGTTAGTTGTTTGATATAGAATATAGAGCTAGTTCTGATTGAAAAAATTCTTCAAGCTGGAAGGCTTTTTTGTTCTGGAAAATATTTTTACTTTTCCTTACATATTATATATATGTTTGTATTGCCACATTGCTCAGTTTTCCATCTTTTTAGGATCCGTATGGCCGTAATCTTCACCTGTTTAAGGGGTTTTGTGCATGTTATATGGAGTAATAAGGAAGGTTATTTTTTGGTTAATATCATGTATAAACATGTATGAACCCCGCTTTTAAAACTGTTGCATATAAGGTGTTTGAAAAATTGCCTCTTAGAGGTTGTCAAGCATAAATAGGTGAATTTGATTAAGTTTGGGATCAAAGAAGCCTTTACGCATGTTATGTGAAGAAATTTTAAGTTGTTTGGGTTAAACGAAATTGGGTTTAGAACCTGTTTTGGGACTGATGATCATATGCCTTTACGCATGTTATGTGAAGTAATTTAAGTTGTTTTGGTTAAACCAAATTGGGTTTAAAACCTGTTTTGGGTGTGTTTTAGATGATCATCTTTGGTGTGTTTTTTATAGGTTTTTAACTAGTAAATCGTAGGTTTGAAGCATTTTTTTGACATTATATGGGTCAGTAATTGGAGTGTCATATTTTGGTGACACTTTTGTCTCATTTTTATGCGCCAAGTTTTAACATGTTAGTCTCTTGCAAAAGAGGAAGTACCATTCCTTCCATAATAGTTTCTGTTTCGAACTTGAAATTTTCTTCCCTGTTTAATTATAAATTTATTGTTATATTGAATAATGCTTGAATCAAGAATAATAGAAATGCGAGTGAAGTTAATCAAGGTGTTGTTATATTGAATAATGAACTTCAGAAGGTGTTGTTTCTTAAATCAAGAATAATAGAAATGCGAGTGAAGTTATTTTTTTTTTAAAAATGTGAGAGTAAAACTTAAAATGTCATAGTTTATTGTGTTTTTCTATTTTGTATTTGCAGCCATGAACGCAGTATGTGATTGTGAAAGGCGAGCTCAACTTAAAACGTCCTGGACCGATTCAAACCCAGGAAGAAGGAGAACGTGCGTGCAAAAGGCAACAACCGTTTGTTATTGGTTAGTGATTTTATTCATGTTATTGTAGATAGGGGTGTTCAACTGGTAAAAATCGGTTCAAACCGGACCGGTACCGTACCGAACCGGTACCGAAATCGGCCAAATATTGATACCGATACCGGAATCGGTTAGATCGGTATACCGAACTGGCGGCATCGGTTCGGTACCGGTTTTTACCAAAAATTAATATAATTATTATTTTATTATTATTTTTTTTTTATTAACATTATTATTATATTTAGTATTATAATCATTATTTTATTATTATTATTATTAATAAAATATTAATAATAATAAAAAATTAGAAAACCGGTATATACCGGTCCGGTTCAGTTTTTACCGAACCATAAAAACGCCAAACCGAAATCGGTACCGAAAAACTGGTATAAACCGGTTTTTTTGTACCGAACCGGACTAGTTCTTTTTTATACCGAACCGACCGGTTCGGAAAACCAAAAAAACCGATCCAATTGAACAGCCCTACTGGTAAAGCAAAAATAGCTAACAGCAGTACTAACTTCTAGATTCCTAAAAGACCTAATCAACTGCATAAATTTAGATAACAAAATAACTACTATATATTACACTACTTATTCAAACAAAACAGACTAACAGCCAAGTAGCAGGACTGAAACATAAAAATATGTTGCGCTCATTTGTGACACTCCCTCTTAGTGTGTGCTTATTATTAATCAGTCCAAGTGCATTTTTGAACTTCTCAAACTTAGCTTTAGCAAGAGCCTTTGTAAAGATATCTGCTACTTGATCTTCACTTCGGACTCCCATCAAAATGATTTCTCCTTGAAGAACCTTTTTTCTCACAAAATGATGTTGAACTTCTATGTCTTGTGCGAGCATGAAATACTGGATTTTCAGCAAGTTTAATTGCACTTTGATTGTCACATTGAATTGGATTGTCACTTTGTATAAATATCACCAACTAGTGACTTAAACCAAACACACTCTTACGTTGCTTTAGAAGCTGTCGCATACTCGGCCTCTGAGCTAGAAACAACAACACAAGGTTGCTTTTTACTGCACCACGAGACTGCTACAGACCAAGTGCTAAAGCAGTATCCCGTAGTCAAACCTCGATCATTTGATTCCCAGCCCAATTTGCATCAGTAAACCCATGTAGCAAAAAAATTTCTCCTTTCTTGTACATGTGACCATGCTCAAAAGTTCCTTTCACATAGGGTAGAACCCGTTTTGTAGCTTCCAAATGAGGACTATACGGATTCTGCATAAACTAAGAAATTACACCAACAGAATATGCAAATCTGGCCTTGTGATAGTTAAATAAATTAAACTACCAACGAGTTGTCGAAACCTGATTGCATCTTTCAGAATTTTCCCTTCATCCTTCTTTAATTTAAAATTAGGCTCTATTGGAGTTGACTTTGTTTTTGACTCCCCCATGCCAAAAAGTTACATCAATCTTTTAGCATAGCTCTTTTGTGACACAAAATAGCCATCTTCTAGCCTATGAACTTCCAAGCCAAGAAAGCATCCAATTTCACCAAGATCTTTCATATTAAATCGAACTGATAAGTCATTCTGTAAAGGTGATATTTCAATATCATTGTCTCCAGTTATGATCATATCATCTACATACAACAGTACCAACACTTGCCTTCCTGATTTAAGCTTTACAAGTATACTAGAATCTGAATTTGATACCGTAAAACCACAAAATGTAAGATACTGAGAAATCTTACCATACCAAGCGCGTAGAGCCTGTTTCAAACCATATAACGCCTTCTTTAGTCGACAAACATAATGAGGGAACTGCTTAGAAATAAAACCTTGCGGCTGCTCCATGTACACATCACAATCTAGTTAACCATAAAGGAATTCATTCTTTACATCGAGTTGCCATAATTTCTAGCTTTTGTACGCTGCCAAGGAGATGAGTGTTCTCAACGTCACCATCTTTACAACTGGACTAAATGTTTCCTCGTAGTCTAGCCCATAGCATTGTGAAAATCCACGAGCAACTAAATGAGCCTTGTGCCTGTCAATGCTTCCATCTGAACAATTTTTCAACCTGTAAACCCATTTACAAGTTACTACTTCACTGTCTTTAGGCTTAGGCACAAGTTCCCAGGTTTCATTCTTCATCAATGCTTCAACTTTTTCTTGCGTAGCGGATTCCCATTTAGTATTGTCTTTTGCTTCATCATAGCATGATGGTTCGTTGTTGTTCATTTCACCTAGAAAGAAACATGAACTAACGAAAATCTGGTTTGCAGAGATGTCATAGTCCTTCAAATAATCAGGCTACCTTCATGCTCTAGTTGATTTTTTTAAATCAGCTTGTAATTTCCCATCGTCTCTTGCTGTTGATTGGAGTGTTTCTTCTGTGGTTTCAACATTCCCCTTTGATCCAATCATCAAGTGACTCGAGCTGAGATAAATCTTCCTCTGATTTGTCAAGTGACTCGAGCTGGAGATATATCTTTGTCTGATTTGTCAAATTGCTCATCATTTACAATAGTTGGTGTGGCTACCCTTGATGAATTGTAGTACAAAGATACCTCATCGAACACCACATTTCATGATGTGATATATCTCTTAGTGTTTGGATCCATACATCTCCATCCTTTCATGTTTGAGTCATAGCCTGCAAATAGATATTTTTTTGCCTTGCAATCTAATTTAGTTCTATTGCTTTTTGGAACATGAACATAACAAATAGAACCAAAAACACGAAAAATAACTAACATCTGGTTTTACATTGTATAACAACGCAAAAGGATATTTAGTACCTAACCATGGAGGTAAACGATTGGTGACATGGCAAGCACATTGCATAACTTCCGCCCACAGTTCCTGCGAAAGATTTTTGTCATGTAACCAAGATAAGATTACACTCAAAAGATGTGCGATTTTCCTTTCGATGACGCCATTTTGTTGTGCAGTGTTTGGACAAAACATTTGTCGCTTTATCCCTTTAACATCACAATGCTGGAAAAATTCTTTGGACATGAATTCCCCTCCGTTATCGGTTCTTAAGCATCTAATCTTTGAGCCAAACTCCCTCAGGAACTTTGTGAAGGCCTCACTTTTCTCATTCAAGAAATACACTCAATAGGACCTTGAGAAATCTTCAAGAATCACCATCATGTAATGAAATCCACTATAACTTGGAGTCTTAGTTGGTCCCATCAAATCCGTGTGAACTAATTCAAATGGATTCTTCCTTCGATTTTTGAATTGTTAAAAGAAAGGACATGTGATTTGCCATATTGACAGCCTTGGCAAACCACACCTTTGTTGAAACCTTTCATAACTGGAACACCAGTAAGAAGCTTCTTTGAACAAATTTGTTGTAGCATTTGATAGCCCAATCGTGCATGCCAGATTGATGTACTGTCACTTCGACTTGTTTTCTGCACATATGCTTCTACCGCAGACATGATATAAGGAATCTTTCTTCTCTCCAACAAGAACAACATCAACAGCTATATTCTTCATATTTTCTAGAACCTTCACATCATTTGGACTGAACAGAACATATTTTCCAGAATTTGTTATTTGAGGAATAGAAACTAGATTTTTCTTCAAGCCTGGCACATGATAAACATTGTCAACAGCAAAATTACCTTCCTTTACAATCACTTCCTTTACAATCCCTTCCTTTATGACTGGATGCATAGAATTATTAACCGTGATAATTGTTCGATCTCCATTATGTTGATGCAACTCCGAGAATAGTGAATCATTTCCACATACATGATGTGAGCTACTAGAGTCCATGATCCACTCCTCATAATTGATGGAAGCCATATACGCTCCAATATTGTTCTCGAACACTGTTGTTGAGAAACATTGTTCCCACTTTGGTTCATCAAAGGTTTGTGACACCATGATTGCTTTATCGTTACCAAGCTTTACACGACAAAACTTCTTGATGTGGCCTAAATTTCCACATTGATGGCATTTGACGTTTTTTCATTTTTCAGTATTCTCCCTTTTCGAAGTTAAACTCCCTCCAAGATGTTTATTGTTAGTTGGAGTCCCCTTTGAACCATGCTTCTCCTTGGGCTTTTCTTTTCAAAAGAGAGCATTATACACCGGTTTTAGAGACATTTGCTTTGCCAAGGCTTCTTAATTGGCAACCAATTTGTCTAATTCTTCAATTGATGATTGAATAGGCCACCCTTGAATGGAGGTAATGTAAGGTGTGTATTCTTTCTTAAATCCGCGAATTAGAATCCTCCTTAATCTTGCCTCACTAATCTTCTCATTTACATCTGATTCTTAAATTTTAGAACATAGATTTTTAATCTTTAAAAAATATTCTGAAATTGACATACCTTCTTGTGTTTGCATTGCAAGGTCATTCTCAAACAACTGCAATCGAGCTGTGCTCTTCTTGTTTAAAAGTGTTGCCAAAGTGTCCCACACATTCTTTGGCGAATCCTCATTTCAAACATGATCAATTTAATACTTAGTGATAGATGTTCGAAGTGCAAATAGAGCTTTACCGCACTTCCATTTTTGACGCTGTTCAACATTCTCCGGAGTTCTTTCGGTTCTGAATCGGCACTGAAAACAAGATCCCACAAGTCTTGACCTTGAAGGTAAGCTTCCATGCACAATCGCTAATACTTGTAGTTTATGCCTACAAGCTTCTCAATACCATATTGAGTGGAACTACTGCCATTGTTGTTGAACTCCATCTTAGTTGTCATGAGACTAAGAGGCAAAACAACACCTTGTCTATAAAAAAACCTCACCCTCTAACTTTGGGTTCTGATACCATGTAAACTGAAAAGAGATTTTGTTGAGAAGGAATACACCATTCAAACACTTGAGAACTAAGAAGGGAAAATAAATAATAAAGGTGGAAACTTGGTTTCTTATTCTTGTCAACTGTTGATTACCACTTACAAATTTATAGAAAATGGAAGTCACATAAGCTACTGATCTAACTCCTACCAGTGGATAACTCCTACCACTATCCACTGTTATAGCAAAAATAGCTAACAGTAGTACTAACTTCAGTAGAAATAGACTCCTAAAAGACCTATTCAATTGCATAAATTTAGATAACAAAATAACTACTATTACACCTCAGCAACCAAAGGCTTGACTAATTCAAACAAAACAGACTAACAACTAAATAGCAGGTCTAAAACATAAAAATAAGATGCGCTAATTTGTAATAGTGTGTATGTTTGTTTGTTGAAATATGTGTATTAATTCCAGTAGGGTGCTAGGTTTAGCTTTATGTTTGTTGTTTTTTGCTTAGATACATGGATTATTTTGAGCGCCTATTTTTTAACCATCTTTTGTTACTCACTTTTTAATGGGAGATTTTGTAGTTACTCATATTTTAAATAGTTATGGAGTTTTGCTTCTTTTTTTTCCCTTCTTAATCTACTCTTTCTTTATGTTAAGTGCTGAATTAATGATGTGAAGGCTAGTTGCGAGGCTATTCTAGGACTTCAGGTGTTGCATTTTGTGTATATGTTGGTTTTCTGAGATCATTATTTAAAGAGTTTCATTGGTAAAAGAATTCTAAGAGAGTGGTAGGTTTAGGTTTATGTTTGTTGTTTTTGCTTAGTTTTCTGATCTCACTGATTATCTTTAGCACCTATTTTTTAACCATCATCTATTACTTTATAATGGTAGTGTTTTTTTAATGTTGTTTTTTGTGTGTGCATTGTTTAACCTTTGTTTTCTGTTTTTTGAAGTCACCATCGTTGTTTTATTCTGATATATTCTTACAACTTTTTTTAATTTAAAAATTTGGTAGATATTGGAGATATGACAATTCATTTATGTTAGTGTTATTAAGTTTTATTATGTCCGTATGTGTCTGTTTGCACTTTATTATTTGATGTCCGTATAAAACATAACGGTTTTGAGCAAAAAATTTATTATTTAATATCATTTGATTTTCAGGATTTTCTGCGTGCTCATCCTAATAATGGAAAGCTTCTTGATAATTGATAATTATTGGGCAGACATCTCAAACTGGAAACACGAGTTTACTTGGGAGGGGAGTGACCGTACTTGGTTTAAGGTTGAGCATGCTTTTCAATTTGTGATACATGAATACTTGAAACATGCCAGAATTTTGGGTATGACGAGCAGATACTATATTAAGTTGACCCTTGGGCTGTTTCTAAAGGTTCCTGCAGGAGATTACATCCAACAGAGCAGCCTTTATGTTCGCGCACTACCTCTTGATGGTTTTGCTGATTTTCGTATGGTGACTAAATGTAGGGCACATCAGATACGTACTGCCATCATTAATAATCGTCAGGCTGAAACTGCTTATCAACACCTGCAAGTGAAAATGCCGTTCATACATTTTGACTATGTTCGCACTGATGAAGATTATTATGGGAACAATTAGCTATTAAGTGAAATAAGATTTGTGTTTGATACGAGTGAGAGGATGCAAAATCATGGAAGACCTTTTTTCTGCAGTGGGTATAATGTGGGGCATAATGTTATAAATGGAAATCATGAAGGAGTGGTTTTCAACGGTAAAAACCATTCTTTCATGATAAAAACCATTCCTTCATGATTTTCATTTACAACATTGTGCCCCACATTATACCCACCGCAGAAAAAAGGTCTTCCATGATTTTGCATCCTCTCACTCATATCAAACACAAATCTTAATTCACTTAACAGACAATTGTTCCCATAATAATCTTCATCACTGCGAACATAGTCAAAATGTATGAACGGCGTTTTCACTTGCAGGTGTTGATAAGCAGTCCCAGTCTGACGATTATTAATGATGGCAGTACGTATCTGATGTGCCAACAATTAGTCACCATACGAAAATCAGCAAAACCATCAGGAGGTAGTGCGCGAACATAAAGGCTACTCTGTTGGATTTAATCTCCTGCAGAAACCTTTAGAAACAGCCTAAGGGTCAACTCAATATAATATCTGCTCGTCATACCCAAAATCCTGGTATGTTTCAAGTACTCATGTATCAAAAATTGAAAAGCGTGCTCAACCTTAAACCAAGTACCGTCATTCCCATCCTAAGTAAACTTGTGTTTCCAGTTTAAGATGTTTGCCCAATAATTATCAAGAAGCTTTCCATTATAAAAAGGGATAAAGAAAAAAATGTCTTGTCCAAACACTACACAACAAAATGGCATCGTCGAAAGGAAAGTCGTGCATCTTTTGAGTGTAAGCTTATCTTTGGTTACATGACAAAAATCTTTCGCGGGAACTGTGGGCGGAAGTTATGCAATGTGCTTGCCATGTCACCAATCGTCTACCTCCATGATTAGGTACTAAATATCCTTTTGCGTTGTTATACAATGTAAAACCAGATGTTAGTTATTTTCATGTTTTTGGTTCTATTTGTTATGTTCATGTTCCAAAAAGCAATAGAACTAAATTACATTGCTAGGCAAAAAAAATGTCTATTTGCAGGCTATGACTCAAACAGGAAAGGGTGGAGATGTATGGATCCAAACACTAAGAAATATATCACATCACGAAATGTGGTGTTTGATGAGGTATCTCTGTACTACAATTCATCGAGGGCAGCCACACCAACTATTATAGATAATGAGCAATTTGACAAATTAGACGAAATTTTATCTCCAGCTCGAGTCATTTGACAAATCAGAGGAAGACCAGATATTGCATATTCTGTTGGTGTAATTTCTCAGTTTATGCAGAATTCATGTAGTCCTCATTTGGAAGCTACAAAACGGGTTCTACCCTATGTGAAAGGAACTTTTGAGCATGGTCTCATGCATAAGAAAAGAGAGAATTTTCTGCTACATAAGTTTACTGATGCAAATTGGGCTGGGAATCAAATGATCGAGGTTTGACTACGGGATATTGCTTTAGCACTGGGTCTGCAGCAGTCTCGTGGTGCAGTAAAAAGCAACCTTGTGTTGCTGTTTCTAGCACAAGCTTCTAAAGTAATGCAGGAGTGTGTTTGGTTTAAGTCACTAGTTGGTGATATTTATGCAAATGTCGAGTATGCTGTTCCGATTCAATGTGTCAATCAAAGTGCAATTAAACTTGCTGAAAATCCAGTGTTTCATGCTCTCATGAAACATATAGAAGTTCAAACATCATTTTGTGAGAGAAGGTTCTTCAAGGAGAAATCATTTTGATGGGAGTCCGAAGTGACGATCAAGTAGCAGATATCTTTACAAAGGCTCTTGCTAAACCTAGTTTTGAGAAGTTCAGAAATGCACTTGGACTGATTAATAATAAGCATGCACTAAGAGGGAGTGTCACAAATTAGTGCATCTTATTTTTATGTTTCAGTCCTGCTACTTAGTTGTTAGTCTGTTTTGTTTGAATAAGTAGTGTAATATATAGTAGTTATTTTGATATCTAAATTTATGCAGTTGACTAGGTCTTTTAGGAGTCTAGAAGTTAGTACTGCTGTTAGCTATTTTTGCTTTACCAGTGGATAGTGATAGGAGTAGGATCAATAGATCACAGAAGGGGCTCTAAAGCTAGGGAAATCTTGTGTAAAAAATCTCTTGCAAATAAATGGCTCTCCGAAGCCAAATTCTCTCTGGTATAAAGTGATTATGACTATATAAATGTGTTTTCAGTGCATCTTAAAATGGGGGCCGCACATATTATTAAAATAAAAAAGACAAGTAAAATGGGATGGAGGTACTCTACATGTATAAGCACCCTGAACATATCTAGAATATGACAAGCATGGCTTGCCAAAATGACATTAGCTATTACCAAAACATTATGGAGCAAGGGATGTTGTGAAGGACCGATACGGACACGGTACATGGATACAACACCGTGACAAAGGACATGGCATTTTCCAATAAAAGAAAAAAGTAGGATACAATATGTTGGTGGAATTGTTCAATTTTTCATATATATTTTTAACAAATATAAATGTATTTCTAAAATAAATAAATTTAATTATTGATAGAGTATGATAAAACCTAAACAAAATAGTAAAAAACACAAGCACCTCATATAATAAATGTCTCCTAGACTAGTATTTGCATCCATAAGTTCATAAATCACAACATTGGCAAATAGAAAAAACTAAAATTCATACTCATCACATAGGCAAAACCAATTTATCTATAAGGAAATAAATTTTATAAACACACTTATAACTTGCAAGCAATAACAAATGAAAAATATATAAAAGATTGGGAATTGGAATCAAGAGCACAACCTAAATGCCATTTAAATGAAAAATAAACAGCAAATTTATAAAAAAAATAAAAAAATCAAAAAAAAAGCCTATCACAATTCATCAAAGTGAAGAAATATATAATACTAAAAAATAAGAGAAAAAGAAATTACCTCAAAGTTCGTGCCCGGTGGGTGAGTTTGCACCGGCGGGGAGTGAAGTGGGGAAGTTTCGAGTTGAAGGGGGAAGGGGGAAGGGGGAAGGGGGGGGGGGGAAGAGAAGAAAAAGGGAGGGCAGAAATCGGGTCGGATTTATTGGGAATTTAACTCAATAATCTGAACCCTTGAGAGACTAAATTGCAAATCTAGCCCTCCTATTTGTTATGTTTTTGCAAAAGTGTTCTCTAAACTTTTTTCTTAGCACAAATTTCCCTCATAAATCTATTAGTTGTGCAAAATTATTCCTCCGATCCCTTTTTTCAATAAAAAATTAAATTTTATTAAATTAAATTTGACAGAAAGTGCTAACATATTAGTCATGCATAAAGTAAGGTTATTATAGTCATTATGGTAGTTAGACATATTTGAAATGCATTTGAGAACAATAAAATTTGCATTTATGATCGAGAAAGGACAAATGTGAGCTAAGAGGTCTCAAATTAGGGTTCAAATTCATTTTAATCAAGCCATGACTTTAAAATTATGGTGAAAATTTATTTAAATTAAATCGTATTTTGTGAAATTAAAGTTACAAGTATTCGTTAGGTTTAAATTAGTGTTGTAAATGGAGCGGATAATTTGATTACCACATTGGGAACATAATGACACGCCTGTTGGCACTATAATAACCTTAATTTATGTAACGGAATAATGCGTTAGTATTTTTTGTCAACTTCAATTAATAGAAAGTATTTTATTATGAACATAAAATGATGGAATAATAGTTTTACATGACTAATGTTATAATCATGATTCCCTACTTATCAGGGCAATGCTTTCCCTTTTCTTTCTTCTCTTCTCCCGTGAAGCATTCCTTCCTCACCCGTGAACTTCACTTTGCCTATATAAGGCAATGATACTGAAGGAAATAATATAACTTCTCTCAATTGTTTCTCTCTTTATCTCTTACTTATTCTCTCTAAATTTATGAAATAATAAGAGTATCTTTCTACACTTTGCTAAAGTTTTTTAACACGTTAGCAACACGAAGCTCTAACCAACTGAGACGGTAAAATTTAAATTCTTTCAATTTATTAGTATATTACCGGTTTGGCTATGCCACCAATAATATAATTTATTCTTATAATTGACTTTAAATTCTTGCAATTTATTATTATAGTACCGATTTGGCTTTGCTACCAATAGTATAATTTTATTGTTTCAATTGGCTCGACTTTGCCGCGTATTATATTCTTTAACTGTTAAATTATATTTATGATTTATTGTCCATTTTTAAATTCTGTTATTTACAGTGGTACCATCTATCCTTTTTAATCTTACAAGACTTGGTGGGAACCTTTTTACCACTTATTAAATTGTGGGAATAATTTGTCTATCCGGAATACCGCATGCCTAGTGAATAATCCTTTGTATTCAATTCTTATTAACTCGTGGGAATAACCTGACTATGCGAACTATCGCATGCTCGGTGAATATCCTTTCGTATTAATTTCGTATTAGCATTTTGTGAAAATAATCTGTTTATGCGAACTACCGCATGCGAGGTGAAGATCCATTTGCAGTTTTGTACATATATATTTTTTTGTGAACAATAATACTTGTATATACATTAACGATTGCATATTTTTTTTACTAAAATAATATGTTAATAACATAAATATAAGAATATTTATATATATATATTTATATATTTGCATTTTATCAACACTTGAGGTTGTAAAACTTCAGAAAAAGATCGAAATGTGTCGACTGAAAGACTTATGATAACATTTCGTCAAGGAGTAATGAATTCCTTTGGAGGGGAAGACTGTACTCTTTTTTCTTAGTCACGATTTTTACCCAATGGGTTTTTCCTGACAAGGTTTTAACGAGGCAATCAATTAAGATATTTATGTAAAAAATATGTACTCTTTTTCCCTTCATTAAGTTTTTTCCATTGGATTTTCTTAACAAGGTTTTTAATGAGACATAATTTTCTATCGTAGAAAATCAGGGGAAGTGTTATAATCATGATTCCCTACTCATCAGGGCAATGCTTTCCCTTTCCTTTCTTTTCTTCTCCCGTGAAGCATTCCTTCCTCACCCGTGAACTTCACTTTGCCTATATAAGGCAATGATACTAAAGGAAATAATATAACTTCTCTGAATTGTTTCTCTTTTTATCTCTTACTTATTCTCTCTAAATTTATGAATAATAAGAGTATCTTTCTACACTTTGCTAAAGTTTTATAACAACTAATATATTTATGAGGGTGAGTTGTGTTAAAAAATAAATTTAGAGAAAACTCTCGCAACAGCACGACAAATAGCAGTGTTAGATTTGCAATTTAATCCCCTTGAGAAGTCCATAATGGGAAATATACTATTAAAGCTAGTGTTTTTTAGGTATTAGAATATAGTCTTATATTTTGTGAACACATTGAACAAGCAAAAAAGAGAAGCTAATTAGAATTCATGGCTGCCAGAGAGTTGCAGCGGCAAATTGCCTCTCTCTTCTTTAACAAGTAGCCTCATATCTCCGTCCTTAACGGTAAGTTTTTCATATATGATCCGAAATTCATATATATAGGCGTTTTGATTTCTTCTATTTTTTTTTGGTGAAAGCAGTCTTATCATGAATTTTGGTTATATACGAGTTATTTAATTACACAACGAAAATTAAAGAAATGTAGCCTCTATTTATTGAAGGAAGTTTGGTATGCAATAGAGGCCAGGTCTAAGAAATTGAAAATTTTAGTTGTATTTCAGTTTATATTCATAAAGTTATCTAGTAATATAGAGTGGGATTTTAGTCTGTAAGTTCTTGTTGCTTCTGCTACTGTTTTAAGAAACGATTGCGGGAATTGGGTTGTGGGGTCTCTAATAAATTTGATTTCTTGTTGAGGAGTTTCATAAAATAGAAGTACTAAAATAAAAGTACTCATCTTTTTTTCATACTCAACAGAGTTTTAGTGCATGATTTCTGGAGCTACATTGGGTTTGTTTCAAATAGGTTATGCTATATTAATAATATTTGGACTTTTATTTGGTTACATCCGGGTTTTTTGTCTTTTAAATCAAACTTGGGTGAACCATTCAAATTTCTTTAGGAATTGTGATTGATTTCATGTTTGATGTTGTTGCTGAAGAGTAATTAGATTTAGATAGTAATTTCTGAGTTGATTGGTGCCAGTTTTTGAGTTGAAATTTCATATTGGTTTATCAAATATAATTAATCAGAACGCCCCAAATTGTAAAGCTAAATTTCTGTGATTCTATTTTTCTTTATTTGTTTTTCCTTTAAGAAAATGTCAGTTTAGTATTACGTTCATCTTTTTGCTTTTCTGTTTTAGGTTGCTGCAGTCAACGGGTGAACATAGGTGCACAATCACTTGAATGCAACTTTAGAAAAATTTGTTTGGGGAATTTTTGGGAAGGTGGATAATTCCGGGTTCTAGGGATGGAGGATTATGTGACCGAAGGAGTGTCTTCAGTAATTATAATGTTTACCTATAAAGGCTGCAATGACAAGCCCTAGGTTGTGGAACAACTTGAAATATGATAAAGACATAGTTTACATTCCCATTTAAGAGAATTTTGAACTTATTTTTCCGAAAGTTAACTCTTGATGAAGCTTTTAAGAAAATTGAAGCACATCAGTAAGAACACATACATCATAAACTCAATACACAAGTAATAGTGTTGTGGTACCACCAGCACCATCCATAAAGCTTCTAGAGTTAAGCTAATGCTACATGATTCTTGTGTGAACAGGAAACACTAAACAAAATTATCTAACCTTTTACTTTTATAGGAGTGGAGAGAATTAGGGGTCTTTTAGGGAGTTGGCTTCTTATTTACTAGCTCGTTCTTATTTTAATTGCTAATTACTTTGTACTTTTTGTTCAATGAGTTGTATTCAGATTGTAAAATGTTTCTTTGGGTTTGCCGGAGCCTTTTTATCGAGCCTCTGTCTCAGAGTTCAGAGTTGAACTTCTTACAGCTTTGCAGTTTTCTGCCTATCTTGTGAACCATCTTTGGACTGTCATTGTTATTAAATTATAATTGTCTTGTACTGGATAAATTGTTGCAGAGCACTCAATGCGTTTTATTCCCTCTGCAAATTCATTCTTCAGCAGAGATGAATTTTGTAAACGAGAATTTCAAATGCTTGTAGAATCAAACAAGCAGGCTATTGAAGATGCGGAAAGACATGAAACTTGTAATTTGAAGACTGGATCCAACTTAGTTAGTGCCCTCGCTAGCCCAAACAGCAATGAGAACTCTGCTATATCTTACAGTGCCATATCCAACTTAAAGATATCCCCACGACATGATCTTGCCATGATATTTACTTGTAAGGTCTGTGAAACCAGAAATATGAAGACTGTGTCGTGGCTCGGATGTGGTGGCTATGCTAATCTACAATTGATTACTGATCACCTGTGATGGTTTGGAGAGCCAGGGAGCATTGAAGAACTCTTGCTGCTCGTGGAGAGGAGGTGAGAAAAGGTTCAGTCGATACTTTGAATCTAACACTTGAAGATTTGGCTGGAAAGAAATATTGAAATATGGAACTTTCGAGTATTAGGATATATTACCAATGTGTGAATAGCCTTCATTATTATGATAAGAATACCAAAAATTTGTTTAACCTTTTTATTGTAGATTGTCTCATTGTATTTGCAGAAGTTGATGGTTGTTACAGCTTAAATGATTCAAGTTTATGTACATTATATTTAAAAATTTGCCGAGTAAAGTTGATTGTTACCTTCGCTATTATATATATATATATATATATATATATATATACATATATATATATACATATATAAATATAGGGGGGAAGAACTGCCATTAGTTATGGACACTATTTTATCTCATGCATCTAAGCGTTTATAGTAAAGATCTACGACTCAATTTATTTTATAAAAAATTTACATTGCAGATCTCTAAGGTTTTTTTTTAGATAGATCTCTAAGGTTTAGAAGTTTAAATTTGAAAATTCCTTTTTGGGGGTATTAGTACTGGAAGGTAACCACGGATTTTTTTTTTATATTTTTAAAACCCACTTCCCCCTTCTTTTGTGGGTGCTGTCGGTAAACTAGTTATTAGACCCAATACGATCTGATCTTCATTTTAAACTTAGGATGATCAACAACCATTTCGAAATCCTCACTCTGCAAGTCTTGCCAATGTCAGACTTGACATACTCTATGATTTGTCTAATCGTAGACTTCAATGGTGACCATAGAGTGTTTGTTTGAACATATTCTACGATCCTTTTCGTTCTACGATCTTTATCTTATCTTACGATCTTCAATAAGCTTTACGGTCCTTTGGCAGACTCTGCGATCTTAATTTAGCTTTACGATTTCTTGGCAGACTCTACGATCTTGAACTGAATGCTCTATAATAGATTGATTGATCTTCAAATAAACTTTACGATTGCACAAAGCAGTTTTACGATCGTTTAATCAACTCTACGATCGTTTTATTTCCTATCATCTATTCATTCAATTTTTTTTAATAGATCAACTTAACAAGCTTGATCTTCTATTCTAAGTCTTTTTACATCAATTACTCTTAAAGACTTTACAAAAGCTACTGATTACACATACATTATTTCATCATCATCAAATCAAAATATGCAATTGTCCTAACGAAAGAATTTAATTGCACTACAAAAAGAGATCTTTTTTAGAGAGATAGAATTCTTGTAATAATTAGTGAACTAATGCAATGTATAATTTTTTTTGTAATCAAAAATGCTAAGTTGAAATATTTATTGATATTAATGCAAGAAAGAATTTATTCAAAGATTAAGTTATTATCCCCAACGAAGAAATAACACCATATGCTAGTTCCATCATCAGTTCTTCAGCTTCAGTTAACTGTTCCTAATCAATAAAATCCATGGCGCCAGTGGGTATTCTTTCTTAATCACCCAAAACCCACTCCCCTTTCTCTCTCTTGAAGATCAACACAAGAAAAATAGCAAAAAATTCATTTCAAGGTGAATACCCAGTACCCTGATTACTTATTATTATTATTTTTATTATTATTATTATTGTTATTATTATTATTATTATTGTTATTGTTATTGTTATTGTTATTTTATATTGTTCTTGGGCCTTATTATCTGTACCCTTGTCTATATAGCTCCGTCTGATGAAACCTTAAAGTCGTGTTGGAAGCTACAGTTTTATTGTTATTTTTATGTTGCTGCAGTTTGTTTAGTTAAACGCTATTCCCTCCGTTCCTTAATATAGGTCGTTTTTGAGTTGTGCACAAGTATTAAGGTAATGATTGTATAACATTAACTATAATATCAATTGTCTATATTGCCCTTGTATTGGAATAAGAGATTGTTATTTATTGGACATAAAATAGTGAGATAACCAAAATTACATTTAATACTTGGGGTAATATTGGAAATTAAGCAATTAATGCTCACTTGAAATTCTCAAACGACTTATATTTAAGAACAAAAATATTTTTCTAAAACGACTTATATTAAGGAACGGAGGTAGTATACTCTCGGGTTGTGAGGCAGTTTTACTATAGGTTTTTAATCATTCAACTACTGGCTTTGATGGTATGCATATCTCTTTTTGGCTACGCTTGTTTGCAATTGCTACGAACAAGATTACAAAGTAAATTCTTTTATTAATAAACGAAGAAGATTACAAAATAAATGCTTATCACATCCAATGTGATTGACTTGAGGGCATACTACTTTCAATGACATTTCCCTAAATTAACTTACCTGCCAAGGAAGGGTGAAATGTGATCGTTCTGTTAGAGTTTGTTGATTTAAACTTCTTATAAAGTTAAAGAATAACTATAGATAGTTTTTTAAGGTCATGAATACTAGACTGATGATAAACCATATAGCATTCTATTCCAGTTGGTTCAGAAATGTTTGTTCATGTTTAAAACTTGTTCAGTCAAAAATTTGTTCGTGCTAGTTCTCAATTATATTGATAAATTATAGCAAGCTCATTATTCATACTCTTCAATCATGATATATCGTTATATTATTGTATTTAAACTTGCTGGGCAACTTTCATGCTCATCCTTGCTATATCATGATAAAACATTGCAGATAAGGCGAATGCGTTCGGATACAGGAAATGGTTAAAGCCAAGTTCAGCTTGGAATATATAAAATGCGGCTAGTTTGTAATAGCGTATTTTGATAAATGTGTTGTATGATAGAAAGTTTATGAAATGTGTATTAAGTTAAGGTTACTCGATTTTGGGGAAATGTGTGTAAAGTTTAATGTATAAACAATTTATGTTTATATCTTCCGCAATTAGTTATAGAAATAGTATACCGGATCCGCGGTGATTTGGGGCCCGGATTCGGGGATGCTACATATACTCTCTCTCTCTCCTGTAAAATATTTGATATATAAAGTTTGAAGTTTGAAGATCTGCAAAGCTCTTTTGTAAGTTTTAATTATTGCTTCTGTTAATTATTATGTTTCCTTGCTTGAGCTTTTAGATTATCACATCGAAAACAGTAATCGTTATAAAACAGCATATCAAACTGCAACAGACAATCATAATCGTTCTTATTTTTTAGAACAGTTTTATAAATCAGAACGATTAATTGTTTTAACTAAAAACGATATACAGGAAGAAACCTGCAGGCTTATAGTTTTGGGTAGACCCCCAAATTAATAATAATCTTATGAGATCATATATGTGATAATTTATTTGTTAATATATATTTAATATGTCTTCAAAATATTCATGCCATTTTATTAATTAAGTCAGAATGGGGTTAATGTTTGATTAAGTGGAACGTCACCTAAGTCACGTTTAGGACTTTGCCTTTAGCCGTGTTGTGGCGTGGTGACTTTCTTCCTCTGTAAATCATTGACAGATGTGCTTGATCAACCCTATCTCTGATCCTGCCTTAGTTGGTATCAAAGCCATATTTAGTTTATTGACATATTAATGAATATATTACTTATAAATTACACATATATGATCTCATAAGATTACTGTTGATTTGGGGGTCTACCAAAATTTTTTAGCATAATAGTATAAATATATGTTATTTGATAATATTATATGTATCTAAAAATGAAGTTTTATTTTCTTCCAAGTATAATATATGTGATTATATTATCTTTAGGAGTAAAATAAAGTAATATATATTGTATTGATTATATATATGGGAGGGTTTGAGTTTATAACTTAATAAATGATCAAAAATATAGTATGTGCTTGTTAATTTATTCTTGCATCGTTGCATAAGAATAGTTTGCATATATGTATATATTTTGGTTAATTATACTATGAAATTTTGTACCAAGTTATGTGCTCTGAAATTTATGAATATTAAATTTGCACATGTATAGTATTTGGTATTTTTTTTCTAAATATAAATAGGCTGCACATTCATCCAAATCATTTACTTCAGTTCAATCGAAAATCCTCTCAAGTTCTAGAGAAAATACTGTCTTTGTATTTTTGTTCTTGCTATTATTTTCTCATCTCTCATTTATAGTTTTGCACTAGTTTTTGTTTTTAAACAATAAATTCGAGTACAAAATAATTGTCTGTTTTATCTTGGGAGGCTAATACGCAGTAACTATGTGTAGTAAAATAGGGGGCAAATATAATTTTGAGAAAATAGTGGACTACCATTTGATTCAAGCGGTAGTTCTACATTAAGATTATAATGTAACACCCCGATTTTTATGAAATTATTAACAGAGTATATTCAAACATTTCATTTTATTTTTAATGAATAAGGATATTGGGCTCACCCAGCTCCCTCAGCTTCTCATAACGCGAACTGAGAGTTCTCCTCTCTCGCTCTCCCGATCTCTATTTCTCTCGCTTCTCACGATCTAAGGCGCTCACTGGCTTTTCAACCCCTGCTCGCTCACTCGCCCCAACTCCCAAAACCACGGATTTGCCCTATTTTTCGCCCCAAATCCGTCGCGACGGCTTGCCCTAATTTTTACCTCTCAAATGCATCATATGCAAGTTTGTCTTCTATCTCTCTTTCAATTATCGATCCTAACTATATTACATAGATCGATTTATTCATGTTATATGCTATATGTCTGTTATTTTCTTAATTTTGAGTTTAAGCCTAAAACCTGTGTTCCAAGAACTGAAATATCTTTGGGATTTTTAACAACTATTAATTTGAATAGGAAGTTCTACCGTTGGTTTTGGTAAAATCAAAAGCCTAAGCTTGCAATAGCAAACAATATTTATGGACATTAACAAACAATACTTGATACAAATGTTAGTTGTTTGATATAGAATATAGAGCTAGTTCTGATTGAAAAAATTCTTCAAGCTGGAAGGCTTTTTTGTTCTGGAAAATATTTTTACTTTTCCTTTCATATTATATATATGTTTGTATTGCCACATTGCTCAGTTTTCCATCTTTTTAGGATCCGTATGGCCGTAATCTTCACCTGTTTAAGGGGTCTTGTGCATGTTATATGGAGTAATAAGGAAGGTTATTTTTTGGTTAAAATCATGTATAAACATGTATGAACCCCGCTTTTAAAACTGTTGCATATAAGGTGTTTGAAAAATTGCCTCTTAGAGGTTGTCAAGCATAAATAGGTGAATTTGATTAAGTTTGGGATCAAAGAAGCCTTTACGCATGTTATGTGAAGAAATTTTAAGTTGTTTGGGTTAAACGAAATTGGGTTTAGAACCTGTTTTGGGACTGATGATCATATGCCTTTACGCATGTTATGTGAAGTAATTTAAGTTGTTTTGGTTAAACCAAATTGGGTTTAAAACCTGTTTTGGGTGTGTTTTTTATAGGTTTTTAACTAGTAAATCGTAGGTTTGAAGCATTTTTTTGACATTATATGGGTCAGTAATTGGAGTGTCATATTTTGGTGACACTTTTGTCTCATTTTTATGCGCCAAGTTTTAACATGTTAGTCTCTTGCAAAAGAGTAAGTACCATTCCTTCCATAATAGTTTCTGTTTCGAACTTGAAATTTTCTTCCCTGTTTAATTATAAATTTATTGTTATATTGAATAATGCTTGAATCAAGAATAATAGAAATGCGAGTAAAGTTAATCAAGGTGTTGTTATATTGAATAATGAACTTCAGAAGGTGTTGTTTCTTAAATCAAGAATAATAGAAATGCGAGTGAAGTTATTTTTTTTTTAAAAATGTGAGTAAAACTTAAAATGTCATAGTTTATTGTGTTTTTCTATTTTGTATTTGCAGCCATGAACGCAGTATGTGATTGTGAAAGGCGAGCTCAACTTAAAACGTCCTGGACCGATTCAAACCCAGGAAGAAGGAGAACGTGCGTGCAAAAGGCAACAACCGTTTGTTATTGGTTAGTGATTTTATTCATGTTATTGTAGATAGGGGTGTTCAACTGGTAAAAATCGGTTCGAACCGGACCGGTACCGTAACGAACCGGTATCGAAATCGGCCAAATATTGATACCGATACCGGAATCGGTTAGATCGGTATACCGAACCGGCGGTATCGGTTCGGTACCGGTTTTTACCAAAAATTAATATAATTATTATTTTATTATTATTTTTTTTTATTAACATTATTATTATATTTATTATTATAATCATTATTTTATTATTATTATTATTATTAAAATATTAATAATAATAAAAAATTAGAAAATCGGTATATACCGGTCCGGTTCAGTTTTTACCGAACCATAAAAACGCCGAACCAAAATTGGTACCGAAAAACTGGTATAAACCGGTTTTTTTGTACCTAACCGGACTAGTTCTTTTTTATACCGAACCGACCGGTTCGGTCCGGTTCGGAAAACCAAAAAAAACCGATCCAGTTGAACAGCCCTACTGGTAAAGCAAAAATAGCTAACAACAGTACTAACTTCTAGATTCCTAAAAGACTTAATCAACTGCATAAATTTAGATAACAAAATAACTACTATATATTACACTACTTATTCAAACAAAACAGACTAACAGCTTAGTAGCAGGACTGAAACATAAAAATAAGTTGCGCTCATTTGTGACACTCCCTCTTAGTGCGTGCTTATTATTAATCAGTCCAAGTGCATTTTTGAACTTCTCAAACTTGGCTTTAGCAAGAGCCTTTGTAAAGATATCTGCTACTGATCTTCACTTCAGACTCCCATCAAAATGATTTCTCCTTGAAGAACCTTTTCTCTCACAAAATGATGTTGAACTTCTATATGTCTTGTGCGAGCATGACATACTGAATTTTCATCAAGTTTAATTGCACTTTGATTGTCACATTGAATTGGATTGTCACTTTGTATAAATATCACCAACTAGTGACTTAAACCAAACACACTCTTACGTTGCTTTAGAAGCTGTCGCATACTCGGCCTCTGAGCTAGAAACAACACAAGGTTGCTTTTTACTGCACCACGAGACTGCTACAGACCCAGCGCTAAAGCAGTATCCCGTAGTCAAACCTCGATCATTTGATTCCCAGCCCAATTTGCATCAGTAAACCCATGTAGCAAAAAAATTTCTCCTTTCTTGTACATGAGACCATGCTCAAAAGTTCCTTTCACATAGGGTAGAACCCGTTTTGTAGCTTCCAAATGAGGACTATACGGATTCTGCATAAACTAAGAAATTACACCAACAGAATATGCAATATCTGGCCTTGTGATAGTTAAATAAATTAAACTACCAACGAGTTGTCGAAACCTGATTGCATCTTTCAGAATTTTCCCTTCATCCTTCTTTAATTTAAAATTAGGCTCTATTGGAGTTGACTTTGTTTTTGACTCCCCCATGCCAAAAAGTTACATCAACCTTTTAGCATAGCTCTTTTGTGACACAAAATAGCCATCTTCTAGCCTATGAACTTCCAAGCCAAGAAAGCATCCTATTTCACCAAGATCTTTCATATTAAATCGAACTGATAAGTCATCCTGTAAACGTGATATTTCAATATCATTGTCTCCAGTTATGATCATATCATCTACATACAACAGTACCACCACTAACCTTCCTGATTTAAGCTTTTCAAGTATACTAGAATCTGAATTTGATACCGTAAAACCACAAAATGTAAGATACTGAGAAATCTTACCATACCAAGCGCGTAGAGCCTGTTTCAAACCATATAACACCTTCTTTAGTCGACAAACATAATGAGGGAACTGCTTAGAAATAAAACCTTGCGGCTGCTCCATGTACACATCACAATCTAGTTAACCATAAAGGAATTCATTCTTTACATCGAGTTGCCATAATTTCTAGCTTTTGTACGCTGCCAAGGAGATGAGTGTTCTCAACGTCACCATCTTTACAACTGGACTAAATGTTTCCTCGTAGTCTAGCCCATAGCATTGTGAAAATCCTCGAGCAACTAAACGAGCCTTGAGCCTGTCAATGCTTCCATCTGAACTCTTTTTCAACTTGTAAACCCATTTACAAGTTACTACTTCACTGTCTTTTAGGCTTAGGCACAAGTTTCCAGGTTTCATTCTTCATCAATGCTTCAACTTCTTCTTGCATAGCGGATTCCCATTTAATACTGCCTTTTGCTTCATCATAGCATGATAGTTCGTTGTTGTTCATTTCACCTAGAAAGAAACATGAACTTACGGAAATCTGGTTTGCAGAGATGTCATAGTCCTTCAAATAATCAGGTTGCCTTCATACTCTAGTTGATCTTCTTAAATCAGCTTGTAATTTCCCATCATCTCTTGCTGTTGATTGGAGTGTTTCTTCTGTGGTTTCAGCATTCCCCTTTGATCCAGAATCAAGTGACTCGAGCTGAGATAAATCTTCCTCTGATTTGTCAAATGACTCGAGCTGAGATAAATCTTCCTCTGATTTGTCAAATAACTCGAGTCATTTGACAAATCAGAGGAAGATTTATCTCAGCTCGAGTCACTTGATTCTGGATCAAAGGGGAATGCTGAAACCACAGAAGAAACACTCCAATCAACAGCAAGAGATGATGGGAAATTACAAGCTGATTTAAGAAGATCAACTAGAGTATGAAGGCAACCTGATTATTTGAAGGACTATGACATCTCTGCAAACCAGATTTCCGTAAGTTCATGTTTCTTTCTAGGTGAAATGAACAACAACGAACTATCATGCTATGATGAAGCAAAAGGCAGTATTAAATGGGAATCCGCTATGCAAGAAGAAGTTGAAGCATTGATGAAGAATGAAACCTGGAAACTTGTGCCTAAGCCTAAAAGACAGTGAAGTAGTAACTTGTAAATGGGTTTACAAGTTGAAAAAGAGTTCAGATGGAAGCATTGACAGGCTCAAGGCTCGTTTAGTTGCTCGAGGATTTTCACAATGCTATGGGCTAGACTACGAGGAAACATTTAGTCCAGTTGCAAAGATGGTGACGTTGAGTACACTCATCTCCTTGGCAGCGTACAAAAGCTGGAAATTATGGCAACTCGATGTAAAGAATGCATTCCTTTATGGTGAACTAGATTGTGATGTGTACATGGAGCAGCCGCAAGGTTTTATTTCTAAGCAGTTCCTTCATTATGGTTGTCGATTAAAGAAGGCGCTATATGGTTTGAAACAGGCTCTACGTGCTTGGTATGGTAAGATTTCTCAGTATCTTACATTTTGTGGTTTTACAATATAAAATTCAGATTCTAGTATACTTGTAAAGCTTAAATCAGGAAGGTTAGTGGTGGTATTGTTGTATGTAGATGATATGATCATAACTGGAGACAATGATATTGAAATATCACGTTTACAGGATTACTTATCAGTTCGATTTGATATGAAAGATCTTGGTGAAATAGGATGCTTTCTTGGCTTAGAAGTTCATAGGCTAGAAGATGGCTATTTTGCGTCACAAAAGAGCTATGCTAAAAGGTTGATGGAACTTTTTGGCATGGGGGAGTCAAAAACAAAGTCAACTCCAATAGAGCCTAATTTTAAATTAAAGAAGGATGAAGGGAAAATTCTGAAAGATGCAATCAGGTTCGACAACTCGTTGGTAGTTTAATTTATTTAACTATCACAAGACCAGATATTGCATATTCTGTTGGTGTAATTTCTCAGTTTATGCAGAATTCATGTAGTCCTCATTTGGAAGCTACAAAACGGGTTCTACCCTATGTGAAAGGAACTTTTGAGCATGGTCTCATGCATAAGAAAAGAGTAAATTTTCTGCTACATAAGTTTACTGATGCAAATTGGGCTGGGAATCAAATGATCGAGGTTTGACTATGGGATATTGCTTTAGCACTGGGTCTGCAGCAGTCTTGTGGTGCAGTAAAAAGCAACCTTGTGTTGCTGTTTCTAGCACAAGCTTCTAAAGCAATGCAGGAGTGTGTTTGGTTTAAGTCACTAGTTGGTGATATTTATGCAAATGTCGAGTATGCTGTTCCGATTCAATGTGTCAATCAAAGTGCAATTAAACTTGCTGAAAATCCAGTGTTTCATGCTCTCATGAAACATATAGAAGTTCAAACATCATTTTGTGAGAGAAAAGGTTCTTCAAGGAGAAACATTTTGATGGGAGTCCAAAGTGACGATCAAGTAGCAGATATCTTTACAAAGTCTCTTGCTAAAGCTAGTTTTGAGAAGTACAGAAATGCACTTGGACTGATTAATAATAAGCATGCACTAAGAGGGAGTGTCACAAATTAGTGCATCTTATTTTTATGTTTCAGTCCTGCTACTTAGTTGTTAGTCTGTTTTGTTTGAATAAGTAGTGTAATATATAGTAGTTATTTTGATATCTAAATTTATGCAGTTGACTAGGTCTTTTAGGAGTCTAGAAGTTAGTACTGCTGTTAGCTATTTTTGCTTTACCAGTGGATAGTGATAGGAGTAGGATCAATAGATCACAGAAGGGGCTCTAAAGCTAGGGAAATCTTGTGTAAAAAATCTTTTGCAAATAAATGGCTCTCCGAAGCCAAATTCTCTCTGGTATAAAGTGATTACGACTATATAAATGTGTTTTCAGTGCATCTTAAAATGGGGGCCGCACATATTATTAAAATAAAAAAGACAAGTAAAATGGGATGGAGGTACTCTACATGTATAAGCACCCTGAACATATCTAGAATATGACAAGCATGGCTTGCCAAAATGACATTAGCTCTTACCAAAACATTATTGAGCAACGGATGTTGTGAAGGACCGATACGGACACGGTACATGGATACAACATCGTGACAAAGGACAAGGCATTTTCCAATAAAAGAAAAAAGTAGGATACAATATGTTGGTGGAATTGTTCAATTTTTCATATATATTTTTAACAAATATAAATGTATTTCTAAAATAAATAAATTTAATTATTGATAGAGTATGATAAAACCTAAACAAAATAGTAAAAAACACAAGCACCTCATATAATAAATGTCTCCTAGTCTAGTATTTGCATCCATAAGTTCATAAATCACAACATTGGCAAATAGAAAAAACTAAAATTCATACTCATCACATAGGCAAAACCAATTTATCTATAAGGAAATAAATTTTATAAACACGCTTATAACTTACAAGCAATAACAAATGAAAAATATATAAAAGATTGGGAATTGGAATCAAGAGCACAACCTAAATGCCATTTAAATGAAAAATAAACAGCAAATTTATAAAAAAATAAAAAAATAAAAAAAAAGACGATCACAATTCATCAAAGTGAAGAAATATATAATACTAAAAAATAAGAGAAAAAGAAATTACCTCAAAGTTCGTGCCCGGTGGGTGAGTTTGCACCGGCGGGGAGTGAAGTGGGGAAGTTTCGAGTTGAAGGGGGAAGGGGGAAGGGGGAAGGGGGAAGGGGGAAAGAGAAGAAAAAGGGAGGGCAGAAATCAGGTTGGATTTATTGGGAATTTAACTCAATAATCTGAACCCTTGAGAGACTAAATTGCAAATCTAGCCCTCCTATTTGTTATGTTTTTGCAAAAGTGTTCTCTAAACTTTTTTCTTAGCACAAATTTCCCTCATAGATCTATTAGTTGTGCAAAATTATTCCTCCGATCCCTTTTTTCAATAAAATATTAAATTTTATTAAATTAAATTTGACAGAAAGTGCTAACATATTAGTCATGCATAAAGTAAGGTTATTATAGTCATTATGGTAGTTAGACATATTTGAAATGCATTTGAGAACAATAAAATTTGCATTTATGATCGAGAAAGGACAAATGTGAGCTAAGAGGTCTCAAATTAGGGTTCAAATTCATTTTAATCAAGCCATGACTTTAAAATTATGGTGAAAATTTATTTAAATTAAATCGTATTTTGTGAAATTAAAGTTACAAGTATTCGTTAGGTTTAAATTAGTGTTGTAAATGGAGCGGATAACCTTAATTTATGTAACGGAATAATACGTTAGTATTTTTTTGTCAACTTCAATTAATAGAAAGTATTTTATTATGAACATAAAATGATGGAATAATAGTTTTACATGACTAATGTTATAATCATGATTCCCTACTTATAAGGGCAATGCTTTCCCTTTTCTTTCTTCTCTTCTCCCGTGAAGCATTCCTTCCTCACCCGTGAACTTCACTTTGCCTATATAAGGCAATGATACTGAAGGAAATAATATAACTTCTCTGAATTGTTTCTCTTTATCTCTTACTTATTCTCTCTAAATTTATGAAATAATAAGAGTATCTTTCTACACTTTGCTAAAGTTTTATAACACGTTAGCAACACGAAGCTCTAACCAACTGAGACGGTAAAATTTAAATTCTTTCAATTTATTATTATATTACCGGTTTGGCTATGCCACCAATAATATAATTTTATTCTTATAATTGACTTTAAATTCTTGCAATTTATTATTATAGTACCGATTTGGCTTTGCCACCAATAGTATAATTTTATTGTTTCAATTGGCTCGACTTTGCCGCGTATTATATTCTTTAACTGTTAAATTATATTTATGATTTATTGTCCATTTTTAAATTCTGTTATTTACAGTGGTACCATCTATCCTTTTTAATCTTACAAGACTTGGTGGGAACCTTTTTACCACTTATTAAATTGTGGGAATAACCTGTCTATGCGGAATACCGCATGCCTAGTGAATAATCCTTTGTATTCATTTCTTATTAACTTGTGGGAATAACCTGACTATGCGAACTACCGCATGCTCGGTGAATATCCTTTCGTATTAATTTCGTATTAGCATTTTGTGAAAATAATCTGTTTATGCGAACTACCGCATGCGAGGTGAAGATCCATTTGCAGTTTTGTACATATATATATTTTTGTGAACAATAATACTTGTATATACATTAACGATTGCATATTTTTTTACTAAAATAATATGTTAATAACATAAATATAAGAATATTTATATATTTGCATTTTATCAACACTTGAGGTTGTGACTTAGTTTTTTTTTCTATATCATACATGCAATTATTTATTGTTTTAATAAATAATAAAATTGTGTTTTAACCCAGAATAGATGGCAAACTTGCAAAAATAGATTTTTCTATTTTGAAAATATCTGGAGACAACTATTTGGCTTGGGCACTTGATGCAGAATTGCACCTTAGTGCAAATGAGTTAGAAAAGACCATTGAATTAGGAAATACAGCAACTTCGGCACAAAATGCAAAAGCCATAATTTTTCTTCGTCATCATATTGATGAAGGATTAAAGACTGAGTATTTAATAGTCAAAAATCCTTTGTCTTTATGGACACAACTGAAGGTAAGGTTTGACCACCAAAAATTGGTTCTCCCTAATGCCAAATTTGAGTAGCTTAATTTAAGGTTACAAGATTACAAATCAATTACGAAATATAGTTCTAATATTTATAGAATAACCTCTACTTTGACTTTATGTCCAGTTTCTGAAACCCAAATGTTAAAAAAAATGCTCTCAACTTTTCATCCCACCAACATGATTCTGTCATAACAATATAGACATAGTAAGTTCACAAAATTCAGCGACTTATTGTCTATCCTCCTTGTTGCAAAAAAGAATAATGAATTGTTAAAAAACCATCAAGTACGACCAACGGGTGTTACCCCATTGCCAGATATTAACAACACGTCATTCCAGCAGAATAAACATGATAATAGATGGACATATAATAAGAAGCCTTGGGGACGAAAGAATAAACGAGGCCATCATAACAAAAAATTCCAGAACTGCGACAATTCAGGCCACCAGAAGTGGCAAGTGTCTGGGTCGGGTAAAATAAAGAAAATGCAGCACATATAAAGAACAAACCAGATGTTTGTTTTAGGTGTGGGATGAAAAGGCATTGGTCGCGTACCTGTCGTACGCCGAGACATTTGGTTAATTTATTCCAGGAGTCTCAAAAGAACAAAGTAATGGAGGCAGAAACAAACTTTGTTAATCATCAATTGAATATTGTTGATGTTCCACCAATGACCAACAATGAGGAAAAGGTTGTTGATATTACTGGACCTTCTGAAAGTATTTTTTGGGATATCGCTTAATTTTTTGTTTTAATTAAACACCATGTATGTATAATATTATTAGTTTTCATTATATACGTGGTATGTGTTTCTCATGAATAAAATTATAAAGAAATGTAACTTTTCTTATTTTTATATGTGTTGGATCATCTTTAATGGATATGGAAGATATATGACAAATTATTTCATGCTACCAAATGAGACAAGTTTTTATCAAAAATGCTCTATATTCTAGTAAATCAAAAAGAAATTTGCTTAGATTTAAAGATACTCGACTAAATGGTTTTCACATTGAAACAACCAATGAAAATGATAATGAATATCTTTTCATCACTTCTACTATTTCTGGAAAAAAGAATATCCTAGAAAAACTTCATTCAATTTCTTCTGGATTATATACTATGAAAATTAGAGCAATTGAGTCTTATAATGTTATGATTCCAAAAATCATAGATCCCAAATCATTTATGTTTTGGCATGAAAGACTCGGTCATCCAGGTACTTCTATGATACGTCGTATTACTAAAAATTCTACTGGCCATCCTCTCAAAAATAAGAAGGTTTTTCCTAGTAGTGAATTTTCTTGTGCTGCGTGTTCTCAAGGAAAATTAATTGTTCGACCATCATCAGTAAATGTTTATAAAGAAGCCCCAAAATTCCTAGAGAGAATTCAAGGAGGCGTTTGTGGACCCATTCACCTATTGTCTGATCCATTTCAATATTTCATGATTTTAATAGATGCTTCAACTAGATGGTCTCATGTGTGTCTTCTCTCTTCTCGAAATTTTGCCTTCTCAAAACTTATTGCTTAAATAATCAAGTTACGGGCTCAGTTCTCGGATAATCCAATCAAGTCGATTCGACTTGATAACGCAGCTGAATTTTCATCAATGACTTTTAATGATTTTTGTAGGACTATTGGAATCTCCATTGAGCATTTTGTTCCTCATATTCATACACAAAATGGTTTAGCTGAATCTTTTATAAAAAGACTTCAACTAATTGCACGACCATTAATGTTAAGGGCTAACTTACCTACCTCAGTTTGGGGTCATGTAATTCTTCATGCTGCAGCCATCATTCGAGTAAGACCAACGACTCTTCATAAATTTTCTCATCTACATTTAGTTTTTGGACAGATACCCAACATATCACACTTCCGAGTCTTTGGAAGTGCAGTATATGTTCCAATTGCACCTCCACAAAAAACTAAAATGGGAGCCCAACGAAGAATATGTATTTATGTTGGTTTTGATTCTCCTTTTATTATCAGATATCTTGAGCCTTTAACTGAAGGTGTTTTTACTGCACGTAATGTAGATTGTCATTTTGATGAATTTGTATTTCCACCATTAGGAGGAGGGAAAGTTTTAAATAAAAAACCCTCTGAAATATCATGGAATGCATCAAAATTAAATTCACTTGATCCTCGTACAGGACAATGTGAAATTGAAGTTCAAAGAAATATTTATTTACAAAATATGGAAATCAGGAGAAGTGTTATAATCATGATTCCCTACTCATCAGGGCAATGCTTTCCCTTTCCTTTCTTTTCTTCTCCCGTGAAGCATTCCTTCCTCACACGTGAACTTCACTTTGCCTATATAAGGCAATGATACTGAAGGAAATAATATAACTTCTCTGAATTGTTTCTCTCTTTTTATCTCTTACTTATTCTCTCTAAATTTATGAAATAATAAGAGTATCTTTCTACACTTTGCTAAAATTTTATAACAACTAATATATTTATGAGGGTGAGTTGTGTTAAAAAATAAATTTAGAGAAAACTCTCGCAACATCACGACAAATAGCAGTGTTAGATTTGCAATTTAATCCCCTTGAGAAGTCCATAATGGGAAATATACTATTAAAGCTAGGGTTTTTTAGGTATTAGAATATAGTGTTATATTTTGTGAACACATTGAACAAGCAAAAAAGAGAAGCTAATTAGAATTCATGGCTGCCAGAGAGTTGCAGCGGCAAATTGCCTCTCTCTTCTTTAACAAGTAGCCTCATATCTCCGTCCTTAACGGTAAGTTTTTCATATATGATCCGAAATTCATATATATAGGCGTTTTGATTTCTTCTATTTTTTTGGTGAAAGCACAGTCTTATCATGAATTTTGGTTATATACGAGTTATTTAATTACACAACGAAAATTAAAGAAATGTAGCCTCTATTTATTGATGGAAGTTTGGTATGCAATAGAGGCCAGGTCTAAGAAATTGAAAATTTTAGTTGTATTTCAGTTTATATTCATAAAGTTATCTAGTAGTATAGAGTGGGATTTTAGTCTGTAAGTTCTTGTTGCTTCTGCTACTGTTTTAAGCAACGATTGCGGGAATTGGGTTGTGGGGTCTCTAATAAATTTGATTTCTTGTTGAGGAGTTTCATAAAATAGAAGTACTAAAATAAAAGTACTCGTCTTTTTTTTCATACTCAACAGAGTTTTAGTGCATGATTTCTGGAGCTACATTGGGTTTGTTTCAAATAGGTTATGCTATATTAATAATATTTGGACTTTTATTTGGTTACATCCGGGGTTTTTTTGTCTTTTTTAAATCAAACTTGGGTGAACCATTCAAATTTCTTTAGGAATTGTGATTGATTTCATGTTTGATGTTGTTGCTGAAGAGTAATTAGATTTAGATAGTAATTTCTGAGTTGATTGGTGCCAGTTTTTGAGTTGAAATTTCATATTGGTTTATCAAATATAATTAATCAGAACGCCCCAAATTGTAAAGCTAAATTTCTGTGATTCTATTTTTCTTTATTTGTTTTTCCTTTAAGAAAATGTCAGTTTAGTATTACGTTCATCTTTTTGCTTTTCTGTTTTAGGTTGCTGCAGTCAACGGGTGAACTTAGGTGCACAATCACTTGAATGCAACTTTAGAAAAATTTGTTTGGGGAATTTTTGGGAAGGTGGATAATTCCGGGTTCTAGGGATGGAGGATTATGTGACCGAAGGAGTGTCTTCAGTAATTATAATGTTTACCTATAAAGGCTGCAATGACAAGCCCTAGGTTGTGGAACAACTTGAAATATGATAAAGACATAGTTTACATTCCCATTTAAGAGAATTTTGAACATATTTTTCCGAAAGTTAACTCTTGATGAAGCTTTTAAGAAAATTGAAGCACATCAGTAAGAACACATACATCATAAACTCAATACACAAGTAATAGTGTTGTGGTACCACCAGCACCATCCATAAAGCTTCTAGAGTTAAGCTAATGCTACATGATTCTTGTGTGAACAGGAAACACTAAACAAAATTATCTAACCTTTTGCTTTTATAGGAGTGGAGAGAATTAGGGGTCTTTTAGGGAGTTGGCTTCTTATTTACTAGCTCTTTCTTATTTTAATTGCTAATTACTTTGTACTTTTTGTTCAATGAGTTGTATTCAGATTGTAAAATGTTTCTTTGGGTTTGCCGGAGCCTTTTTATCGAGCCTCTGTCTCAGAGTTCAGAGTTGAACTTCTTACAGCTTTGCAGTTTTCTGCCTATCTTGTGAACCATCTTTGGACTGTCATTGTTATTAAATTATAATCGTCTTGTACTGGATAAATTGTTGCAGAGCACTCAATGCGTTTTATTCCCTCTGCAAATTCATTCTTCAGCAGAGATGAATTTTGTAAACGAGAATTTCAAATGCTTGTAGAATCAAACAAGCAGGCTATTAAAGATGCGGAAAGACATGAAACTTGTAATTTGAAGACTGGATCCAACTTAGTTAGTGCCCTCGCTAGCCCAAACAGCAATGAGAACTCTGCTATATCTTACAGTGCCATATCCAACTTAAAGATATCCCCACGACATGATCTTGCCATGATATTTACTTGTAAGGTCTGTGAAAACAGAAATATGAAGACCGTGTCGTGAATCATATGAAAAAGGTGTGGTGGTGGCTCGGATGTGGTGGCTATGCTAATCTACACTTGATTGCTGATCACCTGTGATGGTTTGGAGAGCCAGGGAGCATTGAAGAACTCTTGCTGCTCGTGGAGAGGAGGTGAGAAAAGGTTCAGTCGATACTTTGAATCTAACACTTGAAGATTTGGCTGGAAAGAAATATTGAAATATGGAACTTTTGAGTATTAGGATATATTACCAATGTGCGAATAGCCTTCATTATTATGATAAGAATACCAAAAATTTGTTTAACCTTTCTATTGTAGATTGTCTCATTGTATTTGCAGAAGTTGATGGTTGTTACAGCTTAAATGATTCAAGTTTATGTACATTATATTTAAAAATTTGCTGAGTAAAGTTGATTGTTACCTTCGCTATTATATATATATATATATATATATATATATATATACATATATAAATATAGGGGGGGAAGAACTGCCATTAGTTATGGACACTATTTTATCTCATGCATCTAAGCGTTTATAGTAAAGATCTACGACTCAATTTATTTTATAAAAAAATTACATTTCAGATCTCTAAGGTTTTTTTTAGATAGATCTCTAAGGTTTAGAAGTTTAAATTTGAAAATTCCTTTTTGGGGTATTAGTACTGGAAGGTAACCACGGATTTTTTTTATATTTTTAAAACCCACTTCCCCCTTCTTTTGTGGGTGCTGTCGGTAAACTAGTTATTAGACCCAATACGATCTGATCTTCATTTTAAACTTAGGACGATCAACAACCATTTCGAAATCCTCACTCTGCAAGTCTTGCCAATGTCAGACTTGACATACTCTATGATTTGTCTAATCGTAGACTTCAATGGTGACCATAGAGTGTTTGTTTGAACATATTCTACGATCCTTTTCGTTCTACGATCTTTATCTTATCTTACGATCTTCAATAAGCTTTACGATCCTTTGGCAGACTCTGCGATCTTAATTTAGCTTTACGATTTCTTGGCAGACTCTACGATCTTGAACTGAATGCTCTATAATAGATTGATTGATCTTCAAATAAACTTTACGATTGCACAAAGCAGTTTTACGATCGTTTAATAAACTCTACGATCGTTTTATTTCCTATCATCTATTCATTCAATTTTTTTAATAGATCAACTTAACAAGCTTGATCTTCTATTCTAAGTCTTTTTACATCAATTACTCTTAAAGACTTTACAAAAGCTACTGATTACACATACATTATTTCATCATCATCAAATCAAAATATGCAATTGTCCTAACGAAAGAATTTAATTGCACTACAAAAAGAGATCTTTTTTAGAGAGATAGAATTCTTGTAATGATTCATGAACTAATGCAATGTATAATTTTTCTCGTAATCAAAAATGCTAGGTTGAAATATTTATTGATATTGCTGCAAGAAAGATTTTATTAAAAGATTAAGTTATTACCCCAACAAAGAAATATATATATATATATATATATATATATATATATATATATATATATATTTGAGTTGAGGAGAAATTTAATTTATTTTATCTATTGTTAATAGTGAGTTTGGAAGAAAAGAAAAGGTAAATTATTATTATTACCAATATATCTTTATTAACTTTATAACAATATTTTTGACAATATTTGTTCTTTTTACTGAAATTAGAAAAATTACTAAACCTATCCAAAATTTTCCATTCTGAAGTGGAACTTCTGGAAAGAAAGTGGAGTTTACTACTTTTTAGTTTTTACTCATTCACAATTTTTTATACTTACTAAAAGCTAAAAAAAACTGATGATCTCTTTACTTTTCTTTTCTAAAACTCAAAAACAGAGTCTTACTTTTATCTCCCCAATCCAAGTTCTCTCTGCTGCCAGAAACAAAGAAAAATGACAACAATAACACCATATGCTAGTTCCATCATCAGTTCTTCAGCTTCAGTTAACTGTTCCTAATCAATAAAATCCATGGCGCCAGTGGGTATTCTTTCTTAATCACCCAAAACCCACTCCCCTTTCTCTCTCTTGAAGATCAACACAAGAAAAATAGCAAAAAATTCATTTCAAGGTGAATACCCAGTACCCTGATTATTTATTTGTATAGTTCCTATCATTTTACATGGTTCCCATCTTTGATAAAATTATGCACTACTTTTTTTTTCCAGTCTATATCATTGTGATTTTTACTTTGTTTAAGCTGTGTCGGTTTGTTTCATGAATTAATTCAGTTCGAGCAATAATTTAAAGATGGGTCCTTTATGTGTTATGGGGTTTAAAATTAGGGGAGTTTCATAATTCTAATGCATATCATCTTGATTTTAACTATGATTTTATGTAGTTGATTATGTTTTGATTAAATAGAGAAGAATTTATGGGAGATATATGAGCAGAATTTGCGAAAGAAATAATGAAGAGCGAAAGAATAAAAAATGTATGCACATAAATTAGGGGAATGAAAATTTTTAGAGTTTCCAAATGTTACTGGGCAGATACCAAAGTACAGTGTGGTATAACTCAATTTGATCTGGAGGTTAGAGGTACTTGTGTGGGTGAGTTCTCCCTGCTGTGTCTTTTTGTTATTATTATTATTATTATTATTATTGTTGTTGTTATTATTATTATTATTATTGTTATTGTTATTTTATATTGTTCTTGGGCCTTATTATCTGTACCCTTGTCTATATAGCTCCGTCTGATGAAACCTTAAAGTCGTGTTGGAAGCTACAGTTTTATTGTTATTTTTATGTTGCTGCAGTTTGTTTAGTTAAATGCTATTCCCTCCGTTCCTTAATATAGGTCGTTTTTGAGTTGTGCACAAGTATTAAGGTAATGATTGTATAACATTAACTATAATATCAATTGTCTATATTGCCCTTGTATTTGAATAAGAGATTGTTATTTATTGGACATTAAATAGTGAGAGAACCAAAATTACATTTAATACTTGGGGTAATATTGGAAATTAAGCAATTAATGCTCGCTTGAAATTCTCAAACGACTTATATTTAGGAACAAAAATATTTTTCTAAAACGACCTATATTAAGGAACGGAGGTAGTATACTCTCGGGTTGTGAGGCAGTTTTACTATAGGTTTTTAATCATTCAACTACTGGCTTTGATGGTATGCATATCTCTTTTTGGCTAGGCTTGTTTGCAATTGCTACGAACAAGATTACAAAGTAAATTCTTTTATTAATAAACGAAGAAGATTACAAAGTAAATGCTTATCACATCCAATGTGATTGACTTGAGGGCATACTACTTTCAATGACATTTCCCTAAATTAACTTATCTGCCAAGGAAGGGTGAAATGTGATCGTTCTGTTAGAGTTTGTTGATTTAAACTTCTTATAAAGTTAAAGAATAACTATAGATAGTTTTTTAAGGTCATGAATACTAGACTGATGATAAACCATATAGCATTCTATTCCTCTTGGTGATGGAGGAGAACTTCTAAACTTATTTGTCTGTTCAAAAGACTAAAATATAACAAAATACTGATATTAATAAACTATTCATCTTTTATGATTATATTATGAGTTATGACACTTAGTGTAACAACTTTTTTAGATGAATATTACTTTTAATTTTGTTACTTTATTTGGTTGGTTGAACATATTCTTAATTTATAATTTAGTTGATTGTTAATTCATTTGGTATTATACAAGGATTTAAGATTTTAATTTTTAAAAAATTGGGATATAAGTCCGAATATTACCGAATGCGGATATGTGGGTATTTGGGGTATTCATCAATTTTCTATTGGACGTAAATGATACAGAGTATTCGAATCCGCTGGATACAAATATGTTGAATTGTAATATCTGTTGGATCAGATATGAGATATAATTATAGAATTCTACCTGAATGAGCCTTTATGGCTTAGAGAAATATTTTAAGAGGGAAGAGTGATTTTATCTTGTAAAATGTCATGCAATGTTACGTGAGAGTCTTGAGACTACTTTTCATGTGTCCCATTTTCTGCAGTGAGATCAGTGACCACTCCTGCAGATGCCACTGTTGGGATTGATGAAATGGTTTCTGGAACCCAACAAAAATACTACATGCTAGGAGGGAAGGGAGGTGTTGGAAAAACACGCTATGCTGCATCACTTGCCATTAAATTTGCAAATAATGGCCATCCCACTCTAGCGGTTTCAACTGATCCAAGTATCCAACACACTCTTTGAGTGACTCTTTTGCACAGGTTGAGTATACTTCTGTATGCTTCCTTTACCATTTGTTGATTTTATTAAGCCATTTGGAAGTTAAATTCTTTGCATAAGAATACACATAATGAATTGTTGTCTTTGACACTTTTATGGTCTTGTTTCCTAGGATTTGACTAGAGGGACACTTGTGTCAGTTGAAGGACTCATTTCTCCACTATTTGCCCTTGAGGTGTGTAGAGAAATTTTACTAATAACATATTTCCTGCATTGGTTATAAACTCCCCTCATATCTCCATTTCCGTGATCCTTTTTTACTGATGGATTTAGTGCCTCGTGTGTGTTGAGTTTGTTTTAATTAATTATAACAGATAAACACTGATCAAGCTAGAGAAGAATTCCGCGATGCAAGCAAGAAAATGGGAGAACTGGTGTCAAAGACTTCATGGACGAAATGGGCCTAGGAATGATTGTAGAACATGTGAACTTTATCTGTTTTTACATTTTTTTAATTGATAACTACCACTTCTCGTTATTTATCAAATTTGGAAACTAACATCATTGATGAATTCTTGAATGTAGATATTTGTATGACAGCCGGTCAAGTAATAAATGATACTTGTGTACAAAAAAACAAGCTCACTTTAAATAACTTGGATTTCTTCTTGGACTTGCTACGCTCGAGAGAGGCTGAGGATATCATTTTAACACCCGCATGCATGGTGATTTCTGTTGTTATTCCATGCATGCATGGTGATTTCTGTTGTTATTCCATTCTTTATTATTCTGTTGGAATAATCTGTTGGTGCGATCACTCGCATGCATGGTGATTTCTGTTGTTATTCCATTCTTTATTATTCTATCTATCGGAATATCCTGTCTGTGCGTTTACACATTACCTGGTTTCATTATTTATTATTTTGTTGGAATAACCTGTCGGTGCGGATTACGCACGCATGGTGAAATTCTTCTGTTATTCCATTCTTTATTATTATGTTGGAATAACCTGTCTATGCGAAGTACTGCATACATGGTGAAATTCTTTTATTATTCCGTTCTTTATTATTCTGTTGGAATATCCTGTCTGTACGATTACGCATAACCTGGTTCCATTATTTATTATTCTGTTGGAATAACCTGTCCGTGCGGATTACGCACGCATGGTGAAATTCTTCTGTTATTCTATTCTTTATTATTATGTTGGAATAACCTGTCTATGCGAAGTACTGCATACATGGTGAAATTCTTTTATTACTCTATTCTTTATTATTATGTTGGAATAACCTGTCTATGCGAAGTACTGCATACATGGTAAAATTCTTTTATTATTCCATTCTTTATTATATTGTTGGTTATTGGTTTTACAGTTGTATGTCTTTGGCCTGTAGTGCAAAGATGATATGTTGTTGAATATCTTTGGCCTGTAGTGCAAATATGATCTGTTGTTTGATAGCTTTGACCCGTAGTGCGAAGATTGACAGGTATATGACATGATCATGACCACTAGTGATGCTAACGAATATTCTTGGCCGTAGTGCATGGATAATTCAATTATGTGATTGGCAGGATAATGACCATTAGTTAACAGTTGAATGTCTTTGGCCGTAGTGCACTGACAGGCAATTGATTGGTATGATCTGACCATTGGTTTTATAGTTGAATATCTTTGGGCCGTAGTGTAAAGATAGACAACTGCTTGGTATGATCATTGTTATTACATTTGAATATCTTCAGCCTTTGGGGTAAGGATATGAGTAAATGTTGTATTAAGCCTTTGTGGCAAGAAGGAACTGTTAATTCATACTATTATAAATATGAATTGTGAATTTAACTAACATCTTTGGTGGTTCAGGTGAAGACAAGTATTGAAAGTTCTATTTGTCTTAAGTATAACAAAAAACTGTTGATGAGTATTACAGGAATAAAATATCAACGATGGACTTTTAATCTAGAGGAGATAGTAGACATTATGATCTACTTGACTCTTCTAATGGATTGTTGATTCCGTTGTAATTATGGTTGAAAACTTTTATTATCTACCATATATTCTAAATCTCTGTTTTATTCTGATAAAGGCTGTTGATAAATTAATTATCTTAGCCATGATATTCTTTACTGGGCTATTTGGGTTCCCCTTTTGCTTCACAATTCTTTTCAGGTTATAAGAGTGTAGCTGGGTCGAGCGGGGATATAGGGAATAGTGTGATGGTCCGAGATTGTCGAAGTTTCTCAATACATTATAAAATGGCATGACATGCAACAAATAATTGTATTGAGGACCTAAGATGTGTGTGTCATATTTTATACGTCACTTAATAATTGATTTTGGCGAACAACAATAGGGTGATGAGAACTCGACTTTGAAAGCGTTAAAAGTGCACCTCATTAGAATGAATATGATAGTAATCTTCTCATTCTTCTTTGGGGTCTTAAAATATTTGCTGCTGTATTTTATATGGAATTGTAACAATTTGAGTTTGGATATTGTCTACGAGATAATATTGTATTAAAACTCACAGTTAACTGTTGTCGTACTCTGCACGATAGTTCAACAGTTGTATCAATGAAGTTTGTATTTAATTTTTATAGTGTGATATCTGGCGACCCAAGATGGGTAATGTATACCTATTTTGGGGGCGTCACATATTTCATAATCCTTTTGGAATCCCTTGGATCTGGAAATGGGATTTTCAGTGTGACTATCAGAATAAAATCCCTCACCTTAAAAGGGTATTTTTTTACCAAATGGTGGGATAAAGGGCTTAATCCTACACTACCAGAACTTCTCAAGACCATAAAGAATCATACCCATGCCTGTTTGGATGTTATCCCTTAGAGCCTTCCAGCACCAACACCAGTTAATCCTTTTGTTAAAATTCAAACAGATTTAAAAATAGTTTCCAAATCTAACTGAAACTGAACTATTAGTTAAAACTATGGATTATATGAAAACCCAATTCTTACAATCCTTAGTCCAGGATGATGTTCCATGAAACTGTTAGCAGTAATGAAGGATCTGAACAGGATGACAATGAGTTCAGCGTCTTAGCTGGTGAAAGTCAAGAATCAGAGCCTACTATGGGAGACTTCTGGGATTCTCTCACCTCAATGATCGCTGAAAAGATGGAACAGGACAAAAAAGGAAAAGGAAAAGGAAAAGCATAAAGCCATCCTCCATTACAAAATAGATAACCAATCAGAAAAGGACAACCACAGTAACTCCACCATCAAAAAAAGAAGCCAGCTGCCCTCACTCATCAGAAGACGACAACCAGCTATCCTCAATAATATTCCACTCAACTGACAACCTGTCTCATGCCTTCCATTTCCTATGGCTGAGAGTTAAAGAAGAACAGATAAGGATTACAGTTCGACTCCACTAACTAGGACACACCTGATCCTTTCTTATCTTCTTTCATGTATAAATAGGGAGACCTCACCCTTTGTTGAGGCATAACTTTTCTTTGATTTCTCTCTATACTCTCTCTCTCCTGTAAAATATTTGATATATAAAGTTTGAAGTTTGAAGATCTGCAAAGCTCTTTTGTAAGTTTTAATTATTGCTTCTGTTAATTATTATGTTTCCTTGCTTGAGCTTTTAGATTATCACATCGAAAACAGTAATCGTTATAAAACAGCATATCAAACTGCAACAAACATCATAATCGTTCTTATTTTTTAGAACAGTTTATAAATCAGAACGATTAATTGTTTTAACTAAAAACGATATACAGGAAGAAACCTGCAGGCTTATAGTTTTGGGTAGACCCCCAAATTAATAATAATCTTATGAGATCATATATGTGATAATTTATTGTTAATATATATTTAATATGTCTTCAAAATATTCATGCCATTTTATTAATTAAGTCAGAATGGGGTTAATGTTTGATTAAGTGGAACGTCACCTAAGTCACGTTTAGGACTTTGCCTTTAGCCGTGTTGTGGCGTGGTGACTTTCTTCCTCTGTAAATCATTGACAGATGTGCTTGATTAACCCTATCTCCGATCCTGCCTTAGTTGGTATCAAAGCCATATTTAGTTTATTGACATATTAATGAATATATTACTTATAAATTACACATATATGATCTCATAAGATTACTGTTGATTTGGGGGTCTACCCAAAATTTTTAGCATAGTAGTATAAATATATGTTATTTGATAATATTATGTGTCTAAAAATGAAGTTTTATTTTCTTCCAAGTATAATATATGTGATTATATTATCTTTAGGAGTAAAATAAAGTAATATATATTGTATTGATTATATATATGGGAGGGTTTGAGTTTATAACTTAATAAATGATCAAAAATATAGTATGTGCTTGTTAATTTATTCTTGCATCGTTGCATAAGAATAGTTTGCATATATGTATATATTTTGGTTAATTATACTATGAAATTTGTACCAAGTTATGTGCTCTGAAATTTTTGAATATTAAATTTGCACATGTATAGTATTTGGTATTTTTTTCTAAATATAAATAGGCTGCACATTCATCCAAATCATTTAGTTCAGTTCAATCGAAAATCCTCTCAAGTTCTAGAGAAAATACTGTCTTTGTATTTTTGTTCTTGCTATTATTTTCTCATCTCTCATTTATAGTTTTGCACTAGTTTTTGTTTTTAAACAATAAATTCGAGTACAAAATAATTGTCTGTTTTATCTTGGGAGGCTAATACGCAGTAACTATGTGTAGTAAAATAGGGGGCAAATATAATTTTGAGAAAATAGTGGACTACCATTTGATTCAAGCGGTAGTTCTACATTAAGATTACAATGTAACACCCCGATTTTTATGAAATTATTAACAGAGTATATTCAAACATTTCATTTTATTTTAATGAATAAGGATATTGGGCTCACCCAGCTCCCTCAGCTTCTCATAACGCGAACTGAGAGTTCTCCTCTCTCGCTCTCCCGATCTCTATTTCTCTCGCTTCTCACGATCTAAGGCGCTCACTGGCTTTTCAACCCCTGCTCGCTCACTCGCCCCAACTCCCAAAACCACGGATTTGCCCTATTTTTCGCCCCAAATCCGTCGCGACGGCTTGCCCTAATTTTTACCTCTCAAATGCATCATATGCAAGTTTGTCTTCTATCTCTCTTTCAATTATCGATCCTAACTATATTACATAGATCGATTTATTCATGTTATATGCTATATGTCTGTTATTTTCTTAATTTTGAGTTTAAGCCTAAAACCTGTGTTCCAAGAACTGAAATATCTTTGGGATTTTTAACAACTATTAATTTGAATAGGAAGTTCTACCGTTGGTTTTGGTAAAATCAAAAGCCTAAGCTTGCAATAGCAAACAATATTTATGGACATTAACAAACAATACTTGATACAAATGTTAGTTGTTTGATATAGAATATAGAGCTAGTTCTGATTGAAAAAATTCTTCAAGCTGGAAGGCTTTTTTGTTCTGGAAAATATTTTTACTTTTCCTTTCATATTATATATATGTTTGTATTGCCACATTGCTCAGTTTTCCATCTTTTTAGGATCCGTATGGCCGTAATCTTCACCTGTTTAAGGGGTCTTGTGCATGTTATATGGAGTAATAAGGAAGGTTATTTTTTGGTTAAAATCATGTATAAACATGTATGAACCCCGCTTTTAAAACTGTTGCATATAAGGTGTTTGAAAAATTGCCTCTTAGAGGTTGTCAAGCATAAATAGGTGAATTTGATTAAGTTTGGGATCAAAGAAGCCTTTACGCATGTTATGTGAAGAAATTTTAAGTTGTTTGGGTTAAACGAAATTGGGTTTAGAACCTGTTTTGGGACTGATGATCATATGCCTTTACGCATGTTATGTGAAGTAATTTAAGTTGTTTTGGTTAAACCAAATTGGGTTTAAAACCTGTTTTGGGTGTGTTTTTTATAGGTTTTTAACTAGTAAATCGTAGGTTTGAAGCATTTTTTTGACATTATATGGGTCAGTAATTGGAGTGTCATATTTTGGTGACACTTTTGTCTCATTTTTATGCGCCAAGTTTTAACATGTTAGTCTCTTGCAAAAGAGTAAGTACCATTCCTTCCATAATAGTTTCTGTTTCGAACTTGAAATTTTCTTCCCTGTTAATTATAAATTTATTGTTATATTGAATAATGCTTGAATCAAGAATAATAGAAATGCGAGTAAAGTTAATCAAGGTGTTGTTATATTGAATAATGAACTTCAGAAGGTGTTGTTTCTTAAATCAAGAATAATAGAAATGCGAGTGAAGTTATTTTTTTTTTAAAAATGTGAGTAAAACTTAAAATGTCATAGTTTATTGTGTTTTTCTATTTTGTATTTGCAGCCATGAACGCAGTATGTGATTGTGAAAGGCGAGCTCAACTTAAAACGTCCTGGACCGATTCAAACCCAGGAAGAAGGAGAACGTGCGTGCAAAAGGCAACAACCGTTTGTTATTGGTTAGTGATTTTATTCATGTTATTGTAGATAGGGGTGTTCAACTGGTAAAAATCGGTTCGAACCGGACCGGTACCGTAACGAACCGGTATCGAAATCGGCCAAATATTGATACCGATACCGGAATCGGTTAGATCGGTATACCGAACCGGCGGTATCGGTTCGGTACCGGTTTTTACCAAAATTAATATAATTATTATTTTATTATTATTTTTTTTTATTAACATTATTATTATATTTATTATTATAATCATTATTTTATTATTATTATTATTATTAAAATATTAATAATAATAAAAAATTAGAAAATCGGTATATACCGGTCCGGTTCAGTTTTTTACCGAACCATAAAAACGCCGAACCAAAATTGGTACCGAAAAACTGGTATAAACCGGTTTTTTTGTACCTAACCGGACTAGTTCTTTTTTATACCGAACCGACCGGTTCGGTCCGGTTCGGAAAACCAAAAAACCGATCCAGTTGAACAGCCCTACTGGTAAAGCAAAAATAGCTAACAGCAGTACTAACTTCTAGATTCCTAAAAGACTTAATCAACTGCATAAATTTAGATAACAAAATAACTACTATATATTACACTACTTATTCAAACAAAACAGACTAACAGCTTAGTAGCAGGACTGAAACATAAAATAAGTTGCGCTCATTTGTGACACTCCCTCTTAGTGCGTGCTTATTATTAATCAGTCCAAGTGCATTTTTGAACTTCTCAAACTTGGCTTTAGCAAGAGCCTTTGTAAAGATATCTGCTACTTGATCTTCACTTCAGACTCCCATCAAAATGATTTCTCCTTGAAGAACCTTTTCTCTCACAAAATGATGTTGAACTTCTATATGTCTTGTGCGAGCATGACATACTGAATTTTCATCAAGTTTAATTGCACTTTGATTGTCACATTGAATTGGATTGTCACTTTGTATAAATATCACCAACTAGTGACTTAAACCAAACACACTCTTACGTTGCTTTAGAAGCTGTCGCATACTCGGCCTCTGAGCTAGAAACAACACAAGGTTGCTTTTTACTGCACCACGAGACTGCTACAGACCCAGCGCTAAAGCAGTATCCCGTAGTCAAACCTCGATCATTTGATTCCCAGCCCAATTTGCATCAGTAAACCCATGTAGCAAAAAAATTTCTCCTTTCTTGTACATGAGACCATGCTCAAAAGTTCCTTTCACATAGGGTAGAACCCGTTTTGTAGCTTCCAAATGAGGACTATACGGATTCTGCATAAACTAAGAAATTACACCAACAGAATATGCAATATCTGGCCTTGTGATAGTTAAATAAATTAAACTACCAACGAGTTGTCGAAACCTGATTGCATCTTTCAGAATTTTCCCTTCATCCTTCTTTAATTTAAAATTAGGCTCTATTGGAGTTGACTTTGTTTTTGACTCCCCCATGCCAAAAAGTTACATCAACCTTTTAGCATAGCTCTTTTGTGACACAAAATAGCCATCTTCTAGCCTATGAACTTCCAAGCCAAGAAAGCATCCTATTTCACCAAGATCTTTCATATTAAATCGAACTGATAAGTCATCCTGTAAACGTGATATTTCAATATCATTGTCTCCAGTTATGATCATATCATCTACATACAACAGTACCACCACTAACCTTCCTGATTTAAGCTTTTCAAGTATACTAGAATCTGAATTTGATACCGTAAAACCACAAAATGTAAGATACTGAGAAATCTTACCATACCAAGCGCGTAGAGCCTGTTTCAAACCATATAACACCTTCTTTAGTCGACAAACATAATGAGGGAACTGCTTAGAAATAAAACCTTGCGGCTGCTCCATGTACACATCACAATCTAGTTAACCATAAAGGATTCATTCTTTACATCGAGTTGCCATAATTTCTAGCTTTTGTACGCTGCCAAGGAGATGAGTGTTCTCAACGTCACCATCTTTACAACTGGACTAAATGTTTCCTCGTAGTCTAGCCCATAGCATTGTGAAAATCCTCGAGCAACTAAACGAGCCTTGAGCCTGTCAATGCTTCCATCTGAACTCTTTTTCAACTTGTAAACCCATTTACAAGTTACTACTTCACTGTCTTTTAGGCTTAGGCACAAGTTTCCAGGTTTCATTCTTCATCAATGCTTCAACTTCTTCTTGCATAGCGGATTCCCATTTAATACTGCCTTTTGCTTCATCATAGCATGATAGTTCGTTGTTGTTCATTTCACCTAGAAAGAAACATGAACTTACGGAAATCTGGTTTGCAGAGATGTCATAGTCCTTCAAATAATCAGGTTGCCTTCATACTCTAGTTGATCTTCTTAAATCAGCTTGTAATTTCCCATCATCTCTTGCTGTTGATTGGAGTGTTTCTTCTGTGGTTTCAGCATTCCCCTTTGATCCAGAATCAAGTGACTCGAGCTGAGATAAATCTTCCTCTGATTTGTCAAATGACTCGAGCTGAGATAAATCTTCCTCTGATTTGTCAAATAACTCGAGTCATTTGACAAATCAGAGGAAGATTTATCTCAGCTCGAGTCACTTGATTCTGGATCAAAGGGGAATGCTGAAACCACAGAAGAAACACTCCAATCAACAGCAAGAGATGATGGGAAATTACAAGCTGATTTAAGAAGATCAACTAGAGTATGAAGGCAACCTGATTATTTGAAGGACTATGACATCTCTGCAAACCAGATTTCTGTAAGTTCATGTTTCTTTCTAGGTGAAATGAACAACAACGAACTATCATGCTATGATGAAGCAAAAGGCAGTATTAAATGGGAATCCGCTATGCAAGAAGAAGTTGAAGCATTGATGAAGAATGAAACCTGGAAACTTGTGCCTAAGCCTAAAAGACAGTGAAGTAGTAACTTGTAAATGGGTTTACAAGTTGAAAAAGAGTTCAGATGGAAGCATTGACAGGCTCAAGGCTCGTTTAGTTGCTCGAGGATTTTCACAATGCTATGGGCTAGACTACGAGGAAACATTTAGTCCAGTTGCAAAGATGGTGACGTTGAGTACACTCATCTCCTTGGCAGCGTACAAAAGCTGGAAATTATGGCAACTCGATGTAAAGAATGCATTCCTTTATGGTGAACTAGATTGTGATGTGTACATGGAGCAGCCGCAAGGTTTTATTTCTAAGCAGTTCCTTCATTATGGTTGTCGATTAAAGAAGGCGCTATATGGTTTGAAACAGGCTCTACGTGCTTGGTATGGTAAGATTTCTCAGTATCTTACATTTTGTGGTTTTACAATATAAATTCAGATTCTAGTATACTTGTAAAGCTTAAATCAGGAAGGTTAGTGGTGGTACTTGTTGTATGTAGATGATATGATCATAACTGGAGACAATGATATTGAAATATCACGTTTACAGGATTACTTATCAGTTCGATTTGATATGAAAGATCTTGGTGAAATAGGATGCTTTCTTGGCTTAGAAGTTCATAGGCTAGAAGATGGCTATTTTGCGTCACAAAAGAGCTATGCTAAAAGGTTGATGGAACTTTTTGGCATGGGGGAGTCAAAACAAAGTCAACTCCAATAGAGCCTAATTTTAAATTAAAGAAGGATGAAGGGAAAATTCTGAAAGATGCAATCAGGTTCGACAACTCGTTGGTAGTTTAATTTATTTAACTATCACAAGACCAGATATTGCATATTCTGTTGGTGTAATTTCTCAGTTTATGCAGAATTCATGTAGTCCTCATTTGGAAGCTACAAAACGGGTTCTACCCTATGTGAAAGGAACTTTTGAGCATGGTCTCATGCATAAGAAAAGAGTAAATTTTCTGCTACATAAGTTTACTGATGCAAATTGGGCTGGGAATCAAATGATCGAGGTTTGACTATGGGATATTGCTTTAGCACTGGGTCTGCAGCAGTCTTGTGGTGCAGTAAAAAGCAACCTTGTGTTGCTGTTTCTAGCACAAGCTTCTAAAGCAATGCAGGAGTGTGTTTGGTTTAAGTCACTAGTTGGTGATATTTATGCAAATGTCGAGTATGCTGTTCCGATTCAATGTGTCAATCAAAGTGCAATTAAACTTGCTGAAAATCCAGTGTTTCATGCTCTCATGAAACATATAGAAGTTCAAACATCATTTTGTGAGAGAAAAGGTTCTTCAAGGAGAAACATTTTGATGGGAGTCCAAAGTGACGATCAAGTAGCAGATATCTTTACAAAGTCTCTTGCTAAAGCTAGTTTTGAGAAGTACAGAAATGCACTTGGACTGATTAATAATAAGCATGCACTAAGAGGGAGTGTCACAAATTAGTGCATCTTATTTTTATGTTTCAGTCCTGCTACTTAGTTGTTAGTCTGTTTTGTTTGAATAAGTAGTGTAATATATAGTAGTTATTTTGATATCTAAATTATGCAGTTGACTAGGTCTTTTAGGAGTCTAGAAGTTAGTACTGCTGTTAGCTATTTTTGCTTTACCAGTGGATAGTGATAGGAGTAGGATCAATAGATCACAGAAGGGGCTCTAAAGCTAGGGAAATCTTGTGTAAAAAATCTTTTGCAAATAAATGGCTCTCCGAAGCCAAATTCTCTCTGGTATAAAGTGATTACGACTATATAAATGTGTTTTCAGTGCATCTTAAAATGGGGGCCGCACATATTATTAAAATAAAAAAGACAAGTAAAATGGGATGGAGGTACTCTACATGTATAAGCACCCTGAACATATCTAGAATATGACAAGCATGGCTTGCCAAAATGACATTAGCTCTTACCAAAACATTATTGAGCAACGGATGTTGTGAAGGACCGATACGGACACGGTACATGGATACAACATCGTGACAAAGGACAAGGCATTTTCCAATAAAAGAAAAAAGTAGGATACAATATGTTGGTGGAATTGTTCAATTTTCATATATATTTTTAACAAATATAAATGTATTTCTAAAATAAATAAATTTAATTATTGATAGAGTATGATAAAACCTAAACAAAATAGTAAAAAACACAAGCACCTCATATAATAAATGTCTCCTAGTCTAGTATTTGCATCCATAAGTTCATAAATCACAACATTGGCAAATAGAAAAAACTAAAATTCATACTCATCACATAGGCAAAACCAATTTATCTATAAGGAAATAAATTTTATAAACACGCTTATAACTTACAAGCAATAACAAATGAAAAATATATAAAAGATTGGGAATTGGAATCAAGAGCACAACCTAAATGCCATTTAAATGAAAAATAAACAGCAAATTTATAAAAAAATAAAAAAATAAAAAAAAAGACGATCACAATTCATCAAAGTGAAGAAATATATAATACTAAAAAATAAGAGAAAAAGAAATTACCTCAAAGTTCGTGCCCGGTGGGTGAGTTTGCACCGGCGGGGAGTGAAGTGGGGAAGTTTCGAGTTGAAGGGGGAAGGGGGAAGGGGGAAGGGGGAAGGGGGAAAGAGAAGAAAAAGGGAGGGCAGAAATCAGGTTGGATTTATTGGGAATTTAACTCAATAATCTGAACCCTTGAGAGACTAAATTGCAAATCTAGCCCTCCTATTTGTTATGTTTTTGCAAAAGTGTTCTCTAAACTTTTTTCTTAGCACAAATTTCCCTCATAGATCTATTAGTTGTGCAAAATTATTCCTCCGATCCCTTTTTTCAATAAAATATTAAATTTTATTAAATTAAATTTGACAGAAAGTGCTAACATATTAGTCATGCATAAAGTAAGGTTATTATAGTCATTATGGTAGTTAGACATATTTGAAATGCATTTGAGAACAATAAAATTTGCATTTATGATCGAGAAAGGACAAATGTGAGCTAAGAGGTCTCAAATTAGGGTTCAAATTCATTTTAATCAAGCCATGACTTTAAAATTATGGTGAAAATTTATTTAAATTAAATCGTATTTTGTGAAATTAAAGTTACAAGTATTCGTTAGGTTTAAATTAGTGTTGTAAATGGAGCGGATAACCTTAATTTATGTAACGGAATAATACGTTAGTATTTTTTTGTCAACTTCAATTAATAGAAAGTATTTTATTATGAACATAAAATGATGGAATAATAGTTTTACATGACTAATGTTATAATCATGATTCCCTACTTATAAGGGCAATGCTTTCCCTTTTCTTTCTTCTCTTCTCCCGTGAAGCATTCCTTCCTCACCCGTGAACTTCACTTTGCCTATATAAGGCAATGATACTGAAGGAAATAATATAACTTCTCTGAATTGTTTCTCTTTATCTCTTACTTATTCTCTCTAAATTTATGAAATAATAAGAGTATCTTTCTACACTTTGCTAAAGTTTTATAACACGTTAGCAACACGAAGCTCTAACCAACTGAGACGGTAAAATTTAAATTCTTTCAATTTATTATTATATTACCGGTTGGCTATGCCACCAATAATATAATTTTATTCTTATAATTGACTTTAAATTCTTGCAATTTATTATTATAGTACCGATTTGGCTTTGCCACCAATAGTATAATTTTATTGTTTCAATTGGCTCGACTTTGCCGCGTATTATATTCTTTAACTGTTAAATTATATTTATGATTTATTGTCCATTTTTAAATTCTGTTATTTACAGTGGTACCATCTATCCTTTTTAATCTTACAAGACTTGGTGGGAACCTTTTTACCACTTATTAAATTGTGGGAATAACCTGTCTATGCGGAATACCGCATGCCTAGTGAATAATCCTTTGTATTCATTTCTTATTAACTTGTGGGAATAACCTGACTATGCGAACTACCGCATGCTCGGTGAATATCCTTTCGTATTAATTTCGTATTAGCATTTTGTGAAAATAATCTGTTTATGCGAACTACCGCATGCGAGGTGAAGATCCATTTGCAGTTTTGTACATATATATATTTTGTGAACAATAATACTTGTATATACATTAACGATTGCATATTTTTTTACTAAAATAATATGTTAATAACATAAATATAAGAATATTTATATATTTGCATTTTATCAACACTTGAGGTTGTGACTTAGTTTTTTTTTCTATATCATACATGCAATTATTTATTGTTTTAATAAATAATAAAATTGTGTTTTAACCCAGAATAGATGGCAAACTTGCAAAAATAGATTTTTCTATTTTGAAAATATCTGGAGACAACTATTTGGCTTGGGCACTTGATGCAGAATTGCACCTTAGTGCAAATGAGTTAGAAAAGACCATTGAATTAGGAAATACAGCAACTTCGGCACAAAATGCAAAAGCCATAATTTTTCTTCGTCATCATATTGATGAAGGATTAAAGACTGAGTATTTAATAGTCAAAAATCCTTTGTCTTTATGGACACAACTGAAGGTAAGGTTTGACCACCAAAAATTGGTTCTCCCTAATGCCAAATTTGAGTAGCTTAATTTAAGGTTACAAGATTACAAATCAATTACGAAATATAGTTCTAATATTTATAGAATAACCTCTACTTTGACTTTATGTCCAGTTTCTGAAACCCAAATGTTAAAAAAAATGCTCTCAACTTTTCATCCCACCAACATGATTCTGTCATAACAATATAGACATAGTAAGTTCACAAAATTCAGCGACTTATTGTCTATCCTCCTTGTTGCAAAAAAGAATAATGAATTGTTAAAAAACCATCAAGTACGACCAACGGGTGTTACCCCATTGCCAGATATTAACAACACGTCATTCCAGCAGAATAAACATGATAATAGATGGACATATAATAAGAAGCCTTGGGGACGAAAGAATAAACGAGGCCATCATAACAAAAAATTCCAGAACTGCGACAATTCAGGCCACCAGAAGTGGCAAGTGTCTGGGTCGGGTAAAAATAAAGAAAATGCAGCACATATAAAGAACAAACCAGATGTTTGTTTTAGGTGTGGGATGAAAAGGCATTGGTCGCGTACCTGTCGTACGCCGAGACATTTGGTTAATTTATTCCAGGAGTCTCAAAAGAACAAAGTAATGGAGGCAGAAACAAACTTTGTTAATCATCAATTGAATATTGTTGATGTTCCACCAATGACCAACAATGAGGAAAAGGTTGTTGATATTACTGGACCTTCTGAAAGTATTTTTTGGGATATCGCTTAATTTTTTGTTTTAATTAAACACCATGTATGTATAATATTATTAGTTTTCATTATATACGTGGTATGTGTTTCTCATGAATAAAATTATAAAGAAATGTAACTTTTCTTATTTTTATATGTGTTGGATCATCTTTAATGGATATGGAAGATATATGACAAATTATTTCATGCTACCAAATGAGACAAGTTTTTATCAAAAATGCTCTATATTCTAGTAAATCAAAAAGAAATTTGCTTAGATTTAAAGATACTCGACTAAATGGTTTTCACATTGAAACAACCAATGAAAATGATAATGAATATCTTTTCATCACTTCTACTATTTCTGGAAAAAAGAATATCCTAGAAAAACTTCATTCAATTTCTTCTGGATTATATACTATGAAAATTAGAGCAATTGAGTCTTATAATGTTATGATTCCAAAAATCATAGATCCCAAATCATTTATGTTTTGGCATGAAAGACTCGGTCATCCAGGTACTTCTATGATACGTCGTATTACTAAAAATTCTACTGGCCATCCTCTCAAAAATAAGAAGGTTTTTCCTAGTAGTGAATTTTCTTGTGCTGCGTGTTCTCAAGGAAAATTAATTGTTCGACCATCATCAGTAAATGTTTATAAAGAAGCCCCAAAATTCCTAGAGAGAATTCAAGGAGGCGTTTGTGGACCCATTCACCTATTGTCTGATCCATTTCAATATTTCATGATTTTAATAGATGCTTCAACTAGATGGTCTCATGTGTGTCTTCTCTCTTCTCGAAATTTTGCCTTCTCAAAACTTATTGCTTAAATAATCAAGTTACGGGCTCAGTTCTCGGATAATCCAATCAAGTCGATTCGACTTGATAACGCAGCTGAATTTTCATCAATGACTTTTAATGATTTTTGTAGGACTATTGGAATCTCCATTGAGCATTTTGTTCCTCATATTCATACACAAAATGGTTTAGCTGAATCTTTTATAAAAAGACTTCAACTAATTGCACGACCATTAATGTTAAGGGCTAACTTACCTACCTCAGTTTGGGGTCATGTAATTCTTCATGCTGCAGCCATCATTCGAGTAAGACCAACGACTCTTCATAAATTTTCTCATCTACATTTAGTTTTTGGACAGATACCCAACATATCACACTTCCGAGTCTTTGGAAGTGCAGTATATGTTCCAATTGCACCTCCACAAAAAACTAAAATGGGAGCCCAACGAAGAATATGTATTTATGTTGGTTTTGATTCTCCTTTTATTATCAGATATCTTGAGCCTTTAACTGAAGGTGTTTTTACTGCACGTAATGTAGATTGTCATTTTGATGAATTTGTATTTCCACCATTAGGAGGAGGGAAAGTTTTAAATAAAAAACCCTCTGAAATATCATGGAATGCATCAAAATTAAATTCACTTGATCCTCGTACAGGACAATGTGAAATTGAAGTTCAAAGAAATATTTATTTACAAAATATGGAAATCAGGAGAAGTGTTATAATCATGATTCCCTACTCATCAGGGCAATGCTTTCCCTTTCCTTTCTTTTCTTCTCCCGTGAAGCATTCCTTCCTCACACGTGAACTTCACTTTGCCTATATAAGGCAATGATACTGAAGGAAATAATATAACTTCTCTGAATTGTTTCTCTCTTTTTATCTCTTACTTATTCTCTCTAAATTTATGAAATAATAAGAGTATCTTTCTACACTTTGCTAAAATTTTATAACAACTAATATATTTATGAGGGTGAGTTGTGTTAAAAAATAAATTTAGAGAAAACTCTCGCAACATCACGACAAATAGCAGTGTTAGATTTGCAATTTAATCCCCTTGAGAAGTCCATAATGGGAAATATACTATTAAAGCTAGGGTTTTTTAGGTATTAGAATATAGTGTTATATTTTGTGAACACATTGAACAAGCAAAAAAGAGAAGCTAATTAGAATTCATGGCTGCCAGAGAGTTGCAGCGGCAAATTGCCTCTCTCTTCTTTAACAAGTAGCCTCATATCTCCGTCCTTAACGGTAAGTTTTTCATATATGATCCGAAATTCATATATATAGGCGTTTTGATTTCTTCTATTTTTTTGGTGAAAGCACAGTCTTATCATGAATTTTGGTTATATACGAGTTATTTAATTACACAACGAAAATTAAAGAAATGTAGCCTCTATTTATTGATGGAAGTTTGGTATGCAATAGAGGCCAGGTCTAAGAAATTGAAAATTTTAGTTGTATTTCAGTTTATATTCATAAAGTTATCTAGTAGTATAGAGTGGGATTTTAGTCTGTAAGTTCTTGTTGCTTCTGCTACTGTTTTAAGCAACGATTGCGGGAATTGGGTTGTGGGGTCTCTAATAAATTTGATTTCTTGTTGAGGAGTTTCATAAAATAGAAGTACTAAAATAAAAGTACTCGTCTTTTTTTTCATACTCAACAGAGTTTTAGTGCATGATTTCTGGAGCTACATTGGGTTTGTTTCAAATAGGTTATGCTATATTAATAATATTTGGACTTTTATTTGGTTACATCCGGGGTTTTTTTGTCTTTTTTAAATCAAACTTGGGTGAACCATTCAAATTTCTTTAGGAATTGTGATTGATTTCATGTTTGATGTTGTTGCTGAAGAGTAATTAGATTTAGATAGTAATTTCTGAGTTGATTGGTGCCAGTTTTTGAGTTGAAATTTCATATTGGTTTATCAAATATAATTAATCAGAACGCCCCAAATTGTAAAGCTAAATTTCTGTGATTCTATTTTTCTTTATTTGTTTTTCCTTTAAGAAAATGTCAGTTTAGTATTACGTTCATCTTTTTGCTTTTCTGTTTTAGGTTGCTGCAGTCAACGGGTGAACTTAGGTGCACAATCACTTGAATGCAACTTTAGAAAAATTTGTTTGGGGAATTTTTGGGAAGGTGGATAATTCCGGGTTCTAGGGATGGAGGATTATGTGACCGAAGGAGTGTCTTCAGTAATTATAATGTTTACCTATAAAGGCTGCAATGACAAGCCCTAGGTTGTGGAACAACTTGAAATATGATAAAGACATAGTTTACATTCCCATTTAAGAGAATTTTGAACATATTTTTCCGAAAGTTAACTCTTGATGAAGCTTTTAAGAAAATTGAAGCACATCAGTAAGAACACATACATCATAAACTCAATACACAAGTAATAGTGTTGTGGTACCACCAGCACCATCCATAAAGCTTCTAGAGTTAAGCTAATGCTACATGATTCTTGTGTGAACAGGAAACACTAAACAAAATTATCTAACCTTTTGCTTTTATAGGAGTGGAGAGAATTAGGGGTCTTTTAGGGAGTTGGCTTCTTATTTACTAGCTCTTTCTTATTTTAATTGCTAATTACTTTGTACTTTTTGTTCAATGAGTTGTATTCAGATTGTAAAATGTTTCTTTGGGTTTGCCGGAGCCTTTTTATCGAGCCTCTGTCTCAGAGTTCAGAGTTGAACTTCTTACAGCTTTGCAGTTTTCTGCCTATCTTGTGAACCATCTTTGGACTGTCATTGTTATTAAATTATAATCGTCTTGTACTGGATAAATTGTTGCAGAGCACTCAATGCGTTTTATTCCCTCTGCAAATTCATTCTTCAGCAGAGATGAATTTTGTAAACGAGAATTTCAAATGCTTGTAGAATCAAACAAGCAGGCTATTAAAGATGCGGAAAGACATGAAACTTGTAATTTGAAGACTGGATCCAACTTAGTTAGTGCCCTCGCTAGCCCAAACAGCAATGAGAACTCTGCTATATCTTACAGTGCCATATCCAACTTAAAGATATCCCCACGACATGATCTTGCCATGATATTTACTTGTAAGGTCTGTGAAAACAGAAATATGAAGACCGTGTCGTGAATCATATGAAAAAGGTGTGGTGGTGGCTCGGATGTGGTGGCTATGCTAATCTACACTTGATTGCTGATCACCTGTGATGGTTTGGAGAGCCAGGGAGCATTGAAGAACTCTTGCTGCTCGTGGAGAGGAGGTGAGAAAAGGTTCAGTCGATACTTTGAATCTAACACTTGAAGATTTGGCTGGAAAGAAATATTGAAATATGGAACTTTTGAGTATTAGGATATATTACCAATGTGCGAATAGCCTTCATTATTATGATAAGAATACCAAAAATTTGTTTAACCTTTCTATTGTAGATTGTCTCATTGTATTTGCAGAAGTTGATGGTTGTTACAGCTTAAATGATTCAAGTTTATGTACATTATATTTAAAAATTTGCTGAGTAAAGTTGATTGTTACCTTCGCTATTATATATATATATATATATATATATATACATATATAAATATAGGGGGGGAAGAACTGCCATTAGTTATGGACACTATTTTATCTCATGCATCTAAGCGTTTATAGTAAAGATCTACGACTCAATTTATTTTATAAAAAAATTACATTTCAGATCTCTAAGGTTTTTTTTAGATAGATCTCTAAGGTTTAGAAGTTTAAATTTGAAAATTCCTTTTTGGGGTATTAGTACTGGAAGGTAACCACGGATTTTTTTTATATTTTTAAAACCCACTTCCCCCTTCTTTTGTGGGTGCTGTCGGTAAACTAGTTATTAGACCCAATACGATCTGATCTTCATTTTAAACTTAGGACGATCAACAACCATTTCGAAATCCTCACTCTGCAAGTCTTGCCAATGTCAGACTTGACATACTCTATGATTTGTCTAATCGTAGACTTCAATGGTGACCATAGAGTGTTTGTTTGAACATATTCTACGATCCTTTTCGTTCTACGATCTTTATCTTATCTTACGATCTTCAATAAGCTTTACGATCCTTTGGCAGACTCTGCGATCTTAATTTAGCTTTACGATTTCTTGGCAGACTCTACGATCTTGAACTGAATGCTCTATAATAGATTGATTGATCTTCAAATAAACTTTACGATTGCACAAAGCAGTTTTACGATCGTTTAATAAACTCTACGATCGTTTTATTTCCTATCATCTATTCATTCAATTTTTTTAATAGATCAACTTAACAAGCTTGATCTTCTATTCTAAGTCTTTTTACATCAATTACTCTTAAAGACTTTACAAAAGCTACTGATTACACATACATTATTTCATCATCATCAAATCAAAATATGCAATTGTCCTAACGAAAGAATTTAATTGCACTACAAAAAGAGATCTTTTTTAGAGAGATAGAATTCTTGTAATAATTAGTGAACTAATGCAATGTATAATTTTTCTCGTAATCAAAAATGCTAAGTTGAAATATTTATTGATATTAATGCAAGAAAGAATTTATTCAAAGATTAAGTTATTACCCCAACGAAGAAATATATATATATATATATATATATATATATATATATATATATATTTGAGTTGAGGAGAAATTTAATTTATTTTATCTATTGTTAATAGTGAGTTTGGAAGAAAAGAAAAGGTAAATTATTATTATTACCAATATATCTTTATTAACTTTATAACAATATTTTTGACAATATTTGTTCTTTTTACTGAAATTAGAAAAATTACTAAACCTATCCAAAATTTTCCATTCTGAAGTGGAACTTCTGGAAAGAAAGTGGAGTTTACTACTTTTTAGTTTTTACTCATTCACAATTTTTTATACTTACTAAAAAGCTAAAAAAAACTGATGATCTCTTTACTTTTCTTTTCTAAAACTCAAAAACAGAGTCTTACTTTTATCTCCCCAATCCAAGTTCTCTCTGCTGCCAGAAACAAAGAAAAATGACAACAATAACACCATATGCTAGTTCCATCATCAGTTCTTCAGCTTCAGTTAACTGTTCCTAATCAATAAAATCCATGGCGCCAGTGGGTATTCTTTCTTAATCACCCAAAACCCACTCCCCTTTCTCTCTCTTGAAGATCAACACAAGAAAAATAGCAAAAAATTCATTTCAAGGTGAATACCCAGTACCCTGATTATTTATTTGTATAGTTCCTATCATTTTACATGGTTCCCATCTTTGATAAAATTATGCACTACTTTTTTTTTCCAGTCTATATCATTGTGATTTTTACTTTGTTTAAGCTGTGTCGGTTTGTTTCATGAATTAATTCAGTTCGAGCAATAATTTAAAGATGGGTCCTTTATGTGTTATGGGGTTTAAAATTAGGGGAGTTTCATAATTCTAATGCATATCATCTTGATTTTAACTATGATTTTATGTAGTTGATTATGTTTTGATTAAATAGAGAAGAATTTATGGGAGATATATGAGCAGAATTTGCGAAAGAAATAATGAAGAGCGAAAGAATAAAAAAATGTATGCACATAAATTAGGGGAATGAAAATTTTTAGAGTTTCCAAATGTTACTGGGCAGATACCAAAGTACAGTGTGGTATAACTCAATTTGATCTGGAGGTTAGAGGTACTTGTGTGGGTGAGTTCTCCCTGCTGTGTCTTTTTGTTATTATTATTATTATTATTATTATTGTTGTTGTTATTATTATTATTATTATTGTTATTGTTATTTTATATTGTTCTTGGGCCTTATTATCTGTACCCTTGTCTATATAGCTCCGTCTGATGAAACCTTAAAGTCGTGTTGGAAGCTACAGTTTTATTGTTATTTTTATGTTGCTGCAGTTTGTTTAGTTAAATGCTATTCCCTCCGTTCCTTAATATAGGTCGTTTTTGAGTTGTGCACAAGTATTAAGGTAATGATTGTATAACATTAACTATAATATCAATTGTCTATATTGCCCTTGTATTTGAATAAGAGATTGTTATTTATTGGACATTAAATAGTGAGAGAACCAAAATTACATTTAATACTTGGGGTAATATTGGAAATTAAGCAATTAATGCTCGCTTGAAATTCTCAAACGACTTATATTTAGGAACAAAAATATTTTTCTAAAACGACCTATATTAAGGAACGGAGGTAGTATACTCTCGGGTTGTGAGGCAGTTTTACTATAGGTTTTTAATCATTCAACTACTGGCTTTGATGGTATGCATATCTCTTTTTGGCTAGGCTTGTTTGCAATTGCTACGAACAAGATTACAAAGTAAATTCTTTTATTAATAAACGAAGAAGATTACAAAGTAAATGCTTATCACATCCAATGTGATTGACTTGAGGGCATACTACTTTCAATGACATTTCCCTAAATTAACTTATCTGCCAAGGAAGGGTGAAATGTGATCGTTCTGTTAGAGTTTGTTGATTTAAACTTCTTATAAAGTTAAAGAATAACTATAGATAGTTTTTTAAGGTCATGAATACTAGACTGATGATAAACCATATAGCATTCTATTCCTCTTGGTGATGGAGGAGAACTTCTAAACTTATTTGTCTGTTCAAAAGACTAAAATATAACAAAATACTGATATTAATAAACTATTCATCTTTTATGATTATATTATGAGTTATGACACTTAGTGTAACAACTTTTTTAGATGAATATTACTTTTAATTTTGTTACTTTATTTGGTTGGTTGAACATATTCTTAATTTATAATTTAGTTGATTGTTAATTCATTTGGTATTATACAAGGATTTAAGATTTTAATTTTAAAAAATTGGGATATAAGTCCGAATATTACCGAATGCGGATATGTGGGTATTTGGGGTATTCATCAATTTTCTATTGGACGTAAATGATACAGAGTATTCGAATCCGCTGGATACAAATATGTTGAATTGTAATATCTGTTGGATCAGATATGAGATATAATTATAGAATTCTACCTGAATGAGCCTTTATGGCTTAGAGAAATATTTTAAGAGGGAAGAGTGATTTTATCTTGTAAAATGTCATGCAATGTTACGTGAGAGTCTTGAGACTACTTTTCATGTGTCCCATTTTCTGCAGTGAGATCAGTGACCACTCCTGCAGATGCCACTGTTGGGATTGATGAAATGGTTTCTGGAACCCAACAAAAATACTACATGCTAGGAGGGAAGGGAGGTGTTGGAAAAACACGCTATGCTGCATCACTTGCCATTAAATTTGCAAATAATGGCCATCCCACTCTAGCGGTTTCAACTGATCCAAGTATCCAACACACTCTTTGAGTGACTCTTTTGCACAGGTTGAGTATACTTCTGTATGCTTCCTTTACCATTTGTTGATTTTATTAAGCCATTTGGAAGTTAAATTTCTTTGCATAAGAATACACATAATGAATTGTTGTCTTTGACACTTTTATGGTCTTGTTTCCTAGGATTTGACTAGAGGGACACTTGTGTCAGTTGAAGGACTCATTTCTCCACTATTTGCCCTTGAGGTGTGTAGAGAAATTTTACTAATAACATATTTCCTGCATTGGTTATAAACTCCCCCTCATATCTCCATTTCCGTGATCCTTTTTTACTGATGGATTTAGTGCCTCGTGTGTGTTGAGTTTGTTTTAATTAATTATAACAGATAAACACTGATCAAGCTAGAGAAGAATTCCGCGATGCAAGCAAGAAAAATGGGAGAACTGGTGTCAAAGACTTCATGGACGAAATGGGCCTAGGAATGATTGTAGAACATGTGAACTTTATCTGTTTTTACATTTTTTTAATTGATAACTACCACTTCTCGTTATTTATCAAATTTGGAAACTAACATCATTGATGAATTCTTGAATGTAGATATTTGTATGACAGCCGGTCAAGTAATAAATGATACTTGTGTACAAAAAAACAAGCTCACTTTAAATAACTTGGATTTCTTCTTGGACTTGCTACGCTCGAGAGAGGCTGAGGATATCATTTTAACACCCGCATGCATGGTGATTTCTGTTGTTATTCCATGCATGCATGGTGATTTCTGTTGTTATTCCATTCTTTATTATTCTGTTGGAATAATCTGTTGGTGCGATCACTCGCATGCATGGTGATTTCTGTTGTTATTCCATTCTTTATTATTCTATCTATCGGAATATCCTGTCTGTGCGTTTACACATTACCTGGTTTCATTATTTATTATTTTGTTGGAATAACCTGTCGGTGCGGATTACGCACGCATGGTGAAATTCTTCTGTTATTCCATTCTTTATTATTATGTTGGAATAACCTGTCTATGCGAAGTACTGCATACATGGTGAAATTCTTTTATTATTCCGTTCTTTATTATTCTGTTGGAATATCCTGTCTGTACGATTACGCATAACCTGGTTCCATTATTTATTATTCTGTTGGAATAACCTGTCCGTGCGGATTACGCACGCATGGTGAAATTCTTCTGTTATTCTATTCTTTATTATTATGTTGGAATAACCTGTCTATGCGAAGTACTGCATACATGGTGAAATTCTTTTATTACTCTATTCTTTATTATTATGTTGGAATAACCTGTCTATGCGAAGTACTGCATACATGGTAAAATTCTTTTATTATTCCATTCTTTATTATATTGTTGGTTATTGGTTTTACAGTTGTATGTCTTTGGCCTGTAGTGCAAAGATGATATGTTGTTGAATATCTTTGGCCTGTAGTGCAAATATGATCTGTTGTTTGATAGCTTTGACCCGTAGTGCGAAGATTGACAGGTATATGACATGATCATGACCACTAGTGATGCTAACGAATATTCTTGGCCGTAGTGCATGGATAATTCAATTATGTGATTGGCAGGATAATGACCATTAGTTAACAGTTGAATGTCTTTGGCCGTAGTGCACTGACAGGCAATTGATTGGTATGATCATGACCATTGGTTTTATAGTTGAATATCTTTGGCCCGTAGTGTAAAGATAGACAACTGATTGGTATGATCATTGTTATTACATTTGAATATCTTCAGCCTTTGGGGTAAGGATATTGAGTAAATGTTGTATTAAGCCTTTGTGGCAAGAAGGAACTGTTAATTCATACTATTATAAATATGAATTGTGAATTTAACTAACATCTTTGGTGGTTCAGGTGAAGACAAGTATTGAAAGTTCTATTTGTCTTAAGTATAACAAAAAACTGTTGATGAGTATTACAGGAATAAAATATCAACGATGGACTTTTAATCTAGAGGAGATAGTAGACATTATGATCTACTTGACTCTTCTAATGGATTGTTGATTCCGTTGTAATTATGGTTGAAAACTTTTATTATCTACCATATATTCTAAATCTCTGTTTTATTCTGATAAAGGCTGTTGATAAATTAATTATCTTAGCCATGATATTCTTTACTGGGCTATTTGGGTTCACCCTTTTGCTTCACAATTCTTTTCAGGTTATAAGAGTGTAGCTGGGTCGAGCGGGGATAATAGGGAAATAGTGTGATGGTCCGAGATTGTCGAAGTTTCTCAATACATTATAAAATGGCATGACATGCAACAAATAATTGTATTGAGGACCTAAGATGTGTGTGTCATATTTTATACGTCACTTAATAATTGATTTTGGCGAACAACAATAGGGTGATGAGAACTCGACTTTGAAAGCGTTAAAAGTGCACCTCATTAGAATGAATATGATAGTAATCTTCTCATTCTTCTTTGGGGTCTTAAAATATTTGCTGCTGTATTTTATATGGAATTGTAACAATTTGAGTTTGGATATTGTCTACGAGATAATATTGTATTAAAACTCACAGTTAACTGTTGTCGTACTCTGCACGATAGTTCAACAGTTGTATCAATGAAGTTTGTATTTAATTTTTATAGTGTGATATCTGGCGACCCAAGATGGGTAATGTATACCTATTTTGGGGGCGTCACATATTTCATAATCCGTTTTGGAATCCCTTGGATCTGGAAATGGGATTTTCAGTGTGACTATCAGAATAAAATCCCTCACCTTAAAAGGGTATTTTTTTACCAAATGGTGGGATAAAGGGCTTAATCCTACACTACCAGAACTTCTCAAGACCATAAAGAATCATACCCATGCCTGTTTGGATGTTATCCCTTAGAGCCTTCCAGCACCAACACCAGTTAATCCTTTTGTTAAAATTCAAACAGATTTAAAAATAAGTTTCCAAATCTAACTGAAACTGAACTATTAGTTAAAACTATGGATTATATGAAAACCCAATTCTTACAATCCTTAGTCCAGGATGATGTTTCCATGAAAACTGTTAGCAGTAATGAAGGATCTGAACAGGATGACAATGAGTTCAGCGTCTTAGCTGGTGAAAGTCAAGAATCAGAGCCTACTATGGGAGACTTCTGGGATTCTCTCACCTCAATGATCGCTGAAAAGATGGAACAGGACAAAAAAGGAAAAGGAAAAGGAAAAGCATAAAGCCATCCTCCATTACAAAATAGATAACCAATCAGAAAAGGACAACCACAGTAACTCCACCATCAAAAAAAAGAAGCCAGCTGCCCTCAATCATCAGAAGACGACAACCAGCTATCCTCAATAATATTCCACTCAACTGACAACCTGTCTCATGCCTTCCATTTCCTATGGCTGAGAGTTAAAGAAGAACAGATAAGGATTACAGTTCGACTCCACTAACTAGGACACACCTGATCCTTTCTTATCTTCTTTCATGTATAAATAGGGAGACCTCACCCTTTGTTGAGGCATAACTTTTCTTTGATTTCTCTCTATACTCTCTCTCTCCTGTAAAATATTTGATATATAAAGTTTGAAGTTTGAAGATCTGCAAAGCTCTTTTGTAAGTTTTAATTATTGCTTCTGTTAATTATTATGTTTCCTTGCTTGAGCTTTTAGATTATCACATCGAAAACAGTAATCGTTATAAAACAGCATATCAAACTGCAACAAACATCATAATCGTTCTTATTTTTTAGAACAGTTTTATAAATCAGAACGATTAATTGTTTTAACTAAAAACGATATACAGGAAGAAACCTGCAGGCTTATAGTTTTGGGTAGACCCCCAAATTAATAATAATCTTATGAGATCATATATGTGATAATTTATTTGTTAATATATATTTAATATGTCTTCAAAATATTCATGCCATTTTATTAATTAAGTCAGAATGGGGTTAATGTTTGATTAAGTGGAACGTCACCTAAGTCACGTTTAGGACTTTGCCTTTAGCCGTGTTGTGGCGTGGTGACTTTCTTCCTCTGTAAATCATTGACAGATGTGCTTGATTAACCCTATCTCCGATCCTGCCTTAGTTGGTATCAAAGCCATATTTAGTTTATTGACATATTAATGAATATATTACTTATAAATTACACATATATGATCTCATAAGATTACTGTTGATTTGGGGGTCTACCCAAAATTTTTAGCATAGTAGTATAAATATATGTTATTTGATAATATTATGTGTCTAAAAATGAAGTTTTATTTTCTTCCAAGTATAATATATGTGATTATATTATCTTTAGGAGTAAAATAAAGTAATATATATTGTATTGATTATATATATGGGAGGGTTTGAGTTTATAACTTAATAAATGATCAAAAATATAGTATGTGCTTGTTAATTTATTCTTGCATCGTTGCATAAGAATAGTTTGCATATATGTATATATTTTGGTTAATTATACTATGAAATTTTGTACCAAGTTATGTGCTCTGAAATTTTTGAATATTAAATTTGCACATGTATAGTATTTGGTATTTTTTTTCTAAATATAAATAGGCTGCACATTCATCCAAATCATTTAGTTCAGTTCAATCGAAAATCCTCTCAAGTTCTAGAGAAAATACTGTCTTTGTATTTTTGTTCTTGCTATTATTTTCTCATCTCTCATTTATAGTTTTGCACTAGTTTTTGTTTTTAAACAATAAATTCGAGTACAAAATAATTGTCTGTTTTATCTTGGGAGGCTAATACGCAGTAACTATGTGTAGTAAAATAGGGGGCAAATATAATTTTGAGAAAATAGTGGACTACCATTTGATTCAAGCGGTAGTTCTACATTAAGATTACAATGTAACACCCCGATTTTTATGAAATTATTAACAGAGTATATTCAAACATTTCATTTTATTTTTAATGAATAAGGATATTGGGCTCACCCAGCTCCCTCAGCTTCTCATAACGCGAACTGAGAGTTCTCCTCTCTCGCTCTCCCGATCTCTATTTCTCTCGCTTCTCACGATCTAAGGCGCTCACTGGCTTTTCAACCCCTGCTCGCTCACTCGCCCCAACTCCCAAAACCACGGATTTGCCCTATTTTTCGCCCCAAATCCGTCGCGACGGCTTGCCCTAATTTTTACCTCTCAAATGCATCATATGCAAGTTTGTCTTCTATCTCTCTTTCAATTATCGATCCTAACTATATTACATAGATCGATTTATTCATGTTATATGCTATATGTCTGTTATTTTCTTAATTTTGAGTTTAAGCCTAAAACCTGTGTTCCAAGAACTGAAATATCTTTGGGATTTTTAACAACTATTAATTTGAATAGGAAGTTCTACCGTTGGTTTTGGTAAAATCAAAAGCCTAAGCTTGCAATAGCAAACAATATTTATGGACATTAACAAACAATACTTGATACAAATGTTAGTTGTTTGATATAGAATATAGAGCTAGTTCTGATTGAAAAAATTCTTCAAGCTGGAAGGCTTTTTTGTTCTGGAAAATATTTTTACTTTTCCTTTCATATTATATATATGTTTGTATTGCCACATTGCTCAGTTTTCCATCTTTTTAGGATCCGTATGGCCGTAATCTTCACCTGTTTAAGGGGTCTTGTGCATGTTATATGGAGTAATAAGGAAGGTTATTTTTTGGTTAAAATCATGTATAAACATGTATGAACCCCGCTTTTAAAACTGTTGCATATAAGGTGTTTGAAAAATTGCCTCTTAGAGGTTGTCAAGCATAAATAGGTGAATTTGATTAAGTTTGGGATCAAAGAAGCCTTTACGCATGTTATGTGAAGAAATTTTAAGTTGTTTGGGTTAAACGAAATTGGGTTTAGAACCTGTTTTGGGACTGATGATCATATGCCTTTACGCATGTTATGTGAAGTAATTTAAGTTGTTTTGGTTAAACCAAATTGGGTTTAAAACCTGTTTTGGGTGTGTTTTTTATAGGTTTTTAACTAGTAAATCGTAGGTTTGAAGCATTTTTTTGACATTATATGGGTCAGTAATTGGAGTGTCATATTTTGGTGACACTTTTGTCTCATTTTTATGCGCCAAGTTTTAACATGTTAGTCTCTTGCAAAAGAGTAAGTACCATTCCTTCCATAATAGTTTCTGTTTCGAACTTGAAATTTTCTTCCCTGTTTAATTATAAATTTATTGTTATATTGAATAATGCTTGAATCAAGAATAATAGAAATGCGAGTAAAGTTAATCAAGGTGTTGTTATATTGAATAATGAACTTCAGAAGGTGTTGTTTCTTAAATCAAGAATAATAGAAATGCGAGTGAAGTTATTTTTTTTTTAAAAATGTGAGTAAAACTTAAAATGTCATAGTTTATTGTGTTTTTCTATTTTGTATTTGCAGCCATGAACGCAGTATGTGATTGTGAAAGGCGAGCTCAACTTAAAACGTCCTGGACCGATTCAAACCCAGGAAGAAGGAGAACGTGCGTGCAAAAGGCAACAACCGTTTGTTATTGGTTAGTGATTTTATTCATGTTATTGTAGATAGGGGTGTTCAACTGGTAAAAATCGGTTCGAACCGGACCGGTACCGTAACGAACCGGTATCGAAATCGGCCAAATATTGATACCGATACCGGAATCGGTTAGATCGGTATACCGAACCGGCGGTATCGGTTCGGTACCGGTTTTTACCAAAAATTAATATAATTATTATTTTATTATTATTTTTTTTTTATTAACATTATTATTATATTTATTATTATAATCATTATTTTATTATTATTATTATTATTAAAATATTAATAATAATAAAAAATTAGAAAATCGGTATATACCGGTCCGGTTCAGTTTTTACCGAACCATAAAAACGCCGAACCAAAATTGGTACCGAAAAACTGGTATAAACCGGTTTTTTTGTACCTAACCGGACTAGTTCTTTTTTATACCGAACCGACCGGTTCGGTCCGGTTCGGAAAACCAAAAAAACCGATCCAGTTGAACAGCCCTACTGGTAAAGCAAAAATAGCTAACAGCAGTACTAACTTCTAGATTCCTAAAAGACTTAATCAACTGCATAAATTTAGATAACAAAATAACTACTATATATTACACTACTTATTCAAACAAAACAGACTAACAGCTTAGTAGCAGGACTGAAACATAAAAATAAGTTGCGCTCATTTGTGACACTCCCTCTTAGTGCGTGCTTATTATTAATCAGTCCAAGTGCATTTTTGAACTTCTCAAACTTGGCTTTAGCAAGAGCCTTTGTAAAGATATCTGCTACTTGATCTTCACTTCAGACTCCCATCAAAATGATTTCTCCTTGAAGAACCTTTTCTCTCACAAAATGATGTTGAACTTCTATATGTCTTGTGCGAGCATGACATACTGAATTTTCATCAAGTTTAATTGCACTTTGATTGTCACATTGAATTGGATTGTCACTTTGTATAAATATCACCAACTAGTGACTTAAACCAAACACACTCTTACGTTGCTTTAGAAGCTGTCGCATACTCGGCCTCTGAGCTAGAAACAACACAAGGTTGCTTTTTACTGCACCACGAGACTGCTACAGACCCAGCGCTAAAGCAGTATCCCGTAGTCAAACCTCGATCATTTGATTCCCAGCCCAATTTGCATCAGTAAACCCATGTAGCAAAAAAATTTCTCCTTTCTTGTACATGAGACCATGCTCAAAAGTTCCTTTCACATAGGGTAGAACCCGTTTTGTAGCTTCCAAATGAGGACTATACGGATTCTGCATAAACTAAGAAATTACACCAACAGAATATGCAATATCTGGCCTTGTGATAGTTAAATAAATTAAACTACCAACGAGTTGTCGAAACCTGATTGCATCTTTCAGAATTTTCCCTTCATCCTTCTTTAATTTAAAATTAGGCTCTATTGGAGTTGACTTTGTTTTTGACTCCCCCATGCCAAAAAGTTACATCAACCTTTTAGCATAGCTCTTTTGTGACACAAAATAGCCATCTTCTAGCCTATGAACTTCCAAGCCAAGAAAGCATCCTATTTCACCAAGATCTTTCATATTAAATCGAACTGATAAGTCATCCTGTAAACGTGATATTTCAATATCATTGTCTCCAGTTATGATCATATCATCTACATACAACAGTACCACCACTAACCTTCCTGATTTAAGCTTTTCAAGTATACTAGAATCTGAATTTGATACCGTAAAACCACAAAATGTAAGATACTGAGAAATCTTACCATACCAAGCGCGTAGAGCCTGTTTCAAACCATATAACACCTTCTTTAGTCGACAAACATAATGAGGGAACTGCTTAGAAATAAAACCTTGCGGCTGCTCCATGTACACATCACAATCTAGTTAACCATAAAGGAATTCATTCTTTACATCGAGTTGCCATAATTTCTAGCTTTTGTACGCTGCCAAGGAGATGAGTGTTCTCAACGTCACCATCTTTACAACTGGACTAAATGTTTCCTCGTAGTCTAGCCCATAGCATTGTGAAAATCCTCGAGCAACTAAACGAGCCTTGAGCCTGTCAATGCTTCCATCTGAACTCTTTTTCAACTTGTAAACCCATTTACAAGTTACTACTTCACTGTCTTTTAGGCTTAGGCACAAGTTTCCAGGTTTCATTCTTCATCAATGCTTCAACTTCTTCTTGCATAGCGGATTCCCATTTAATACTGCCTTTTGCTTCATCATAGCATGATAGTTCGTTGTTGTTCATTTCACCTAGAAAGAAACATGAACTTACGGAAATCTGGTTTGCAGAGATGTCATAGTCCTTCAAATAATCAGGTTGCCTTCATACTCTAGTTGATCTTCTTAAATCAGCTTGTAATTTCCCATCATCTCTTGCTGTTGATTGGAGTGTTTCTTCTGTGGTTTCAGCATTCCCCTTTGATCCAGAATCAAGTGACTCGAGCTGAGATAAATCTTCCTCTGATTTGTCAAATGACTCGAGCTGAGATAAATCTTCCTCTGATTTGTCAAATAACTCGAGTCATTTGACAAATCAGAGGAAGATTTATCTCAGCTCGAGTCACTTGATTCTGGATCAAAGGGGAATGCTGAAACCACAGAAGAAACACTCCAATCAACAGCAAGAGATGATGGGAAATTACAAGCTGATTTAAGAAGATCAACTAGAGTATGAAGGCAACCTGATTATTTGAAGGACTATGACATCTCTGCAAACCAGATTTCCGTAAGTTCATGTTTCTTTCTAGGTGAAATGAACAACAACGAACTATCATGCTATGATGAAGCAAAAGGCAGTATTAAATGGGAATCCGCTATGCAAGAAGAAGTTGAAGCATTGATGAAGAATGAAACCTGGAAACTTGTGCCTAAGCCTAAAAGACAGTGAAGTAGTAACTTGTAAATGGGTTTACAAGTTGAAAAAGAGTTCAGATGGAAGCATTGACAGGCTCAAGGCTCGTTTAGTTGCTCGAGGATTTTCACAATGCTATGGGCTAGACTACGAGGAAACATTTAGTCCAGTTGCAAAGATGGTGACGTTGAGTACACTCATCTCCTTGGCAGCGTACAAAAGCTGGAAATTATGGCAACTCGATGTAAAGAATGCATTCCTTTATGGTGAACTAGATTGTGATGTGTACATGGAGCAGCCGCAAGGTTTTATTTCTAAGCAGTTCCTTCATTATGGTTGTCGATTAAAGAAGGCGCTATATGGTTTGAAACAGGCTCTACGTGCTTGGTATGGTAAGATTTCTCAGTATCTTACATTTTGTGGTTTTACAATATAAAATTCAGATTCTAGTATACTTGTAAAGCTTAAATCAGGAAGGTTAGTGGTGGTACTGTTGTATGTAGATGATATGATCATAACTGGAGACAATGATATTGAAATATCACGTTTACAGGATTACTTATCAGTTCGATTTGATATGAAAGATCTTGGTGAAATAGGATGCTTTCTTGGCTTAGAAGTTCATAGGCTAGAAGATGGCTATTTTGCGTCACAAAAGAGCTATGCTAAAAGGTTGATGGAACTTTTTGGCATGGGGGAGTCAAAAACAAAGTCAACTCCAATAGAGCCTAATTTTAAATTAAAGAAGGATGAAGGGAAAATTCTGAAAGATGCAATCAGGTTCGACAACTCGTTGGTAGTTTAATTTATTTAACTATCACAAGACCAGATATTGCATATTCTGTTGGTGTAATTTCTCAGTTTATGCAGAATTCATGTAGTCCTCATTTGGAAGCTACAAAACGGGTTCTACCCTATGTGAAAGGAACTTTTGAGCATGGTCTCATGCATAAGAAAAGAGTAAATTTTCTGCTACATAAGTTTACTGATGCAAATTGGGCTGGGAATCAAATGATCGAGGTTTGACTATGGGATATTGCTTTAGCACTGGGTCTGCAGCAGTCTTGTGGTGCAGTAAAAAGCAACCTTGTGTTGCTGTTTCTAGCACAAGCTTCTAAAGCAATGCAGGAGTGTGTTTGGTTTAAGTCACTAGTTGGTGATATTTATGCAAATGTCGAGTATGCTGTTCCGATTCAATGTGTCAATCAAAGTGCAATTAAACTTGCTGAAAATCCAGTGTTTCATGCTCTCATGAAACATATAGAAGTTCAAACATCATTTTGTGAGAGAAAAGGTTCTTCAAGGAGAAACATTTTGATGGGAGTCCAAAGTGACGATCAAGTAGCAGATATCTTTACAAAGTCTCTTGCTAAAGCTAGTTTTGAGAAGTACAGAAATGCACTTGGACTGATTAATAATAAGCATGCACTAAGAGGGAGTGTCACAAATTAGTGCATCTTATTTTTATGTTTCAGTCCTGCTACTTAGTTGTTAGTCTGTTTTGTTTGAATAAGTAGTGTAATATATAGTAGTTATTTTGATATCTAAATTTATGCAGTTGACTAGGTCTTTTAGGAGTCTAGAAGTTAGTACTGCTGTTAGCTATTTTTGCTTTACCAGTGGATAGTGATAGGAGTAGGATCAATAGATCACAGAAGGGGCTCTAAAGCTAGGGAAATCTTGTGTAAAAAATCTTTTGCAAATAAATGGCTCTCCGAAGCCAAATTCTCTCTGGTATAAAGTGATTACGACTATATAAATGTGTTTTCAGTGCATCTTAAAATGGGGGCCGCACATATTATTAAAATAAAAAAGACAAGTAAAATGGGATGGAGGTACTCTACATGTATAAGCACCCTGAACATATCTAGAATATGACAAGCATGGCTTGCCAAAATGACATTAGCTCTTACCAAAACATTATTGAGCAACGGATGTTGTGAAGGACCGATACGGACACGGTACATGGATACAACATCGTGACAAAGGACAAGGCATTTTCCAATAAAAGAAAAAAGTAGGATACAATATGTTGGTGGAATTGTTCAATTTTTCATATATATTTTTAACAAATATAAATGTATTTCTAAAATAAATAAATTTAATTATTGATAGAGTATGATAAAACCTAAACAAAATAGTAAAAAACACAAGCACCTCATATAATAAATGTCTCCTAGTCTAGTATTTGCATCCATAAGTTCATAAATCACAACATTGGCAAATAGAAAAAACTAAAATTCATACTCATCACATAGGCAAAACCAATTTATCTATAAGGAAATAAATTTTATAAACACGCTTATAACTTACAAGCAATAACAAATGAAAAATATATAAAAGATTGGGAATTGGAATCAAGAGCACAACCTAAATGCCATTTAAATGAAAAATAAACAGCAAATTTATAAAAAAATAAAAAAATAAAAAAAAAGACGATCACAATTCATCAAAGTGAAGAAATATATAATACTAAAAAATAAGAGAAAAAGAAATTACCTCAAAGTTCGTGCCCGGTGGGTGAGTTTGCACCGGCGGGGAGTGAAGTGGGGAAGTTTCGAGTTGAAGGGGGAAGGGGGAAGGGGGAAGGGGGAAGGGGGAAAGAGAAGAAAAAGGGAGGGCAGAAATCAGGTTGGATTTATTGGGAATTTAACTCAATAATCTGAACCCTTGAGAGACTAAATTGCAAATCTAGCCCTCCTATTTGTTATGTTTTTGCAAAAGTGTTCTCTAAACTTTTTTCTTAGCACAAATTTCCCTCATAGATCTATTAGTTGTGCAAAATTATTCCTCCGATCCCTTTTTTCAATAAAATATTAAATTTTATTAAATTAAATTTGACAGAAAGTGCTAACATATTAGTCATGCATAAAGTAAGGTTATTATAGTCATTATGGTAGTTAGACATATTTGAAATGCATTTGAGAACAATAAAATTTGCATTTATGATCGAGAAAGGACAAATGTGAGCTAAGAGGTCTCAAATTAGGGTTCAAATTCATTTTAATCAAGCCATGACTTTAAAATTATGGTGAAAATTTATTTAAATTAAATCGTATTTTGTGAAATTAAAGTTACAAGTATTCGTTAGGTTTAAATTAGTGTTGTAAATGGAGCGGATAACCTTAATTTATGTAACGGAATAATACGTTAGTATTTTTTTGTCAACTTCAATTAATAGAAAGTATTTTATTATGAACATAAAATGATGGAATAATAGTTTTACATGACTAATGTTATAATCATGATTCCCTACTTATAAGGGCAATGCTTTCCCTTTTCTTTCTTCTCTTCTCCCGTGAAGCATTCCTTCCTCACCCGTGAACTTCACTTTGCCTATATAAGGCAATGATACTGAAGGAAATAATATAACTTCTCTGAATTGTTTCTCTTTATCTCTTACTTATTCTCTCTAAATTTATGAAATAATAAGAGTATCTTTCTACACTTTGCTAAAGTTTTATAACACGTTAGCAACACGAAGCTCTAACCAACTGAGACGGTAAAATTTAAATTCTTTCAATTTATTATTATATTACCGGTTTGGCTATGCCACCAATAATATAATTTTATTCTTATAATTGACTTTAAATTCTTGCAATTTATTATTATAGTACCGATTTGGCTTTGCCACCAATAGTATAATTTTATTGTTTCAATTGGCTCGACTTTGCCGCGTATTATATTCTTTAACTGTTAAATTATATTTATGATTTATTGTCCATTTTTAAATTCTGTTATTTACAGTGGTACCATCTATCCTTTTTAATCTTACAAGACTTGGTGGGAACCTTTTTACCACTTATTAAATTGTGGGAATAACCTGTCTATGCGGAATACCGCATGCCTAGTGAATAATCCTTTGTATTCATTTCTTATTAACTTGTGGGAATAACCTGACTATGCGAACTACCGCATGCTCGGTGAATATCCTTTCGTATTAATTTCGTATTAGCATTTTGTGAAAATAATCTGTTTATGCGAACTACCGCATGCGAGGTGAAGATCCATTTGCAGTTTTGTACATATATATATTTTTGTGAACAATAATACTTGTATATACATTAACGATTGCATATTTTTTTACTAAAATAATATGTTAATAACATAAATATAAGAATATTTATATATTTGCATTTTATCAACACTTGAGGTTGTGACTTAGTTTTTTTTTCTATATCATACATGCAATTATTTATTGTTTTAATAAATAATAAAATTGTGTTTTAACCCAGAATAGATGGCAAACTTGCAAAAATAGATTTTTCTATTTTGAAAATATCTGGAGACAACTATTTGGCTTGGGCACTTGATGCAGAATTGCACCTTAGTGCAAATGAGTTAGAAAAGACCATTGAATTAGGAAATACAGCAACTTCGGCACAAAATGCAAAAGCCATAATTTTTCTTCGTCATCATATTGATGAAGGATTAAAGACTGAGTATTTAATAGTCAAAAATCCTTTGTCTTTATGGACACAACTGAAGGTAAGGTTTGACCACCAAAAATTGGTTCTCCCTAATGCCAAATTTGAGTAGCTTAATTTAAGGTTACAAGATTACAAATCAATTACGAAATATAGTTCTAATATTTATAGAATAACCTCTACTTTGACTTTATGTCCAGTTTCTGAAACCCAAATGTTAAAAAAAATGCTCTCAACTTTTCATCCCACCAACATGATTCTGTCATAACAATATAGACATAGTAAGTTCACAAAATTCAGCGACTTATTGTCTATCCTCCTTGTTGCAAAAAAGAATAATGAATTGTTAAAAAACCATCAAGTACGACCAACGGGTGTTACCCCATTGCCAGATATTAACAACACGTCATTCCAGCAGAATAAACATGATAATAGATGGACATATAATAAGAAGCCTTGGGGACGAAAGAATAAACGAGGCCATCATAACAAAAAATTCCAGAACTGCGACAATTCAGGCCACCAGAAGTGGCAAGTGTCTGGGTCGGGTAAAAATAAAGAAAATGCAGCACATATAAAGAACAAACCAGATGTTTGTTTTAGGTGTGGGATGAAAAGGCATTGGTCGCGTACCTGTCGTACGCCGAGACATTTGGTTAATTTATTCCAGGAGTCTCAAAAGAACAAAGTAATGGAGGCAGAAACAAACTTTGTTAATCATCAATTGAATATTGTTGATGTTCCACCAATGACCAACAATGAGGAAAAGGTTGTTGATATTACTGGACCTTCTGAAAGTATTTTTTGGGATATCGCTTAATTTTTTGTTTTAATTAAACACCATGTATGTATAATATTATTAGTTTTCATTATATACGTGGTATGTGTTTCTCATGAATAAAATTATAAAGAAATGTAACTTTTCTTATTTTTATATGTGTTGGATCATCTTTAATGGATATGGAAGATATATGACAAATTATTTCATGCTACCAAATGAGACAAGTTTTTATCAAAAATGCTCTATATTCTAGTAAATCAAAAAGAAATTTGCTTAGATTTAAAGATACTCGACTAAATGGTTTTCACATTGAAACAACCAATGAAAATGATAATGAATATCTTTTCATCACTTCTACTATTTCTGGAAAAAAGAATATCCTAGAAAAACTTCATTCAATTTCTTCTGGATTATATACTATGAAAATTAGAGCAATTGAGTCTTATAATGTTATGATTCCAAAAATCATAGATCCCAAATCATTTATGTTTTGGCATGAAAGACTCGGTCATCCAGGTACTTCTATGATACGTCGTATTACTAAAAATTCTACTGGCCATCCTCTCAAAAATAAGAAGGTTTTTCCTAGTAGTGAATTTTCTTGTGCTGCGTGTTCTCAAGGAAAATTAATTGTTCGACCATCATCAGTAAATGTTTATAAAGAAGCCCCAAAATTCCTAGAGAGAATTCAAGGAGGCGTTTGTGGACCCATTCACCTATTGTCTGATCCATTTCAATATTTCATGATTTTAATAGATGCTTCAACTAGATGGTCTCATGTGTGTCTTCTCTCTTCTCGAAATTTTGCCTTCTCAAAACTTATTGCTTAAATAATCAAGTTACGGGCTCAGTTCTCGGATAATCCAATCAAGTCGATTCGACTTGATAACGCAGCTGAATTTTCATCAATGACTTTTAATGATTTTTGTAGGACTATTGGAATCTCCATTGAGCATTTTGTTCCTCATATTCATACACAAAATGGTTTAGCTGAATCTTTTATAAAAAGACTTCAACTAATTGCACGACCATTAATGTTAAGGGCTAACTTACCTACCTCAGTTTGGGGTCATGTAATTCTTCATGCTGCAGCCATCATTCGAGTAAGACCAACGACTCTTCATAAATTTTCTCATCTACATTTAGTTTTTGGACAGATACCCAACATATCACACTTCCGAGTCTTTGGAAGTGCAGTATATGTTCCAATTGCACCTCCACAAAAAACTAAAATGGGAGCCCAACGAAGAATATGTATTTATGTTGGTTTTGATTCTCCTTTTATTATCAGATATCTTGAGCCTTTAACTGAAGGTGTTTTTACTGCACGTAATGTAGATTGTCATTTTGATGAATTTGTATTTCCACCATTAGGAGGAGGGAAAGTTTTAAATAAAAAACCCTCTGAAATATCATGGAATGCATCAAAATTAAATTCACTTGATCCTCGTACAGGACAATGTGAAATTGAAGTTCAAAGAAATATTTATTTACAAAATATGGAAATCAGGAGAAGTGTTATAATCATGATTCCCTACTCATCAGGGCAATGCTTTCCCTTTCCTTTCTTTTCTTCTCCCGTGAAGCATTCCTTCCTCACACGTGAACTTCACTTTGCCTATATAAGGCAATGATACTGAAGGAAATAATATAACTTCTCTGAATTGTTTCTCTCTTTTTATCTCTTACTTATTCTCTCTAAATTTATGAAATAATAAGAGTATCTTTCTACACTTTGCTAAAATTTTATAACAACTAATATATTTATGAGGGTGAGTTGTGTTAAAAAATAAATTTAGAGAAAACTCTCGCAACATCACGACAAATAGCAGTGTTAGATTTGCAATTTAATCCCCTTGAGAAGTCCATAATGGGAAATATACTATTAAAGCTAGGGTTTTTTAGGTATTAGAATATAGTGTTATATTTTGTGAACACATTGAACAAGCAAAAAAGAGAAGCTAATTAGAATTCATGGCTGCCAGAGAGTTGCAGCGGCAAATTGCCTCTCTCTTCTTTAACAAGTAGCCTCATATCTCCGTCCTTAACGGTAAGTTTTTCATATATGATCCGAAATTCATATATATAGGCGTTTTGATTTCTTCTATTTTTTTGGTGAAAGCACAGTCTTATCATGAATTTTGGTTATATACGAGTTATTTAATTACACAACGAAAATTAAAGAAATGTAGCCTCTATTTATTGATGGAAGTTTGGTATGCAATAGAGGCCAGGTCTAAGAAATTGAAAATTTTAGTTGTATTTCAGTTTATATTCATAAAGTTATCTAGTAGTATAGAGTGGGATTTTAGTCTGTAAGTTCTTGTTGCTTCTGCTACTGTTTTAAGCAACGATTGCGGGAATTGGGTTGTGGGGTCTCTAATAAATTTGATTTCTTGTTGAGGAGTTTCATAAAATAGAAGTACTAAAATAAAAGTACTCGTCTTTTTTTTCATACTCAACAGAGTTTTAGTGCATGATTTCTGGAGCTACATTGGGTTTGTTTCAAATAGGTTATGCTATATTAATAATATTTGGACTTTTATTTGGTTACATCCGGGGTTTTTTTGTCTTTTTTAAATCAAACTTGGGTGAACCATTCAAATTTCTTTAGGAATTGTGATTGATTTCATGTTTGATGTTGTTGCTGAAGAGTAATTAGATTTAGATAGTAATTTCTGAGTTGATTGGTGCCAGTTTTTGAGTTGAAATTTCATATTGGTTTATCAAATATAATTAATCAGAACGCCCCAAATTGTAAAGCTAAATTTCTGTGATTCTATTTTTCTTTATTTGTTTTTCCTTTAAGAAAATGTCAGTTTAGTATTACGTTCATCTTTTTGCTTTTCTGTTTTAGGTTGCTGCAGTCAACGGGTGAACTTAGGTGCACAATCACTTGAATGCAACTTTAGAAAAATTTGTTTGGGGAATTTTTGGGAAGGTGGATAATTCCGGGTTCTAGGGATGGAGGATTATGTGACCGAAGGAGTGTCTTCAGTAATTATAATGTTTACCTATAAAGGCTGCAATGACAAGCCCTAGGTTGTGGAACAACTTGAAATATGATAAAGACATAGTTTACATTCCCATTTAAGAGAATTTTGAACATATTTTTCCGAAAGTTAACTCTTGATGAAGCTTTTAAGAAAATTGAAGCACATCAGTAAGAACACATACATCATAAACTCAATACACAAGTAATAGTGTTGTGGTACCACCAGCACCATCCATAAAGCTTCTAGAGTTAAGCTAATGCTACATGATTCTTGTGTGAACAGGAAACACTAAACAAAATTATCTAACCTTTTGCTTTTATAGGAGTGGAGAGAATTAGGGGTCTTTTAGGGAGTTGGCTTCTTATTTACTAGCTCTTTCTTATTTTAATTGCTAATTACTTTGTACTTTTTGTTCAATGAGTTGTATTCAGATTGTAAAATGTTTCTTTGGGTTTGCCGGAGCCTTTTTATCGAGCCTCTGTCTCAGAGTTCAGAGTTGAACTTCTTACAGCTTTGCAGTTTTCTGCCTATCTTGTGAACCATCTTTGGACTGTCATTGTTATTAAATTATAATCGTCTTGTACTGGATAAATTGTTGCAGAGCACTCAATGCGTTTTATTCCCTCTGCAAATTCATTCTTCAGCAGAGATGAATTTTGTAAACGAGAATTTCAAATGCTTGTAGAATCAAACAAGCAGGCTATTAAAGATGCGGAAAGACATGAAACTTGTAATTTGAAGACTGGATCCAACTTAGTTAGTGCCCTCGCTAGCCCAAACAGCAATGAGAACTCTGCTATATCTTACAGTGCCATATCCAACTTAAAGATATCCCCACGACATGATCTTGCCATGATATTTACTTGTAAGGTCTGTGAAAACAGAAATATGAAGACCGTGTCGTGAATCATATGAAAAAGGTGTGGTGGTGGCTCGGATGTGGTGGCTATGCTAATCTACACTTGATTGCTGATCACCTGTGATGGTTTGGAGAGCCAGGGAGCATTGAAGAACTCTTGCTGCTCGTGGAGAGGAGGTGAGAAAAGGTTCAGTCGATACTTTGAATCTAACACTTGAAGATTTGGCTGGAAAGAAATATTGAAATATGGAACTTTTGAGTATTAGGATATATTACCAATGTGCGAATAGCCTTCATTATTATGATAAGAATACCAAAAATTTGTTTAACCTTTCTATTGTAGATTGTCTCATTGTATTTGCAGAAGTTGATGGTTGTTACAGCTTAAATGATTCAAGTTTATGTACATTATATTTAAAAATTTGCTGAGTAAAGTTGATTGTTACCTTCGCTATTATATATATATATATATATATATATATATATATATATACATATATAAATATAGGGGGGGAAGAACTGCCATTAGTTATGGACACTATTTTATCTCATGCATCTAAGCGTTTATAGTAAAGATCTACGACTCAATTTATTTTATAAAAAAATTACATTTCAGATCTCTAAGGTTTTTTTTAGATAGATCTCTAAGGTTTAGAAGTTTAAATTTGAAAATTCCTTTTTGGGGTATTAGTACTGGAAGGTAACCACGGATTTTTTTTATATTTTTAAAACCCACTTCCCCCTTCTTTTGTGGGTGCTGTCGGTAAACTAGTTATTAGACCCAATACGATCTGATCTTCATTTTAAACTTAGGACGATCAACAACCATTTCGAAATCCTCACTCTGCAAGTCTTGCCAATGTCAGACTTGACATACTCTATGATTTGTCTAATCGTAGACTTCAATGGTGACCATAGAGTGTTTGTTTGAACATATTCTACGATCCTTTTCGTTCTACGATCTTTATCTTATCTTACGATCTTCAATAAGCTTTACGATCCTTTGGCAGACTCTGCGATCTTAATTTAGCTTTACGATTTCTTGGCAGACTCTACGATCTTGAACTGAATGCTCTATAATAGATTGATTGATCTTCAAATAAACTTTACGATTGCACAAAGCAGTTTTACGATCGTTTAATAAACTCTACGATCGTTTTATTTCCTATCATCTATTCATTCAATTTTTTTAATAGATCAACTTAACAAGCTTGATCTTCTATTCTAAGTCTTTTTACATCAATTACTCTTAAAGACTTTACAAAAGCTACTGATTACACATACATTATTTCATCATCATCAAATCAAAATATGCAATTGTCCTAACGAAAGAATTTAATTGCACTACAAAAAGAGATCTTTTTTAGAGAGATAGAATTCTTGTAATAATTAGTGAACTAATGCAATGTATAATTTTTTTTGTAATCAAAAATGCTAAGTTGAAATATTTATTGATATTAATGCAAGAAAGAATTTATTCAAAGATTAAGTTATTACCCCAACGAAGAAATATATATATATATATATATATATATATATATATATTTGAGTTGAGGAGAAATTTAATTTATTTTATCTATTGTTAATAGTGAGTTTGGAAGAAAAGAAAAGGTAAATTATTATTATTACCAATATATCTTTATTAACTTTATAACAATATTTTTGACAATATTTGTTCTTTTTACTGAAATTAGAAAAATTACTAAACCTATCCAAAATTTTCCATTCTGAAGTGGAACTTCTGGAAAGAAAGTGGAGTTTACTACTTTTTAGTTTTTACTCATTCACAATTTTTTATACTTACTAAAAAGCTAAAAAAAACTGATGATCTCTTTACTTTTCTTTTCTAAAACTCAAAAACAGAGTCTTACTTTTATCTCCCCAATCCAAGTTCTCTCTGCTGCCAGAAACAAAGAAAAATGACAACAATAACACCATATGCTAGTTCCATCATCAGTTCTTCAGCTTCAGTTAACTGTTCCTAATCAATAAAATCCATGGCGCCAGTGGGTATTCTTTCTTAATCACCCAAAACCCACTCCCCTTTCTCTCTCTTGAAGATCAACACAAGAAAAATAGCAAAAAATTCATTTCAAGGTGAATACCCAGTACCCTGATTATTTATTTGTATAGTTCCTATCATTTTACATGGTTCCCATCTTTGATAAAATTATGCACTACTTTTTTTTTCCAGTCTATATCATTGTGATTTTTACTTTGTTTAAGCTGTGTCGGTTTGTTTCATGAATTAATTCAGTTCGAGCAATAATTTAAAGATGGGTCCTTTATGTGTTATGGGGTTTAAAATTAGGGGAGTTTCATAATTCTAATGCATATCATCTTGATTTTTACTATGATTTTATGTAGTTGATTATGTTTTGATTAAATAGAGAAGAATTTATGGGAGATATATGAGCAGAATTTGCGAAAGAAATAATGAAGAGCGAAAGAATAAAAAAATGTATGCACATAAATTAGGGGAATGAAAATTTTTAGAGTTTCCAAATGTTACTGGGCAGATACCAAAGTACAGTGTGGTATAACTCAATTTGATCTGGAGGTTAGAGGTACTTGTGTGGGTGAGTTCTCCCTGCTGTGTCTTTTTGTTATTATTATTATTATTATTATTATTGTTGTTGTTATTATTATTATTATTATTGTTATTGTTATTTTATATTGTTCTTGGGCCTTATTATCTGTACCCTTGTCTATATAGCTCCGTCTGATGAAACCTTAAAGTCGTGTTGGAAGCTACAGTTTTATTGTTATTTTTATGTTGCTGCAGTTTGTTTAGTTAAATGCTATTCCCTCCGTTCCTTAATATAGGTCGTTTTTGAGTTGTGCACAAGTATTAAGGTAATGATTGTATAACATTAACTATAATATCAATTGTCTATATTGCCCTTGTATTTGAATAAGAGATTGTTATTTATTGGACATTAAATAGTGAGAGAACCAAAATTACATTTAATACTTGGGTAATATTGGAAATTAAGCAATTAATGCTCACTTGAAATTCTCAAACGACTTATATTTAGGAACAAAAATATTTTTCTAAAACGACCTATATTAAGGAACGGAGGTAGTATACTCTCGGGTTGTGAGGCAGTTTTACTATAGGTTTTTAATCATTCAACTACTGGCTTTGATGGTATGCATATCTCTTTTTGGCTAGGCTTGTTTGCAATTGCTACGAACAAGATTACAAAGTAAATTCTTTTATTAATAAACGAAGAAGATTACAAAGTAAATGCTTATCACATCCAATGTGATTGACTTGAGGGCATACTACTTTCAATGACATTTCCCTAAATTAACTTACCTGCCAAGGAAGGGTGAAATGTGATCGTTCTGTTAGAGTTTGTTGATTTAAACTTCTTATAAAGTTAAAGAATAACTATAGATAGTTTTTTAAGGTCATGAATACTAGACTGATGATAAACCATATAGCATTCTATTCCTCTTGGTGATGGAGGAGAACTTCTAAACTTATTTGTCTGTTCAAAAGAATAAAATATAACAAAATACTGATATTAATAAACTATTCATCTTTTATGATTATGTTATGAGTTATGACACTTAGTGTAACAACTTTTTTAGATGAATATTACTTTTAATTTTGTTACTTTATTTGGTTGGTTGAACATATTCTTAATTTATAATTTAGTTGATTGTTAATTCATTTGGTATTATACAAGGATTTAAGATTTTAATTTTAAAAAAAATTGGGATATAAGTCCGAATATTACCGAATGCGGATATGTGGGTATTTGGGGTATTCATCAATTTTCTATTGGACGTAAATGATACAGAGTATTCGAATTCGTTGGATAAAAATATGTTGAATTGTAATATCTGTTGGATACAGATATGAGATATAATTATAGAATTCTACCTGAATGAGCCTTTATGGCTTAGAGAAATATTTTAAGAGGGAAGAGTGATTTTATCTTGTAAAATGTCATGCAATGTTACGTGAGAGTCTTGAGACTACTTTTCATGTGTCCCATTTTCTGCAGTGAGATTAGTGACCGCTCCTGCAGATGCCACTGTTGGGATTGATGAAATGGTTTATGGAACCCAACAAAAATACTACATGCTAGGAGGGAAGGGAGGTGTTGGAAAAACACGCTATGCTGCATCACTTGCCATTAAATTTGCAAATAATGGCCAACCCACTCTAGTGGTTTCAACTGATCCAAGTATCCAACACAATCTTTGAGTGACTCTTTTGCACAGGTTGAGTATACTTCTGTATGCTTCCTTTACCATTTGTTGATTTTATTAAGCCATTTGGAAGTTAAATTCCTTTGCATAAGAATACACATAATGAATTGCTGTCTTTGACTCTTTTATGGTCTTGTTTCCTAGGATTTGACTAGAGGGACACTTGTCTGTTGAAGGACTCATTTCTCCACTATTTGCCCTTGAGGTGTGTAGAGAAATTTTACTAATAACATATTTCCTGCATTGGTTATAAACTCCCCCTCATATCTCCATTTCCTTTATCCTTTTTTACTGATGGATTTAGTGCCTCGTGTGTGTTGAGTTTGTTTTAATTAATTATAACAGATAAACACTGATCAAGCTAGTGAAGAATTCCGCGATGCAAGCAAGAAAAATGGGAGAACTGGAGTCAAAGACTTCATGGACGAAATGGGCCTTGGAATGATTGTAGAACATGTGAACTTTATCTGTTTTTACATTTTTTTTAATTGATAACTACCACTTCTCGTTATTTATCAAATTTGGAAACTAATATCATTGATGAATTCTTGAATGTAGATATTTGTATGACAGCCGGTCAAGTAATAAATGATACTTGTGTACAAAAAAACAAGCTCACTTTAAATAACTTGGATTTCTTCTTGAACTTACTACGCCCGAGAGAGGCTGAGAATATCATTTTAACACCCGCATGCATGGTGATTTCTGTTGTTATTCCATGCAGGCATGGTGATTTCTGTTGTTATTCCATTCTTTATTATTCTGTTGGAATAATCTGTTGGTGCGATCACTCGCATGCATGGTGATTTCTGTTGTTATTCCATTCTTTATTATTCTATCGGAATATCCTGTCTGTGCGTTTACACATTACCTGGTTCCATTATTTATTATTTTGTTGGAATAACCTGTCGGTGCGGATTACGCACGCATGGTGAAATTCTTCTGTTATTCCATTCTTTATTATTATGTTGGAATAACCTGTCTATGCGAAGTACTGCATACATGGTGAAATTCTTTTATTATTCCGTTCTTTATTATTCTGTTGGAATATCCTGTCTGTACGATTACGCATGACCTGGTTCCATTATTTATTATTCTGTTGGAATAACCTGTTCGTGCGGATTACGCACGCATGGTGAAATTCTTCTGTTATTCTATTCTTTATTATTATGTTGGAATAACCTGTCTATGCGAAGTACTGCATACATGGTGAAATTCTTTTATTACTCTATTCTTTATTATTATGTTGGAATAACCTGTCTATGCGAAGTACTGCATACATGGTAAAATTCTTTTATTATTCCATTCTTTATTATATTGTTGGTTATTGGTTTTACAATTGTATGTCTTTGGCCTGTAGTGCAAAGATGATATGTTGTTGAATATCTTTGGCCTGTAGTGCAAAGATGATCTGTTGTTTGATAGCTTTGACCCGTATTGCGAAGATTGACAGGTATATGACATGATCATGACCACTAGTGATGCTAACGAATATTCTTGGCCGTAGTGCATGGATAATTCAATTATGTGATTGACAGGATAATGACCATTAGTTAACAGTTGAATGTCTTTGGCCGTAGTGCACTGATAGGCAATTGATTGGTATGATCATGACCATTGGTTTTATAGTTGAATATCTTTGGCCCGTAGTGTAAAGATAGACAACTGATTGGTATGATCATTATTATTACATTTGAATATCTTCAGCTTTTGGGGTAAGGATATTGAGTAAACGTTGTATTAAGCCTTTGTGGCAAGAAGGAACTGTTAATTCATACTATTATAAATATGAATTGTGAATTTAACTAACATCTTTGGTGGTTCAGGTGAAGACAAGTATTGAAAGTTTTATTTGTCTTAAGTATAACAAAGAACTGTTGATGAGTATTACATGAATAAAATATCAACGATGGACTTTTAATCTAGAGGAGATAGTAGACATTATGATCTACTTGACTCTTCTAATGGATTGTTGATTCCGCTGTAATTATGGTTGAAAACTTTTATTATCTACCATATATTCTAAATCTCTGTTTTATTCTGATAAAGGTTGTTGATAAATTAATTATCTTAGCCATGATATTCTTTACTGGGCTATTTGTGTTCACCCTTTTGCTTCACAATTCTTTTCAGGTTATAAGAGTGTAGCTGGGTCGAGCGGGGATAATAGGAAAATAGTGTGATGGTCCGAGATTGTCGAAGTTTCTCAATACATTATAAAACGGCATGACATGCAACAAATAATTGTATTGAGGACCTAAGATGTGTGTGTCATATTTTATACGTCACTTAATAATTGATTTTGGCGAACAACAATAGGGTGATGAGAACCCGACTTTGAAAGCGCTAAAAGTGCACCTCATTAGAATGAATATGATAGTAATCTTCTCATTCTTCTTTGGGGTCTTAAAATATTTGCTGCTGTATTTTATATGGAATTGTAACAATTTGAGTTTGGATATTGTCTACGAGATAATATTGTATTAAAACTCACAGTTAACTGTTGTCGTACTCTGCACGATAGTTCAACAGTTGTATCAATGAAGTTTGTATTTAATTTTTATAGTGTGATATCTGGCGACCCAAGATGGGTAATGTATACCTATTTTGGGGGCGTCACACATTTCATAATCCGTTTTGGAATCCCTTGGATCTGGAAATGGGATTTTCAGTGTGACTATCAGAATAAAATCCCTCACCTTAAAAGGGTATTTTTTACCAAATGGTGGGATAAAGGGCTTAATCCTACACTACCAGAACTTCTCAAGACCATAAAGAATCATACCCATGCCTGTTTGGATGTTATCCCTCAGAGCCTTCCAGCACCAACACCAGTTAATCCTTTTGTTAAAATTCAAACAGATTTAAAAATAAGTTTCCAAATCTAACTGAAACTGAACTATTAGTTAAAACTATGGATTATATGAAAACCCAATTCTTACCATCCTTAGTTCAGGATGATGTTTCCATGAAAACTGTTAGCAGTAATGAAGGATCTGAACAGGATGACAATGAGTTTAGCGTCTTAGCTGGCGAAAGTCAAGAATCAGAGCCTACTATGGGAGACTTCTGGGATTCTCTCACCTCAATGATCGCTGAAAAGATGGAACAGGACAAAAAAGGAAAAGGAAAAGCATAAAGCCATCCTCCACTACAAAAGAGATAACCAATCAGAAAAGGACAACCACAGTAACTCCACCATCAAAAAAAAAGAAGCCAGCTGCCCTCAATCATCAGAAGACGACAACCAGCTATCCTCAATAATATTCCACTCAACCGACAACCTGTCTCATGCCTTCCACTTCTTATGGCTGAGAGTTAAAGAAGAACAGATAAGGATTACAGTTCGACTCCACTAACTAGGACACACCTGATCCTTTCTTATCTTCTTTCTTGTATAAATAGGGAGACCTCACCCTTTGTTGAGGCATAACTTTTCTTTGATTTCTCTCTATACTCTCTCTCTCTCTCTCCTGTAAAATATTTGATATATAAAGTTTGAAGTTTGAAGATATGCAAATCTCTTTTGTAAGTTTTAATTATTGCTTCTGTTAATTATTATGTTTCCTTGCTTGAGCTTTTAGATTATCACATCGAAAACAGTAATCGTTATAAAACAGCATATCAAACTGCAACAGACAATCATAATCGTTCTTATTTTTTAGAACAGTTTTATAAATCAGAACGATTAATTGTTTTAACTAAAAACGATATACAGGAAGAAACCTGCAGGCTTATAGTTTTGGGTAGACCCCCAAATTAATAATAATCTTATGAGATCATATATGTGATAATTTATTTGCTAATATATATTTAATATGTCTTCAAAATATTCATGCCATTTTATTAATTAAGTCAGAATGGGGTTAATGTTTGATTAAGTGGAACGTCACCTAAGTCACGTTTAGGACTTTGCCTTTAGCCGTGTTGTGGCGTGGTGACTTTCTTCCTCTGTAAATCATTGACAGATGTGCTTGATTAACCCTATCTCCGATCCTGCCTTAGTTGGTATCAAAGCCATATTTAGTTTATTGACATATTAATGAATATATTACTTATAAATTATACATATATGATCTCATAAGATTACTGTTGATTTGGGGGTCTTCCCAAAAATTTTAGCATAATACTATAAATATATGTTATTTGATAATATTATATGTGTCTAAAAATGAAGTTTTATTTTCTTCCAAGTATAATATATGTGATTATATTATCTTTAGGAGTAAAATAAAGTAATATATATTGTATTGATTATATATATGGGAGGGTTTGAGTTTATAACTTAATAAATGATCAAAAATATAGTATGTGCTTGTTAATTTATTCTTGCATCGTTGCATAAGAATAGTTTGCATATATGTATATATTTTGGTTAATTATACTATGAAATTTTGTACCAAGTTATGTGCTCTGAAATTTTTGAATATTAAATTTGCACATGTATAGTATTTGGTATTTTTTTTCTAAATATAAATAGGCTGCACATTCATCCAAATAATTTACTTCAGTTCAATCGAAAATCCTCTCAAGTTCTAGAGAAAATACTGTCTTTGTATTTTTGTTCTTGCTATTATTTTCTCATCTCTCATTTATAGTTTTGCACTAGTTTTTGTTTTTAAACAATAAATTCGAGTACAAAATAATTGTCTGTTTTATCTTGGGAGGCTAATACGCAGTAATTATGTGTAGTAAAATAGGGGGCAAATATAATTTTGAGAAAATAGTGGACTACCATTTGATTCAAGCGGTAGTTCTACATTAAGATTACAATGTAACACTCCGATTTTTATGAAATTATTAACAGAGTATATTCAAACATTTCATTTTATTTTTAATATTTTTAATGAATAAAAGAGGAGAAAAGAGATTTTGGAGGAGTGTGGAGTCACATGGGCGGCTAAAAAAAATGATGAGAGAGAAAGTTGATGAAAAAAAATGAACACTGGGAGGGAGAGTTGGTGGGAGACAAAGAGGACAAATAGGGTGAGGGTGAGGGTGAGGGTGGGGGTGGGGGTGGGGGTGGGAGTGGGGTTGGGGGTGGGAGTGAGGGGGAAATAAAGAAAGAGAAAAATGAGAAAATGAAAAGGTGGGGAAAAGGAAAATGGAAAATGTCATTTTTCCCTCAGTTTCTCATAACGCGAACTGAGAGTTCTCCTCTCTCGCTCTCCCGATCTCTATTTCTCTCGCTTCTCACGATCTAAGGCGCTCACTGTCTTTTCAACCCCTGCTCGCTCACTCGCCCCAACTCCCAAAACCACGGATTTGCCCTAATTTTCGCCCCAAATCCGTCGCGACGGCTTGCCCTAATTTTTACCTCTCAAATGCATCATATGCAAGTTTGTCTTCTATCTCTCTTTCAATTATCGATCCTAACTATATTACATAGATCGATTTATTCATGTTATATGCTATATGTCTGTTATTTTCTTAATTTTGAGTTTAAGCCTAAAACCTGTGTTCCAAGAACTGAAATGTCTTTGGGATTTTTAACAACTATTAATTTGAATAGGAAGTTCTACCGTTGGTTTTGGTAAAATCAAAAGCCTAAGCTTGCAATAGCAAACAATATTTATGGACATTAACAAACAATACTTGATACAAATGTTAGTTGTTTGATATAGAATATAGAGCTAGTTCTGATTGAAAAAAATTCTTCAATCTGGAAGGCTTTTTTGTTCTGGAAAATATTTTTACTTTTCCTTACATATTATATATATGTTTGTATTGCCACATTGCTCAATTTTCCATCTTTTTAGGATCCGTATGGCCGTAATCTTCACCTGTTTAAGGGGTTTTGTGCATGTTATATGGAGTAATAAGGAAGGTTATTTTTTGGTTAAAATCATGTATAAACATGTATGAACCCCGCTTTTAAAACTGTTGCATATAAGGTGTTTGAAAAATTGCCTCTTAGAGGTTGTCAAGCATAAATAGGTGAATTTGATTAAGTTTGGGATCGAAGAAGCCTTTACACATGTTATGTGAAGAAATTTTAAGTTGTTTGGGTTAAATGAAATTGGGTTTAGAACCTGTTTTGGGACTGATGATCATATGCCTTTACGCATGTTATGTGAAGTAATTTAAGTTGTTTTGGTTAAACCAAATTGGGTTTAAAACCTGTTTTGGGTGTGTTTTAGATGATCATCTTTGGTGTGTTTTTTATAGGTTTTTAACTATTAAATCGTAGGTTTGAAGCATTTTTTTGACATTATATGGGTCAGTAATTGGAGTGTCATATTTTGGTGACACTTTTGTCTCATTTTTATGCGCCAATTTTTAACATGTTAGTCTCTTGCAAAAGAGGAAGTGCCATTCCTTCCATAATAGTTTCTGTTACGAACTTGAAATTTTCTTCCCTGTTTAATTATAAATTTATTGTTATATTGAATAATGCTTGAATCAAGAATAATAGAAATGCGAGTGAAATTATTCAAGGTGTTGTTATATTGAATAATGAACTTCAGAAGGTGTTGTTTCTTAAATCAAGAATAATAGAAATGCGAGTGAAGTTATTTTTTTTTAAAAATGTGAGTAAAACTTAAAATGTCATAGTTTATTGTGTTTTTCTATTTTGTATTTGCAGCCATGAACGCAGTATGTGATTGTGAAAGGTGAGCTCAACTTAAAACATCCTGGACCGATTCAAACCCAGGAAGAAGGAGAACGTGCGTGCAAAAGGCAACAACCGTTTGTTATTGGTTAGTGATTTTATTCATGTTATTGTAGATAGGTGTGTTCAACTGGTAAAAATCGGTTCGAACCGGACCGGTACCGTACCGAACCGGTACCGAAATCGACCAAATATTGATACCGATGCCGAAATCAGTTAGATCGGTATACCGAACCGACGGTATCGGTTCGGTACCGATTTTTACCGAAAATTAATATAATTATTATTTAATATTATTATTTTTTTATTAACATTATTATTATTTTTATTATTATAATCATTATTTTATTATTATTATTAATAAAATATTAATAATAATAAAAAATTAAAAAACCGGTATATACCGGTCCGGTTCAGTTTTTACCGAACCATAAAAACGCCGAACCGAAATCGGTACAGAAAAACTGGTATAGACCGGTTTTTTTGTACCGAACCGGACTAGCTCTTTTTTATACCGAACCGACCGGTTCGGTCCGGTTCGAAAAACCAAAAAAACCGATCCAATTGAACAGCCCTACTGGTAAAGCAAAAATAGCTAACAGCAGTACTAACTTCTAGATTCCTAAAAGACCTAATCAACTGCATAAATTTAGATAACAAAATAACTACTATATATTACACTACTTATTCAAACAAAACAGACCAACAACTAAGTAGCAGGACTGAAACATAAAAATAAGTTGCGCTCATTTGTGACACTCCCTCTTAGTGCGTGCTTATTATTAATCAGTCCAAGTGCATTTTTGAACTTCTCAAACTTAGCTTTAGCAAGAGCCTTTGTAAAGATATCTGCTACTTGATCTTCACTTCGGACTCCCATCAAAATGATTTCTCCTTGAAGAACCTTTTCTCTCACAAAATGATGTTGAACTTCTATATGTCTTGTGCGAGCATGAAATACTGAATTTTCATCAAGTTTAATTGCACTTTGATTGTCACATTGAATTGGATTGTCACTTTGTATAAATATCACCAACTAGTGACTTAAACCAAACACACTCTTACGTTGCTTTAGAAGCTGTCACATACTCGGCCTCTGAGCTAGAAACAACAACACAAGGTTGCTTTTTACTGCACCACGAGACTGCTACAGACCCAGCGCTAAAGAAGTATCTCGTAGTCAAACCTCGATCATTTGATTCCCAGCCCAATTTGCATCAGTAAACCCATGTAGCAAAAAAATTTCTCCTTTCTTGTACATGAGACCATGCTCAAAAGTTCCTTTCACATAGGGTAGAACCCGTTTTGTAGCTTCCAAATGAGGACTATACGGATTCTGCATAAACTAAGAAATTACACCAACAGAATATGCAATATCTGGCCTTGTGATAGTTAAATAAATTAAACTACCAACGAGTTGTCGAAATCTGATTGCATCTTTCAGAATTTTCCCTTCATCCTTCTTTAATTTAAAATTAGGCTCTATTGGAGTTGACTTTGTTTTTGACTCCCCCATGCCAAAAAGTTACATCAACCTTTTAGCATAGCTCTTTTGTGACACAAAATAGCCATCTTCTAGCCTATGAACTTCCAAGCCAAGAAAGCATCCTATTTCACCAAGATCTTTCATATTAAATCGAACTGATAAGTCATCCTGTAAACGTGATATTTCAATATCATTGTCTCCAGTTATGATCATATCATCTATATACAACAGTACCACCACTTGCCTTCCTGATTTAAGCTTTACAAGTATACTAGAATCTGAATTTGATACCGTAAAACCACAAAATGTAAGATACTGAGAAATCTTACCATACCAAGCGCGTAGAGCCTGTTTCAAACAATATAACGCCTTCTTTAGTCGACAAACATAATGAGGGAACTGCTTAGAAATAAAACCTTGCGGCTGCTCCATGTACACATCACAATCTAGTTGACCATAAAGGAATTCATTCTTTACATCGAGTTGCCATAATTTCTAGCTTTTGTACGCTGCCAAGGAGATGAGTGTTCTCAACGTCACCATCTTTACAACTGGACTAAATGTTTCCTCGTAGTCTAGCCCATAGCATTGTGAAAATCCACGAGCAACTAAATGAGCCTTGTGCCTGTCATTGCTTCCATCTGAACAATTTTTCAACCTGTAAACCCATTTACAAGTTACTACTTCACTGTCTTTAGACTTAGGCACAAGTTCCCAGGTTTCTTTCTTCATCAATGCTTCAACTTTTTCTTGCATAGCGGATTCCCATTTAGTACTGTCTTTTGCTTCATCATAGCATGATGGTTCGTTGTTCATTTCACCTAGAAAGAAACATGAACTTACGAAAATCTGGTTTGCAGAGATGTCATAGTCCTTCAAATAATCAGGCTACCTTCATGCTCTAGTTGATTTTCTTAAATCAGCTTGTAATTTCCCATCGTCTCTTGCTGTTGATTGGAGTGTTTCTTCTGTGGTTTCAACATTCCCCTTTGATCCAATCATCAAGTGACTCGAGCTGAGATAAATCTTCCTCTGATTTGTCAAGTGACTCGAGCTGGAGTTATATCTTTGTTTGATTTGTCAAATTGCTCATCATTTACAATAGTTGGTGTGGCTACCCTTGATGAATTGTAGTACAAAGATACCTCATCGAACACCACATTTCATGATGTGATATATCTCTTAGTGTTTGGATCCATACATCTCCATCCTTTCATGTTTGAGTCATAGCCTACAAATAGACATTTTTTTGCCTTGCAATCTAATTTAGTTCTATTGCTTTTTGGAACATGAACATAACAAATAGAACCAAAAACACGAAAAATAACTAACATCTGGTTTTACATTGTATAACAACGCAAAAGGATATTTGGTACCTAACCATGGAGGTAAACGATTGGTGACATGGCAAGCACATTGCATAACTTCCGCCCACAGTTCCTGCGAAAGATTTTTGTCATGTAACCAAGATAAGATTACACTCAAAAGATGTGCGATTTTCCTTTCGATGACGCCATTTTGTTGTGCAGTGTTTGGACAAAACATTTGTCGCTTTATCCCTTTAACATCACAATGCTGGAAAAATTCTTTGGACATGAATTCCCCTCCGTTATCGGTTCTTAAGCATCTAATCTTTGAGCCAAACTCCCTCAGGAACTTTGTGAAGGCCTCACTTTTCTCATTCAAGAAATACACCCAATAGAACCTTGAGAAATCTTCAAGAATCACCATCATGTAATGAAATCCACTATAACTTGGAGTTTTAGTTGGTCCCATCAAATCCGTGTGAACTAATTCAAATGGATTCTTCCTTCGATTTTTTGAATTGTTAAAAGAAAGGACATGTGATATGCCATATTGACAGCCTTGGCAAACCACACCTTTGTTGAAACCTTTCATAACTGGAACACCAGTAAGAAGCTTCTTTGAACAAATTTGTTGTAGCATTTGATTGCCCAATCGTGCATGCCAGATTGATGTACTGTCACTTCGACTTGATTTCTGCACATATGCTTCTACCGCAGACATGATATAAGGAATCTTTCTTCTCTCCAACAAGAACAACATCAACAGCTATATTCTTCATATTTTCTAGAACCTTCACATCATTTGGACTGAACATAACATATTTTCCAGAATTTGTTATTTGAGGAATAGAAACTAGATTTTTCTTCAAGCCTGGCACATGATAAACATTGTCAACAGCAAAATTACCTTCCTTTACAATCACTTCCTTTACAATCCCTTCCTTTATGACTGGATGCATAGAATTATTAACTGTGATAATTGTTCGATCTCCATTATATTGATGCAACTCCGAGAATAGTGAATCATTTCCACATACATGATGTGAGCTACTAGAGTCCATGATCCACTCCTCATAATTGATGGAAGCCATATACGCTCCAATATTGTTCTCGAACACTGTTGTTGAGAAACATTGTTCCCACTTTGGTTCATCAAAGGTTTGTGACACCATGATTGCTTTATCGTTACCGAGCTTTACACGACAAAACTTCTTGACCACATTGATGGCATTTGACGTTTTTTCATTTTTCAGCATTCTCCCTTTTCGAAGTTAAACTCCCTCCAAGAGATGCTTATTGTTAGTTGGAGTCCCCTTTGAACCATGCTTCTCCTTGGGCTTTTCTTTTCAAAAGAGAGCATTATACACCGGTTTAGAGACATTTGCTTTGCCAAGGCTTCTTAATTGGCAACCAATTTGTCTAATTCTTCAATTGATGATTGAATAGGCCACCCTTGAATGGAGGTAATGTAAGGTGTGTATTCTTTCTTAAATCCGCGAATTAGAAACCTCCTTAATCTTGCCTCACTAATCTTCTCATTTACATCTGATTCTTAAATTTTAGAACATAGATTTTTAATCTTTTAAAAATATTCTGAAATTGACATACCTTCTTGTGTTTGCATTGCAAGGTCATTCTCAAACAACTGCAATCGAGCTGTGCTCTTCTTGATTAAAAGTGTTGCCAAAGTGTCCCACACATTCTTTGGCGAATCCTCATTTCAAACATGATTAATTTAATACTTAGTGATCGATGTTCAAAGTGCAAATAGAGCTTTACTGCACTTCCATTTCTGACGCTGTTCAACATTCTCCGGAGTTCTTTCGGTTCTGGATCGGCATTGAAAATAAGATCCCACAAGTCTTGACCTTGAAGGTAAGCTTCCATGCACAATAGCTAATACTTGTAGTTTATGCCTACAAGCTTCTCAATACCATATTGAGTGGAACTACTGCCATTGTTGTTGAACTCCATCTTAGTTGTCATGAGACTAAGAGGCAAAACAACAAACACCTTGTCTATAAAAAAACCTCACCCTCTAACTTTGGGTTCTGATACCATGTAAACTGAAAAGAGATTTTGTTGAGAAGGAATACACCATTCAAACACTTGAGAACTAAGAAGGTAAAATAAATAATAAAGGTGGAAACTTGGTTTCTTATTCTTGTCAACTGTTGATTACCACTTACAAATTTATAGAAAATGGAAGTCACATAAGCTACTGATCTAACTCCTACCAGTGGATAACTCCTACCACTATCCACTGTTATAGCAAAAATAGCTAACAGCAGTACTAACTTCAGTAGAAATAGACTCCTAAAAGACCTATTCAATTGTATAAATTTAGATAACAAAATAACTACTATTACACCTAAGCAACCAAAGGCTTGACTAATTCAAACAAAACAGACTAACAACTAAATAGCAGGACTAAAACATAAAAATAAGATGCACTAATTTGTAATAGTGTGTATGTTTGTTTGTTGAAATATGTGTATTAATTCCAGTAGGTTGCTAGGTTTAGCTTTATGTTTGTTGTTTTTTGCTTAGATACATGAATTATTTTGAGCGCCTATTTTTTAACCATCTTTTGTTACTCACTTTTTAATGGGAGATTTTGTGGTTACTCATATTTTAAATAGTTATGGAGTTTTGCTTCTTTTTTTCCCTTCTTAATCTACTCTTTCTTTATGTTAAGTGCTGAATTAATAATGTGAAGGCTAGTTGTGAGGCTATTCTAGGACTTCAGGTGTTGCATTTTGTGTATATGTTGGTTTTCTGAGATCATTATTTAAAGAGTTTCATTGGTAAAAGAATTCTAAGAGAGTGGTAGGTTTAGGTTTATGTTGTTTTTGCTTAGTTTTCTGATCTCACTGATTATCTTTAGCACCTATTTTTTAACCATCATCTATTACTTTATAATGGTAGTGTTTTTTTAATGTTGTTTTTTGTGTGTGCATTGTTTAACCTTTGTTTTCAGTTTTTTGAAGTCACCATCGTTGTTTTATTCTGATGTATTCTTACAACTTTTTTTAATTTAAAAATTTGGTAGATATTGGAGATATGACAATTCCTTTATGTTAGTGTTATTAAGTTTTACTATGTCTGTATGTGTCTGTTTGCACTTTTTTTTTTGATGTCCATATAAAACATAACGGTTTTGAGCAAAAAATTAATTATTTAATATCTTTTGATTTTCAGGATTTTCTGCGTGCTCATCCTAATAATGGAAAGCTTCTTGATAATTGATAATTATTGGGCAGACATCTCAAACTGGAAAGACGAGTTTACTTGGGAGGGGAGTGATCGTACTTGGTTCAAGGTTGAGCATGCTTTTCAATTTGTGATACACGAATACTTGAAACATGCCAGAATTTTGGGTATGACGACCAGATACTATATTAAGTTGACCCTTGGGCTGTTTCTAAAGGTTCCTGCGGGAGATTACATCCAACAGAGCAGCCTTTATGTTCGCGATCTACCTCATGATAGTTTTGCTGATTTTCGTATGGTGATTAAATGTAGGGCATATCAGATACGTACTGCCATCATTAATAATCGTCAGGCTAGGATTGCTTATCAACACCTGCAAGTGAAAACGCCGTTCATACATTTTGACTATGTTCGCAGTGATGAAGATTATTATGGGAACAATTGTCTGTTAAGTGAAATAAGATTTGTGTTTGATATGAGTGAGAGGATGCAAAATCATGGAAGACCTTTTTTCTGCGGTGGGTATAATGTGGGACACAATGTTGTAAATGAAAATCATGAAGGACTGGTTTTTACCCTTGATGACCGCCTGGGTGTTAACATACCTTCTCTAGCAAACACCCAGGCGGTCATCAAGGGTAAAAACCACTCTTTCATGATTTTCATTTACAACATTGTGTCCCACATTATACCCACCGCAGAAAAAAGGTCTTTCCATGATTTTGCATCCTCTCACTCATATCAAACACAAATCTTATTTCACTTAACAGACAATTGTTCCCATAATAATCTTCATCACTGCGAACATAGTCAAAATGTATGAACGGCGTTTTCACTTGCAGGTGTTGATAAGCAGTCCCAGCCTGACGATTATTAATGATGGCAGTACGTATCTGATGTGGCCTACATTTAGTCACCATACGAAAATCAGTAAAACCATCATGAGGTAGATCGCGAACATAAAGGCTGCTCTGTTGGATGTAATCTCCCGCAGAAACCTTTAGAAACAGCCCAAGGGTCAACTTAATATAGTATCTGCTCGTCATACCCAAAATTCTGGCATGTTTCAAGTATTCGTGTATCACAAATTGAAAAGCATGCTCAACCTTAAACCAAGTACCGTCATTCCCATCCCAAGTAAACTTGTGTTTCCAGTTTGAGATGTTTGCCCAATAATTATCAAGAAGCTTTCCATTATAAAAAGGGATAAAGAAAAAAATGTCTTGTCCAAACACTACACAACAAAATGGCATCGTCGAAAGGAAAATCGTGCATCTTTTGAGTGTAAGCTTATCTTTGGTTACATGACAAAAATCTTTCGCGGGAACTGTGGGCGGAAGTTATGCCATGTCACCAATCGTCTACCTCCATGATTAGGTACTAAATATCCTTTTGCGTTGTTATACAATGTAAAACCAGATGTTAGTTATTTTCATGTTTTTGGTTCTATTTGTTATGTTCATGTTCCAAAAAGCAATAGAACTAAATTACATTGCTAGGCAAAAAAAATGTCTATTTGCAAGCTATGACTCAAACAGGAAAGGGTGGAGATGTATGGATCCAAACACTAAGAGATATATCACATCACGAAATGTGGTGTTTGATGAGGTATCTCTGTACTACAATTCATCGAGGGCAGCCACACCAACTATTATAGATAATGAGCAATTTGACAAATTAGACGAAGCTTTATCTCCAGCTCGAGTCATTTGACAAATCAGAGGAAGATTTATCTCAGCTCGAGTCACTTGATGATTCTGGATCAAAGGGGAATGCTGAAACCACAGAAGAAACACTCCAATCAACAGCAAGAGATGATGGGAAATTACAAGCTGATTTAAGAAGATTAACTAGAGTATGAAGGCAACCTGATTATTTGAAGGACTATAACATCTCTGCAAACCAGATTTCCGTAAGTTCATGTTTCTTTCTAGGTGAAATGAACAACAACGAACTATCATGCTATGATGAAGCAAAAGGCAGTATTAAATGGGAATCCGCTATGCAAGAAGAAGTTGAAGCATTGATGAAGAATGAAACCTAGAAACTTGTGCCTAAGCCTAAAAGACAGTGAAGTAGTAACTTGTAAATGGGTTTACAAGTTGAAAAAGAGTTCAGATGGAAGCATTGACAGGCACAAGGCTCGTTTAGTTGCTCGAGGATTTTCACAATGCTATGGGCTAGACTACGAGGAAACATTTAGTCCAGTTGCAAAGATGGTGACGTTGAGTACATTCATCTCCTTGGCAGCGTACAAAAGCTGGAAATTATGGCAACTCGATGTAAAGAATGCATTCCTTTATGGTGAACTAGATTGTGATGTGTACATGGAGCAGCCGCAAGGTTTTATTTCTAAGCAGTTCCTTCATTATGGTTGTCGATTAAAGAAGGCGCTATATGGTTTGAAACAGGCTCTACGTGCTTGGTATGGTAAGATTTCTCAGTATCTTACATTTTGTGGTTTTACAATATAAAATTCAGATTCTAGTATACTTGTAAAGCTTAAATCAGGAAGGCAAGTGGTGGTACTGTTGTATGTAGATGATATGATCATAACTGGAGACAATGATATTGAAATATCACGTTTACAGGATTACTTATCAGTTCAATTTGATATGAAAGATCTTGGTGAAATAGGATGCTTTCTTGGCTTAGAAGTTCATAGGCTAGAAGATGGCTATTTTGCGTCACAAAAGAGCTATGCTAAAAGGTTGATGGAACTTTTTGGCATGGGGGAGTCAAAAACAAAGTCAACTCTAATAGAGCCTAATTTTAAATTAAAGAAGGATGAAGGGAAAATTCTGAAAGATGCAATCAGGTTCGACAACTCGTTGGTAGTTTAATTTATTTAACTATCACAAGACCAGATATTGCATATTCTATTGGTGTAATTTCTCAGTTTATGCAGAATTCATGTAGTCCTCATTTGGAAGCTACAAAACGGGTTCTACCCTATGTGAAAGGAACTTTTGAGCATGGTCTCATGCATAAGAAAAGAGAAAATTTTCTGCTACATAAGTTTACTGATGCAAATTGGGCTGGGAATCAAATGATCGAGGTTTGACTACGGGATATTGCTTTAGCACTGGGTCTGCAGCTGTCTTGTGGTGCAGTAAAAAGCAACCTTGTGTTGCTGTTTCTAGCACAAGCTTCTAAAGCAATGCAGGAGTGTGTTTGGTTTAAGTCACTAGTTGGTGATATTTATGCAAATGTCGAGTATGCTGTTCCGATTCAAAGTGCAATTAAACTTGCTGAAAATCCAGTGTTTCGTACTCTCATGAAACATATAGAAGTTCAAACATCATTTTGTGAGAGAAAAGGTTCTTCAAGGAGAAATCATTTTGATGGGAGTCCAAAGTGACGATCAAGTAGCAGATATCTTTACAAAGGCTCTTGCTAATGCTAGTTTTGAGAAGTTCAGAAATGCACTTGGACTGATTAATAATAAGCATGCACTAAGAGGGAGTGTCACAAATTAGTGCATCTTATTTTTATGTTTCTGTCCTGCTACTTAGTTGTTAGTCTGTTTTGTTTGAATAAGTAGTGTAATATATAGTAGTTATTTTGATATCTAAATTTATGCAGTTGACTAGGTCTTTTAGGAGTCTAGAAGTTAGTACTGCTGTTAGCTATTTTTGCTTTACCAGTGGATAGTGATAGGCGTAGGATCAATAGATCACAGAAGGGGCTCTAAAGCTAGGGAAATCTTGTGTAAAAAATCTCTTGCAAATAAATGGCTCTCCGAAGCCAAATTCTCTCTGGTATAAAGTGATTACGACTATATAAATGTGTTTTCAGTGCATCTTAAAATGGGGGCCGCACATATTATTAAAATAAAAAAGACAAGTAAAATGGGATGGAGGTACTCTACATGTATAAGGACCCTGAACATATCTAGAATATGACAAGCATGGCTTGCCAAAATGACATTAGCTCTTACCAAAACATTATGGAGCAAGGGATGTTGTGAAGGACCGATACGGACACGGTACATGGATACAACACCGTGACAAAGGACAAGGCATTTTCCAATAAAAGAAAAAAGTAGGATACAATATGTTGGTGGAATTGTTCAATTTTTCATATATATTTTTAACAAATATAAATGTATTTCTAAAATAAATAAATTTAATTATTGATAGAGTATGATAAAACCTAAACAAAATAGTAAAAAACACAAGCACCTCATATAATAAATGTCTCCTAGTCTAGTATTTGCATCCATAAGTTCATAAATCACAACATTGGCAAATAGAAAAAACTAAAATTCATACTCATCACATAGGCAACACCAATTTATCTATAAGGAAATAAATTTTATAAACACACTTATAACTTGCAAGCAATAACAAATGAAAAATATATAAAAGATTGGGAATTGGAATCAAGAGCACAACCTAAATGCCATTTAAATGAAAAATAAACAGCAAATTTATAAAAAAATAAAAAAATCAAAAAAAGACGATCACAATTCATCAAAGTGAAGAAATATATAATACTAAAAAATAAGAGAAAAAGAAATTACCTCAAAGTTCGTGCCCGGTGGGTGAGTTTGCACCGGCGGGGAGTGAAGTGGGGAAGTTTCGAGTTGAAGGGGGAAGGGGGAAGGGGGAAGGGGGGGGGAAAGAGAAGAAAAAGGGAGGGCAGAAATCGGGTTGGATTTATTGGGAATTTAACTCAATAATCTGAACCCTTGAGAGACTAAATTGCAAATCTAGCCCTCCTATTTGTTATGTTTTTGCAAAAGTGTCTTTTTTCTTAGCACAAATTTCCCTCATAGATCTATTAGTTGTGCAAAATTATTCCTCCGATCCCTTTTTTCAATAAAAAATTAAATTTTATTAAATTAAATTTGACAAAAAGTGCTAACATATTAGTCATGCATAAAGTAAGGTTATTATAGTCATTATGGTAGTTAGACATATTTGAAATGCATTTGAGAACAATAAAATTTGCATTTATGATCGAGAAAGGACAAATGTGAGCTAAGAGGTCTCAAATTAGGGTTCAAATTCATTTTAATCAAGCCATGACTTTAAAATTATGGTGAAAATTTATTTAAATTAAATCGTATTTTGTGAAATTAAAGTTACAAGTATTCGTTAGGTTTAAATTAGTGTTGTAAATGGAGCGGATAATTTGATTACCACATTGGGAACATAATGACACGCCTGTTGGCACTATAATAACCTTAATTTATGTAACGGAATAATACGTTAGTATTTTTTTGTCAACTTCAATTAATAGAAAGTATTTTATTATGAACATAAAATGATGGAATAATAGTTTTACATGACTAATGTTATAATCATGATTCCCTACTTATCAGGACAATGCTTTCCCTTTTCTTTCTTCTCTTCTCCCGTGAAGCATTCCTTCCTCACCCGTGAACTTCACTTTGCCTATATAAGGCAATGATACTGAAGGAAATAATATAACTTCTCTGAATTGTTTCTCTCTTTATCTCTTACTTATTCTCTCTAAATTTATGAAATAATAAGAGTATCTTTCTACACTTTGCTAAAGTTTTATAACACGTTAGCAACACGAAGCTCTAACCAACTGAGACGGTAAAATTTAAATTCTTTCAATTTATTATTATATTACCGGTTTGGCTATGCCACCAATAATATAATTTTATTCTTATAATTGACTTTAAATTCTTGCAATTTATTATTATAGTACCGATTTGGCTTTGCCACCAATAGTTTAATTTTATTGTTTCAATTGGCTTGACTTTGCCGCGTATTATATTCTTTAACTGTTAAATTATATTTATGATTTATTGTCCATTTTTAAATTCTGTTATTTACAGTGGTACCATCTATCCTTTTTAATCTTACAAGACTTGGTGGGAACCTTTTTACCACTTATTAAATTGTGAGAATAACCTGTCTATGCGGAATACCGCATGCCTAGTGAATAATCCTTTGTATTCATTTCTTATTAACTTGTGGGAATAACCTGACTATGCGAACTACCGCATGCTCGGTGAATATCCTTTCATATTAATTTCGTATTAGCATTTTGTGAAAATAATCTGTTTATGCGAACTACCGCATGCGAGGTGAAGATCCATTTGCAGTTTTGTACATATATATATTTTTGTGAACAATAATACTTGTATATACATTAACGATTGCATATTTTTTTACTAAAATAGTATGTTAATAACATAAATATAAGAATATTTATATATATTTATATATTTGCATTTTATCAACTGAAGGTAAGGTTTGGCAACCATAATTTTTCTTCGTCATCATATTGATGAAGGATTAAAGACTGAGTATTTAATAGTCAAAAATCCTTTGTCTTTATGGACACAACTGAAGGTAAGGTTTGGCAACCAAAAATTGGTTCTCCCTAATGCCAAATTTGAGTGGCTTAATTTAAGGCAACAAGATTACAAATCAATTACGAAATATAGTTCTAATATTTATAGAATAACCTCTACTTTGGCTTTATGTCCAGTTTCTGAAACCCAAATGTTAAAAAAAATGCTCTCAACTTTTCATCCCACCAACATGATTCTGTCATAACAATATAGACATAGTAAGTTCACAAAATTCAGCGACTTATTGTCTATCCTCCTTGTTGCAAAAAAGAATAATGAATTGTTGTTAAAAAACCATCAAGTACGACCAACGGGTGTTACCCCATTGCCAGATATTAACATCACGTCATTCCAGCAGAATAAACATGATAATAGATGGACATATATTAAGAAGCCTTGGGGACGAAAGAATAAGCGAGGCCATCATAACAACAAATTCCAGAACTGCGACAATTCAGGCCACCAGAAGTGGCAAGTGTCTGGGTCGGGTAAAAATAAAGAAAATGCAGCACATATAAAAAACAAACCAGATGTTTGTTTTAGGTGTGGGATGAAAAGGCATTGGTCGCGTACCTGTCGTACGCCGAGACATTTGGTTAATTTATTCCAGGAGTCTCAAAAGAACAAAGTAATGGAGGCAGAAACAAACTTTGTTAATCATCAATTGAATATTGTTGATGTTCCACCAATGACCAACAATGAGGAAAAGGTTGTTGATATTACTGGACCTTCTGAAAGTATTTTTTGGGATATCGCTTAATTTTTTGTTTTAATTAAACACCATGTATGTATAATATTATTAGTTTTCATTATATACGTGGTATGTGTTTCTCATGAATAAAATTATAAAGAAATGTAACTTTTCTTATTTTTATATGTGTTAGACCATCTTTAATGGATATGGAAGATATATGACAAATTATTTCATGCTACCAAATGAGACAAGTTTTTATCAAAAATGCTCTATATTCTAGTAAATCAAGAAGAAATTTGCTTAGTTTTAAAGATACTCGACTAAATGGTTTTCACATTGAAACAACCAATGAAAATGATAATGAATATCTTTTCATCACTTCTACTATTTCTGGAAAAAAGAATATCCTAGAAAAACTTAATTCAATTTCTTCTGGATTATATACTATGAAAATTAGAGCAATTGAGTCTTATAATGTTATGATTACAAAAATCATAGATCCCAAATCATTTATGTTTTGGCATGAAAGACTCGGTCATCCAGGTACTTCTATGATACGTCGTATTACTAAAAATTCTACTGGTCATCCTCTCAAAAATAAGAAGGTTTTTCCTAGTAGTGAATTTTCTTGCACTGCGTGTTCTCAAGGAAAATTAATTGTTCGACCATCATCAGTAAATGTTTATAAAGAAGCCCCAAAATTCCTAGAGAGAATTCAAGGAGACGTTTGTGGACCCATTCACCTATTGTCTGATCCATTTCGATATTTCATGATTTTAATAGATGCTTCAACTAGATGGTCTCATGTGTGTCTTCTCTCTTCTCGAAATTTTGCCTTCTCAAAACTTTTTGCTTAAATAATCAAGTTACGGGCTCAGTTCTCGGATAATCCAATCAAGTCGATTCGACTTGATAACGCATCTGAATTTTCATCAATGACTTTTAATGATTTTTGTAGGACTATTGGAATCTCCATTGATCATTTTGTTCCTCATATTCATACACAAAATGGTTTAGCTGAATCTTTTATAAAAAAGACTTCAACTAATTGCACGACCATTAATGTTAAGGGCTAACTTACCTACCTTAGTTTGGGGTCATGTAATTCTTCATGCTGCAGCCATCATTCGAGTAAGACCAACGACTCTTCATAAATTTTCTCATCTACAATTAGTTTTTGGACAGATACCAACATATCACACTTCCGAGTCTTTGGAAGTGCAGTATATGTTCCAATTGCACCTCCACAAAAAACTAAAATGGGAGCCCAACGAAGAATATGTATTTATGTTGGTTTTGATTCTCCTTTTATTATCAGATATCTTGAGCCTTTAACTGAAGGTGTTTTTACTGCACGTTATGTAGATTGTCATTTTGATGAATTTGTTTTTCCACCATTAGGAGGAGGGAAAGTTTTAAATAAAAAACCCTCTGAAATATCATGGAATGCATCAAAATTAAATTCACTTGATCCTCGTACAGGACAATGTGAAATTGAAGTTCAAAGAAATATTTATTTACAAAATATTGCAAATCAAATGCCAGATGCATTTAATGATGCTAGAAAAATGATAAAGTCACATACACCTGTAGTGAATACTCCAGCAAGGATAGAAATACCTATTGAAAAATCAATTCCTAGAGAATTGACAAATAAGGTAATAGAAGAATCTAAACCACGCCAGCAACGTAAAAGATCGGTTGGTGCAAAAGACACTGTACCACAAAAATCAAAAGGAAATAAGGGAATCCCAAAAGGAATACCCACTCCAGAAGTAGCACTTATTCCAAGAGTGGGAATAACCCTAGAAGAGGTACAAAATCTCAGTGAAGGGATAAGAGATGAACACCAAGAGATCTCAATAAATTATGTACATGATGAGAAAATATGGGATCGAAGCAAAGTCATGATTGATGATATATTTGCTTTCTCTATAGCATCAGATATTACTTTGATTCCTGACACGGATCCTGAACCACAAAACTGTGGAAGAATGTCGGAAAAGAAAAGATTGGCCAAAATGGAAAGATACTATTCAAACTGAGCTACAATCTCTATTGAAAAGAGAAGTATTTGGACCAGTAGTGCAAACACCGCTGGGTGTAATCCAAATGAGTATTTGTACAAAAGCGAAATAAGAAAAATAAAATCGTGAGATACAAAGCCCGACTTGTAGCTCAAGGGTTTTCACAAAAACCTGGTATTGATTATCAGGATACATACTCTCCAGTAATGGATGGAGTCACTTTTCGCTTTCTGATAGGTATGACAACCATAGAAGGTTTGGAAACGCGTCTGATGGATGTTGTAACAGCATACCTATATGGCTCACTTGACAGTGAGATTTACATGAGAATCCCTGAAGGATTGAAAATGGCTGAATCACAAAGGCCCCGTCACATATATTCAATCAAGTTACAATGCTCATTATATGGGTTGAAACAGTCTGATCGTATGTGGTATAATCGACTTGGTGATTATTTAATAAAAGATGGATATATAAATAATCAAGTATGTCCATGTGTTTTTATTAAGAAATCACAAAGTGTATTTACCATCATTGCTGTATATGTGGATGATTTGAATATTGTAGGTACTCCTGAAGAACTCACAAGAACTGCTACTTATTTAAAAGATGAATTTGAAATGAAAGATTTTGGAAAGACAAAATTCTGTTTGGGAATACATGTGGAGCATTTAACATCTGGAATTTTTGTTCATCAATCCACATATGCTGAAAGATTCTCAGTCGTTTTCATATGGATAAAGCTCATCCTTGATTACCTCGATGGTTGTTCGATCTTTAGAAGTTGATAAAGATCCATTTCGGCCTCTAGAAAGTGGGGAAGTTCTTGGACCTGAAGTTCCATACCTAAGTGCAATAGGTGCTCTTATGTATCTTGCAAACTATACATGACCTGATATTACTTTTGCTGTCAACTTGTTAGCAAGATACAGTTTTTCTCCGACTAAGAGACATTGGGATGGGATCAAACACATTTTGAGATACCTCCGTGGAAGCATAGATCTTGGGTTATTTTATCCAAGAGATTCAACATCGCGAATGGTTGGATATGTCGATGCAGGATATTTATCAGATCCACACAGTGAAGATCACAAACATGTTATGTATTTACATATTGTGACACGGCTATATCCTGGAAATCCACAAAGCAAACCATGACAGCTACATCTTCAAATTACTCAGAGATTCTCGCTATACATGAAGTAAGCAGAGAGTGTGTTTGGTTGAGATCAATTATTCAACATATTCAAAAATCATGTGGATTACCATCAATCAAAGGACATTTCCTACAATTCCGGTATGAGGATAACGCTGATGCATTGCTCAACTTAGAGGAGGGTACATCAAAGGAGATAGAACAAAACACATTTCACCTAAATTCTTCTTCACACATGAGCTACAAAGAGGGTGATATAGATGTGCATCAAATTCGATCAATGTGATAATTTAGCCGCCCACAAAGCCTATCAAATGCAACGTTTGTAAAACTTCAGAAAAAGAATCGAAATGTGTTGACTGAAAGACTTATGAATAACATTTCAGTCAAGGAGTAATGAATTCTTTGGAGGGGAAAACTGTACTTTTTTTTCTTAGTCACGATTTTTAATCCCAATAGTTTTTCCTGACAAGGTTGTTAACGAGGCAATCCAATTAAGATATTATGTAAAAAATATGTACCTTTTTTCCCTTCATTAAGTTTTGCCATTGGATTTTCTTAACAAGGTATTTTAGTGAGACATAATTTTCTATCGTAGGAAATCAGGAGAAGTGTTATAATCATGATTCCCTACTCATCAGGGCAATGCTTTCCCTTTCCTTTCTTTTCTTCTCCCGTGAAGCATTCCTTCCTCACACGTGAACTTCACTTTGCCTATATAAGGCAATGATACTGAAGGAAATAAATAACTTCTCTGAATTGTTTCTCTCTTTTATCTCTTACTTATTCTCTCTAAATTTATGAAATAATAAGAGTATCTTTCTACACTTTGCTAAAGTTTTATAACAACTAAATATTTATTAGGGTGAGTTGTGTTAAAAAATAAATTTAGAGAAAACTCTCGCAACATCACGACAAATAGCAGTGTTAGATTTGCAATTTAATCCCCTTGAGAAGTCCATAATGGAAAATATACTATTAAAGCTAGTGTTTTTTAGGTATTAGAATATAGTGTTATATTTTGTGAACACATTGAACAAGCAAAAAGAGAAGCTAATTAGAATTCATGGCTGCCAGAGAGTTGCAGCGGCAAATTGCCTCTCTCTTCTTTAACAAGTAGCCTCATATCTCCGTCCCTAACGGTAAGTTTTTCATATATGATCCGAAATTCATATATATAGGCGTTTTGATTTCTTCTATTTTTTTGGTGAAAGCACAGTCTTATCATGAATTTTGGTATATACGAGTTTTTAATTACACAACGAAAATTAAAGAAATGTAGCCTCTATT